>CM076719.1:10728494-11328494 GCA_038501795.1 Pseudopleuronectes americanus | reverse complement strand
GTCTGTGCAGAGATCCGCCTCGTGTGAACCCGATCTGTGTTTTTGCTCAGCAGTAATAAACAGGGAGGGAGTAGTATTTCTCCATAATGGTCATGTCTGTGTGAAAATGAGGCGAGTAGAGCACTGCACTGAGACCAGCTTTGTGTCAGCTGGGCCACGCAGCACACACACCCTGCACAACAGGTCAGATGGGGTGTGGAGTTATTATTCTTAATTTCTGTATAGTGACAGGTCGGTTTAAGCCTACAAGGTTCGGTGAGTGCTGCTCCTTCACAACTTTCTTTGACTCCTTCTTAATAGATGCTGAACCAGTCACTACTGGATGGATAGTTCGTTTTTTATATGTGTGAATAATAACAAGAAACTCATGATTGCAGTTGCTGCAGTCTGTGTCTAATTTGATCCCACTGTCATTCATTAAAGTTAGATATTAATCCCCTGATCAACGCTGATCAACTATTAAAATAAAAACCCACTTTGATGTTGTGGCTGATTGGTGTATGGGGGCACTCAGTGCACAGCAGGGGGTCATCACATTTTATTCTTGAGCTCCAGTAGAGCCTGAATCAAACAGCGACATAATTACATGTAATGCTGTTATTAGCTCTCCTACTGCTGGCATTAGTTTGTTTACAACTTGGATCATCGTTTTATGAGATAAATGCAGATACAACTATGCAAAAACAATTGTTGAAATCTGGTATTTTGAGGCAAAACTTTCTCCAATCCCGTTCTGGTTTTATACAGCCTCAGAACATCAAACTGCATGTTGACCCCACTTTGGAAATTGGAAGCTGTTAGGAGAAATCTGCCAGCAGCAGCGCAACTGAGAAATCAGTCAAATAAGACAAAATAAAGCATAGAAAGGTCTTTTATTGTTGCTTTAATAATCATATTTCCTTTCCCTACGGGGCTCTGAGGTGGACGTAATATAAGCAATGAGCACAAGAGCTCATGCTTATAATAGCCACAATAACGCAGTATTTTCCCTCAGGGCATAATGATGTAATTTGCAGTGAATGCTAAATGTTTAGTGCACAGATCTTTTAAGATACTGTAAGTGTTTAAGCAGTCAGCCTGTAATTGTAGCACTCGGTGTTAAAATGTAATCATCATTATTTCTCTCTTTCCTAGTATGACACAGAATTGTATTATGCCCCTTCTCCATCAGCTCTCTCCTGAAATACACCAGAGCTAAAGGTGGTGAAAGGTGGGAGGGATATAATGTTTGACAACTGGGTGAATCTTTAGCTTGTGTCTCTCTCCCTGCTGTTTTCTGCAGGATACTCTGGACAGTCTGACCTCGCAGCTCTCTGTGGCTCGACAGCGGCGGGAGGACACGGGCACTACCTTCCATCAGAACTACCAGGGGCTGCTCTCTGAATTTGGCCTGGATGCACTGGACATCTGAAAGACGGGCTCCTCACAAATGACATTAGCAGCACTTCATAGAGAGAGTTTGGCTCAATTGATCGTTTTTCAACTTTGCAAGTCCCAATTCAGAAGATGTAGCACAGGGGTGATCGTTGTTATTACATTATATTTTACCACCAGAGTACAAAATAGACTGAGTATGTCTTCAGTGGTTCACCATGGAGTGTCTGTAATGTTGTGAAATGCCCACTAGATGTAGCAAATGGCTGTTTGAGGTAGTGGAGATGGTGGCCAGTATTTGTACATATAGTATACATACACTGAGGTTCTTAAATTTGGTGGGAATATGTGCTTTTCTTTGTTATTTTTGACACAATGTTTTTTTGATGAATACAATTATGTGAGGATTGGGATCACAGTTACATGCTGTGGAATTAGAACATAGTGTACTGTACATAACACATCCCATTAAAAGCACGGCAGCGAAAAGGACAATGTATATTTCTCATATTAAACTTTATTCCAAGTCAGCGCAACAGAAGCCAAATATGGCCGTAAGCAGTATTATCACCACTGCTATATTACAGTTAATAATACCACCCTGCAAATATATAAAGTAAACAAAAATATGAGGTCCTCTCACAATAGACCATAACTACAGTAAGGCAAAAGTTAATGATGCAGGAAATATGATTTAGCTGCACACCATCGATAAAACCCAATTCCCCCCTCGGGGTGCTGGATGAACAGATTTTTCTTCCAAGGCTGTCATTCAAGTCTTTTTCTTGGACCACTGCAATATGTTGAGGCTCTCATCTGTGAGGTAATGAATCATACACTCGGGGATTAAGATAATTCTGTGCTTCAATGACCAATTAACACAGGAACCCAAAGAGTCTTTATCTGAAAAACAATAATTCCTCCTCAAACCACAATAAGCTGTTGCCTTACCCTCTCTACGTGTTTCTGTTTGCTCAGGGGATGACTGCAATTATCCCAGTTCTACTAAGCGTTTTATGCATAATGCAGTAAAATTACTTAAATAACAACCTACAGTAACTTGTGGTGGAAGAAGTATTTGGGAATTCTAGAAGTATAATTACAGCAACCAAAGCTATAGTCCATTACCAATGAAAGTTCACAAGCCAGATGACCTTCAAGTATGAAAAGCTAACTTGTTGCACAGGAAAATGCCCTTTTCACCTCTTTTAAATCAACATAGTTATATTATTTATTATTATGCATTAACACAGTTTTGTCCATGTTGCACATGATTAATGAACCGATTCTTATCTGACTCTTTACCTTTACCTTTGATCTTTAATCCAAGATGAACAGCATTCAACGGAACTGAGTTTTGTTGCAGTTTAATCTACAAGAGAACTGGTGATGTTATTCATTGACAGATTTCCACAGTGAACGCTGGCTGCTTTTTGTTTTGCTGGTGAATACCTGACGATGAACACTGGCTGCTGCACCTCCACTGGAATCTGACTTTAATGCGTCTCTTCGGCTTTTGGGCGATGGTGCAACGAGACGGCCTCTTGTGCACGAATCAGGATGCCCCCACTGTGATTTCCCTCCGAGTCAAGTGCAGGAGAGAGATTACATACAAGTACACCCACACCCCCACACATACACAAGACAAGGTAATCAATGCAACAACATCTTGGGTCCATCAGTCAAAGGGGAGAGGAATAATGAGGGAACAAAGCACAGAGTAAATTAAGCTCCGTTTTATTTCTCTGAAAGACAAACAATGTAAAGATGTTTTGGTCAATATGTTCAACAACGACTGTCGGTGAACAAAAGGCTGTATAACAGCCCTGACAGCGTTTCACCTTGGAGAGAATTCTTGCACTCCTGAATACCTTTTCTTTGAGCACACAACAACAACAACAAGCCTTTTGCAATGAATCGCCAGCAAATCAATAAGAAAGCTCTCACTTAAAAATGTGCACCAGCCTCACTGTGTATCAGGTCGTTTCCGCTGATGGTCTGTTCTGTCTTTCAGTCGCTGTCTTTGATCCAGTGCTCATTAGTGGCTGTAATGGGGCGATTGTGTACATGCTCACTGTTAACCTTGGAAAACAAATCCACTGTCGGCAAAAAAGCAATTTTATGACAAAGGGATGTGATTTTGGCAGTAGGAATGGGATGAATAGATTCAACCATAATAGTGAATGCAGTTATAGAACCACAGTATTCTAAACATGTCTCAACATCTCTGGTGCCATCTATTTCCTTTATCTGGACATAAAACTTGTGAAACTCTAAAATAAAATATATGAATTTTATACAGGTGTTATGCCAAAGAAAGAAAAAAACATGTATTTATGTGCCAGGCTGATAAGAAAAGTTACTGTTCAAGTATATGGGATCTGAGCTGTACTGTGACTCGGTACACTTTAATTCCTAAATCCTCAGAAAATAACAATCAACTACAGGGAGATTGGTATTGCTGTGGTGCTACAACTGGGTAAGCTCGAGGAGTGAAGTAGATGTTCACACACCTCTGCAGGCACTCAACGCTCATCATGGGCTCCATAAATCCAACAGCAGCAGTGGTGGGTAGAGATGCACTTCATTTATGGACCTGGAGCACCGGAGGCAGAAGGAGAAGCACGCGCACGATGGAATAAACTTGACACAGCAGTGGCACACAGGTGGTGGTGAGAGTTTATGTGTGTGTGTGTGGTGTGGATAAGCAGTGACTAGTTGCTGACGTACTAGAAACGTAATCTCTTATGCTGCAGGGGAGAGATTGAGACAGGCACTGAGAGAGAGCGAGCAAAGGCGAGAAAGCGAGAGAAAGAGAGAGAGAGAGAGAGAGAGAGAGAGAGAGAGAGAGAGAGTAAGAGAGAGAGGGGGGCAGTCTGAAACTGATGATCATATTCAGGGTGTGTTTCGTGGCGTTCACTCATTATCCTGAGGAGAGAGGAATAAGCTCTAAACATCACAGTGATAGATGGACCACGGGTGAGAGGATGCGAATAAAGCACCAGTGAGTTGTGAAACTCATTAGCCTCCGTTAAGACTTCCCGCCCACGCAGATTCTCAGCTGTTTCACGGAATCACACGTGTGCAGACGCTGATTCCGTTCTGGGAGAGAAACGAGAGATGTACTGCATGCACCCCTCAGCCAACTATTGTCGTGTTTACTCGGCTATGAACCGATACGTCCTCGTGCTGCTTCTCTGCATGTCACAACAAAACAGGTGTACCGTCTGAATATTCCTCCCTGTTGAATAATAAAACTTGGTGGGGGAACACAAAGTGCACTCAGGAGCTATTTAGCATGACAGATCGGAACGGCTCAGAAGGCCAAATACGTCAAGAGTGAGGACGAGACGAACCCAGAGCCCCACAGAACAGAGGTTGTTTTAAGAAATGCATTTATAATGGGATAAAAATGTCAACATAAGAAAATAAAGCAGATAAAGCATGGCAGCCGAGCGCTGCCACCTCTCCCAGCGAAGGTCGCCCAGTGTTTCCGAGGGATTTGTTTTAATTCGTACTCTACTGCGCTTCATGCCTTCAAGGTAATTGGCAATCTCATTGTGACTTCGCTTGATTTAGCAGCGCTGTAAATGTTTTCAGTGGTTAAGGAGTTAGCATCAGGTGCAGGGGAGCCTTGTGGCTCGCACGAGCTTCTCACGGACGTTCTGGAAATTAATAAAAACATCTTCTATAAAACGGGTAATGAAATCTGGCTCTTTTTTTCTTGGCTGATTTGCTTGGCAATTTTTCTTAAGCGAGTTATTAGAAAAGAAATATAGAAAGTTTACATTAACTGATAAGTAATAACGTCCATGTGACTATTATAGGCATGTAGATCTCTCTCTGTTAACGTAAAAAAAACACTTTGGACCCTTACTGGGGAACCCTGTTGATCACACGGAGTAAACAAACCTTCTGCAGCTCATTACTGGAGGATTAGATGCACTGGTGTGTTTAGCATTTCAGCAGACGATAATGTGAAGCCTATGCTAGTCCCTTTCGTTTCTATGTTGAATCAAAAGTTTCAAACGCTGGCGTATCCTTGTGGGAGTTCAGACCTGAGTTGAAATGTAATTTGAAGTCCTGAAACACTTTTTAGCAACTTGAAAACGGGGGCAAAAGACCTCAAGTAGAAATTCCACTAGTTTTTCAGAGCTTTCCATCCATTATCTATAACACCTCTGTACCACTGTTTCACCCAGTTCAGAATGATCAGTTGTGTCAGTACAATTGTGCAAGTCTCGCAATATTGCAGTTCAGGTCGGTCAGTGGTTGAGCTCCCACAGTATCACATGATCCCCAGCTTCTGAAACAACACTCCTGTCTATTAACGCAAAAAACAGAAAAAGAAGCAGTTTGGCTGAAATGACGTTGCTGTGCTTATGAAGTTGTATAAAACATATATGTTTACATACATGTACATCTATAAATGTCTGATTAATGATACAGAATTGATTCAAAAGGTTATTTCTATAAACACATTTAAACATGGTGATTGATCAGCAGGGGGTGGTCACCTCCTCTAAACAGCCCCTCCTTCCCCGGGATGCTACTTTAAAAAAGCATATGGACAGAATTTCTAACCCGTGAGCAACCTGCGTGACGGAGATAGGAAGTGAACGTTGAGAGACACTGCAGCCTTTCCTTCGAGCCATGTGGAGCTGGTGGCCTATTTCTGAGGGACGTTGATTGACAGAACCTGATGGGCAGATTTAAAATGATGGACACATCCGAGATAGCAAGAAGCAGCGGTGACAGGTGCACGGCCGCTGATTCCAACTGTGCAACAGTCAGACGATCAGAGAGTAACACCTTCAAACTGTCGTCTGTTCAGTTGGAAAATATCAAGGAACATGTCGGAGTCGAAGCAGAAGGTAACGGCGTCGCAAGGAAACACTCGCTGGTTCTTATTTCTCACATTTAGGGGGGAAATAAAAGGAAATAAAGACAACTATTCCTTCAATCATTACATACAACCAAACAAAGTTAATACATTTCAAACAGGGATTTAAAAATCCTTAAATAGTTTCAGTTCAACTTCAAATACCGTAATCCCCATTTATGAACTGAAAACATTGGATTAAATGATTATTCAGACTTTCTCTTTATCAGTCTTAATTAAAACAATATCAAGAAAAATCACTGTCTAAAGACCCAATTAAAAAATTCTATGTTTGGTTTTCGCAAGAATAAAACCATGAAAACGCCAGACAGCATCGGATCTGAACTGAACTGCTCCTGGAAGCAGTGTGTGAAACGTCACATTCTATAAAAGTTTAACTGACTTGACATTTAAGAACCTAAGTCAACTGCTGGTATAAAAAATAAACTCGTTCTTTCCCAGGGACTTTAAGTTTTTTGTTTGGTTTGGGATGTTTGCTCGGTTTCATTTATACACAGACTTGTCCTCGTGAAACCTGAACCATTGTTGAATGTGTGAGATGGAGAGAATTGCCTCTAATCTCTAGCAGAGTGTGTATATGGCGCAGATGAGTGTGTATATATTTTGTTATGAGAGATCATAAAGAGGACAGGTGGCGAGACAGTAAATGTGTTGAGGATGCAGGACAGATGGAGGAGAAGGTGAAGTCAGGACAGAGAAAGAAGGAGATGAATGTGAGTAGCCGTCATTTCAGCAGGTTTTCATTCTTTCGGCTCCTCGGCCACCTTCATCATTCACTGAGCACCTGCCAACACCCCCGGACATGCATCGCTGTCTTTCAGAGATACCAACAATTCAAACTTTTGTAATAGAACATCACTATTATGAAAGAAGTCTGTGGAGCTTTGCGACTCTGTTCGCTTTAGGTTCGGTCGAGTTTGTCTTCTTCTCAAGGCTGTGCTGCTTTTCTTCAGCCACAAGATAATACTTCTTGTTTTTGGCACTTTCAAAATAAAAAGGATTCGAAGGATGACCTTGCGTTAGTCTGTTTATCTCCGCAGCTCTTCCGAGGCAATATACGTTCACACAGCAAATTGTCTGATATAAAAAGGGAACTTGTTTTGAAGGTTTTTTTTTCAAAGAACAATAGAATAACAATATTCAATACTGATAATCCAACAGAGGACAGAAATAATTTAAAAATGAAAATAAAGAAACAGCACAATGATAAATGACCGAAAATACTGCATAGTACAAAAGCCCCGTGGCTGTTTTTGCCCGTCCTGTTTCATACGGTTCAGAGGGCCGACAGGGACAGACCACAATGAGAAAGACTCATCAGTTCTTCCTACAACCAAGGAGATTCCAAAAGCTGACTGCTGGCGGTTGCCTCTGGGGCAAAAAAGGTCCAGGGATTCATCCTGCCCTTTAACGGTGAGCTCCAAATGGCTGTATGAAAATACTACTTGATCTTTGATCCCTGGAAAGTAGAGAGGTGTCTGCCTGGAGAGTCAGTCCTGTTGGAATCACTGGGTGTTATTCAGGTTCACTGCTATTTGTGGTCTTGTCCCACTCTATGCTCTCCTCACTGTGTGTGGGAGATGGGAGGGCCCCTGTCGGACCTCCAGGACGCATCCTCAGTCCCTGGAAGCGTCGGCACTCGGGGCAAATGCGTATGTGGCTGCACCCCCTCGCAACCAGGGCAGCCTCCTGTGCCAGTCTGTGGGAGAGGGGTTCAGGCAGTCCGGTGCCCCCACACAGCTTGCCATTGCTGAGGCTCACTGCAGCGGCTCGCGCCCGGCGCTCCTCGAGGGGTAAGGGCCGCGGCCTGAGCCCTGAAGACGGTCGCCTGCGCCTCACCTGAAGGCTGTCGCGACACAGGACGATGCCCTGGAGCTCCCGCACCATCTCCTCACATACTGTCTGCTGCAAGCACACACACAGGGAGAAGTAGAGAGGATAGAGGGGGATAAGAGAGGGAGAGAAAGGGAGAGAGGCCTCACTGACTGACTGACTTGATCAGAACAGACTGATGGACGTCACAGACAGATAACATACACAGACACACACACACACACATTTATGGTTATCTTTATAATATCTGAATAGAGAAGGACCACAAACAGATGGCTAGTGACAAAATCAGCAGAAAACAGTCAGCAGTAAATATAATATCGAATTTTAAACTTACTTTTCAGACACATAGACACAAAACACACAGATCCTGTAAATTTGTCGGCAGCACCAGCGGTCATGTGTTCGCAAGTACACACAAATTATTTTTCTGCACGCACAGCTCTTTCCCATAGAGGTTGCAAATCGTCTACTGTATACGTATAAGGAAAGAGCAAGGCATCAATCTCTACTGCCTAAGAAGAATAAATAATAAGAGTTGGATCTTGACTTTCACATTCTAAAAGTTTATCAAATTTAAATCACAGTGTGGAGTCCATTTGAAAACGATAATAATCAAGTATCTTTTGAAGGAATCAAACCAGACACAATTATAACACAGCATGTGCATCTTCTGTCTGATATATTATTTCATTATTTTTGTTAATTGTGTTTCTGCCTCGTGGCAGAGCTCCTTCACTCACAGAATTTATCAGTTTCTGAAAGTTTAAACCGACCTTCGTCTGGATGAGAATGTTTCTAAAAACAGAAGGAAAAATATGTGACGATACTGGAAACACTTTCTATTCCTCACTCCTGATGAAGCTATAAGATGTACAGTATATTTAGTATATATAACTGTGATCAATCATTTATACTCTCCGCTTAGGATAATCACGTTATGTCACTTCACACATTGAAACAGAATTTAACTTTTTCTCAGTAATGTGGAAGTTTTCATTTACAAACTCCTCTACGTTGCATCTTGACGGTTCATCATTAATGCAAAGTTCTGGTCGGCGGAAACAACTCGTCCATCACTGTCAATCATTTACCCTGTGATGCATTGAATGACTTCTGGTCTCTGACAGCTGGATTTTGAGAGACTTGCACATAATTGCGATCATCTTTTAAATAAAATTAACTGGATTGAGGCTAAAGTATAACAAACAATTATATCTATGAGCAAACTCTCATTAGCAGCACCCTGCAGGCAACTACTGTGCTCACCATAAATAAGATCTAACTACATTAAGTATTCTATATTATGTGTACTATTCCTGTGTAATATACATTTGTAAATCTTCTGCTGTTCTAAACAGAAAATAAGCCACTATACTGTGTGAGTGCATGTGCTACAAGGAGACACCTGCTACACTTCCTGTCAAAGCTGTGCACTGTTTGAAAGTCAATCAGCTGGTCGGGGGGGGGTTGTTACCAGGCAGGGGAGAGGGAGACTAAGCAGAAGCAGGTTAGATTGCCCTCTCTCACCTCATTTCCAGGCGTCTGCCTTAACATCCAGACAAACTCCAGCACTGCCATGAAGATAGCCACCAGCAGGCCACACACCAGCACCACGAAGATGCCGCCGATGTTCTCCATTCCCAGACCTGGAGGGACGAAAGGTTGAGTGTCAGGCGTGTGAGCGAGAAGGAGAGGGATGGTGGGAAGAGGGATTTGTGGAAGAATGAAAAATGAAAACAGACAAAGTATTGTTCGAAACATGGTCTGAGTGGAGTTTTAGAACAAGAAACAGATGAGGATTAATCAGAGACGGACCTTTGGCACGGTGGTCCTCCTCCTTTGGACACTTGCCACCATCCCACCACTTCCTCTTGAGGATCTCCAAACGATTGTCCTCCTGCAGTTTGAGAATGGCCAGGTCAAACTCATCACGGTACACTGACCCTGGAGGGAAGAGAAGGGGAAAGCTCACACGTGTGAACACTGCAAAATATGTCCTTCTAAGACATTTTGCAACCCACAATAAAACTGTACCTTCAGACAATAAACTAATTGAATCCCCTCCATGCGGTTGTAAACCTCTGCTACCCGGTTCAGTTTCAGTCGACGTGCATTTTTTTTATACCTGAGTCCTATAAAGTCCCTTTGACCTTTGACCACTGAACAATCTAATCAGTTCATTTTTATGACAAAGGGACAACTGGTCAAAATTTGAAGAGATTCCCCACAGATATGTCATGTTCAAGAAGCCAAACAGATTTTGTGAGGCCACAGTGACCTTCACCTTAGACCACCCAAAACTAATTAGTTAATCTTCTTAAGATATCATGTTCACAAGGAAATTTTTTTTTAAATTCCCTCAAAACATTCTTGAGATATCGTGTTCACAAAAAATGGGATGGATGTTGGTTCATTCAATAAGAGTGGGGTTAATCTGTCCTTAAACCTCAAAGGGAGTGAAATTAATTTTGTTTACTTTAAGGTGCCCCGTCTGCAGTTTGTGTAAGTGTAAAGTGTAAGTGAACCCTGTGTTTATACCCTCGGAGTACCGATCCAGTCTTACAGCAACAGTTCCACATTCAACAGGATCAATATTTCAAATTCCCTTTCTCTCCCCCTTGCTTCCCCCCCCCACCCCCCCCAGTGGAAGCTGCTCCACTCAAGTCTGGCAGTAAGTCTCTTTTTAGTTTCTCACTTTTTGCATCATTTTCCCTCACGATAGCAGCTAATGGTTCGGATTTGCTGAGGCTTTACTTTTCAATTTAACTTTCCAATGTGACATTTATGGTGGATTCCTCTGACTAATGCCCCTGCTCCTCTACAACATGAATTATAGAGTGCAGTTAAGCAAAAGCTTTTGTCCTCCGCTGCCTTCATTTTACACTGAACTTCCTTTATCCCACACCCCCCCCACACACTTCTCTAACTGTCTTCTGTATTAGCCACTGATATCCATTAGGCCCACAGCCAAACATCCTTCCCTGACTTTTAATCGTCTTCCCTCTTCCCCTCCACTCACCCAGCGGCATGCCGATGCCGTAGCCCTTCGTGTCCAGCAGTCCTCCAATCTGAGTCAGGTTGCAGTTCCTCTGGCGGTAGTACTCGTTCATGGTGCTCTCCAGCAGGTAGGCATAGTTGGATTTGAGGACGCGGGCTATCCCCTCCTCCGTGCTCTTCACAAACACACTGGGCTGCTTCGAGTGCATGAAGTTCCACATGCGCTGGTAGGTCTGGTAGCGAGAGTTCTGCAGAGCCGTCGCAGTGAAGATATGAGAAACAGTGAGACAAAACCCAAACAGTAAACAAAAGTCTATCGTTCGTATTTTCCACGTTGGCAGAGTCAGGTTTTCATTTATTTTAGTTTTTCATTACCTTGACTAATCTACTCCAACTCTCTGATTCTCTGAATGCGGTGCAGCTGTTAAATTAGATTTTTTTATTTTTTTAGATCGCCTTATTTCCGTTGAGTGCTATCAGAGTCTGGAACATAATTTACATCCCCAGCTGTCCTCTACTTTCTCTTGGTCCGTCTTCCCGGAGCTATCCAAGGTCTAATGGGTTTAAAAGGGGTAAAAAAGACAAGGCTAATATCTCTCATTCCTCCCTTAATATCATCCTTGACTGTCTCTCCCATGTAACACAGTATTTTTCTGTTTCTGGCTCTCTTTCTCTATCTGAGGTCGAACCTGGAGAATATGAAACAGGGGGGTGTCTCACTCAGAGACCTGGCCAGAGCCCCGTCTCCCTGAGGAGAGGATATTGAATGATTGTGGTGAAAAACAGACAGGAAACAGATACACCATCTGGTTAGAGGAGGCCGACAGGAAGGACAGGGTGGTTATGGGGAGAATAACACTATCGATGGCCCATTGATCACAGAGGGCTCTGGGGTCAGTCCCTGTTGGTGGCTGGGAACACTATAAACAATCCATCATATGCAAGGCTGTGTGTAACATCTGACCTGGAAGAAGGTCATTGTGGATCCTCCGTGCATGGTGCCGTACTCTATCGCCGTCTGATCCGCCAGGTCGTCCACCGACTCTATCGGCACCTCCATCCTCTGGACTGTTAGGAAGGCAGCGAGGTTGGCGGTGTAGGATGAGATTATGATTAATGTGAAGGCCCACCTGTGGAGGACAAGAACAGATGTATTCACCCATAAAAGTATGTAACTGGAAAGGGCAGTGTATGAAGATAGATCGTCTGGGTGAAAGTGTCGGCAGGATTTAAAATAGCAGTGCACCTGCGAGGAGAAGACACCGCAGGGTTTTCAGTGGATAAGGAAGTGGATGGATGAAGGGGTGGGTGTGTGTGATGAGATGATAACGCTCAGTTTGTGTTAAAGGAAAGTTTTAGCTGGGAAGGTAGACAGACAATATCTCACATGTACATGCAAATCTGCCGTCACTGTATCATTTCAAACCCTGATGTCCCAGAAATGCATTCCATGAGCACAAAATAACACAAAATGATGGGGGGTATTCATGTGTGGATTTGAAAAAAAGCCTGAAAATACACTCAGGTTTGTGTGACCCTGTAGCTCATACTGACCACACTCCGCTGACACATCGTGTGGAGAGAGCTCTGGGAGCGATGGTGGATCCTTGCTGCATGAAGCCGCCAACTGGGAACCAGAAACTGTTGCCAAGGGAGTACTGATTGATCAGCAGGTTACACCGACCTTTCAGGCAGGGGTGGGGGTTGTACCACTCATACGGCGTCAATCTGGGGGGAACAAAGACGATACGGTGAGACGGCAGGGAAAGCTGGTTATGTATTCTGATGAGAGCAAAACTCAAGAGGCAGAGAGAGAGAGAGAGAGCGTGGCATGTAGAAAGAACAGGAGAGAAAGACATGGAGCTGAACTACTCCAACTATCAACTGAGCACATAGTCACCTTGACTCTCTAGAGAAAGAACAACCTGCCTCCTACTTTAACACTGGGGGTGAAGGTAGTGTATGGCATGTTCAAATGGTGCTGTGACGACTCTGTCATGAGCTCGAATGAAAGAACAGTGTGAAAACTCTTAAAAAACTATTGTGCAAATTAACAAAGACATAACATATTCTAAATCTGACTTAATACAACACTTGAATGCCTGAAAGACTATTTGATGACTGTAATAACTCTTGATCATAGTGGCTTTGAAAAGAAGTTGGTATCTTCTAAGGTTTAAAGGATGGTATCCCGTCTTTTAGTTTCCCAGGAAAACATTTACCTGTGGGGCTATGGAGCGGGGGGACCTGAACAGCAGATGTTGTTCATGTGTCAGTTTATAAAGCCAGAAAGAAGAAAGGCAACATGGGACCTGACTGATTGATTTTAGAATTGCTACACAAGTTTCTCAATGAGATACAGTCTAATTTAATGATGTTTTCAAGTGTTTACACAATTGAGTTTTGAAGAGCAGTGAACAACCAGTTCCCCGTCTGTCCAGCGGGTGTCAGTGTGATGCTGAAGACCCACAATTGGGAGAACTTCTCTTTCACTGTGATGAGGAAGATCAACAGAAGAGAAGAAGCGAGAGAGAACACCAAACACTGTTTTCTATAACAAACCTTTATTGTGTTTTTCTCCGCCTCTCTGTCTGTCTCCTCTCTGTCATATGTACAGTGTGGTCTCCATGTTATTAGTGAGATCTTTACCTTGCCACCAGAAAGAGGACACAGCTGACCGCCAAGTAGGCCAGGAGCATGAAGAGCCACACTCCAGGGGAGAAGGGATCCAGGAAGGAGAAGTAGCCCGGCCTACGGCCCTGAAACATAAAACACACACGGGGGGTCCAGAGTCAAAATCATTAGATCCTGCTCAGGACAAGTAGCCCTTTGATCCAGCATGTGGAAATCCCACTGGTCAAAACAAGATGGGCTTCTGTCAATCGAGGAGGTGAAAGGTTAAACACTTGCTATCCACTAATTTGCTTGTTAAAACGTCACCTCCATACACAGTGTCAGGGTTCATTAGGCATTTCAGTGTTGATTCCTTGGCCTCAGGCCCAATCTGGTGTGTGATAGCACACATTTACTTCTGCCTGTGTAATTTGGGGAAGATGAAAAAGGTGACAGTAAATAAAGGGATTTTGACGCGATAAGCAGAGATAGATTTTCCGCTCCTGAACTGATAGCCCTATAATTATAAAGATTCTGACATAAAATGAAAGCAGAAACCCAGTCTCCCATGAACCGTAAACAGAGTGGAACATGCCTGTGCGTTGACGTGACTTCACAGATAATTTATATCACCAATTCTTGCACTCAAAAAAACCTGATTTAACACGCCAGCATTTCATTTTAATTGTTATACCATGTGCATGTGCATGTACATGAAATTACATCACGATATTGATAGAATTCTGACCAATCACGAAGAACAATTAGAGGACAAAATCATGAACAAAGCTAAAAGACAACCGCCACCGTTTATGTTCTGTGCAAGGTTGCTTGCAGCGGAGAGAAAGGTCAAATTATCAACTAAGCCATTACAGCTACATTAAACATGAATTCATTTCTGTGACCTATAATTGACTTCTTGTATGACTGGAAGCGCAGTGTCCCAGCTCCCAGGGAAAGAAAGGGAGGGAGATTAATAGCCAGGCAAGCTGTGCCGCAGCAGCTACGGGCTGTAATGTATTGGTTTGTACAAGTAACCAGTGGTCGAGGAGATAAAATGGCTAAAATAAGGTTTGCAGCAAGTAGACCAATGGGGATATAGGGGGCTAATTCCTAACGTTTCATTATTCAGCACCAGCAGCTATTGTCCTCTAAATGAAACCAATTACTGGCAAAGCTGTGCCAAGTATCAGACTTATTGTGTGTGTGCATCAGCTTATTTATGTGTGTCTGTATGTGTTTGTGCGCGCTCCTATTTCTCAGTGCCTGTTCCACCTATAGTCGGGCTGACCGCACATCAGCAGGAGAATCTAAGCCATTTACACACAGATGCTCGTTCACCATCTGTTTATGACGATGGAGCTGAGGTGGTTGTCGGAGCCGGCAGGACCGTGAAGCGGTCGAGGTGATCGAACTACCAACTGTCCGAGTGGTGCTCTGAGACGAACGCGCCGAATGACGTGGAACTTCTGTGTTTGCCAGTCCTGCATCAACAGGCAGCGCAATGGAGCCCACCTGAACAAGCTTAAATTGCCTTTATGCAAAAATACTTCATTAGGAGCTCCTGGGGGACATCACGCATGGCAAAACACGGCGGTAATACATTTCGGAGGCCCCTCGGAAATTAACTCTGCAGCAAGAGGGTGAAATTATTTCGGTGGGCATTTGTTATGATAAACGAAGCCCCATTTAGACCTGCGCTGGGGAGTTTACATTTGTTCTTTATTCTGTATAAATTCCAGCTTGATTCAACTCAGCATGCCAGACCTGCCGCCTGTCGGTCTGTCTTTCGAGTGCGATGCTTATGATGCTGATGATGATTGCTGTCTGGAAATAGAACAGAGGAGCGGTGAAACACACAATGGCCGTCTCAGAGGTGAAGTATTGATGCAAAGTGACAACCGCTGCCAGAGCTGCTTCCAGTTGGCACTGGCATCACTGGGCTAACAGCAGTATGTGCTGACATGAGTCGTCCTCTGTGCTGGTCCAGTTTGGTGTATGCTGAACCAGCGTTTTGCTAACTGCTCGCCCCACTCGTCCACATCCTTAGCTCCCTCCGAGGTGCTATTATTGAGATGAAGAGAGCTGCAGAGACCCGCGACTCCCGCACTAACAGATGGTGGGGAAGTGGAGGTGCAGGAGAGCTCATCAGGAAAAGACTCGGAGATAAAAAGGTGGGAAGAGACGGAGACCGGAAGACAACAGGAAACTGTCGAAGTTCTGCAGCTGCAGAAAGCTTGACTCTAGTGTGTGTGTGTGTTTTAAGACTCTGAGTCAAAGTTATGTTTTTAAAGGGTTGAAATTATCCTCAGCGAGGCTCCAGCAGACACACTAACGTGCTAATGAGATTTTAAAAGGATACATGAGAACATTACAAAATGTATTTGAAGTCTGAGAGCAAATTTTCCAAAATGTGTCAGGATGTTTTCCCCCTGAAACATTTAAGGTCTTGTAAACCGAGTCCCAGAAAGAACAAAGAGCATGATATTACTTACTATGAAGTCTGCCAATGTAATATAATAAAAACTGCTATGCTAATTAAATCTTAATTTTACTGCAACAACTTTACTGTTAAGCAGCTAAATAAACAAACGCGCATTTCTGGAATAGGTGGAGACCAAAAATAACGCCAAAGGGATGGATAATTTTGAATTTACATTTGTCAGATTCCTGAATGAACATGAATCCAAATGAATGTTAATGATGCTCCTTGTGTGTTGGACGTGTAAACACAGCAGCCAACAGTTTATTAACACATTAGCCAAAACTGCTTAATAAAGGGGACGTGCCAATGTTGGGTTTACAGCTTGTTGCAGAGGAGAGAGAGAACCGGAACACTGACTCCTGTTTTCTGTGATGTTATTATGAAACAGTTCATTTGTCCTTCACAGGGACTTACCTCTGATTAATCTCTGTGATTGAGGGCTCAGTGTCACTGACATTAGCACAGTTGTATATAACTTTCATCCACATATATTAAGTGCAATTTGAAATTAATACGTTGTCAGAGGCAGACTGACTTGAGATTAAAGATTTTAAAGCGACCCTAAGTACCTACTAGTCCATCCCTACAGCCTGGGATTACTGTTTGGACAGAGAGCTCAAATAGGTGGCCTGTGCGCTCGACATTTTGGAAAGTAAGTCTGTGTATGGAAGACAGGCTGTCAGTAGCTGTGTGTTTGTGTGTTGGCTTCAAAGCGGGTCAGAGGCTGTCTAGGTTGTCAGTCATCTGTGGCACGGCAGATACAGTACGTGCTTGGGCAGCCCAGTGCCCAGGAAGCACCAGGGCTGAACACAGAGGGGGCACATCCTCCACCACTGGCTGGGGGAAAGGCAGCAACCATGGCTAGTCTGGTATTTCCTGTTGAGTGGGCGATAGGCTGTTTACTGGGAGAAGTCAGAAAACTCAAAGAACATAACGAGCAACCCAAACAGCAGTGCTGACATTAACAGTTGCCTTGGTGCATGAGTTACAAATCGAAAATAAATCTGCTCTTATAAACGGATTTCCGAGCGGAACGAGCACCAAACGTGAGTATATGAGTACACACATTACAGCCACAGGTTGCCCTCACTCGTCACGCATAAACATCCGCTGCTGTGTTTAAATTATTTTTATTAGTAGCAGGGGAATCGTTATGCGGAGGTTTATCGTCATGTTAAGATGATAAGAGGACGTGAGGCAAATCAAAAGACCGAAGAGACGCAGACGCGGCACAGAGGGTAAAACATCCTTTATGGCCTCTTTTTTATGAGTACATCTCCACAAATGGAATACTTAGGAAATGCTGCCTGTAATGGTAGCATCCATGTCCCCTCGTCCTCTTAACATACAGATGAAGAGATCACTCATTTCCCTGTGCGCTGCCCTTCTTCCTGCCCACTGTCCTTCCTTCATTCCCATGCTTTCCCCCCAGAGTGTCTCTCAGAGGGATTGCTGCATGCCGGGGGGGGGGACTGAAGGAGCTGGTGAGGTTATCCAGTCAAGGATTCCACCTAGTCATCCACCCTCTCGGTATTCACACCACGCTGCTGCCCCCCGAGGCTGCCTGCCTGAATACCAACTCACCGAAGGAGACTCTCCACTGTCATTTCAACCCCTCACTCTCTCCTGCTCGCTTCCCTGCTCCCATTTCTCCATCTTCTCTCCAGCTCTCCTTCTTCTCTCTCTACCTGCTCCTCTCGCTGTCTCTTTCTACGCTGGCTTTCTTCCTCTCCAACCGCGGCGTCTCCCTTCCTCCCATCCGTCTTTTTGCTTAGTGCCTTTCTAATTGTGTCGGAGCAGTTTGTCAGAGATGGTTTGTTGAGATGGCCTCGGGGGCAATATGCAGAGAGCAGATGATTTGGTGAAGGTCACAAGTTCATATTCCCGACGACATGGAGCTTCTCTCTTTGAGTTTTGCACCCAACTGTGAGTTACCGTGAATGTGTAAATGTATGCATGTGAAGAGTACTTTTTCGGGTTCAACTACACGCCTGCTTATTCATGCACGGTGCATCGTGTGGCAGCGGTGCAGGGCATAAAATCCTGCATATATACATGTCAGGGGCTTCAGTTAATGTTCATCAAACATAGGAATGGGGAAAATATGTGATCTAAGTGATTTTGACCGTGGTATGATTGTTGGTGCCAGATGGACTGGCTCGAGTGTTTCTGTATTGTTGCTGATCACATGCGTTCTTAATGGCCACAATTTACCATGTTCTAATGGCTAGTAATCAAAAAGCAACTCAAACTGGTACGATAATGAATTCAGCGTTCTTCAGTGAGCAGATGTGAATCCAATTGGACACCTCTGGGATGTGGCAGAACCCCAGATCGGCAGCAGGAATGGGCAGCTGACAAATCGGCACTAAAAGGTTTGATGCAGTCACGTCAACATGGGCCAGAACATTTTAACATCATGTGGAATCAATGTCGCAAGGAACTGAGGCTGTGACGAGAGCAGAGAGGAGGCCCGGCCCAGGATGCTTTCATCTGCGTTTGTTATTTATCAGGATTTTGCACTATTTACCAGATTCCTATAAAATGTTGTAGAGGGGTGGTGCATGACTCAAGGAGAAACACATTAAATGTTTGGTACGGATCCAGATCAAGGGAGATCCTGGAATATTTTTTCTCTTTCTTTAACATAGTGTTTTTCAACATTTTCAGATTTTCTCAGATATGTATGAGTGTGTAAATGTTTGTTGCATCTCCAAATAAACAACCAGATCCAATGAATATAACTCTGGTTTCATAAGGAGACTATTGGATTTTAATTGGCTGAGGTATGCACTCTTTGAGTTCCATTGTAGTTCCTAATAAAGTGCCTGAGCATGTGTTTTTGACTATGTAATTCTCTCTGAGGTGGTGTGTGGCGAGAGACTCAATGAAGCTCTGTATGTCAAGCTCTACCCTCGGGGCAGCTGCAGAACGTAGCACAGCTTCCACACACCCCCTAATTAACTCCTTTAGTCTAATTAAGCACCACTCTCTCTTCCTCTTGTACTCACACATACATACACACATACACTCACACTCACAAAAATACACTATACTCTGTCGCACACACCTCAAAATGTAATGATTGATTGATTAAATAAGCTCAGATCCTGGGTTACAGCTGTTTAGTTGAACAGATGATGAATGTAAAGGGAGGGAAGGCTTTTATGAGAAGAGGTCCACAGTCGCTCTCGGTTATGTTCATAACTCTGATGCCCAATTCAAGCCAGCTCTGACACATATCATACCAGGTGCTGACGTGAAGGTGCGCTCTCTGATTTTTGTGTAAAAGCAAATCAAACCAACCTGGATGTCAAAGAACACAAACCCTACCATGTAAATTACACGACTATGTAACTGCATGCAGCACATAACCACAACTCCTTTAGCCAGACTGCTGGACAAGTACAGGCAGCAGCTTGTCTTCTGCAGACACGCTGGGAGCTGTCTGAGGTTGGTGTCTGTATTTTTATTCCCACCTGGTGCCTCAGACATGACATGACAGAGAGAATCAGGTGACAAGAAAACACTGTTTCCTCAAGGGAATCACATCCCCTGTAATTAAGTGATTTGATTTGCCACTGTTCTGGAGACCCCATGGAAAACCTAACTGTGTCAAGTGACATTATTTTCTTCCTAAGTGCAGGTTTTCTTACTTCTGTCTGCTGTTTATTAAAGGAAATTAATTTATTTAGTTGTGCCATCGTTCCTCTGAGTTGGGCTCAAAGGAACTGATATTCAGAGACACACGATTAATATTTCATACAAAAGAGTTTTTCATTTATGTTGTTATTGAGAAGAATATTGTGCATTTTGTTTGCCTCATAATGTGAATACATGTCACAGTGTGGATAAATAGAAAACAATGACAAAGACAGTACAAAATGACAAAACAGAGTCTCTGTGTGTGTGTTTGTGTGCATGTGTGAGTGAGAGACATAGAAACACAGACAGGGCAACAATACAGACAAATGGAGATTACATAGCCCATAGTCTGAAGGTAATTAATACTCAACGGGCGTCTTTATTTGATTGCGTTTGCCATTCTTATTGATCTGACAGAAATTTTCATTTAAAGTTTGAAATAAGCAACAAAACCCCCATGTAGAAACCTCTGTGCCTCAGATCAATAGTCAGTGGATTAGAACTAAACAAGTGCAGTCACAGAAATTCAAATATCGAATTGTGGAGCCATGCTAAGGGACCGCTCTGAGTCAGATCAGAGAGAATGCCAAGAGGCACTGGAAAATTAAAGCGAGGATGAAAAAAATGAGAGACGTAGCGATGGAGACAGACGGGGGACACCTGTTTTCACTTCCTCTCTCATCATGTCCTTTTCTCTTTTCTCTCTATCTTTTCAAAAGCTCCACACACGTCTGCCAACTCATGAAAGAAAGCTAGTATGAGTTGTTCACTCTGTTTCTGCTGTGTGCCTCTGCTCACTTTGCTTATTTCCCTCTCAGGATTCATGCAGTGGATGAAATGTGACAACGTCATGTTAGGAGTAACCACATATTTTTTATTTTTTAGAGAGAATCAATGTCCTGGTGTTCCTGTGCATGTGAACATTATCCTGTGGACAGCTCATGGCTTCTTGCCTATTGGTTCTATGGACGTATCTGTTACTTGTTAGGCCTTGAGCCAGTTACATTTATTTTCTTTTTCCATCACTATATGAAATGAGGTTAATTTAGCCTCCAGGGATACTTTACCCTCTGGTTATTGGTGATAAGGTTTGTTTCCTACATTGTTAACAATACGTTTAAATCTTCAACTTGGGATTTGTTTCTTTATTTTACATGTGATGAGTAATTTGCAGGTAATTTCTACCACAATAATAACTGAGTTAATTTTGTCGGCTATGATTTAGATTTGGTCTTATACTCTGCCCGAAATCACTCACTACTTATTTTATATTCCACTATATAATTAGAATCACCATGTTGTAGTGCTGTCTGAATGTTTAGTGAGAAACTTGTCACCCTGTAGTGGATTCATCGTATCCCACAATGCATCGTGAAAAGTTCTGTACGACTGAAAAAAAAACGGCCAACAGACAAGAGGAGAGAACTGTATGATGTGAAAGCAAAATTGTACCATGTCTGAATGAAAAGCCTCAGATGTGATTCAATAGAAACAGCAACAAACAGGAAATACTGAAATTTCTATATATTCACTTGGGAAAAATGCCCACGTACCAGCCCTAGACCTACGTTGGTTTGAAACGTTATTAGTTTAGGTTCAACAATGACATATTTCCAGACACAGAGAAAAGTGATTAGTGTCCGAAAGTGCTTTTTTCATTTTGCTGACAAGCTCACTATATAGTCCTCTACATGGGACTCTGTACAGTGAGTATCAGAAGGAGTGAATCAGTGAGTGATGTCAGAGACCATGTTAGCCTTTAAACACAAAGCCAATACAAACTTTAGTCATGATTCACGTTTTATTTTTAGTACATCTTAAATCGAGTACATTTTTTAGCAATTTAGTCTAGTTTTGGTCAAAGTAGAGCATAAATAGTCTTTAAAAAATCTTTTAGTTTTAGTCCAGACGTAGAATGAACGTTGTAGTTGAACTTAAGCAAAGTGCTTTCAAATATTTCCATCATTACTTGATTGATCAGAAAGAAAGAAAACCAATCATAATCAAATAGTAGTTCAGTCAAGACAAAGAGAAGGTCACTGAAAAAGGTCAATGACGAACATATGTCTGCATAGTTTACGTTCTAATAATAATAATGCCTTTCTTTATTTCTCTCTTATTGAAATTTCAACTGTCAATTGGATCAAGTCAGTGTTAATTAAGCTGTGTGTGTGTGTGTGTGTGTGTGTGTGTGTGTGTGTGTGTGTGTGTGTGTGTGTGTGTGTGTGTGTGTGTGTGTGTGTGTTTGTGTGTGTGTGAGCCCCGAGGGACATAAGCTCCATATCACCTCCTCATGCTGCCATCCCGCCTGCCGGAATCCCACTTCAGAGGCGTTACGCTACCCAGCTGCCCTTCTGACACCGCGCCCGCTGTGAGCATCGATTGATTCTCCCCGAGCTCTTGCAGCTCCATTGACTCCCTCACTGTTACAACTATTAGTGGTGCGATCAAACTATGGGAAGGTGAGAAGCAGGAAGGTTTACAAGAGGAGGAGATGGGAACAAGGAGGACTGTGAGTAAACGCCCCCTCTGGGATGCTATACTAATCTTAGCTAGTGCACGTGGCATGGCACCTCCGAGCGGACCAGTGGCCAGAGCCCCGCTGGACCCTGCAGTGTCACCTTGGGTTTTGGGGAAGGACTGATGATTAATGGGCCACTGACTCTGGAAACACTGGCTCATTTCCACCTGCACGGCTGCTGGTTTCGCTGTTTCTTGCTCGGGCTCGCTCTCTCTGAGAAGCATGGTCCGTGTTGCTTGCGAGACTAAGATGGCCAAACCTAATCTGAGGGCGAGCAGAGCGCAACTGTGAAACTGCTTCATTCATCAGGATGGTCTCAGAGCAAAACACAGCATCTTGTTCTGGAAGGATGCAGAGGGGCTAGGGAGGAAATGGGCAAAAACCACAGAGGAGGGGGAAAAGAACTGGACACTGTGAAAACGCTGTGACTGCAGGGACGAAAGGGGAAGGATGAGGGGAAGATTAAGAAGAAGCAAGAAAAAGAGGCTAAAGGTTGGAGGAGAGGAAAGGGTTTAGTCATGGAAACACACACACAAGTGATGGGGGATCGGAGGAGCTGGGAGGTGAAGAAGAGGAGAGTGAGCGGAGGGATTTAGGCAAAGTAAGAGAGATGGAGTCAAGAGGCCAGAAAGACCAAAAGGGAGAGCGGTTCTTTTCCAGCCATTAGACATGGCTTAAAGTCTTCTGGGGTATGTCCACAAGCTGCTATAGAGAGAGTTCTATGGGTGAGAGTGTGTGTTTCTGTGTGAGTGTGTGTGTGTCTGTGTGTGTGTGTGTGTGGTAGTGGCGGGCAGAGGCTGATGGGAGGTAACTCACCAGGTGGACGCGATACATGATGCTGATGCCAAGGGTCATGTAAGGCTTTGGAAAAGTCAATGACCTTTTCACGCTCTGCAGTGATGGTGAGGCCTGCCACTGCCAGGTCCGCTTTCTGAAACACAGAGCAGTGTCGCGTTATATGAGCGCACACAGCCAAAGACACACACTCCAACGCACAATGCACACGGACGTAACACAAGTTGATGTCATAACCAATATTTTGAGAGCTTGAAGAGAAGATGATTAAGACATAAGATGTGGGCTAAGTTGCTAATTCTCAAATTATGTCCTTTTGTATCCAACAGTCTTTGTGCCCAATATTAGCACTATCTGTGGTGAGCATAATCCTGTATGTGCTGTGTGTAAGTGGGTGCATATGTGTGTATGTGCGTGTGTGTGTGAGTGTGTAGGGCACAAGAGACCTCGGGGTAACCATTGTAGCTGGCCCAGGGAGCACTGTCAAGACAAAGCACTTGACAAAGCAGCTGCTGGTAAAACACACACTTAGAAACACACATGCACACACACACATGTAGAAATGGCCAATGCATGCTGAACGCTGGACGGCTCCCTCCTAATAAAACAGGCCAGCAAAGTGCAACTGCAAAGGATTTTTCATCTCCCGAGGAGCAAAGAGCGAAAGCAGCAACGCATTGCTCTTTGTCTGCTGCAGGAGAACTAAGAGGATTGGAGAGAGGGAGAGGAACGGGGGGGATGAGAGTGAGGAGAGGGGAGCTCTGCTGCAGCACCACACATCCACAGACACACTGTTCCCACTGTCACGGAAAGGGAGACAAAGAGGGGGGAGCATCGCACAAACACCTACGACACCTAAGACGCCCATTTTGTCGTGATGTGTAATAATTTTCATCATTTACTGTTAAATATTTAGAGATTCACCTGAAACCCCCGAAACCCACTGTCCTGTTTTGTCTGTGCCTCAATTATCCCAGTACACATCAAATTTCAACCTCTTTAACCGCACCACAGCCTACACACCACACTGTGGCTGAATGTCTGCTGCTGGCCTATCCCCAGCCCACAGGCTTTGACCCTCCATCATCATCTGTCCCCAGCTCCTCTCTCTCTCTCTCTCTCTCTCTCTCTCTCTCTCTCTCTCTCTCTCTCTCTACTCTCTCTCTCTCTCTCTCTCTCTCTCTCTCTCTCTCTCTCTCTCTCTCTCTCTCTCTCTCTCTCTCGTTTGAAAGTCTGATCGCCTGCTCCCAGCGCCGGAACACAGCCCCTGTGCGGGGGAACGACTATTCAGGCAATTTTTAAAAAGAGAAAGTCACTGATCCTTTGAAAAATGAACACACAGGCGTAACAGCCACTGAAATATTTATGTGATGATAGAATATTAATATTGATTACTGGATTCCGCCGCCTGCTCGCTGTTATGCCTTCCAGTGCAAGTTAAAAAAAAGAAACAAACACAACACAAAACTGTGTAATGCCGCCTGTTGGATATTACATCGCACCTGCTTCCACCGGCATTCAATCATATCATGCTAATCCGGTAGAAAAAGGGACAAACTAAAATGTGTGAATGTGCAGGATGAATTAAACATGACCCTCTAGGATGTAGCATCTGACTTCAAGAGTTTAGCTCTATGCCTTTGTTCTCTAACTGCGGCACTGTGGATGAAGGAACCAAGGCACACTGCACTTAGACTATGGTCTGGATCCCTCCTGGCCTGACTCACAGTTAGCTCATGCTGTCTGACACCCGTCAAACTAATAACCGTCATACACCGAAATATCGTCCAGGTCTGAACGGCACTGGCAGGGACACAGATAACTGGCTGTCGTCCTTTGCTGCTTCAAAGTGTGTGTTTCATATCCTTTCAACTTGTCCGTTAAACTCCGGACCACAGCTCTCCACTTGTTTTCCTCCACAATCTTCTCACTTTGCCTTCTGTCTCCATTCCTCTCTAAGCCTTTAACCAAACAAGCTTAAGTGTCTCCGTCCACCGGGGGGAACATCCCCTCCAGACATCCTGCGTCCCGTGACAAATCCCTCTCGAGCGCGTCTTGACTTTTTGTCCCCCCCCCCTACCTTGCCACTCCACAGCTCCGACTGCTTGTCAGGAGCACATGTCGACTTGGACCACAGATCTCCTGAAGGTCAGCCCTCTGGAGGCAACCAACAGCGGGACGAGGGCGGTGGCGGCGCCGTGACAATAACAAGAGCGGGCAATCTTTGCGTTACATATTTAATGACTGTGCCCTCCATTAGCCCACGGAATTAAGACAGATCACCACTTAGGAACGACTCAATACCATTCAGATTCATTTGCTTTTTCCTCGCCGCCGCGTTTCTCCCCACTTCTTTTCACTCCCACTTCTCCTCCTTCCTCTCGTCTCCCCTCAGCTCCTCTTATATAACCTTATCTGAATGTTAACAGCTACATACAGCAGCGCTTGAGGAGTGTAAGGCCTCACTCAGAGATTTAACATCAACAACAACATGGACTGATTCAGGGCGAAAGTCTGCTACAGTCAGTTTAGAAAGGAGCTGACAGGGAACAGGCCACCGACAGGGCCTGACTTTTTGAGAAAACACAGGGGTTAAGCTGAAAAGGTCACCGCTGAATGAAATATAAGAAGTGTATGACGTGGTAGAAAAAGCTGCGAGCTAGGAACTGTATGAAAGCTGATGGATTTGCTTGTGTGTGCTTCTAGGAAGTGCACTGGGAATTGGTTTGCCTATGATTAGATAGCAAAGGTTCTGGGGCTTGCTAGGCTCCACATAGTCTCAGCATGTGTACTGTATATATTGATATACCCTTGAGATGAGCTCCCCGACCATGCCAGTCCACGTTCCATTAGCCCCGGGAACCCCGTACAGTCTGTCGCCGACCAGCTGGATGCGGTACTTGAACTTCAGGATATCTGCCAGCTCCTTCAGCATGTCCACACAGAAGCCTTCGTAGCGGTCATTTCCTTCCAGGTCGTGGTGGTTGTGCCGCAGCATCACGTATGGATTTTCCTGAAAAACACACAAGGATGAAACAGGATAATGAGTTGCACAGCCACGGGATACGGCAAATCATACTGGATCGATACTTTGCTTTGCAGTGTATTTTGGCGGGGTACTACACTGGTTGTACACATCACACTCACACAGGGCTCCAGTCAGCCAGTCAGAAATACTAAAAAAAGTCTGTGTGGAGAGAGTTTTCAAGACTGAAAAATAGTCGAAATGGATATCGAAAGACATTTACCACATAAGAACTGTACAATGAAATCGGAATTGAAATGCACTAAGGGAAACGTAGCATACTGTGTTCTTGGAGGCTTTGATATTGATGTTTTCTAAAATCTATCTCATGGAAGCGTCCCACATCGCTGAGGTTCCCCTTTAAAGTTTAAAGTTACCACTGAACCACCGCAGAGCTTTAACAGCCAGGAAGAATGGTGGAGGCGTCCCATATGTCCTCTGTAGGTCACAGTTCACATCGGTTTTACCGCCCTCAATAAAAAACTGAGATTTGTGAATTTGAAGCAGGGCCAGGCACTTATAGCAGGAGCAGTCAGACATGTGCTAATCTGTAATGTTCGGCAGAAAGGTAGATAAGAAACAAAAGCAACACCTAATACACACACACACACTCCTAAACACACACCTATTTACTACCTGTCTTTTGGAGGAGCAATTCCCTGTTCGGCTGTCTGTTTATTTATGTCTTGTTTGGTCATTTAGTTGATGTTGCAGGAAGATTTAAAGAGCCCCGCAGTGATATATTTTGGAGCCACTCGTATTGTGCCCATTTTTCAAATAATGCAACTGTCAACGCGGCGCGCTCGGGCTCCGCTACCTCATAAAACACACAGCGTTATGTACCACTTTGTTGATGCACTATCCCTGCACTCAGCTCGTGAATCCAGCTCAAAGTAACTTACTTTGGCAACAGGAAATCAGATAACGATGATTAACAAGTCAGAGCGTCTCCTCATGCTGACCCGCTCCGTTTTATACAAAAATAAACTCAACAAAGGGAAGTAAAGTTCAGTTTACTTTTTTATAGCACATTGAAGTTTCGTTAAGTGTTTCTTGACAACACAAGTTTGTGTGCTTATGCCCCCCAAAATATATGTATATACTTAATCGTGAGTTTGTTCGAGCTCGGGGCCGTCGACAACTTGTGTTAACATAAATGCCTTCAGCGGGCCGTGCCAGTCATCACAGTCTCATGTGCGTAAGCCACTGTTTCTTCTTTAAGGAGAGTGAAAGCATGAGCAGTGGTGTTGTGTAGCTGTTTGTTTAGAAAACTTGAATGGAGGTGAAATTGTTTTGTCATGTTCACAGTAGGAATATGTATTTGTGCTTTGCTGAAAAGCTGCTGATTGATTTGCCTCCCACAAAAGCCAACAAAAATAATAGTTACAGTCAAGAACTTGGTGCACATCAGGTGGCACAGCCGTTACTGTGACCTGCCCTGTAGTCATAGCAACTGTGTGGTTTCACCTGTAGCTGCGTGCAACGGTGAAAAGCGAGCGGGAGGGGGAGGGGGGGTCTGATCACTTTGACACTGGGTTTGGCGGCTTTGCCTCTTCTTTGCTTGCATCACTTGACAGTTGAAGCAAAAGCCTCCTGCTCTGCTGTGATAAGACTGATATTAAAATAACGACTGATGGACTCTGTCTGTACATTCTATGTATGGATTCATCTAACCAGGCTCACACAGGAGTTCAACTAAACTGACAACACAGAAGCTAAAACTGTCGACAAAGACCAGATCACAAGATACAGACATGTTGGAGGAAGTGAGCTGCACATGGGAATTTGTCATTATCATTCCCTAATCCACTGAAAAACCACATGCAACAATGAATTGATCCTACTGAGATTAGCCGAACCCCATCAGCGGGCCAACGTTACCGTGTCCAAACTGAAAATGTTTGTTAATGTAAAACCACTGAGGTTTGAATACAGTAACTTCTTAGTTGTCGATTGATTTTAAACATATTTTCGTTTTGGGGCATTCACTTAAAAAAAAAGAAGGAATCTCTCCATAAAATGTATAGCACCTTAAGAAAATAATTTTAAATTTTTCAAATAGTATAGGGCTATTGTTGAACTTTTCAAAATGTACATCTACTGGTGGACAGACTGGCTGGCCACAAACAGTCTGGGGAAAACAGCAAATACAGACAATGGACACATGCTTTTTAATGATACATCTTTAATATTGTCAGCTTTGATCCTTACCAAAGTACCAGGGAAAACCAAATGTGACTTGGCTCAGAGTCAGTCGGGCTTCAAACCAGTTAGTTACTGCCACCCTGTAAATATGTCCATCATTACCTCCATAAAACAGCCACACGTGTCACCTAACTGGCCAGAAGTAACATCTAATGCATGTTTAAGCTTCAGACGGCATCAAGGTTGATATGTTAAAGCACAGCTCCCAGACTTCTAAAGCCTCACAGTTTTTCACTCTCCTTTTGATATGTGCAACACTGTTGTTAAGGTTTGCTTGACCTGCGTTTTACATATTGCCAATGAATGGAGTGACACAGAAACAGTGGCATGCAAACCATGCTACACAGCCTCAAGCTTTTTACACCCTTGATGCACCGACCAGAAAGGTGCCTAAATGGATGCATGTTCCTGTCCAGCTAAAACACTTGATTAAGCAAAAACCACAATTAACTCTCCAGCCTCTTGATGATTTATGTGTGTGGAGAAAAGAAAAAGCATTCTATATATTCAACAAATGGCCTCTGTCATTCGGAAGCTCAATCTCCTGAAGTGAGGCTAGAAAACATTGCGTTGGAATCTTCCCCCCATCCCTTGTCTGTGTTGACCTGGTTAAGTACAGACTAATAAAATTGGAAGCAGCAAACATCAATCACACCACTAAAAGCCCAATAACAATCAAATAACCCAGGGACTGATTGAGTGGCAACAAGCCCAAAAGGTGTTTTCCTGTTCACTCCCCTGTTTCTTTCTTTTTCTTTTGTCGTTTTTTACCCCGAGTTTCAATTTGTCTCCCCCTGTGAGGTCGAGTTGTTAAAATATATAAAAAATTGTCCAGGTCAAAACTGTCTATTAACCAGCCCGCTGCTGGAGTGCATGACATGAAAACAGGACTGGTATTAAAAGTTGATATTTCTGCAGCCGTTATTCTCCTCGTAAAACTTTCACCAAATGGATACAAGAAACTAGAAGCCTTTTTCGAAAGTTGAGAACAAAATCATATAAAAAATAATAAATATAAAGGTGAGAAAAGTCTATAAAAGGGCTGTCTTCCATGAAGGGAAAAATCACAGTGAAATTCCATCTTCCTTTTTTTGCACACCACAGCAAAACAGCAATAAAGCCACGAGTTTGAAGCTATAAAGAAATGCAGACTTTTAAAGCATCGTCTTATTCCCAGGCCAAGAGGAGTCTGGTTGTGGACTGATAACTTTGGAGGGAGGAAGCATGCTCTTACATATGCACGAGCAGGTAGTGTACACACACTAACAGACACACGCACACACACACAAACCCACACCCACACATTGTACTCGTGGGTATTGTTCAAATCCAGCTTCACACACACAGCACAGAGGAGTTTCCCCTTTTAAAACCTCAGGGTGTTGGAGATGTCTTCACACAACCCTCCTCACTTTCCTCAACTATTTTCTTATCCTTAAAGAGTTGCTCTCCAGAGTATGGCAAACTGGGAATGAGATACAGTTCTCTCACAGGGCCCTGTAGTCCTGTTTGAAGAGGAGCCACGGTGGCTCTGACAATATTCGGAGAGTTACTAGGTCTTCAGAAAAAAGGCTCGTTTTTTTTTAATAACACTTTTATGCTTCACTCTAACAATAAATAAAAGCAGGATATTCAAATACAAGCGAGTTGAAAACAGGGACAACACAAGTACACAATAAAAACTTTGAAAAACAAGGACAGGTCTTGTGTACTTTGTGTATCATGTGCACATGCCTCAGTGCTTCAGAGTCGTCCCAGCAATTCTGCTTTTGCTTTTAACAGTCCAAACTGTGTGCACCGTTGAATCTCTCCCAGTATGTATGTGAGTGGCTATGAGAGCACTCATATGACACAAGGGTAGAACTGAGGACGTCGAGAGTCAGGCAGGAGATGGTTCTTACAGTTGGGACTCAAAGCAGGTTTGAGGCATTAACAAAAGAAAAGGAGTTGGGATTTAAATATTGAGACGACGTGATTCCCCAACAGCGGCAGAAAGCTGGCATCAAAGATAGATGTCCCCACAGGTAAGGCTCTGCTCGGTTGGAATTCTTTCAGGAACGAAGACTGACACAGTGTTGAATATCTGCGAGCACATGGGTATTATTTATGAGCCTTATTAAACGAGTGATACATTAACACCCCAGGCTGTTTATTGATTTGCTAGTGGCTTAATAAACATGTATTTACATCATTACGTGAAGAAAGATTCACTCAAATGTCTGACGTTAGCCATGAGCCATGACTTATATGAAATATTTTTTCATTAATACGATAATGTTGATGAAATTGTTCACCGGCGTGACTTAGACTGCATCTGTGTGCATGAAGGGAAGGACTGGGAGGCTCTTTGTGTGTATCTTTGTGAATGTGTATGGATTTGGCTATATGGAAGTACTTTTTCCATGTATCTGTACTATTTTACCGCAAAGTCTGGTACTTTTTACATTGCATTACAAAACACTTTCACATTGTTCCATCTGCCAAGGAGATTGTTTTCATTTTGTTTGTCTGTCTGTGACTTAGCAGGATTATGCATAAACCACTCGAAGGATTACCATGAAACTCGATGGCTGCGTCTGGTGTGGGTCAGGAAAGAACCCATTACATTTTTGAGCGGCTTTGAATAAATACGCGGATCCAAGAATTTTTCACTTTCTCTGCCTCCTTTTCCTACAGAATTCATATTATCTATAGCAGCTGTGGTGCATGTACGCACACACAAATGCCACTCTTAGGCAAAACAGATTTCCAAGTGAAAAGGACAACGACTAAAGAGGGAAACACAAGTTCTTGTGTGAAAGAAAGAGAGCTGCATTGCATGAATTGCTGGTTACTACACAGGTACAGCTGAAACTATTGCGTGTAAGGACACAGTTTAAAGGATGATAACATCAGACATGTACTCTTACTTTTAATACTTTCAACTCCACCATGGGGAGAACCAGAACTAAACACGTGGAATGAGGCAAAGTAGAATAAGAATATTGAAGGTGTGTGAAAGGGATTCATTTGGGAACAAGTGTGCACTGTATGAGAGGAGCCAAGGCCGAGGTAAACCAACAAACACAGGTTACACCAACTGTTTGTAGCCTGTTCAGTGATGCTCTTGGCTTTACAACCTCTGGCGGCTCTGGGTTGCTTGGACCCTTGCTTGCAAATATAGCTCTTTTTTACCGTTGTTAGTCGATTCCAATTTAACCTTGGATTGGATTCATGAATTGAATCCTTCTGAAAAAGTAATAAGACGCCTGTCGCTTGATCCTTTGTCGAGCAAAACACACTGGGTCCACTTGAAAAGATGACACGCGTGGCTCTGGGAATCCAGCAGCTACAATTACAATGCAAATAAGCAGAGATCAGAAAGAGCTGTAAATACAGAAATGACAACAGACTGCCCTTTCTACTGCTTCCTGCTCTGCTGCTGATTTCCAGAAGCCGCACATATTTTAGAACAACACAACTGAGTCATCAAAGAGTGGATTTTTTCTATTACATCAGTGCAGCTACTGGGGCTATAAAGACCTCCTCTCGCTACTGGTTAAAAAGTTCCTGTAATAAACCACAGCGGTGATTACGAACACAGATTGTGGAGCAGTTGGAGAGATTGAAGTGAGAAGGTGACGTCCACATGGAGCTGTAATGAAACCGACCTGTAAAAGCCAGTTGGACATGTCTAGCCTGCACACAAACACACAAACTGAACATACACACACAAAAGTGCTTGTGCAGGCACACACACACACACAAACACACACTGCCTCCCAGGCCAGTGCTGCAGGTAAGGAATTCTTCAGAAGGCTTTCAGCTGTGGCTCGTCTGCCGCCCACCAGCGAGATAACGGCGACACGGCAATCACACCATGATGAATGAGCTGTGATAGGCACTGAAAATTGCTCCTTGGTGGCTTCCGAAGTTTGGTCCAGGGACTCGGTATCTCCAAAGTGAAATCAAATCTCTGTGCTCCACCAATTCTTTCCTTCACACCCTCTTTCTGTTGTGAAAATATTGTCCCATTTGTACTCCTTCTCAACACACACACACACACACACACACACACACACACACACGCACCTCCATCCTCCCCTGTGTCCTTCGCCTCCTGTGCGAAATGAACCGTTCCATGTGAATCCCAATCAGTCTCAATGAGACCAGTGAGTTGTTCAGTGGCAAAATGGGGCAATATGTCCGTGCCTCATTCTCACGGGTCCCAGATGATAAGGCAGCCACTCAGAAAAACACGCCGGGCCAATTGCCTCTGCTTACAAGCTACTTTGTGTGTTATCATCGGATTCATCAGCCAGAAGGAGGCGCTGGGCGAGTGACAGGCGTGTGTGTATATCAAGCCATCGCATGGAGCTGACTAGAAACCTGAAGGGCTTTGCACGGTTCATACATAAATCCATGTAGGACAGCCTTCAACGTTTTACAGTGTCCCGCCAACGTACAGAAGCAATACCAAAGGTTCTGTAGAGCAGACAATGGACAGATTGTCGAGAGCATTTAACTCTTCTCACAAGGTTTTAACACATCTGCTCTGTCCATCAAACCGGAAGGATATGGACTGATGGTTAATAATTATTCACCGTTAACAATTTGAAGAATCAATGGAATGTTGCAACTGCATTTCATATGCTGTTATTACGCATTTGCTTGTTTATTTGTTTTTATTTGTTATCTTCGTAAACTGAGTATTATTCTACATGTATTTTGTAAATACCCAGGTTATCCTATCCTGTAACTGTACATTCTGATTCTGATTATTATGGACCTGTGTTTTTTTACTTACATAAATGTGTAATTTTCTGCTGTTACAAAGCCTCCCTGCTAAAGTTTCCTACACAATTAAACGTTTGACCGTAAACATCATGAATCTCAAATCATTGCTTTTGTGCTTCCACTTATTTTCAGTGAACAACTTAACTCCATGTGAGCAGTGATCAGCTGTGGTGCAGCAAAATGTACATTGGTTTTTCCATATGACATCAATGACATGTGACTATTTCCTTGAGGGTCTAATGGAGCTCATTCGAACCAAACTACTGTATATGTATTGCTTTTGCTGATTACAGAGTCGAGTGTCATTATGTTAAAGCAACAATCCAACAAGCACGCCCCCTCCATGCAGCAATCAGCTAAGTGTCCGTAAACTTTGAATCTGAGTGATCATCTGATATTCTCCCCCAACCCTCATCCCTTTGTTATGGACCACTGAGTGCAACAACATGTATGATTTCCAGAGAGACTGTACTATTATCCCCAAACCGTATTTACAATTCAATGTTTTGAGACGACAGGAAGATGCAAAACGAAGAAAACTCTTGCAGAGGAAAGGGGAAGGCAGTTGGACACAGCCAGCATTCAGAGCCACCTTCAAATCCAGAGCTGCATCCTGAATCTCTATGACCTGTTTCATTAATACAAGAATGAGAGGCTGCTTCAGACACGTGCATGTCTGGTCTTGTCTGTCTATCTTCCAATGTAACCTCTAAATTGAGTTTAAGATTAGTACTCTTAAAATGAGTTTGGCCATTTGTTCTTTAATGGATTTCAGTGCAGGAGCATTTAAACAATTACCATGTGTTTAAGTAATCAATGATTCAGATAACAAATGTATTTGCTGTGTGCTGCGACAGCTTAAACAAAGCTTTCGTTCAGGAAAGGCACGTGTTTTATATTTCATAAGCCTTTAACAATTCATAGATTTTGGATCATTAACATGGCAAGTGATTAAGGACATTGCCCAAAAACAGCATCTGTTGTAACAGGTTCCACGGTGAGGGCGGTGAGACCCACGCTCACTGGATCTATATTTACAACAGAGGCTGAGAATGGCTGACATGGTGAATTATTAGCTCCCACTGATGCACTGTGATGTGCTCTCATCTGAAGTACTCAGAGCAAAACAATCGCGCGGCATCAGATCCTCTGATCCCGAGAGGACCGAGTTTGGATCTGAAAACACAGAATGGGGTTTTGATATGGTAATCGTCTGTCAGCCGCAGAATGCCAGCCAAGAATGGACTGTACTGTTGATGTGTGCGTCTCGGGGGGGTGCGTTCTGTGGAACCTACCAGTATTCAGCACTTACCAATATTGTCGTGATGGTAAGAGTGGTGTTGAAGAGGGTGTCTGTCACATTGATTGATGGAAGCTTTTTCTCCATGGACAGTCCATCTTCAGAGTGCCACAGGCCGATCTGCAAACAGAGCACACATGCACACACACACAAATTGCTTTAGAGGACGTTTTATTGACTTCCATTAATATCCTGGAGATTTACTCTAACTACAAGTTGCTTTACACCCTAACCCTAATCTTGACCTAAATATAACCTTTCCCTAACCTTAAAATATGTCTTCAATTCAAAATTAAACGATTTACATTACTGCAGCCTTTTGTCCCCATAAGTGATTGTGTAATCAGGTTTTTGGTCCCCACAAGACAAGAAATACCTAGACCACACAAACATATACACACTTATAAGCAACAGTGTATATATATATATATAAGCAATCACCTAAGAAAGGCCAATAGAAACAATCTGGCTCTAATTGTCTTCCTCTCCTCTACAGAAGTTTGACCTTCACTTGAGACAGTGTAGGACGAACAGGAAACAGGGGACACGTCGCCACGCTGTGACACAAGGTGATAGGGAAACTTAGCGAGACCGCAGGAGGAGAGAAGGACAACATGTGTGCGGCTCCTTGAGGAGCGAACACAGGGCATGTGTTCAATCAGAGGCAACAGAATGCATTCATTAAACCAATTACCGGCAAATCCTGTGGCACGGAGCCACATTCTCATTCTCATTACAGCTGAGCGGGGGATTCACACCACCACCTCACATGGTGTCTGTCCTCCCAGCCCCTTTCAGTCTGTCGCTGCCATCTCCTGTTTCATTAATTTACCCGAATCTGTCAAAACCTCGAATCCATGATGATGATTATATGAGTAAACGTGAAGTACACATTCCTTCTTATTCACATTCATTTTAACTGGATGGCATTGACAGGGGGGAAAAACCCACCTCGGTGGTTTGTACGCTCTGACCTTGAAGGATTTACACGTCTCCTCTAATGGTTAGGAAAAAAATCTGCAATCCTGCGACACACCTTTGCTGGAAAGACTTGGTGACACAAAAAGGGGGCAACTGTCAGCAAAGCAATTTTCTTTTCCCTTATCGTGGTAGTTTGACAAGCTATGATTTCATTTATGAAGCCGATGCAAATTACCAACAATTTCATTGTCAATAATATACAGAGAAACTGCTCTATGTGTTGGCACTGTAGATAAACTGTAGATAAATCAAGGTCAAGGCAACGTGCAAAATATAGTTTGTGTTATCTTCCCTGATTCAATTTATCTCCCGTTCCGGTTTAATATGTGTGAAGTATTTTTAGAACTCATGATGTCATCAGGCACACTGCACTCCGACAGAACAAACACTGACTTTTTGCTATGGAAACGGTGCAGCGCTTTCAGCACTTAATTAAAGTTGCACAGAATCATGAACATCACTGAGAAATAAAATGTTGAATACTCAAAACATTCAGCATTTAATCATTTACACTCTGTAATCTACTTTATAATGTAATAGAACCACCTCTGAGAGGAGGAAATATTATACCTTATTATATTAATCAACCTCCCTGCACCATGTTTATTATAAAGGAGGCGAACTGAGAGAATATAATTTATCCTTGATACTTTGTTAGCGTATTATTTGATTACATGCAAGAAAACCATAGGGAACATTATTATAAGAGTCAGAGAGGATGAACTGTTGGATAAGCTCTTGAAGTCCGATTAAAAAAAAGAAATGAAAAAGCTACGGTAAACAAAGCTCGGTTATAGACTGTTTCAAGGCTAAATTGACAGAATTCACAAGAGGTTTCAAACCATTCATGTTGATCAGAGCAGTTTAACCACGCTCCCAATGTGGAGTATAAATTCTGATGCTATGAAACAAAAAAGGAAAAGAGGAGCGAGCTCGCAGAATCAAAGCTTTCCTTTGAGTGTATGATCAAAAAGATGTTGCCTTCCATTTCCTCCGCTGCACCTGTTGGCAGAAACAGAACCTTGCTCGCACAAATCGTCTCCATCTACCCAAACACCCCCCGCACAACACATCGAACGCTCTCTGGTGATGATGGCCTCAAGATACAGAGAAAGGGGAAAAAAATGCAATCGCACTGTAGCACGATCAGAAAAAGGGATTGGTGAAACGTGGTGTTCGGCAATCAGCGCACACAATCAGTTGTCAGCGCCTGTAGAGGTGGCGGGAGGAGGAAGTCTGTGGCTCAGCAGGTGTAACCAAAGGTCTGAGTGTGGGGGTGACTGAGAGGGTAATGGGACGAGGACGCACGGTGACTCCTGCCCACGAACGAGGAGGGAGATGAGGCGGCTGGATGCAGGAGGGGAGAGGAAGCTGAAGCTGGCAGGGGAGGAACTGGCCCTTTGGTGGCCGGGGCTTCAACTCTCTGTGGGGCAGGAGAGCTGCCTCTCTCTCTTCGACCAAGAGGAATATATTTTTCTCAGGAGCACAAACACACTGTGACATTTATCAAGAAGACTGGAAAACTTAAATAGTTTAAATTGCTCTGTGAAAAATGTTGATTCGTGCAACAGAAAAGGGAAGCTCCTTATTATAAAGCGCTGTGTGTGAGTGTCTAAAATGTCGAGACACCAACCCACAACTGATTGAATATTAATAAGAGCACAACAAAGATTGCCACTAAACTGAGTACCACTAAAAAAACATCAGTAATATTTTGGACTTTTCCCTTGAAACACAGTTTGAAATAATTTTGCAGGTTGTGAAAACACTAAAGTGAAGGGAAGCATAACCATGGCATTAATCCTGGTGAAGCACCCGCATTGAGCCATTGCAAAAAAAAACCCTTATGCACACAGCACAACCCAAGAATCCATTAGCTTCATAAGCTTTTATCATAGAGAGAGGAGGCTGCATATTGCCATACACCAGGCTGTGTTTGTGTACAACAATATAATAAGCTGGAACTGGACGATTCTCATTTGCAGTGCCATTAATCTGGTTTTTACACTGCAATTAAAATAAATAACTAGAGTGCAGTGCAGTCGGAGAATCTAGGAAAACAAGATTCAAAGTCTAGGCTGCCGACGAGTACTGTGCTCTATTTATTTTACTGAGGAACTGGGGAGCAAAGTAGAAAGAATATGGCATAACAAGAGAGAGAGAGGGGGGGCTAGGAGAGGAGCAAAAGGGAAAGGCTGAAAGAGAAATAGAAAGATGGAGGGGAATGTCAATCACTTACTGAGTAGGTGTGGTGAAGTCGGCAAATGGCAAGAAAATCAATGAGAAAGTATGAGGAGCAGCCAGCTAGTGAGGCAGAACATAAGAGAAGCAGAGAACAAGAGAAGGAGACGGAGAAGAGTTAGAGAGAGTTTATGCAAGGAAGAAATACAAAAAAGAGGGAGAGAATGAGAGAGAGAGAGAAAGAGAGAGAGAGCGAGAGAGAGAGAGGCACCCATTGAGGGATTACCCAGGGTTCATTCTTCAACCACGAATTACAGCACAAGGAAAAGATTACGGAGGCTGCTCAGCGAAGCGTCAGGATTGGCTGACTATCCTGTCCAAAAAATGCCGTATCCAATAGGGTGTGGCAAGACTGCACTGTGACAGACACATCCATCATGTGTGAGGGAAGCACTGGCTGCCATTATCAAACAAAATGTCACACGGTGCGCTTAGAGCCGGGCTGACGCATTCAGGTGTCACGACGGTGCAAATGAGTCTGAGTCAAAATGTGTGTGTCTCTGTGTGTGTGTGTCTCTGGTGTATACCTGCATGTGTGCCTGTTTGTGGCTGTTGGTATGGGAGTATGAAAATACCCTCATGGGCCCCTGAAGATGGACTTTTATTTCTCCCATGACAACATTGTGCTATCTCAGCTTTGGGAAAAATATGCTGAAGTTGGGTTGTTTTTCACCCACCAGCTGGAGTTTGGTTAAGAACTAAACAGAGGAGAGTTATATTTAGAGAGCACCCACTCCGCCTCACAATGATCCAATTGTTCAAATGACAGGCAAAGTCATTGTCCTGGTGTTTGTTTGTGTGGAGCACGTTTTCTCTACGGAATAGTGAGTGGGAAAATGTGCTAACTTCTCACAGACACTCTTTCTGGTATTACTCATTATCAGCAGAAAAGAGACTAATCAGGTTGGCGCCACAGGCAAACTTCAGGGGCCAGACAAACACAGGTGATGGTGTAGGTGGTTGGCACTGCCATTCAGTAAAGAGAGGAGTGGGGGAAAGCTGTGACTTGATGGCTGATGGAAGGAGCACATAAACCTGGTTACACATTTCATAATTTCAGATTCTGTTATGCAAAATCTGTAGGAGAGGGACGCGACTTTGGCGCCAGAAGTGTGCTGGTTCCAACCAATCACGTTTGAGGAGGCAGGTAAACAGTCCCTGTGGAGACCAAGAGAGGCCGAACACATACACCCAAATGATCGGCTTTTCACATGCATATGCAGATAGCTGTTAATAGAGATTAGCTGAAAAGCCGTCTGGACCTAGAACACCTACAAGAATTAGCTTTGTCTGTGGAGAAATATTTGAGTCAGACTGGAATCTATGAACAGTGAATGGGCCACAGAGTCTCAGCCAACATCCACTGTCTGTCTGCTGTTGCCCAAGATTTGCGGACTTTCCTGTTTTATTACAGAAGTCAAGTAGAAAGTCCGGACCAAGGTCTCCACCAGATTCATGTCCTTGCCACCTTTTACACATTTGATTCAGTTTTGGTTTTTACATTGCAATTTGAGGAGCACACAAAATAATTCTGTCTGACATGGCTGAGTCTACCTATACCTGATAATGATTTTTTTTTATTTTTTTTACAACCGTGCATGTAACGTTAGTATCTTTTCAGTTGGTTGGTTAGCCTTTCCATTTAAATTTAGAAAATTATAACTTAAGTTAGTTAATTTCCATCGGTATTGCCAATGTAATATCATTATTGTATTGCTATCAGCATCACCAAGCATCAGGCGCAGTAATCTGCCCTGGTTTGAAAGAGCCAGATCCACGTCCTGGTCGTTTAAATATGATATTCTCTGGGGCAAAGACTGCAGGCCTGGGCCACTGCGTTTCCGGAGAGACCAGTAAAGCTTCCACTTCTTTCTCTTCTTCTTTTGTTTAATGCAAGGCGGCACACTCGTTATTTGGCATTATGGTGAATAAAGGCATTGCCTGTTTAATCGTCGGAATGAGACACAAGCTCCGGGTTGAAGAGAAGGTCCTTTCGGCTGTCAGAGCGAATCTTCAAAGCGGCGCTGCGAGTTCTCCGAGCGCTGCATCCCCTGTTGAGCCGACAACAAGCCGCGGATGACCTTGCAGACACAGTCCCGCCTCATTCTGTCTACTGCTGACAGACTGAATATCTTCATCTCCTGTGTGGCGACCGCGTTAATGTCCTAAACACTAAACACTTGAGACAGACCAAGACTTTACGGATGTGTAATAATCATGATCTCTCCATTTTCCTGCTATTCACCCCCCGCCTGACAGTGTATTATAGATATGTGATGTGAAGTGCTAAAATATAACAGGGTCATGCTTGTATGACATGATAATGTGACACACTTACAGCAGCTATAAAATGACTGTGCAGATGGACAACCGCACACTGTCCATGCAGAAATGCCTGCTTTCTAGGTATAGTAAATCTCAGAGGCTCAACTTCAAGAATTTATAGTGCTTAAAATCTCCGGCAACGACGTCTGGGATTACATATAATCATCATGGTTGTATCCGACTGATTAGACCGATCAGATTTTAATGTTCAATAGGAATTGTGCCCTCGTTTTATTTGCATTACGTTTATTAGACTGCTGGATTTCTGAACGGATTTCAGTGGGATGTTCAAGGTGACTGCACATAGTAAACAAGCAATGCAAGCTAATGGTGTGTACTATGCTAGCGGCAGATCAGAAACATATTTGTGGTCTTTGAACTGGATATTAAACAAAAAAAAGATAATTCTGTGAGCTGCAAATTCCCTAGGGTTACCATGGTAGTAGTTGTTACTGATGTTAGACTATCGCTAATTACGTAACTTGCCAACCGGCCCCACCATCTTTTTCATTTACACCTATAAGTGGTGGTTTCCATATTCGTCATATTAAAAAAGTGAAATTTCTGAAATTCGAGTTCTCTGTAATACAAATTAAAAGCAGAGAATAGTCGCGTCTCAGAGAATCAGAGTCTCATCAACAACAAGAGGAGAATTGGCCAAATAAATAGTTGGTCAACTTTTAGAATTAGACTTACTAATCGCCACAGTCTTACAGGGATTTTGCCTCAGAGAGCGACATGAAAGTGAGGAGATCTCAGTCTGTAGCTATATCTGAGAATCAAAATGTCCCCAGAACTGACTGAAAAATATTGAATGTTTAAATGGACGAATCTCAATTGACTGAGGGGTCTACTTTCAGAGGGCAGCACTAATCTCTACTTGGCTCCTTCTGGGACGGAGGGGGAGCCTGTGAGTGGGTTCATTTAGAGGCTTTGTGTCGGAACATGGTGTTCTTTGGGTTTGTTTGTTTACATTGTTGCCTCATTATCACATTTTTAAGTTGCCTAGTGAAATAAATAAATGAATAGGTTACAACTTAGCTAAGGTTGTTCTGTAGCTACCATAGGCTTACTTTACATTATACGGGGAGTTTTGTTAGAAATTATGCAGACCGATAAAAACAAAGACACTGTGTCTATGTGACTGCAACTTGCAGTCACATAGACACAGAGGCCCTCACACACATACATTTGCATGTACAGGCATACGACACACATACACCCACTCAAACACACACACCCACCCAGCCAAGCAACAGATACGCAGTCTCACCCAGCCTTGAAATCCGTTAAGACTGGGGGCTCTTGCAGAGCAGCTCATCCATTCTGCTTTTGATCTATTCCCCATCTCCAGCCTGCAAAGTGCAAACTGAGGAAAACAAAAGAGGGAAGGGGACTGCTGTATGTCTCCGAGAGACCACACAAAGGAGAGAGCTGGAGACACACAGACAATGCCGGTGTGTGTTGACTAGAGATGTGAGTCTGTGCATCAACAAATCCAACATGAATTTCAATATGTGGTCAAAGAATCGGCGCAGGGACGGTAACCCTGAGCAGCGGGTTGATGATCAAGGAGGGTTGAATTAATTTCTTATTTGATCTCATACAACCTGATTGGTTGCAATTCATCAAGGTTTGTGCGACACACCCACGCTGCCTTAAACATGTGTAGCACTGATGTGCGTTCAGGATGAAGCAGCTGCATCAAACCTCGTCTTTGACCAGTTTACGATTTCCTCCAAACGCAATAAATCTCAGTCCAGATGCAGGAAAAATATAAAAGTGCAACGCAAAAACATCTTTGGGGAGGAAATGTCAAGAGACGACTAATGTGATTTGTAAACAATGCTGCACATCTTTCTCCCAGTCTCATACATTTAAATCAACAGCCGTATCATGCAGCCGACAGAGCCTCCACCAGTGATACATCTGCGCTAAAAATGACTATGTGTCTCTGTCTGAGGGGGAAAACACATCTTTGTCAAAAAGCATCAGCTGATTTATGCATACACGCTGCACAAAGCCTTACAATCAGAATCAACTCTATTCACATAAGGTCAGGCACTCTAACCATACTTCAGAACCAATATATTAAATCACATATATGACTTGTGATTAGCATTCATCCAGATTCCAGAAAGTGGAATAAAATTGAAATGAGAAGAAATCGAATAAAAGTGACTTGAGTTTCGCTTGCAAAAGAAGTTGCCTCTTTTCATAGCCTCCCCGACCTCCAGGCCTGTCTGCAGCACTCAGGACATTTATATTATAAGTCAGAGAGCTTTGTGAGCAATAAACTGGAGGAGACAACGCCACTCATAAAACAATCTATGGCTGTGCGACTGAGCATTACCGACAAGAGCGAGAGGGCATGTGTGCTTTAACTACACTTTAGCCCCATCAGGAAACTTTTTTCTACAAGGTTTACATGGTAATATATAGATACAAATGTTTTATATAAGATATAAAAGCAAAATGTTGTGTGAGGAAGTGATAGAAAAGACAATGCTGTCTGCATCTTCTAAATCACAGCTTCTAGGAACTTGGTCCAAAAGTCTAAATTCTCTCCTGGAAAAGCACAGAGTATCTTCACAATCAAATGTACAGAAATTGAGGGGAATATAAAAGGCACATTAACAAGGTGAAAGGGAGATCCTGTTTAATGGATGATCTTTGGAAGCTAATGTGGTCTGACACGCTGCAGCAACCTGCTGCCTTTCCAGTGGCTTGAAACATTAACTTCACACACAAATGAACATAAACACACCACAACATCTACAGCAGCGAAATACTGACGACAGGACCTCAACGTAACGCTCAGTCCTGATGCGCTTTGGAATATAGTCATTGGGGCTCGGCTTGCAATGAATAACAAATTCTATAAAATGATATATGAATATAAAAACCTTGAGAGAGAAGAATTCTTTTTTCCAGCTGACTTTTTTACCCCCTCGAGCTGCGACGCTCTGCAACTTGTCAAGTAAAACATTATTTAACTGTGAAAAAATACTGCTGCATTGCATACTGGCAAATAAACACTGAATTTATAGCAGTACGATTTCCTTCCACCCTGCTGGCAAATTGCAGGTTTCCATTCAAGCCTTTGCCCTCAAATGGTCGGTGCTGTATACTTCCCTCGTTGACGACTAGATTGGGTTCCACCAGGGGCCTTTTTTCTTTTTTCACACGTTCAAATTTCACAGGCACTTTCATGAATTTTGCAAGAGAATTCCACCCGGAGAGCCCATTAAGTTCTGACCCCAATATATACACACATATGCAATGAGTCGGGGCAAAACTCGATTCGCAGACCAGAAATGTACGTAATTTTTTTACTTCTAAAACTGTCACCTCTTGTGATTTAGAACAGTTGTAATTGTTGTTTGCTATCACCCAGCTTGAACAGACAGATACTTTCTTATATTGATTCTCTCTATCTCTCTGTCTGTCTGTCCATCTGACTGACTGACTGTGATTCACTGACTCAGACACACACACACACACACACTCACACACAAACTAAAATATGTTTAAACTGCACAGCTGGAGGAGATCACAGGGGCCGCCTCAGTCTCCCAACTCGCTCTAACCTTGGTGTCAGTAGCTCAAGCAGCAGCACTTGCGCATTAGCCCCTGTATGTCTATCAGACCTGGTTAAGATGTACTCATCTCTGCTGGAGCCCGAGGCAGAGAAAGATATCCAAGCCCTGTCTTGAAGTGCCGAGCTATACCCGGCTCCTGTGATAATGTCCTTCAAGGGAAGGGAAAAGGGCGGAGGCAGTCTTGAATCAGTCAGCGTGCTGTGCACCTTCCCACACCTCTCATCCCCTTAAATTCCCCCCCCCGCCCCTACCTCGCTGTGCCTATCCTCGGCCTCCCTCCTTCCCTCACATTGCAGCAGCGGACAAAAATAAATAAATGAATTGAGTGAATTTGCATCCACAGCCACGGGAACTGCTAGAGTAATAGTGCTCTCAGAGACGAGGTGGGGGCATCGGGAAGGGGAGGGTAAGGTAAAAGCAGATTGGCGTAATAAACACAGGGGCAGCGCTGACAGGAAATAAATAAATCCAATAGAAAAGAGAGGAAATGGAACAAGCCCATTCCGCTGGAAGGAGTTGTGTGTAAAACGCTCCAATCATTCCATGCTAACCAAAGTGGTGCCTGTGCAGTGTGTACGTGTGAGTGTGCCTGTATTCCAGGTGCTCAGCTTTTCATCGGATACAGGTGAGCTAGGAGGATAAAATGCTCTCCTCTCCTTTCACCCCCGCACTGTTCCTACTCTGAAGACCTTGACAAGAGGACACATGGGGAATAAGGTTTATTAAAAAACAAATAGAATTACAGCCTCACCGCTGTCTGTCTCCACCAGGTGGTTACGTTGCACTTGCGGATATGAAATGTCATCACATCATCTGCACTTTATCGATTCCTTTTTGACCAGCAGCTAATCTGAGAGTCCAAGTGGACGTTTTGTGCCAAATTGGAAGAAATCTCCTCAAAGCATTCCTGAGATAATGCATTTCTGAGAATGGGACAGACGCACAACCCGAAAAACATGTCAGTGGCCACAGCTGTTGCCAGCGCTGAGGCATAAAAAGCAATTTGGTTGTAAATGTTCACATGATAATTCTGGAAATTGGAAAGGATGTACCAGCACAGGTCTGGATGATTTAACAGTTTATTGAGGAGCTTCATCAAGATTTACAAGGGGTCATAGAAATGCACCGAAAGAAGAACATGGGACTCCCATGTGGGAGGAAGACCCCATTAAAAAGATTAATAACCAAGGTTATACAACAGATAGTAGAAGCAAGGATCCTGCTTATTTACATCGGATGAACAAATGGTTTAAGCTGCGGATGCGGCTGCTACCGAATGTAATATACTGCAGGAAATGAGGCAAAATAACCAGAATGAATTTGAGTGCGGCGCTGAACATGACTAGACTATTCTCTACATGAGCTGGAAACCTAATCAGTGCTTTGTGTTTGGGGAATTCACTCTTAATGCTGCAGCAAATGGAATCTACCCTGTTGAAAAAGAATGAGTTGTGACACTCGCTTTCTATTTTAGTAAATCTGCCAGTGGCTGTACTGGGCAGCTGGTGCATTTACCCGGGGAGGAATTTCTATTACTACAGTGGAAGGAATTAAGGGGAAAAAAACACATTTTAAAGTTATGTTGATGGGATTAGGGGAGCAGAATCTGAAGATGGCATTGAACACAGTGAGAGAATTTGTGCAGCTTCCGGGAAGCATCTAAGGTACAGTCACTAAAATGATACCTCAAATCCTTTCACACTTCTTTGACATTTGCTTTATAGCCAGTCAATATTGCAAACTTCATAAGAACACATTATGAATGTGCTAGACTGTCAGAGCAAAATCTATTCTCGAGCATCGACTTTTCGAAAGGACCTGTGGATTTGATGATGAGAACAATTTGCCTTGAGGCACGCTGCAGTTGAACTTTGGCCTTTTCCCACTGCTGGCTGGCGTGTCCTGCTGTGACGCACTCCCTGCTCCACAGCCCTTTTTTCCAGCACCTCCAACTGACTCTGTCACTCCAAGTATTTCTCTCTTTTCCTGTTGTTTCCCTCTCCTCTCTTTCTCTCTTTCTCTCTCTCTCTCTCTCTCTGGTGGTTTCTTCACCCAAGCTGTGAAGTGCTTCCATCATAAAACTTAATTAGTGATGCTCTTCTCTCCAGGAATTGGTTTGCAGGTCACCAATTCCCAGCAAAGATGAACACATGTACCCGCAGCATGCACATCCACAGACACACAGACACCGCTTCCATGGCATCCACTCGTCTGTACCCTCACACAGCAGACAACAGCTTGCCTGCCCCCGAACTGCAATCACTCGTTTTATATCTTCCTCCAATTAACAGGCGTTCTGCTGTCAGCGAGCTCCATGCAGAAAATGAGGGCCAGTCGTCGAAGGCCAGGGGGCTGGAGAGCGGCTGGACTGCTCTGTCAGTGTGGGGTGTGCTGTGGTGCGGTCGGCTGCCAGGCTGCTGCATGTTTGTTTTTGGAAAAAGACTTGTGCCTCCTCTGAACATGCAAAGATGGCAGTGGGCTTGTTTTGAGTGCACAGCCAAGAAGCAGGCAGTGGGGGGGCTGGCACCAAACCCATTGAATGCCCACACACATGCACACACACACACACACACACACAGGTCGTCAGCTGGATCAGTCAGTGGTCTCACAGCTTCCACAGGCCAGTATCACAATAAAGTGACAACAGCTCTCTTGTAGCTCCTGATCCACTCCACACACTTTAATCCACTGTAGCACCGAGGGTTTGAAAGCTCTGTGTGTGTGTGTGTTTGGAGGAACAGGTTGAGTTATATTAGTCATTTGTATATATCCAGATTCATTTACTGTTTTATAGTGTACCCCTGGTGCTCGCGCCATCTGGAGGATACATACTCAGAAACATGTTCACATTTTGCACACACAATCCAACAGTGGCTGTCTGTATTAGGCTCCTTTATCTAGTTCATTACACTGGCTTGTGAGAGGATGCAGCGGAAGGATATAGAGGATTACCGTCAATTCTCTTAAAATAATATGATTAGTCATTCCAAGAAGAAATCTGGGTAAAGGTCAATGTTAATGCTTTCAGGATTAGGTGTTGGTGACAGCTACAGGTCCAACAGAAAGGATCCCCAGCTGTTATTTCACGTGTGTCAATTTTTATAGCCTCATCATCACCTCTTGTCTTTGTCTCCTATTTTTCTCTCACACGCTCCCTTCTTGTTTGCTTTCTCCCTGTCATCCTCTTCTCCTCTTCCCTCATCACCCTTTTCCTCTCCCCTCTCTCTCTCTCCGTCCACCTGCCCCACTCTGTGGATTGTTGTAGGTGAGAGGTGCCAGTGGTGCCTCGACCAGAGCGCGGGCACTGCCATGCCAACTTCTCACACCATCATCATTGGCCTACCTGGCTGTCAGCACAGGAGCAGCTGGGGAAATGACTTTGACTGCCAACACTGAACAAATAAAGATGATTACATAATGCAGCCACATCGTGCTCTGGAGATAAGGCAGGCTAACCAAGCTGTCATCTGAAATAGTTTTCCAACTTGAAGTGATTACTGGTTGTTTGGTTTCTATATTGTGTTATTGTATTACTAAATGTATAATTTTCAGATTATATGGTGTGTGGGCAGCAGGGTGGTGAAGGTAATCCTGTGTAGAGTTAGCATGTCCTCCCTATGTCTGAGGGCGTTCTCCCACAATCCAAACACACACACAGATTGGCCTTACATGTGAATATGGTGTAAATGGTTCTTTGTCTCTATGTGTCAGTCTCGTGAAACACTGGTGACCTCACCGCTCACTGTCAGCTGGGATTGGCTCCAGCTCCTCTGCAACCCTCAGAGGATAATTAGTATAGATAATAGATGAATAGGTTCATATAATATAAATTGATATCTTAAAACAGTGAAGGAATTAAATAAGGGTTGGATCACCAAAACCTTTGAGGTCCCACTTTGAAGAAACTCCCTGAATCTAAAATCTAAAATCTGCAGCAGTTAACAGGGTCTGTGGTTTGGGTCCATTTTGCTCCTGCTTTGTTTTCACATGGTCCTTGCTGAAGAGACTTGAACCAGTGGGAACAAGACCAGTGAAGACTGTTACTGCCGACCACAGATGTGGAGGTTTGATTTCAAAATAAAGGATGGATGACTTTCTCCAAATCCTCGGCACAATGATAAATATGCTAATTGGAGCTGCATCAAAGACGCAAAGCACATCCAGTAACTGGTGCTTGTTACTCATTGGGTTATAAAGTAATGCAGAAAACACCCCATGATGCTGCCTAACTAAACGGACAGATAAACGGATAGATAGATAAAACAGAGAGTGTGATGTGTGTGTGTGCCTGCGTGTGTGCATGTGTGCATGTGTGCAAGTGTGCATGTGTGAAAATGCCTGCTAGAGAAATTCAATTTGTGATTGATATTGGCTGTAGAGTGTGAACCCCCTAGGAGCCGATGGTCACAGGTGTGATCTGATCTATAACGCAGCCACCGGGTGCGAGATGAGAGGATGCTGGGCCCCGACTGAGGAAACAACGAGGAGGTGGGCTGGAGAATTAGAGATTGGTGGTTGCGCCCGGAGAGTGTTGGACATCTTTTCAAGTTCCCTTGTAATTGAAAGATGTACATTAACGGGCGAGACAAAGTGTGGGGGTGGTAGACTTAGAAACTACTCCACTATTTAAACCGAACAAAAGACCTAAGTATCAAGTTGTCATGTGCTGATGTGCAGACATTCTGCTTTAACTCTGCGGATAAGTGCGTGTGCGTGTGTGTGTCTGTTAGTGCGTGTGTGTGTGTGTGTGGGCTGTGAGCCACGTTCCTTATCTCTGCCAAGGCCCTGGCACCTCCAATGTCTGCATGACTGAAGCAGCCCCAACCAAACAGCGTGTGGGAGGCGTTAGTCAACAAAACAAACAACACCCCCAATCCCGGCCCCCGTCTCACACCTTGCTTCCCCCCATTAACATAACTGGCAGGGCTGCTTTATAATACTTCTGGTTGAAATCATCACATTAGGCCTGATAGCATTATCCTCCTGCCTCACTGGCCCAGTTCCAGTATGAAGATGGGATACTGGGAAGCTCCGACAAGGTTAATAAAAGCACATATGGGCCCCTGTTAGTCTCTTTAACAGGTTGCAGGCAGAGTTTTTTCTCACGATCGGGTTGCAGCTCAGCTCCTACATAGAGATCGTCCCAACTGAAATTATCAGATGTTCTAAACAAGAGGAACGATATCCAGTTATTCCTCTCTGTACCGTCTGTCTCTCTTGTCTAAGTCAAAACACAAAAACAACTACTTAAAATGCTGTAGATAAGAAAGCACAAGCTATATTGTGCAGCAGGGGGGTGACAGTTGTATTATTGATAAGTTAATAACTTATCTGTCATCACTGCATACATAATGCTGCAAAGCCAGAAAAACAAAAACACTCAGGGCTGCAGGGAAACGCACACCATAACTGTCAGGGTGAAAGACAGGTATATTCTAGGGGGAAATACTGTGCACAGTTTGGTACGGCACCTCGAAAAAGCATGAACTTGAGGGATTACAGTTATCGCTTTACATCAAGCACTGGGCCTCAAGATGATATATGAAATATTGAGGTCTGGCATTTATGGAAAGCAGAGTTCCAGGAGCAAGCCGTGCACGACTAGCAGACAGTATCAGTGACTGAGTGTAAAAACAATGGCTTCCAGAACAGTCTGTGCTATTCAGTCATTGTGGGACACTCATCATAAGTAAAGATGCCAGGAGATAGGTGTAATCCTTTCATTGCAGGGACTCAAAGACGAGAAAAAGAAGTGAGAAAGAAGCAGAGACAATGAGGGGAAGTGGAAAAAGAGAGATAACCACTGTACTCAGATTAGTTGGACAGAACCAAAGGGGCATATGTGTCTATGTGAGTCTGTAGAGGAGCATCCACCGGCCACAAAACCCCAGATGCACAGAGCGCTGGCCTATTGTGTCTCCCATCAGTCTTGCATTCAACTCGAGTGAACAAACCAGATTAGATGTGCGCTCTGCAAAGCACAGCCACATCATCGGGAAATGTTTGAGAAAATTACACTGAAAACGATTCTCTCTACAGAGATTTTACTGCTGTTTGGATTTTACAGTGCACATGTGAACTAACATTAATATGAAATATAATCACTAAAGAATGATTGGTTAATCCATGCTCAAAAGCACAGGTGCTACTGTTACATACCATAGAGTCTAGACTCTAGATTATATATAACGATGGATGATGCATCTCTTCTTTCTCCCTCTATTAAGAAAGGAATCTAGATCCCAGCATGTTGCGGATCTGGATTCTGCACAGTGACGGAAAGGTAGATATCATCGTTGTATTGAGGTCCCAAGGATAAGGCGCTCCACAATGTAATTTTTTTGCTTGATCCATGTCCCTTACAGTAACATGGAGGATGTGGGTTTCATGACCTATACTGCAGCCAGCCACCGAGGGGCGATCAAGACATTTCAACTTCGCTCTTGTGGAGCAGTCATAATGTCCATCTTTATGTACAGTCTATGTTACATACACAGAGAAAATATCTGCGTTAGCACAATAAATTGCTACTTCTTTAAATAGGGCAGGCAGAAAAACACAAGGAATATTTGTATTTATACAACTCATCCATTTACACTTCCACGTTTTACATTTCCCCCTACTCTTGATTAACCAATATAATCTTATTAAAGCTCAATTACTGGATATTGCACAGGCTGTGATATCAGTGTAGAAAATGGTATCTGTAGCTGTTGTGCGACTCCCATGAGAGATTTTATCTCTTGTAATATTTTACAATCCAGCGATATACAGCTATTACCATCAAAGTAAATGCAACAACATCTTTAACTACACCTCAATCAGAAGCGTCACTTTCGGGCTGATGTTTACATTTGAAGCCTTTTCGCCTTCCAGCAATCACTGTCCTACAGCGTATACTTGTTTTAAACCTGGGAGATCAACTACAGATTTTTACTGCTGGTGGCGTTTCAGCTCCACTGGAGCATTTGGAGATGCTGTTGATAGATGGGAGAGAGATGGGTAATCACTTTGCTCAAAGAGCCAGTCATTTTAAGGCAATGTTCCCAATGTGTCTACCTGCCTCGCTCGATTCCTTTCAACTCCTTTTGCATCAGGGGGTTCTCAGATATACATACACAACGTCAATGAAAGTCATTTCTGTATTAATTACGGTTAATTATGAGATTTAAACATCACACAGAATTTTATTATTAAGTACTTTCACTCTTCTAATCCTTGTAAATTGTAAAAATAATTTGAAGCAGTGTCCCCTGATGTGAAACTAAGGCAAAGAAATGTCAGGGGAGACCAGTAACAGAGATTGTGCAGGGTAGTTCAGGGCCTAGACTCAATGCGTGGTGGTGGTCTGGTGCTGTGTGTGTGTGTGTGTGTGTGTGTGTGTGTGTGTGTGTGTGTGTGTGTGTGTGTGTGTGTGTGTGTGTTGTATCTCCACTAAAAGAAACAAACAAAAACTGCAAAACAAGACTGTCTGTGTAGGAAGCTGGAAATAACAGCGTCCACTGAGGTCTGTACTGGTATTGATCAGTGCCACCCACAAATCCCTGCTGATATTCATTTTGTGAAACAAATCACTAAAATATTGGCATAGTAAAAATATTACTACTGCGATTCTTTGTTCCATAAAGAATCACAATCTTGCGTGTGGATTTCATATTTATCTAAAGTTACAGACCTATCTGTAAAAACCAGCAATAAAAGGAGCGGAACCGAAGCCGACAGCCGTGGACTTTTGTTTCCATCGAAATGGATTTTCTGTAAAGACGCTTCTTTTCACCTTCAAAGCGGAATCAACAAGATTTAAGACAAACAACCCCCCCCCACTCGCCCCGCCAAACCGCTATTGTGAAGATAGTGTTTCCAGGGTGTAGAAAACCCTCTGGAAGTAAAAGAGAACAGTTGAATATTGTTGCAACCAAAACTACAGCAGTGCTTTGATGAATCCAAAGTAAAAGACTGGGTTGTGTTAATAAGTAGGCAGGTCTTGTAACTCACTGATCTGGGAGAATTAATGAAAACCAAATGTCAGTTTGGAACCCTCCCCGGAGCGTTCTCCATCCAGTGAACACCCATCTGTGGTTGACTCTTGTTTTACCTTGGTTTCTCTCACTCTAATTTTTTTAATTGCGTAAAGGCGGATGAACTTTCTTTGTGCTGCATGTCAAGCCGAAATGTTCCATGGAGATTTCGTACCCTGTGGCAGAAAGACTTGCCAAGTGAAAGTAAGACTTACGAGGAATGAATGTAAACGATGTTGTGAATCTTCAAATGTAACCAACATTGACTTCATAATGACGAGTAAAGCCTCTTCACACCTCCAGCACATTCATACAGGTGTTTTCTTACAAGAGCTGTGTCCCCATTCAGGGTTTGCATCCTTTGAAGGGCTCAGTCTATGAGGGCGTGGCCTCTATACACCAAGAAGACTAAGACTGAGTCCATATAAGAAAGTCTGGCCTATAGAGGATTTCCTATTCTCGTCACCACCTCTAACCATTGTTAGCTGTTTTGAACGACTGCATTTACTTTAGCTTAGCTACCTGCATAGCTAGTTCATTAATGCACATATTGAATCCTGGGAAGAGATGGACTAGGAGGGATTCACATGTTGGATCCTTCACTGCCTTGCCCTCGATATGGGACGTCATGACAACAACAACACTGTCATCAAATGCAGCTTCCGAATGATGAGGCTCCTGAATTGGGACACAGTTCTAGACAGTAAACTGCCGTATTGGTGGACTCTGTGAGTGACAGCTTAGATTTCCTGTCATCACGATGTGGGTGTGGTCAAATCGTTTGACTGATGGCTCCACTCTCCTGTTCATTTTGTAACATGCGTTTTGCGGGGATGTCTTGTTTACCTGTTATCATTCCTATTGGTGCATTTTTGTGACATCATAAATGCCACCCACCATGTTTCCGCCCATTTTAAACCAGACAAAATCTAAGCAGCCGCAGTGATTAAAAGAATCCTCATCATTTGCTAATTTAAAATTTGTCCTCTGGCACCTTGACATTTCTGCTCGTGGGATAATGTGGACAAATATTCCCAAGGCCCGTCCTGTAGGTTCCAGTTTACGTTGCACCACTGCCACAAATACGACTGTGCTGTTGTGTGAGAGCTATGTGTTCAGCAATAACAGTTTTATTATGGCCAGTGTCTATCTCAAGAGAAAATCGAAGAATCTGTGTGGGCCACTTCAAAAAATACCAGACTATTTATATGTAAATTCTTTTGAGGCAATCAAATGAACTTTTTGTGGCAGCTAAACTTTGCTGATGTTGCCCGAATCTATGGTGGCGTGATGAGTTTGGAGATAGACAACACCTACATCGGGGGTTTGTACGACGGGGAGTTACTTTACCTGCCTTAGGCCATCCTTGCTGTTCTGCATGATCCTCAGGGAGTAGTTGGACCGCTGGCCTTTGCTGTTGAATTCAATGTGGCCCGTTAGACCTTCCAACTCTACCTGTCCAACACAGAGACAGCAACGAGTTGAAAGACGCTGCCACAGAATCTCGTTGTTTCCCTCTCAGCCCACAGCCCCTATTATGGATATGACTGGAGGCTACATCATGATGACTGGATCACTACCTGCCTTGTGTCTAATTATGAACAATATTATGAACACATAGCTATTTCTTCAATATACTGTAAAATAGGAGAGCCATTAGTCCCATCTGATATTGAACGTACGTCACACACAAGTATTTTGATTGCCCAATTATTCACGGCTATTTCATCGTCATAGGAAAGGCCATTTCATTCACTGACAGCTCATCTTTATCTCTTCCTCCTCCATTTTCTCTCAGTATATGATCAGTAATAAAGAGTCAAGATAAAGTGACCTAGTAGATGGGGAGTATATCTTTAGAGAAGATGAGAGCGCAGCCTACACATTATTATCTGTTGTCATTGACAGTATCCAGGCACGGGAACAACCAATTAACATGTAGAAAGCGAAGCAGTAATGTTTGGCTGTCTGACATCGTCTAATTAATGCTATTTCCTTGCTGTTGAAAAAGAGAGTCAGAGAAGTCGCTGATTTTCGTCTGTTTCTTCACAAGGAGCTCCCAACATGTCAAACTACATTTTAAGTTTTAGATTTTTCACACTTTCTTGGTGATATCTATGATTTTGTATCAATCTAACTGTACAAAACAACATATACCAACACCTTTCAGACTCACAAAAGAAAAAAATTTAAATCCCAAATGGACTATATTTATACAGTGATTTACTAGTCTTAAAGTGCATTACAATAGGAGCCATGTTTCCCTATTGACATGAATATACACTTTCCAGGATTATTGCTAAACGAAGGCAGATAGATAGATAGATAGATAGATAGATAGATAGATAGATAGATAGATAGATAGATAGATAGATAGATAGATAGATAGATAGATAGATAGATAGATAGATAGATAGATAGATAGATAGATAGATAGATAGATAGATAGATAGATAGACAAACATACAGAGAGACTGATTGATAGAAAATGTGTTTTTGACAGGGCTCAACTATACACACATATTTCCCATTTGAGAATTGTCCTCCCGGAACAGATTAAAGTTGTGTTAAATTGAATTTTGAAACACAGTTTATATATAAAAACAAGGCTCAACAAAACACACAATTTACAGCCAGGTGGCTGCAGGCTCATATTTTCTGTATAGCCATTGACAATAGTATCCATGTTCTCGTCTAACACAAGACAGCAAATAGCCACATTTCCCAAAATGTCAACTATTCCTCTAAGGATTGTAGAGGCCAGCACTGTCATTTGTTTCCAGCACATCCAGAAGTGGCAATCTTACCATCCTCAGGTAATTCATGAGGCTGGTACCATGCTCCCAAATCTTGGAGGACTTGCAGGAGAGCTGAGTGGCGCCAACATTCTGGCTACGGTTCAACTCCTGGACCGCTGCCACCACCGCGTATACTGCATCAAAGAGCAGCGCTGAGGAGAGCTGCAGAGGAAGAGGTAGAGGGGGGAGAAGGTGAATACATTATGAATTTGTGCACACACACACACACACACACTCACTCCGCTGCAAAAACACAAAGTACCCAAACTGCAAGTGTAACGTGTCAATGGTTGGCGGTCAGTGAGGGGTTAACCCATCCCTGGAGTGGTATTGAGATTATTCCATTAGATCATTAGAAAGACTCTGATCTGCTGACAGCGTTGAAAAGCATCTCTCTCTCTCCCTCTCTCTCTCTCTGTCTGTCTCTCTGAGAGACTCTGTCCTTCCTACTCTTATCCCCACTGAAGCTGGCACACCCTGACTATTCCAATTACCGCCTGCCTCTCTCAGCAAGGGCCAGAAAACAGTGGGAGAGGCAGCTTTTCTTCTCATCTCCCCTGTACAAACAGCCTCATCATCACTACCACTGCATCCTGCTATGTACATTTGATTAAAATGCATGATCCCCCATATTAGAAAGTAGGGAAGAGTCACTGCCGTAGGTCTGTGTAATGGAACTAGGGATGAAATTGCTCTGTTGTTTGGTGTATATTGATACAGGCCTGAGAGGAGTTTTGTCGCATGGTAAATTCTGGAGATTAAAGATAATTACAATAGGGTATCAAACTCTGGAACTGTGATGTATTACAACCTTCAGTTTGTTAATATAATTAGTGGAATGGACATTAAGTGTGATAAGGTAAAAAAACCCTCCCCAGAACGACATTACAAACACAAGTCAATCGAGTTTAATTTGAAATATGGGAAAGTCAAATTATCACAAAACTGAATAACAATACCTTTTTCTGATTATATTCTAATTAAAATAGGCATATGTCAATCTACTGCCCATCCCTCTGACAGTCTTTCCTTATCTGAAGCATATTGAGTAGTTACTGTCATCAGGTGGTTACACTGTATATAAAGATCTACAGGCATCTAGTTATGGGTTATTTACATCAAACTTCTGCCAATAGATCCCTTTCACCTATATCTTACCTCGCCTTTAATGTCCTACTAGTTGACATTTCCATTGTAGATATACCGGTATGCATATAACTTAATTAAAACAAGTCTACTTTTACCAATGACCTCTTCTTAAACTCATTTACACATAATTGCATTTAGCCCCTCAAATTACTCAATTCTCCCAAACTAAAATATTAAATATTGATCTTGATCTAAATAAATTTCCAAAGTACTCAAAACGTAATCACGGATATGTTGGCCTTGTATTTTAACTAGTGTGAACGACACTTTCCAGATATCTGAAATAAAATAAATTAATATAGTAACACAATTTCTACAATAGCTACTCATGTGTGAATGTTAGATATCCAAAAAGGAATTTCCACTTGTAGAAAGAAATCTTCAAAGTTAAAATTAGTATGCAAATTAGGGACAAAATATGCCAAAAAAGACACTAATTAAGAATAACAGGTCGAAAGAATATGCAATTACAGTAACACATCCAAAATATAATTTCAACACATTAAAATGTTATTCTGTCTTGTCAAAATAAGAAAATTAGTTTCTCCTCTCTCTTCTGTCACTGGTGCACTCTATTTGTGTTCCATCAAGGGCTGAATTCACTATTTCAGGCCTGAAATATTATATTGTACCTAACATCTTTCCATTTGTGGTTTTGTTTGATGTTCTCTGACACTAACACAGTCACGTCTTGTGTAGCTACGGATATTTTAGTCTCAGTAGAAGATAAAGATCATCTCCGTGTGTGCGTGGTTACCTGGTGTTAATTCAACAATATCATCACAGAGCGGAGAGATATATTAAGGCAGAATAATCTGTCCCCTGTAAAAACCTTCTTCTCCTGTGAACTTCTCCGTTTTAAATGTCACAACCCGCAGTTTTTCAGAGGAACGGTTAGTTTGCCTCGAGCCTTAATCTTCAAATGCATTCGATCCCACAGCTCTGCACATGTAAAGAGAGGAATTTGTTGTATACGTGAGCCCCAAAGTTAGATTTCCTCCAGACCTAATTACTGTTAATGAAAAGACAGTCTATGTGCATGTCTAATTGAGTTCATCACTTCCTTGCTCTGGCGTCATCAGCCTTTTATTCACTCTACTTATTAGCTAATTAGTCACAAGTCCTAATTGCCGAAGGCTCAGAAGTATCCGAGTGACCCGCTGTGCACAGAATGCAACACTTTGTTTTTTTACATGCTGTGTTCAAACTATTCCTAACCTGTTGCACTGCCCGGCTTGTGTGAGGCACAGAGGGGTGATGGGCGCATCGATTTAATCACGTCTTAATGCCGGCTGATCCCTCCCTCTAGACAATTGTGGTGGGCATGGCAGAATTTAAGCCTAACAGGACAGATTATCTGGCTCAATGATCCTGTAATGTGATTCTAATGTCATCGTTAATATCCAAATTTGTTAAATATCAACTTTGGATGTTGTGAACATAAAAGGAGAGCAAATTTGTGGAATTGTAGTAACAGTACGAGTGTGAGAACATCGCACAAATAAGTGCAACCAGCTGATGAAGCGTGCAGTCAGCCTCCATGTATGTTTTTGTGTTTCTGAGTTTCCCTTGTCTCTCCATCGCCACTCAAATCTCTTGTTTAAATCCAAAAAAGCAGGATAATAGAAAATGTCTAATACCTAATATCATTATATAGTTGGAGATTCATATGAATGTACAGTATATATTCACCCAGGCACTCTACCATCAACTGTTTTCTATGTGTACAAACACAAACACAACACCACAACACATTGACGGCACGATACAATGCGCTTGTGTTTATTGGTCTCTGAGTGCAGCGATTGAATCTAATAGCTGGTGGAGCTCTTGTAACTCTCAGATGCCGTTTAAATGAGTGACACTTCTGGGTGGGGCAACTGGGTGAGAGTGCTCTGCCTTCAGACGGGATTAATGGGCTATCTGTACATTTTCATCTCATAAACAAGCAGTCATTTACAAATAGGTGGCGCTCATCAGGTTTACGTGGGTAATTTACGACATTTTATTTGCTGACTTTGACATAGAAAAACCCGGATAAGGCCATCTCGTAACAGGGGCGTGAGGAGTGTTGTGATGGGAATATAAAAGGTTCTTGTATGAGGCCTGATATTTCTACTCGGTAGAAAACTGCTGAGCCAGCATGAAAGTTAAGTGAACAATCTGTAGTTAGTCTCCTGCAACAGTTCTCAGTCACTCGTACATAACCAGTAACTTGATTTGGGAGTTGTGGCTGTTATGAATTGACTCATTCACATATGCAAAGTGCAGCAAGTTACATATTGAGCTGCTGACACTGTTTTAGATGAGAACAGAGGGTGATAAAAGTGTTGTGAGGATAAGTTACTCCTTTGCTCTGCATTTCATCTGAAGCGAGCTTAACGAGGAAGATGCCATTATAAATGTAATAAGGAGGGTGGCAAATGTTGATAATGAGCTTTCCGGGAAACAACAACCGCCTACAGCAACACCTGAAATTACCGCAGTTAACTGGATAAATGTCATCCTTGTGTATTTCACAGGCGTTTTGTGTCTAAGTGACTTCCATGTCTCAGCCGGTGAGTTTAGGATACAGCAGTAAACTGGCAGAGTAATCCTCAGGCAGGCCCTGTCTGGACCTTGTGAGGAAATAAAGAGGGTTCCTCCATTATTCTTACACGGCTAAGCTTCGTCTTCCAAGTGTATGTGTGTGAGAAGATGTCTGTGTGTGTGCGTGTGTGTCTGTGTGTGTTGTTTGCACTTACTGGGGTTCCAGCGAAGGGCGCATGGTCACAGTTCTCCTGCCAGGAGCGGTTGAGGCTTAGCACAAAATCCTGGAAGAAGGGATGAGTTTTGTTGAAGACTGAAAAACCGACTATGTTGACTCGATGATCTGCCACATCATCCAGCCGTAGTAGAGAGAACTCCTGTGGGGCAGAGGGAGAGAGAAAGACAGGCAAACAGGGAGAAGAAGATTACTGGGTGAATGCAGCTTATTTCAATGGGAGGTGTAAATTTCTGCTGTGATCGACCATAATCTGCCTTAAATTACCTCAAATGATAGATTGAATTATTGTCGGCGTAAAAAGGGCACGTGTTAATCAAACACATTAACATCCGTCTCACTCAGGTTTCATTAACTCCCATTATTCCGCTTGATTGAGAAAAGCTGCAACAATTTGTTCGTTCTCTCCTTTTAGCCGTGCACCACTGGACCAAATCAAGTATTTTGCACCGGCCTTGTGCATTTCCTGACATACGGGTCATTGTGTGAACAGTGGAAGCTAAGGGGCTAATTAGAGATGGACGGAAAATGGTGATAAAATGAGGACACTGAGACCACAGATAATTGACAAAGTGTTATAGAAACATGGCATATTGAAATGCTCCAGGAGGTACATATTGGTTTTAGTTATTTGGGTCTTTTTTACTCCGGGGATAATCTAGTTTTCTCCACCTGGGGAACTGCAGACAGGGGACAGGTGGAGATAGAGATGAGGACGAACAGAGGAGAAAGGAGGCAAGGGTGTGACGGGGGATAGACGTCTCCTGAAGGTTAATGGAGGTGTCAGAACCCAGTCTCTCTCCCCTCAGGTGGCAGCCTTCGCCTGGCAGCCCGTTGTGCCATCTAGCTTATGACAGCCAGACCAGGCCCAGTCCACGTATCTGTCTGTTACCAGGGCCAGGGACTCTGAAGATAAGACGGGGTTGGAGGGGATGGTGAGCAGCAGAGGTGAGGCCCCCAGTAGAAAATCTAAAAAGGTTTGGCGTGTTGGGAAAGAGTTGGCAGGAGAAACTGGGACGACTTGCCGTGGACAATCAATTTTGCAAAGACTCAGACGTGGGTGTAAATACGATGAACCGAAACTATTAAGAAATGATTGTCTTTTATTGAAAAGCAATGATCAAAGCTGCAAATTGCCAACCTTACATCCTGTGTGGTACAAGCCTTGAGGATTAATCGTATTTTTTAAAAAGCAAAAACAAACAAACCATAAAACTCGTCAGTTGAATCCAAATCTTGACTGGCTCCTGGAGATATCAAAGCTTACTAAGTCTACAGGCGCACGGCGACGTCGCAACCCCGAAAAATGAAAAACACCTAAATCAAAGCCAGGAAAAATTTTATTTTTCATCTGCGAGAGGGAAATGGATGAGAAGGGAGGCAGATCGGATAATGGACGCTCATACAAAAAGAGTGAATAGGTCACTGAATTAAATAACTGATAAGCAGGTGGGTAGAAAAAGCTCTCAGACCAGGAGGGGACCAGGCGGGAGTCTCTCCACTGCGGGTGACTGCGCTGATAGCGACTCGGAGCAAAGCGGGGCAGGAGAAAGCATATCGACTTTGAGTGGGAGGCTTATTATTCCCCGACGCCAACCTCCCCTGGAACCTGAAAACCCCAAATGTTTAGTTATGATGACGTGCACCAGGAACGACTGCACAAGCTCAAATACATATTCCAGGCATGAGAGGAAAAAGGCTGAAAGGTGAGAACTAGGCCATCACAAAAAGGGCATATATGAGAGTTAGGGACGGAGGGTTACAGACTGGGATATGAATGACATATATGAATGAAATCTGTCCTGAGCAGCACTACATACTCTACAGGAATAATATTTGTGATGTATCTGGAAGCTCTGTGCACTTCTTTCTGACATGACCTCGTCTATCTGAGCTTAGAAACTTCTCCGGGAAAGTAAATTCACTTTTACAAGAACAAGGACTTGATTCTCCCCCTCATCCAATTGAAGAAAATTCTGCTGGCTTCAAAGAGGGCGACAGGATCTGACTGATCACTGCTGATATTAATATCTATGTAAACCCCACCTCTTTCATTCTGTGCCAGGTTCCACCTGAGAGAACAGTTACTAACAGAATCCCAATGTTGAGCCATGTTAGCGATACATCCTCCCGCTGTTTAAACTCACACCCACACAGTCACAATAGGCGAGTGAATTCTCCATCGTGCCTGGATTGTTATTCATCCTGCTCCGATAGTGATTTCAGATTGGATTGCATTGCACCACCAGTGTGTGTGCCTAAGTCTGCAGATGAGTTTTACACTCGCACTCAATTTAACAAAAATAAATCCTGAACAGTTTTTTTTAAATCACCAAAATACAAGCAAATCAAGCATCAGACAAATCTCATCATGATCGGAGGCAGAAGAAGAACTGTAAAACATGTTTAATGAGAACACTGATGAGAAAGCCAGGCTCTGAAATCCGAGGGGGCTGCAGACTGCCGCAGAACTTCTGTTAATGATGAGGCTAATGCTCTAATTGGTCTTGTTAGAGGAGAGGCTGTCTGTTCTTTTTGTCACTCTTCTAATGAATTTAAAAAAAACATTACTCAGTTAAACTGATCGCCTGGCTCTCTTGAACATAGAGATTTGAATAATGGGTCATACTGTGACGGTGGATCTAATCGCAGCTTTGGAACATGGAGTACAGTGAATGGGCGGAGAGGGGGGATAACATGTTCCTCGGCAAAGCTCGAGGAACACTTAACCCCAACCACGCTATTACGTCAGAAGAAGAATCTCATTTCCTTCAAGTATTTTATTTCATTATAAACTCAAAGCAAAGGTCATCTTCGTAATATTATTGATTCCCATAAATTACATTAAATCCATCGGCTTCTCCATAGTCTGCTTCGATCTTTCGCTTTCCCCTTGTGGAGTCTTTTATAAGCCTTTTGGGACCGGCATATAATTACTGGGTAAGTGTACTTTAATAGATCATTAGAGGCAGGACTGTGCAAACGAGCCTTTCATTAAGCGTGCCCCTTAAGGCTGCCCGCACGTCTGCATGGGCTGGCACAAACATAAACTGCAGAGTGCATCATGCGCACACCCACACGCAGGGAAAATGAAATCCCTATAATTGAGCATGCGCATCGCCGTGTATGCACTGAAGACCAAGGTCACCAGAAATATCCCTGGGCCATGTCTGAAGGAAACTAATGTGGTGCATTGTTGGGCTCTGAGGGCACAGACACCATAGCATCGCTGCACATTGAGATTCAAATTCACACAGACACACACACACACACACACACGATTGCATGCAAACCCAAACCAAATCCCTTCACATAAGCAATTATGGCCTTTTGCATAAATAAATGGGAGGTGTAAGACGGACAGTGCTTGGTAGAGGACAGTTGGTTCTGAATGGCAGTGGCAGAGCTGGAGGGTAGAAGAGGAGAGCGGCAGCAACTCCAACCGTCTCCACCGAAGGGGCAAAATAAGGGCGGAGCAGCGTAATGATGATGAGGACGACAGCGGCAGGGAATGACTGAGAGAGTCGAATCAATGGAGAGGGAGGAAGGTGAGAGATTAGTTGGCACAACTGAGAGCTCAAAAAGCAGGGGGGGGGCAGGGAGAGAGAGAGTAACAGAGCAAAACGGAGAGGGGTGGGGTGCGAGGGAATGACAGTCTGGCCAAGGGCCCCCGACACTGGCTGTCACCTGGAGATCAATCAGCGGCTTGGACCCGAGCCGACCAATCAAAAACTGTTACTCCACCTCCAGCATCTCCCAATCGTCTCATCTATTCCACATTTCCTGTTCCTGTTTTATTCTCCGTGTCTCTTTCATGTCTCTTATATCATTTTCACATACCGGAGCATTCACACATTTGCCCCTCACACATGTTTGAACGTGTGACCACTTCCTGTTTGTTATGATGTACACTGCTTGAACAGTGAATAATGAGATCCCAGGAGAACGGATGCTGCTGAAATCACGATGCACCGTCATGAACTCTACCTCTTCATCCCCTACACATTCCCTAACACATACAGGAACATACGTGGACAAATTTCTTCGCAGTTGTGTGAGCCTCTATAAATCCATCCTCCTAGAAAGGATCAGAAAAATGAAGCAGCCTCTTTCACTTCTCTCTTCTCCTCAAATAGGATAGAAATGTTGGGACTATAGCTATTCCCTATAGGCTCCAGGGGCATCTTCTGAATCCAGCTGCAGCTCTGCTTCATGCATAGCAACGACCTGTAACTGAAAAATCATAGCTTACTGTGAGGGGACCTTTGTAATATGCATGCATGCAGTGCAGGGAATATTGGAATGCTGATTGCATACTGTCACTTCACACTCATGTTATGTTTAATGCATGAATAGTCTGAGCATTTCAATGACTTTGAGTCATCTGGACATTTTGTTTGTTTGAGGAGTTTTGTTAAAGTGGCATTAAAAGTTTGCTGAAGTTTGAGAACTGCAGATAATCACAGGGCTGCTGTGGAGGAACACTGAAATGATTTCACATGAGTCAGAACAATAAATGGAAGTTGCACATTAAATGACTCACAGGCATTATGTTTTACATAGAGTAAAGGAGTATTGAGCACTGTTGCAAAGATAAATGTTTTATATTTTCGGCCATTAATTAGCATAAGCAGAGGTATGGGCTAAGCAGCAGTAATTGATTTTTGGCCAATTGAGAGCAGTGCAACAAGCAGTAAACTCTGAGGTATTATTACCTTATAATGCTGTAGTTGTTTAAAGTGTAGAAAACTGGCAGATAAAAAACAACATTAAAATTCAATTGGAAATATGTTTGTGTCTAATTGATGGGGCCATTTTCTGAACCAAGGTCGTTGATGTCTATGTTAAATAGTTTACAAGGATCCGGTTAGTTTTGGTTTCAACATTGTTATTAAGGGAGCACACTTAAGACTTTTCTATACATACGTCATGTCGTCATCACCAACGTGGGCTGTGTCTACCTGTACCTGACATTAGTTGGTTTGTAGATGGGCGTGCGTTTGAGATGGACAGGTTCATTTTGTGTATCTGGTTGCTACTGTAAAATTGTTATGGTATTACCACCAGCATCACCAACTTCAGAAGCCTAACCCTACCAGTGAACATCCTCGTTATATAAGTTAATTAGTTTCAAGAAGGTTGAGTCAAATTCCTGCAACTACGTAAAGTGTTTTCACGCTGTAAACAAAACCAACCATGGTGCAGTTTGATTGGGACTAAGAACACTTCTTTTGGTCAGAATAATTTTGGGCTGTTCTTCTTGACCACGATCCGGACCATAATATTTAGATTCAGACCAACCTGGAAAGTCTAAAAGACCAAACAAGGTAGGTGTGAAAGTGCTCTTACTTGAGTTTTAACCCTACTTCTAGCTCTTTGAAGGTTTATAACCAATTCTGAGAAAAATGTATCTGTACATCTGTTTCTAAATGCTCCAATATGTTCACCAGCTAGTTTCTAACTGCTTGTCTGCCTTTTGGTGGCAGGCACTCAGCATGCAGAGGGGGGGGTTTATCAGAGGATTTGCTGCTGCTGGAGACAAAGCTAATGAGAGCGTTGAGACTGAACCAAACAATAAAGCTGCAGCTGAAGATTAAAAAAAGCTCTGTACATTTGAGGGCAGCGGCGGAGCTGGCTGATAGATCTGTGCATGTTTGTCACTCTGAACGACCTCTTTCATTTCATTGGGACTATGTAGTTGTTTGTTACGTTATTATGATTATAACAATGTTGATTAGAGCAGCTTTAAGCAGACAGGCGAATGGCATGTCCTTCAGCGGCTGATCCCTCAGATGGCAAAGATACATATTTTGTTCCCTGTGAAATGTGTCCCAGATAAAGACAGAACCGTCAGTGGTGATAATCATCATTGACAAGATGAGAAAGAAAGAAAAATGATCTCAACTACTTATCTCTCTGGCAGCACTGCGAAAAAAACAAACAGCTTCAGTGGCCTATGACATCACTAACATTTCTGTAAATTGCATATCGATCGCCCTGATATTAAAATACTAATTAATGACATCCCTCATTTTATTCTGGTGGCAGGGTATAACAGGATAAAACCTCAGGGCCTGACTCCGGCTCTGCAATGAGATCCATTTCCAGTGGCACGTGATTATTCGCTAATAGCTGGAATGTTCATGCCGTGTTTTTTGGCAATAAGTCATTTCATGCTTCTGTCAATTGCAGCGCAAATTCAGGCTGAGCTCTAAAGCCTCCCGCAGCCTTTTAATTACAATGTTCTCAGCGAGCGTGGGATGGAAACGAGGAGGAGGAGAGAGGGAGCTCTTCCTAACGTCCTTTTCTGCAGACTCGTTATGAACCTGGGATGTAACGGCAAAATTGGCAGAATGATTTACTGAACTATATGTCCATTAAACCCAACGCAATAATCTACTGCAGTTAGATGTGAGAACTTTAACTGCAGCATTGCCGATTGCTCACTAGTTGCTGTGTGGATGTTTTGCTGTCTGTGCGTTCACTGAACCAAGTCATCCCTCTTGAGCAGGTCTCTAACCCACCGCCCCGTCGCCGGCGGCCAGCTCGTTTCATTTGCTGTGAGGTGTCCATGAGATTACCATAGAGTGTACCTCGGTGCATCGGGGTTGATACATTAGCTTTGTTTCAAAGCTTTTAATGGCCACATATATCAAGACAATCTGGCGGCATTCCTGCAGAGTGTTGGACACAAATTACCAATTTTATTCCATTATTCATGGAATTATGTCCGACCTACAACAGTAACAACCTATTTGTGAGGCAGAGACCTTATGCCCAGAATAATTCGTACGCTGGTGGAGGCCAAAAACATCGTGAATATTGCAGACACTGGCATATGGTTGGAATCTGAAACAGTCCATCTTTTCCAGTAAGCTATTCAATCAAACCCCGCAGGATTTTATAAAAAGAACATAACAGATGAAAAGGGGAAATATTAAATTTAAAATGAGAAAATCCTTCAAAGTCAAGCAAAATTTAGAGTCTGCTTCTTTTAATTGAAAAGCTTTGCATTCCAAGACCAGATAATTTTACTGGGAAAACAGAAAGGGTTCCTATATGTTGGAGGTTTCACTCGGTAACGGGCTGGACTACTGGGTAGCTGAAATACTAAGACAGAAAAAAAAGGATTACAGGCGGTAATGGAGATAAGCCTCCATCTAAACACAGCTCATCTCTTTGCTATATGTTGACTTGCAAAGGTGATCTAAGTGTGGCTGGCCCAGTTCTGTAACTGGTGAATTGATGGCAACAAAGGCTTAATTGTTTTTTTTTACCAGTGAGGGGGCTTTTGCTGCCACTTTCAGATTTGGTTTTGAAGAAGGACATTGATAGTTTTCTACCCTAAGATTCTACACAGATTTAAACATGAGACAGTGTGTGTTGTGAGTCAGTTGTCCGGTCTGTGCCTTGGTGGTCCGGACACAGGTTTATCTCAGTGCATGTTGGTTTTGTGAGTCTCTCCTGTGAAAGTGAGATGTCTCCAGCTCACGTCATTGTAAACAAGACACCAAGGTGGACATGCTCCATTTTCACAACTTTTCCACGCTTTAGCATCTTTAAACACACTTTATACCTAAACACTGCAGAGCTGTTAAATGAGAAAAGCTTCAGCAGAATCGTATTTTTATAGTCCCGGTCAAATGGATTTTGGGTGAGATGCATTCTTCCAGTCTGCGCGGCGGCTAAGCTGGATATTTGTTTCTTGGCTCTCTCACACACAGGGTAACTTTATTCAGCTGCTCTTGTTGTGGTATTAGGAGGCAATTTACACCAGGCTTCACAACACCCACAGAATATACAGGAAACACCATGGAGGGAGGCTGGAGGTGTTGGTGATTCATGTCATGTAGTGGCAGTGAATATTGCTTTGTATAATCTGCTCATAATACAATACATTACATTACATTTCATGTAACTGGCGCTTTTATAGAAAGCGACTTCGATAAGTACATTCAAGCATGAGGCCACAAACCCAGAACCACAAGAATCAAGAAAGTACAGTTTCTTCAAAAAAGCAAAGCTACAAAGTGCTATGAGTAAGAGCCATTTTTTGTAGTACATTCATTCACTGACTTTAATTTCAGATATGTTGCAAATCCAGTGTAGCTGCTTTCCGGCCTCGGTGACCAGTACCGTGATTTCCATTAGCCGCAGTTTATAAATATTTTAGATGCAATTAATTTTCTTGTCCTGAGTTACCTTTTAATCCTTATTGGCCCCATTTGTTCAGGAGGGAATGTGTTTGTGTTACTCTCAGCTCGACCTATCCCTCATGTCTTATAAGAAAATGCTACATTATATGTTAGACAAGATTTGGCTTATCCAAATACTGTTAACGTGACCCATATAAAATTTATGAATACAGTATTATGATATTTAAAAAATAAATAGCAGTTTATTAGTGTGCATGTAAACGTACTGATTGTCCCTCACTAATCCTGATTGGACACGATCAGATCTGCAATCAGCACAGCTTGACTGTGTATTGAACTTTCCATCTAGATGTCTTTGTCTCGGCTGAGCGATAATCAGATTACAATAACAGTTATGCCTTTCATTCAAATTAAAGCTCCATCAGTGTTGATTAAAACAGCCAATTTGCAATATTTGCCACAGATCCCATAAATTGGCTTTCTGGAAAATGTTTCAGAATGCCCTGGCACAACCAAAGTCACATGTGTGATTAGTGAAAGAGGCATGACATCAGGCTGAGTGAGGTCACTGACCACCGACGCTGATTTACAGCAAAAGACAATCAACAAAGTGAAGAAACAAAAGCGTGTGCGAGCAAATGCACTCTTGTATTCACTCTTTTAGAAGGATAGCAGTGAGCGATTCCATCTTAATGGGCGCCCTCCTTACAAAGCACACATGCTACGTCTTTGATAAATTACACACGAAGTGGAGTGAAAAGAAAAATGAATCTTGGCTTGTGGCGACTTTGTGTCGGCAGGTTTCTGGCTTATTACACGGTACATGGCAGGTTCGAGATTGGTTAATAAAGGGGGTGAAAGAGCGGTCTGGAATATAAGGAGGGGGGGAAGGGGATTAAAGAATGTCAGTGACCAATGAGGCTATGAAGAAATGTAAAGGGAAGAGGAAAGGAAGGACAGAAGTCGCCAGGTGGAAGTGGGATTGTGGGACGATGCAGGGAAGAAAGTTATAGAGCGTAAAAAAAAGGAAGTCAGGTATGAAGTAAGCAGGCAATTTCCACTTTCCAAAGCAGATCCCACAGTAAGCCGGGACTCAAGCCCTGGGATCTGGGAGATAATAGGCTGTAATACAATTGTCAACACTGAGTCATCCGGACATGGGGCTCGAAGGGGGAGTTGCAGGTAATAGGGCTGACATGGAGTAATCAATACGACAGAACTCCGCAAAGGTCTGAGCCCGAGAGTTGGAACACCAGCATAAATTATTTATTCCTATTCACACAGACAACCAGCCTCAGATAAAAAGAGGCCGGGGGACTTTAGGTCTTATAATTGTATGGAAATTAAGGCTTCTAAACGTGTTTTTAATCAATGATAAGTTATATTAAGTGTGATAATCCAAGGAGGTTTGACATGCCAGGGCATAAATTGGCACTATTTCAACTCTACCATCTCCACATAAGTCAGTCAACAACTATTCTACATTTTAATTGAATACCATATATCTTAAAATGCACGTTCCTACTCTACAGGCAGACTGTGGATTTCATTAGTGTCGCTGGTCTTTAAAAGTCACTATACCTTCTATCACGCTCGCTCACTTCATGAATCCTAATCAATTTCAATTTTTTTACATGAACAGAGCAATTCACATCCCACCCTGTTACCCCTGAAAGCTAGACATAAATGATTAATGAATGCCCTTCATGGATACTGATACGAAAGTCAACGTGTTTCTCTGTCTTTTTCTTTTTGTGTGAGGAAAAGAGAAAAAAGGTTTAGCTATGTGGATTGTAAACTCGGCAAACAAAGTGTTCTGCATGTGCTGTTCAATTGTTAATGAACCAATTATACAATACAAGTGGAGACACTTGCAGAAAACCGTTGGCTTTGAATAGACTTGTGGGTCTTTTCTATAGAATATCACATAATAAGTTCAATCAGTGATGAAAAGGGGCTGAGGTGGAAGTCTGCTTCTCTGCCCTCATGCACACTACACCACCAGTAATAAGGCCTCATCACTGTGAGACGTTACATGAGCTCTTCTCTTCCAGTCGGTGCTTGTTTGAGCATGTGAGGCCAAAATAGATGGATGATGGTTTAATTCACTGTCTTCAAAATATGGAAATAAATAAATGATTAGAAAATAAGCTCAAGTTTTTAACCGTCTGTGCAATCTGATATGGAAAATATTGAGCTGATTGGAAATGTCAATAGAGCATTTTACTCAGAGGTTTTTAAGACCTTTTCATACAAGGGACCTGCAACATTACTGGACAATCACAGAGTTAACTACAACTATGATGCCAATCTGGAAAAATCAAGTGTTATCTGGATATGTCATAATATCATATGTGTATGGTTTAGAAATGTCAGGGCGGTTTGATAAAGGTAACTGCTGTATTAATAACTCTAGGTTAACCAGTGGGTTATGACTTCCAGGGCTGAGTGTTTTTTATGTTCAAATCCAGAGGTATATCTTCCATCTTTTGTAAATGAATACACAAACTTGGCAGGTGAATCCCAGAGTCAGCAGCAGGGCTGCGCTGCTGCAGCAAAAAGTAATACCATAGCCGTCCACTACTCGTTATTCTTCTCAAGCCTTTTCTGAAATATTCTCTGCAATAGTTCACAGGACAGAATGGCCGAGGCCTTGATCCCTTCCTTGATGAATTTATTGAATACTTAATGGTGCAGAGAGGCAGGATGGAGGAGATCCGGAAGATGGATGGTAGTCATCATCAAATATAATCTAAATCAAAAGTAGGATAGCAAGGGGACAGCGTACACACCTTATCCAACCAGGCCACCAGGAAGGCCCTGACCTTTCCCTTTGTACAGATGGATTTATAGTTCTGGATTCAGGAGTTACAGCATTGAAGTTGACCCTATAAGTACACTGTCAACACCTGGGAAGCTTATGTGTTCTCCAACATGTTGGTCGGTAGACAGTGGTGATGGCGTAGATAATGTTAGGAAAGTGAAAGAGAAGAATCCTGTTTTTTTGCCTTTCTTGCATTGGCACAATTAACTTCCTGCTTATGTCGATCATCGTTATATTCAACATAAATATGACCATCCCACAGCATTAGCTTTCAGTACAGTAATGAGAGATAGAAGTTTCATTCCATTATAGGGCACTGAGTAGAGCACACACCTCCGCCAAGGACCAACAGCTCCCTTAAGAAACCTCATTTAAATTCAATACATCAAGATTTTTCTTAGAATCTGGACCAAATTGCTCAAACTCATAAATATCTGTCCCCTTAACATGGCTGATGTTTTTTCATCAATATGATTGAACTATTCTCGAAGAAATTATGTTAAAAAATCTTCCTTGGATCATGCCTCACCCCTCCACAAAGCTCATGCAGAAATTGGATAAGTAGTTTTTGCTTAATCCTGCAACCTAACAAATAAAACTTAATCACCTTGGCAGAGGTAATTTTATGGGTGACCTCTTTAAGAGAAGTAGATGACACAATCACTATTTGGATTATAAACTCACTATGACCTGTGTGGATGCTGAGTTATAAATCAAAACATTCGCCAAAGATCGGGACTGTGATTAACATTTAAACACAATCTAGATAGCTGAGATAGTAACACTACCATGATAATAACGGCACTTTCTGTTTTTCCGTCTTCTCAACTTTGAAACCGAGCAGACCGGAAACTACCATTAGTGCAAATGTGTAGTGTGGGGGATGTATAAATTGAAGCCTCAGAAGAATTTCTATCTGTTGTGCAGTTGTGTTAGTGTTGTACTGCTCCCCACACCACCAACACAATAAACGTAACTCAAAGTAAGCTGGCGTCTTTGCGTTACAAAACGAGTAGCATGTAGACATTATTTGGTGAAACACAGTTGTTGTGACATAATCGCCACTTGTATTCTGGCTGGATGCACCTCTGTGTTGTCACCGTCCACGTAGCCTATTACCTTTCCTATTACTCAGTTGATTAATTCTCAAACTCTGTGTCTAAACAGGGAAATATGAACTTTACATAAGCCGTGGAGGGGAATTAATTAAATCCCAATCACTTTCACAGTCACAGTGGCTGCCCTCTAAAGCAGGTTGAGTGACAAGAGGTTTTTTTGAGGGGGATTTATAAGTCTTCTGTACCAGAGGACATGCGATGGAAGGCGAGGTTGACGTAAAGTGATTTTCTGGTTCCATTTTTTAAAGGAATGTTCCCTTCATTCATTCACATTCACAGATATGGGACAAATTTACCAGAACAATAAACTTTTGAAATTGAATTCTGTATCACCTAGACAATATTTTTTATCAAGGCCGAGCACATCTAGACAGAAATACAGAGTGGGGGAGAGAAGCTGAAAGTGGAAGACAGACCGAGGGGAAGCAGGTTTTAGCAACACGGAGAAGAGGTGAAACTACCAGGACAAGGTCAGACAGCAAATACTAACTTTCCTCCGCTAGCACACAGTGACAGAGTGACAGAGGCTAGGGCGACCTCCAGGAGAGCAGAGGAAGAAAACTAAATATTTGGAGTAAGAGACAATTGGAGAAATTGTGCAGGTCGAAGAAGGTTATATACCTCATCTTCTTTTTTGTGGTACATTGAATAATAAAGCAGTTTAACATTTGAAAGCGTAGGGAGGAATAAGAAAAAGCATGAAGCATGTAGAGCCCGGAAAAAAACCAGACTGGCCAAGAACAAATGGCGGGGAGCAGGTCAGGGTGTGGGGAAGAATAGGGATTAACTGGTGAATAACATGCCATGCTTCAGAAGTCAGACCCTTCCTCTCGCTTCTATACAAACCTGCCAATCAGCTCCAAGACATGTGAATGGAGAAAGAGGTGAAGGTGAAAGACAGGAAGATGAGCAGGAATCAAATATGCAGCCTGCTTCTCTATCACCGCTGCTGGTTTATGACAGCAACACCAGCAGACACAATAAATACACACAGCTTATTTCCTGGAAGCAGACGGAGAGGCAGGTAGATAACAGGGCTGCAACGTTAAAACTGTACGCATGTGCGACTGGGAGCGATGGGATGTTGTGTGGGTGACCATATACATGGGTTTATTTGTTTGGAGTTTCATTTGGGCGCGTGTGTTCACTGGTTAACTCTGTGTGTGTGTGTGTGTGTGTGTGTGTGTGTGTGTGCGAGAGATAGTCAGGATGCGCTGGCAGCTCTTCAGGCATGGATGCATGACAATGACTGCAGTGACAAGAGGGATCACGGGTGTGTGGAGGGGAAATGGAACATGAAGAACAAAACAAACAGGCAGAGGGGTGTGTGTGTGTGTGTGTGTGTGTGTGTAGGGTTGAACTGATGGCCCTGCTTTGCAGAGATGGATAACACGTCAGCCGGCACTGGGTGTCAGAGCGTGTTTCTGATAGTTGTGTGTGAGTGTGTGTGTGTGTGTGTGTGTGTGTGTGTGAGAGAGAGACAGAGTGAGCTCCGCACGCTTTCATCAAGACTCAAAATGACATCACAAAGTGAAAGTGTGCCACGCGAGGCGCTGCGAGGCCCAATCCCGTGCTCACCTAACCTTCAAATGACATTAGGCATGCCGTCAACATGTGATGAGTCACTGCCAAGCTGATGTGATTTATTCAATCCTGCCGAATAGCTCGGATCGCAGGATACAAATCACTTAGATGGAAGCCATGGAGGGGAGTGGAGGGGGGTCTGCAGATGTGTGTGTGTCTGTGTGTGTTTGTGTTCTCCGTTTGTTTTGATTGTTTCCATCAGTGCATTTGACTGTGCGTGGCTCCCGTGTGCTCGCTCGTGTGTTGGATTAGGTTCCAGCTGAGGAAGCTGCAGGATGTCGGCCACTCACTAGTTCTTACACAAAGTTGTCTTCACGTAGAGAAGCTGTAGAAACCCTGCGGTGCTGTTGAGATTTCTCGCCCCCTCCACGAAGTGTGTTTTTGTTTAAATCTCCCTGCCCACTGTGACCCGAGGGCCTCGACTTCTATCTTACAATTAATGGCCAGTGTATATTTACTGCTGGTGGTAAGTGGCCCTAACGAGAAAGAGGAAAATGAACGGGCGATAAGGGGCTTTATCACACGGAACAAAAGAAACAAGGCTTGATAATATCTGAGTGATACCTCTGTGCTCAGTAGCCAGTAGCCCCGTCACCTGCGTGTCTAATTCTGATCAGCTCCATCAACCAAAGGGGATACTTGGCTCGAGATTGAACATTACACCACCAAGGACGGATGCCTTGCAAATCACTGAGGTGAATTAATGCAGCGAAGAACACATTACAGGTTATGAGACACAGCAACCTGAGTCAAACCAAAACCAGGCAGCGTCCACCGATGGTCATTAGCTCCTATTATGGTCAATTGATAGTCACTCTTTCACATCCATGTTCTCCACAGAGATTTTAGTAATAAACTGACTGATACCATATAGGAGTAACAAACTTAGAAATGATTAGAGAGGAGGCAAACAACTCAAATGTTTTATTACCCAATTTAAATTACCCGACCGAGTCTTCCTTCTCCGCAGTCCCAAAAATCTGATTAATAAAATCAACGCATCACTCAAGAAGCAAAACAAAAACCGTAATTAGCCTCAAAGCTGTCATATCCAGAAATATGCATGACAGAACCCCACCCCCCCACCCCCCCTTTACTGGAGACGGGAAGCTGTGTGAGGACGTTGATGAGCGTCTCGAGATGATTCAGGTGAAACAGATTAGGGGGGGGACAGCCCGGCAAGTCAGACATGTCAAGGAACGCAGATAAATGAAGTGTCAGCAGAGGAGGTGGAGGAGGGAGGAGGAGGGAATCATTTAAGAAAAATTAATGTGATCTAAGCCTTAACAATTTGTAAGGCAATGGTGGGATTTCAGAGGAATAAACTCCACTCGTTACGATTTGCAGCCGAGTTCTACATCACGGGCAATTATGTTCACCGCACGTTTCTTCTGACTCATCAGTGAATCACAAGCGCGTCATCTCATGTTAACTCATGCATAGTTAATCACAAGACGGTCTCTTAAGAAAGTCGCGCATTTATCATTACTTTTAATAAAGCTGCGTGATTGATGGTTTCCAGTTGCAGCTTAAATGCTTCACAAATTATTTATAAAGGTACTGTGAGTGATTCTCACACGTTGCACATGAGACAGTGGTGTCTGTCTCATCTTCTAGACTGCCTTCGACGTGAGTACAATCTACTTTGTGCAGCTATGTGTCATCCTTTATGAAGCAATCAGGTGTATGACATGCTTTCCCTGCTTTTGAAGTGTCTCTAATGTTTTGTGTAAGTGCCGTAATTACAGTCATGAAATGTGAAAAGTTTTATACCAGATTCAAACTGGAACATTTTAATTTTATGTCATGTAAATGGTAAATGGACTGAATTCATACAGCACCTTTCCAGTTTTATGGGGAGCACTCAAAATGCTTTTACAGTACGAGTTCAATTCACCTATTTGTGCGTACATCCATAGAGCATCTCTAAAAGAACTGCTCCTGCTGTCACACACATTCATTAGAAGTCGGGCATTTAAGGCTCTGCATCTTGCCAATGGAGGCTTCACATACCTCCTGAGCCGTATAAGGTACGGGACCGATTAGACTGGAAAAGCACCACATAAATACAGTCTATTTATCATATCGTAAAATGTAAATGTTCCAAGTTTGCATCTGGTATAAAATCTGTATTTCCTGTTATTCCCTCTCCTTGACTCACCCGACCGGTTCTCCTGCCCGATAAATAAGAAATACACAAGCTCATAAAAGTTTATATATGAGCTTGTGTATATGATTATGCCAGCACATCTACAGTGTGTCTAAACGGAACTCTAGTTAATAATCAGGATAAATGTAAGCACATTAAAAATGTTTCACTTCATCTACATTCACGATTTTATTAAGGACCTACACATTAGCTCATCCCAGCTAGGAGAAAAATACACAACCTGTGATTCTACAACAACGAAAAAAGGTGAGACGACAGTATGAGCGGAGCTGGAGGTCAAACTGTGCCCATGAGGTCAAATTGAATTAGCCAGGTAATGTGTGGCAATATCACAATTAATTATAGGAGTCACAGCATAAACAGTTCCCTGCTGTAGGACATTATATTGCGCAGTACGTGTTTCTATTGCTGCGGCTACCCATTGCAATTCAAATCATCAAATCTCACAGTATCTGCCTCTGGGTTAAACACTCACTTGTTCCATCATGCAAACTTAACCATGAACTGAAAAGTCTTGACAGCAATTTGGTGAATTAGACGCTCTTCAGATCAGAATCCACAGTGAGGGCTCCCACCCTAAAGACACATCAGATGGTTATTGACTCTAATTTGAACCTCAAAGTAGAACTTATTTGACCTGTATATCAATGTCTTTGGGTCCCATGTTTTAAAGATAACATCAATCAATTAATTATTAGAGACTATGGTAAAAATATCTAAAAAGAAATGTTAAAATTGAAGCAGACAGAAGTCAGACTTATGTAAGCTAACAACGAAAGAATCATAAGCTATGAACTTTGTGCCACAGTCAAATAAATATTCACAGACAGTCAAGACTCTCTGAGCTTTATGTGTCTTCTCCGTCTATATTTTCACAATGTGAAAAGGAAATATAAATTATGCATGCTGCCTACTGTCTATTAAAAGTACAAGAAAATACAATCTAATTCAACCATTGCAAGGATAAATAAGAAAGTTTCGGTGTGGCAGAGGTGGTTTCCATATAGAGCTCCGTTTGAAACTAAACACAAGTCAAACTAAAGTTGAAGTAAAAACAAAAATCTCTCTATAAAGAAGATTTCTAGGAGACGCCACACTGACATAACACACCAGGAGTTACATCCAATTGCTGCTGCCTCCCATTAATACACTGTAAAACCTTGTGTGTTAAGAAAGAGACAAACACATGCAGGCTGCCGCTCATTTCACATCCATCGTATGTAACTGCTTTTTTTAAAACCTCACAGTATAGGAAAATTCGTACGTGTTGCAGGATTAATTTGGCTACAGAGCCATTTCCTATGTTGTTAAATTCGCCATGTTCATAGAAAGGACGGTCAGCAATAAGTAAATGTATCAGGTCACAGGTCGTCTGATGTAAAAGCTCTTTCCAGGCGGAAAGGTGAGGGAGGAGGAGATAAGTGTAACATTTAAATTGACTTCAGAAATGGTATTTGCTCCCTGAGGATAAAGGAAATATCTGCACTGGAACACCTGTTACTATTAAAAGTTCACATGTATGCACACACACCCACACACACACAGAAACACACACAAACACACACAAATAAACACACACACCCACACATGTAGAATGGTAAGAAATTGTACAATCTTTATCCCCTGTCTTGCTTCCTCTATCAGGAGGTCTCCTGAAGGGAAGGTGTTGAAAAACATATTACCTCAATAAATTGACCGCTTAATCCCGAAGCCCTTATTTTAAAATGTCATTCATAGCGCATTTGAAAAAATATATGCAGGAGGTTTATCCACTCACCACTATGCCGATGGGTGGGGGGGAGACTTAAGGAGTCTCAGGGGTAAATTTATTGCAGCAGAATCAAATACAATTGAAGTCAACGGTGACCAAGATTTCAGACATAATAAAATAACAGAAAAAAACACAACATACCTCCATACCGCTTGTGTGGTGTCACCCAAGTGTCAACCAACCCCGACATCCATGCTCAACTCGAAACACTTTAATTTACACTGTGTTTTAAGCCTAAAAGTCCTCTGGAAGTGGCTAGGCTAGTGAACTCAGCAACACAATGGTGTGTCCAAGGGTCCATGAATATATCAGAGGAAAACATTGCTGCTTTTTGATTGAGAACCCCAGTCTCAAACTCCTGATTAAACCACTGAGCACCATCACCATGCACCTTTACTGTTCTCTGCACTTGCATTTGAACAAATGGCAGAATGCTGTCATTTCTCAGCGGTCAAGACGGGCACATGAGATGACGCTATGCACTTTAATGAGAGGATGAAAAAGAAAAACCAAGCTTTTAAAGCATTATCTCCATTTTCAGAAATGCACTTTTAGTTTGGTCGAAAAAAAATGAGCTGAACTATGAAAGAACATAATGGAAGCACTCCTCTTGTGTGTTCAGGTGCATTTGTACATATGTCTGTATCTATGTGTGTGTGTGTGTGTGTGTGTGTGTGTGTGTGTGTGTGTGTGTGTGTGTGTGTGTGTGTGTGTGTGTGTGTGTGTGTGTATGTGGTGATCGACATTTACAAGAAGAACCTTTTAAAAACGGAATTAATTGGATGAATTACTTACTCTGGCAAGTAAGGAGAGAGCAGCTCTTCTATAGTCTCCTCACAGCTCTTGCATTATGAACCCAGGCTGGTGGACACGCACACTGCTGACCGTCTGAACACTAGCTAAAGCTATTAACGCTGCCGCTGCTGAGCAATGGCCGGATTTATAAAAACATTGTGGTGATGGTAGAGCAGGAGAGCAAATACGGGGTCACCATCTATCTACCATGAATCTGTGTGCTATATGCGGTGTCGTCCCAACTGAGCTGCTGCAGCGACACTGGGGGAAGAGCGATGAGGAAGCTTATGTAGGCGCAGACACAAAGAGAAGACAAACGGGTTAAAGAAAAGGTAGAAGGAAAAAAGATCGGTGCAATAAGAGAATATGTCAAAGGCTGCGGAGGAAAACAGGAAGATGGCAGCAGCCCACTCTTAATGAGTCATAAATCAGCTTGATATGAATCCTCTCTACAGCACTATTAGAGCAAAGTGTTTCCAAGCTCATTAATTTCCATTAGGGAGCGGCTATCTGGTGAGTTTACTATAGCATCAAATTTTCTCCTATCTTTATGATCTTACAATAACTCTCACATATACCCCTGGCCTCTGTGCTCCTCAACTCCATCACGCTCACATTCCTGGTAAATACCTTTCTTATCTAGCGGGCACATTCAATTCCGTCCTAATGCAGCATGGTAACTGATATAAAGTAATATGTAAAGCACTCCTAATTTACAAAATATATAGGATTAGTGACAGCTTTGCATATAAACACTTAAGAGGTTGAACAAACACTGCAGAGGTGACTTGTGTTTGTATACCTGCTGGAGATGGAGAATTTAAGAAGTGTCTGTGAGATGTTTCAGTTGCAGTGATTCAGCTGCTGCTGCTGCTGCTGCTTTAAAAGCAACTCAGTGAAGAATCAGTGCTTTTCAGCTGCCTCTCTCAGCTCTTTCTCTTTCTGCCTCTGTCACCGCTTTTCAACTCACTGACACTGTAAACAATATAACCCCCCCCCCGGAAGAAGCATCGTTTACAAAGCCACATTAAGTTTAACTAACCACCGGTAGAAAGTACATTTAAGAAACTGTGCACTCAACAATACAGGATGTAATGTGAATGGGGTGAAATCAGTAATAAAACAATTGATGGTCGGGCTGAAAACTTCCCCAAATGTTAAATATTATATAAAGAGTTCCAGGCTAAGAACTGAAAGAAACCAAAACTATGAGGGGCACACTGTTCTAATATTGATATTAGACTGTAAATAAAAGTTGGTCGACGCATCTGCAGCCAAAATATCCTTAATACGAAACTGCCATCTCGCGCATTAGTGAGTCAGAGTCTGTGCATTAGCAACTGTGGGACAGAGCCATAGCAACATTGTCCTGTCGATACAAATTCTCTTCTACCTATCGCGAGTCAGTCCCAGCTGTCAACCATGACCTTTTACCCTGTTTTTAGCACTTGAACATACATGTGATTTAAAAAAATGTATCAGACTTGGACTTTTTAGTTTGGTCCATGACCCATAGGCAGGATCTATGACCCACCAGGCGGAAATTGAGATGCTTGAGTAAATGAGAAAGAAAGAAAGAAAGAAAGAAAGAAAGAAAGAAAGAAAGAAAGAAAGAGATAGAAAGAAACACCCACAGCCAGAAGTGAGCGCTGACTCTCGAGACAATGACTTCATGGCTAATTCAATCAGAGCTTGGCAGCCGTTCAACAGTCATAATTATAAGCAAAGGGGCAGCGAAAACGACAACAGCTATAATACTGATGAATAAATGCAAAGCTATTAAATTATCATTATTGTTCATTTATTTGGTCCTGAGTTCCAGGGGCAAAAGAACAATGATCAGAACCACTGAAGACACGACACCACCACTCAGCATGTCTCTAATTTGAAGTCACATGCACTGAGGTAGAAAATCGACTATGCTATATAGACGCAATGCTATAATTCCGTCCTGTTTATCTCCATCCATTTGGCCATTCATTCAAGTGAGTACCAATTAACGTGCACTATGCTTATACACTACACGGGCACAGCATTGGATTACTGATGTGCCTCTGTAGCTGTGAAAATCAATATTGCCTCTAAATGCCCACAGCATCGCCCATTTCCTTACCAGAGAGGTGAAGATGTAAGTGTAGTAGACGGACAGCATTCCCAGCTCTGATGCCTGCGGAGGAAAAAGACAAGAAGGGTCAAGAGGTGAAATAGACAGAGAAATGTACGAGGGAGAAAGTTCAGAATGCTCGAAACAGGGTTTGAACTGAAAAAAAAATGTTTAAAGGGATGTCAGAGAACCCGAGGGGGAGAAGGGAGAGTATAACAGAGAGGGAGACTAAAATAAATATAGGGGGTGGGAAAAGATGAGAAATTGAGAGGTCAGTGATTCAGTGTAACTCCACTCTGCACAGAAAACCAGATCAAATCCAACATCTTGATGGGACCAGGCACATTCTTATCTGACGCCGGCTCTCAATGGAGCGTTTAATTTCTGTGGTGCATTAGTATGCCACCCGTCACTCTGACTTACAATTTGATTAAATCAAAGTCACAGCGAGGAGCAGTTGTGAAGGACAGGGTGAACTTTCCTGAGTTTAATTTCATTAAACACATTAGCAAAATAGAAAATCATCGAGCTATGGACTTCTGATAAATCCCACTGCAACACACACAATGATTAAAATCGATAAATATTGTGTAGATACACCAAACTACAGAGAATGTTTCAATCTCTTTTTCTGAGCATTTCAAAAATCATTATTTAATCCCGCCTGAAATTCCACATGAGCACGAATTCATCCATATCCATCCAAAGTGCAGTTTTCACACCTGACTGAACCTTGTTGTACAAATTTCCATCAGCAACAGATCCTACACTGACACTATTCCACAGGTGTGTATCATCAGAGTTTAAAAGCGAGTGTGTGGCTGTAGTATCTGAAAAAAGTGTAACCTCAAACTGTACGTCACTCAGCTGCTGACAATCTATCCAACTGTTTTGCAGCTGCATGAATAATAAAACACATAGAATCGCACTAATTGCAACCATAATTACTTGTTATGGCTTCTCCCCTGTTGTTCTTTATTGTGTTGAACAGGGAAGAGGAAAGTGATTTTGCAGAATGTTACGATGTCACAGTATAGTTGACCTTTTTTCATAATTGTTATCAAAACAAAATCCTGTTTTGTGAGGTCACAGTGACAATAAACTATCACTCCCCCCCCAGATATTGAATTAACATGAACAGGACAGATGGACGGATTGACAAGGTCGCTGGTGTGGAGGCGTCACGGAATAAAACATCACAAAAACATCGTTCATTATTGAGCTCTGAATGAGATCTTCATAGAGTTTTTTCCATTTAGTGTTTTAAGCACATCATTACTCTGAAACCAAGCATGGCAACTGTGAAAAGAGCTTATTACGCTTCATGGAAGTTGTTAGAATCTGCCCTGGGATTACAAACAGTAACTAAATCTAGCTAATGGTACCGGGCGGCCCGAGATATTTCTTACAGATCGTGTAGAATATAAAAAGGAATATTTAAATAAGGGGATTTCTTTGCCTCTAACACTATCAAACAGAAACTGACATTACAACGTCTACCTCCTTGGTTGCTGCCAACATCCCATTGAGGAGAGACAGTACAACCCAAACAAGCAGCAGATGGAAAATATCCTATTGGTCTTCTTTCACCGCATTCGCAATGAGCTCCCCTGCCCGCTGTTTGATCTGCTCGCTGCTCCGCTGCAGCTGTTTGTCAGAGTGCATGCAGTTTGCACTTCCCCTACACGCTCACCATCCTCCCCACTCTGCTTCTGTGCAGCTGTGCACAACAGTGGAGGCCTGACTGGAGGAGATTGCATTGAAAACTAGCTCCGCTGACCTAAGCCCCTCTGAATGGAAAGACCTCAAAGTGTGAGACCTTTGTCTGAAAAGGGGTTTCGATGTAAGATGTAAACAGACACATAAGGGGCGAATGTCTTGCGCGACAAAGGCAGACCATGTCCCTGCAGACGAGCCGGACGCTCTTGTTATCGCCGCAAACTGTTATGGCGCCGGCATGCGGCTCTGATATGTTTGGCAACCCGCCGCTCCCACATGAGGGCCGGGGCTGCCAACTCTGCGCCACCCTCAGTGCGGGACTGTCTCCTGAAGGACAGAGAGACAAACAGAGTGACAAATAAAATAGACAAAGGAGGGAGAGACGGAGGGACTGGTAGAGGAGAAGGCGCCGCACGACAGGTGTGAAGAAACACGGTTACACTGTCTTCTCCGCATTTGGACACAGAACAAAGAGCGAGCAGGAGATCAACTCCATATTGAAAGCGAAGACACAGACGGAGGCAGAAGGGGGGAGCAGAGGAGAGACGTCCCACTGTGGGCTCCTGCTGCTCTGTGGCCCGGGGTTGCCATGGCGACTAGATGACCACTGATGGCGGCACGCACACTTGATTGAGGTGAGCGTCCACGATTTAAAACAACTGTGCTCTACAGGGAGAGAGAAAGAGAGAGAGAGAGAGAGAGAGAGAGAGAGAGAGAGAGAGAGAGTACAACCCGTTTCTGTCTCCCAAGTTATTGTCACCTCCAGTCCAATCATCTGTCCATCGACTTCTAGAAATAATGAGGTGTGTATTAATTTCTAAGAGACCATATGCTGCTGCAAAACATCCTCTCTTCCCCTGCTCATACAGTCACCTTCATAGACGCCATTAAGGCTCAAACAAATAGTCAGTATCCAATCAGGAGAAGCTTCAGCATCACGTTGAGTTCTGACTGTCCAAGCTCTTCATAGTGTTCTGTGATGTTAATTATTGGCATGTGCCATTAGTGGAGGAAGGTCACACAGTTGTGTTATGTTATGGATAAGTAATGCTCACCAACTACTTGTCTGAAAGTTGTCTCACTGGATGAGCTTTATAGCTTTGCTTCTTCTATCTATCGTTATATTTCTATGCAACAGGAAGAGTGAACCAACAGATGGGTAATGGGCGAGAAGGGACATCAAATTATCGGTGTACTTAATTTGCTTCACCAACCTATAGAACAGCTTGTTTTTCATCCATAACATCAACTGTGGCCTATAAGGAAGAAGACGAAGGGCCTGCTTCCTTTTACGAGTCTGTTTTCACACACATTAATCCACTTAACTGTGCAGAGTTCTCACTTATTGACGATGAATTATTGCAACACATCTTCTTTTAAAGCTGTCATCCATATCATTTAATGGTACAGGTTTATATGACAAGGTTGATTCATAGGCTGTACAACCCTTTCTCTTTAAAAGCTGTAGAGGTGGTTTGAGTGTGTGTGTACGTCTATGTGTGTGGGTGTGTGTGTGTGTGTGTGTGTATGTGTGTGTACCACGGCTTATATTCTACATCAGAGTTGAACCATGCCACACCCAGCTTTTTTTTTCTTTTGATCATCTCACACTATAATTTAGATTTCTTTTTTAAATCTTGATAAAGTACTGGTTAAGTGCGCACCGCAGAATATATAGAATTAAACTACGTTGGGTTGTATTTTTCTTGTTTTATAACTGTAAAGCTGTGTTGGACAATTATCACAGATTTGTGAACTATTTTTGAACTCAACGTTTTTCAGAGTCTGTTACCTAGAGACCAGGATTTTGCAGTTCACTTTCCTCAGATATTTGAGTGCAATGTTATTCCCAGTTTGCCGTTATGTTGTATCTCAGATGATGTTTCAAACTTAGAAATAATAAAACAGAAAATGGGAAAAACAATTTTTCCCCAAACATTAATTATTGCTGATATCCATGTTGCTCATCAGGGTTGCTACTACCCCAAATTGATTCATGTTTCTGAGTCGAAACTACACCGCAGGTACGCACGTGACCTATGCAAGGGGCCGAGCATTCATAGATGTGCGTAGGTGTGTGTGAGTCATGCTGCAATTCCCCCTGGTGGCGATATAGTTTCTCTGCTGGAGTTTAATGTCTTCCGGTTTCTGATCTGCTTATTATCAGATTATCTGGTCTCTATTTACTTCAGAACAATGGCTAGTGTTGGAGCAGATCGGATGGAAGTTGGAGTTGGAGCTGATAGATGATGTAGAGCAATTACTCTTTCTTAAAGAATCTCTCGCAGCCTGCGTAACCTCAGCGTTTAGCTTCCTTTTTTGGGGAGGTGAACATCAGGGTCCGTTTACATTACATTTACTAATCAACCTACAATATGGGGCAGACTACTGCTCCCGAAACCCCTGTAGGCCTTTCTCAAGAATTGAAGAGGTTGAGTCATTTTAATAAAAACAAGAAACTACAGGTGATTCTAAGTTATATTCACCAACCATTATATATGTTTCCCCCCACTGTATTTTAAACTGTGAAGGAGATACAACCTGTATCTCTACGGATCAAAACTCAAGACTAACTAACTTCTTCTCCCTGTTAAAAAATTCATTCTTCACATATACAATTGCTGGAACACTTTTTTTGCCAAAGGCATTTTTCTGTTACTTTTTCTTTTCAGGAGTTATGAGAATTATATAAATCTGGGTCTTGGGAATTTTTGAACAGCATAAAGTTAAGGCTGCATAGCTGGAGACATGGAAGTAGTTATCAGTGCATATAAAACATGGCTATCATGTGAACCATACTAACCCGTTCCAAAATGATATGTGACATGGTGGCGTTGGCGTCGACTATGATGGTGGCGGTCTTGTCATCTCGTATCTCCTTCAGGAGCGGGGTCGGGTCCTGGCTGTCGTCAAGCATACGCACTGACAGGGTCTCCTTGGAGATGAGGAATCGCCTGAGGAGCTGCTCCAGGTTCAACAAGCCTGCCGGTAAAACACACACACACAGACGCACACATTAGGGGGTTACTTGTAATGAAGGGAAGACTCTTCCAAGGAGACGGAGCGTAGCTGTATTAGTCTTTTTCAAAGTTTAAGTCGAAGTCACGAAAGTAGATGGGACATGCAGCATAAACTTAATCGAGGTTCATTGTCCTCAATTGCAGAGAAATGGGCCTCTTGCTTTTTGCCACATTTAAAAACAACGAGCAACTAGACTGCTTACCTTTAATTACAATTATTGTAAAGCGACTTCTCTTGTAGTACGGCCTGTGGTAATAGACCATTTGACTCGGGTGAGGTAAGTGGGATTTGCTCTAATTAAGGCATAGCTGACTTAATCAAAAGGCTCCCGGCACTATGCATCTGTATGTGAACACACCCTGAGAGGTTAATGGGGCTAATTTTCCATCCAGGACTTTAAACTCATTTGTAATGTGTGTTACAGTGAGAAAATAACAACCTGAACAAAACCTCAGCGTGACGGTATTACAGTTACATCAGCTTCACCATAGGGGATCTGGCGCCATCTCATCTGCCTCATAAAACACCTTGTGATGTTAGCAGGGAGGAGGACATAACTTTAAGGGGAAGGATTGGCCTTGCAGAGCCATTACCTACTACTTCCATTATGACTTAAATATGGAATGACACTCAAGACTCCGTTGTCAATTATGTGTGATTTTTACCATGGCGACAGCACAGCCGTTCATCTATCACACAGAGACCAATTTTGGTTGCAGAAATTTGAAGTTGTCAAACTCACTCCTTCAGCTTCACCACAGCACATTAACACAAGCTACATTACTTTGCCAGTCATGTCTAATAGCTCCTGTAATTATGTCTCAGTGTCTGCTCGTCTTTACGCCGGTGCGGCAGAATATCACAGTGTGTGTCTGGATTCCTGTACCCGACTACCTGTGTGTGTGTGTTGTGTGTGTGTGTGTGTGTGTGTGTGTGTGTGTGTGTGCACCCAGGAGACGTCACTCCTGACTGCTGCTTGCTCGCCTGCCCGTGTCTCAAACCTGTCAGATCAGCTTCCTCTGTAGTATAACACAAAATAAATCTGATGAGCTTGAAATAGCTTCTGCTAAACTGCCCTCCTTGTCTGCCTCCTGCATGCACTCTCCCTCGCTTCTTGCGGGGCCTCGAATACAATTTCACGTCGTGTAACTCACACACACACAGTCACACACCTACACACACACACACACACACACAGACACACCCACACACACACATGCACGCATGCACACACAGAAGAAAAGCTAAAATTCTCTTTAATGTTCTGGCTGCATTGGACTCAAAGGAGAGTCAATTTTATTTTCACCGGGGGGCCTTTTACAGGATGCATGTTGCTCTCTCACTGTTGCTCCTGGTCAACCAGTTAAAATCAAATCAAAAACATGCAGCTCAATGAATTTTTTTTGCTGTTTTTCAGTTATTCTGGTAAACAGAGAAACAAAGTCTGTGGGACTGTGTGTGTGTATGTGAAGTAATTGTTGTCACCTCATTAGGATGTTTTCCAGTACAAGCAATGACCTTATCCGGACCAGCAGACCTCAGAGGACCCGAAGCCTGGTCCTAATGAGGGACAACTTAATTTCTGTGGCCCTGGGTAAGGTCAATGTGAATTGAGGCTAGGGTTGAGTTCAGGGTTAGGGATAAATCGGTCATGGCTAAGGTAAGGGATCAATTTTTGGTTGTTCCAACAATGAACTAAAGTCAATGCGAAGTCCTAATAAGGATATCTGAGCAAACCTGTGTGTGTGTGTGATTAATTGTATTTTATGTCTATACAGGGAGCTTGTTAAAATTTTTTTTGTTTACGATCAGGTTCATATTTTGTATTGAATATTGTTAATTAAATTATTTCTTCAACTTAAATACACCTGTCAATAAAAACTGGATAATATACTGAACATTTCAGCAGTATCCTTTCAATGTATGTTCATCTGTAATTGCTATATAAGAGGTTATCCTTGTTACAGGCCATGTTGAATGTATTGGACATTAGATTCACGAACACCAGTGCCACTTGTAATATCTATATCTAATTGACACTGACCTCATTATCAACGTAATGCTTCCCTGCAGCTGAAACACAGCCGTGTTAATTTACTGCTAATGGAGATCAGAACATGTCATATTGCTGTTGCTTCATATTCAAAGTGTTTAGCTGTTTGGCTGATAACACCCTCTGGAAAGCGATAACGAACTTGAATGGTTCTCAGTGGTGCCTCCGCCTAGGCCCAACAGTCCCCTTATGTTCAATCAAGCTGCACCAAATTTCACACATTTATAGAAATCAGTCATCTAAATATACCAACATTTTCACTAAGACTCATGGGACATTCTCAGAGAAATCAGTGTAATTGTTGAAAAACGCCTATATCCCACAATGTTAGAGAAAGTTTAACAAGCGCAAATTGAGTGGGTACTTCCCTCGCAGAGATCCCATCCGTTTTGTGTTAATCTATCCAGTAGTTTTTGTGTACAAAAAAAAACTGAAAAACCATCAAGCCGGTTGATTGGTGAAAATATAACTTCCTTAGCAGAGTAACTACGAGATCCCAGGTGATGGTTTAACTTTCACCTTGTTGCAGTTATGCACAGTGCAGACATTCTCCAGGACCCTTTGACATCTGTGTTGAGTTTGATTCAGATACAACAAAGAAAGCCTTGGAGTATACGCAACAACACACACCACATTAAGCTACTATTTATAAGTTTAAGACAAGGCTAAGAGCACATAGTGTGAGTCTGTAGGGAAATCTTTATATATCAAACAGGGTCCTGCACATGTATGGAAATAAACATTCCCTGGTGTGTTACTGAGACTTAAGTTCCTAATTGGCATTGACGACACGTGGCTCCGAATCTCTCTCAGGCACAGAGATAAAGGTGAGAGCTGACATTCAACTTAGGCAGCCGCTCATTTACCTTTCACACACTGTCACCACAATGTGCCTGCACACACACAAACACACACAGACACACACACATACACACAGACACACACAAACACACCCAAACACAAAACGCCCCAGTGTAAAAACATTAACCTGTGAATAAAACGCAGCTTTCCTTCACAGGTGCTGGTGGATGATGTATAACGGAACCTTCAGTCGCAGACGAAGCTTTAAACACAAAGTCAAAAGCCCCGATGACAGCCGAGCGTTAGGATGACTCATCATTTCGCCTTGAGCACAGAGTTAGACCTGATTTTTATGACTTTAACAGTGTTGGGCCATCACTGAAAAAATGCTGAGGAAAAGATCATGTGTCAAAACATTTCCAGTATGCCTGAGCGTATTATTCAATTAATTCAAATATCAATAAAAGTGGAACCATCAATACTGACTGGACTCTATCTGCCAGAGCGTGATGGTGCTGATTGGATTGGCTGCTGCTGATCATCCTGGTTTCTCTGCTGATTTTTCTTTTTAATCCTTAATCAAGAAGCAGAAAATATTCTTCTCAGGTTGGGTGAGATGTTACTTGACTGGCTTTTTATCTTTAAAGGCAATTTAACAGTGACTTAAAATACCGAGGGAGGCAGGATAACAAAAATCTTCCTGTCGGATTTAAACTCCAAATGTGACGAGGCGGGTTTTCTATTCAATTATTCTAAAAGTGCAATTTTGCAAACAAAAATGTAAAACAACAAATGTTGACACTTGGCGACCAAATTGTGTTGAAAGCAAGGTGAGAAAACAGATCTCAGATCTCTGGGAAGCATTGAGACGTCAACTTTATTGATTTAAATTGCATCCATTTTTTGATAGTCTGCTGCTCTTTTTGTTACATTTCTAGTTGTGCCTCTTCCTCTGCAACAGTCTAATGGCTGTCATTTGGAGAATGGAAGCCACCAGCTGTTTGTACGGAGGGGCTCATATCCTAATATTTACAGTCGTGGATGGATTCTCTGGAAATACCAAGCTCTTCACCACATGCTCTTCTTTCAATGGAAACTTTGATGTTGTATTATCACAGGTGAGAAATCAGCCAAATCCCTTTTTCTAATTATACAATAAGGATTAGAAAATGGCGTTTGCGTTTCACTGAAGCAAAGACAAATACTAAAAACCACACCGACCCTTCACAAGTACCATCTCTCATTAATCATTTTAGATTTTTCACATCAAGCAACACAACCTGTCCTCCGGCTATTTACAAAGTGCTGTAAACTACAACTGCTCTCTCCACCACCCTCAGCATCCTCAGTAGCTATGGAAATCAAACTTCAAACTTATCCTTGTAATTACTATGTTGCTGTCATTCTGACACCTTCGTATACATCCTGTTCACCAGCCACTGAAGCATCTCTTCCATCTAACACTGATTACCGGTTAGCGATGGCAGCACCACTGTTTACCTCTGTAGCTGCAGTGGAAAGAGGCAGTGAGCTAAAAACCAAACCTTGCCCCCCTACTGTGCCAAAGGTGGGAAAAATGCTCAGCAAGCATTGGAGACCTACTGTTTTTGTAGAACTAAGAAATTCTGTACCTGCACTGCGGCTCCGGGTAAATTACTGAGCACCAATCATCTCACTGATGAAAGTGCACCGCTGTGAACCTGAGAGTGCCGAATGCATGTGCACACGTGAAATATGCAAATCCTGCATGTACGCTTCTCTGTGCATGAACTCATTTACCAAAGGCCACTGCCACCGGACACGCAGGGCCACCCGGCGGCCATGAATATTCAACCACATGGACAATATTGTGTCCGGAGTTAAAGTCCTGCAGCTGCTACTGCACACACTGCCGCTGATAGTGGAGGTTAGCTAGATGAATGTCTGTCCTGGCGAGCGCCATGCCTTTGGGCACAGATTCCTTTACACTGCTGCCTCCTCAGCCATGGCTGGAAAATATTCATGAATTGGCCACGGTCTATTAGGCTGTCACTGGCTTGGGTGATTAATGGGGCCGACACATGTGGACGAGCCACCGACAGCAGGCTGCCAACCGACCGACTGACTGCCCGAGCTGACAGGGAGGGGTGGAGCTGGAGCCAAAGTCGAATGTGTCCCAGCTGATGCTCCTGCAGAACGCAAATCTTTGCAGCAAGCTACACAAAACAAGCACATACATATTCAAGGCCTGCTTTATTTTCTATACAATGAACGAGGGTCACATGTGAGTGTGCTATCAGTACCTCTACGTCATTTCCTGGACTGTCTCCCTATCACTGATGATGTATAATGCCAGCACAGTAACTTTCTCCCGTTCCCTCACCCCAATCACTACATTTCACCCCGCCTGCCAAATAGCATCCTTTCCTCTACAATTTTCGACCTCCCTTGGCCTCCTCCATCTAACCCTCATCTTCCCCCATTTCTTTTCTTTTCATTTCATTTCCTCTCCAGTCATCTCTTAGCCCACTGACAGAGAATAAGAAACCGCCCCGCTGACCCCCCCGCACCCACACACAACCGCAGAGATGGAGAAAAGTAATGTTCAAATGAGTTTCTTTTCTCCAAACACGCCAATATTAAAGTCAGGGTGTGCCTAAAAGGCTGAAGTTGAGCAGATTAGCTGTTTTCATCGACTCTCTGCGGAATAAATGTCACCGGAACAGAAACTGAGCCCTGAATAAGAAAATGACTGACAGGTACAAGAACACCTGGAAGGAAAAACAACTACTGATACTGTTTTGACCCGAGCAGTTATATTGGGTTAGGTAGGGGCTTTGGGTGAACATTTTTTTACATAAAAGCATTCTATTTTAGTATTAAATTAATCAATCCCAGTGGCTTGCTAGTTCTGCATGATTAAACAGCAGGCATCCTTACAAATTCATTAATTTGCTCTAACTAAATTACCTTTTTAAAAGCTCTTAAAGGGTGTGGCTTCACAGATGAGACATGGTGCTTGAACGGTCACATCTTAAAGGTTCTGAATGAAAGGTAAAGACCAAACTAGCGACCACGAGACAGTCAAAGAGGAAATTGAAAGGCAGAAGAAGTCAGAATTGAGATGGATGGCGTGGGCGGCTCGCCGTGGCTCGTTGCCATTTCTGGGCAGTTTGACACACAGTTGATGTCTCAAGCGTATTTCCTTTCTTCAAAGCCTCGTGCTGATTAGGAAAAAAGGTTAGCCGGTGCCACTCAGGGTCACGATGCCTTTGTCTGGGGAGTTGTAATTACCGCTCGCTAGACTACAAGAGGGTGGGAATGGGCCGCGATTTAATCTCCTTCTTCCCTATTTACGAAACTAACTTTCCTGGAGGAGATTTTAGGGCTTTTTCTGAGGTCATTTACTTTAGTATCTTTAGAATCTAATGAGAGCCTTTGACAAAGAGGCCGTCAGATCTCTGGCAGATACATCCGCAAACACCATCCTCATTCTCTTTTGTCTGTCTTAAAGATGTGTTTTCCTCATCAGCAGGCAGCGCACTGAGACTGAAAGTAGATTACACAAGGCCGACTGCGACTTACTATATCATTATTTTAATTGAAGGATGATGATGACATTGAGAAAAAGGAAGCATTCGCAGTAAACTCAATTTATTTTGGGAATGCAGACGTCGGGCAGATTGCAGTATGAAGTGAGTTATAGCTGTGGAGTGCAGCAGCTGCTACAGAGGGGAGGGTATCACAGGGTGAGATGTTGATAAGCACTGCATCTGTTGTCAGAACCCGGTCGGTGTGCCACGCGAGAAGCTTATGCGTGCTAACACGTGTTGAAGAACAGCAGCCATGTAACGGAAAACGCCCGCACTTTGCTGGCAGATGTAGGCAGCGCGGCGTGTGAGCATTCTCCCCAGGTGTGCATGGCTGTGTGTGTGTTCGCTGCGAGGGTGTGAAGGTGCCACTCACAGTCAGCCTGAGCACAGATGAGGCAGGCGGTGGTGCTGTTAAAGAAGGTGAGAAGACCGGCCACTGCCAGGCTGATGTCAGTGTTGGTTGGCCTCATGTCCAACGTGGTGAACCGGGGGAACTGGACCTTCAGGATGTCCTCTGGAGCCACCTTGACGTAGGGCACCTGCACAGATGATATCGGATGTGTCAGAACAGATGTTGCATTTTTTGACAATTTGCACTGGATTTTCGGCGTTCCACGTTCATGTTTAGAAATGCAGCAGGCATCTGGAGAGAGGACAACCTTGAAAGATAAAAGTAGAGGAACAGTGTGTGTGAACGGCAGAATAAAATAGTACAAACACCAGTAGAAAGAATGGCTCAGAGCAATATCGGTTTAATCTATTATGATAAATTGTAAGTGAGGATAATTTGTGCATATTCAGAACAGACATTTTTCAGGAACATGGCATTCATGGAACTAATGTTAAGCACGAGTATGTAAAAACTTATTTGGTTCCACCCACACAAACAAGAGGAATCTTCAGGACGACACCTCCTCACCCGCTGTTACAAGACATTTGTTTATCCTCACTGTGCAGCTCTCCTTTGAGTTTCATTTGACACAAAAACAAGGTTGCGTACAGACACAACAATATCAAAGCACTTTTACCAAACATCTGGAGTAGGGTTATTACACCAGGTGATAAAAAGAGATGTTTTCATGGCTGTCTGTCTGCACAATTACTCAAACACTACTCAACAGATTTCAATTAAATTTTGTGGAGGGGTGGGGCATGACCCAAAGAAAAATCCATTAATATTTTGTATAAACAGGCTGATCCAGGATTTTTCTTTTCACTTATATAGTGAGATAGGGCATTAGCCTGAGTGGAGCTATGCATTCTCAATGTGCCCTTCTAGTAACAAGAAGAAAGATGTTCCGTTATCTTCAGTGAAACCAGAAAAGTCAAAACCTAATGAAACTGTTAGGGATACCATTAAACTCTGTTACACTGTACAAATGTGGGTACATCCACATCGGATAAACAGTGCAGTTCGTTTTACACAAGGTCCTGCAAAACTAGAATAAAAGTCATTGGACAATCAGATTCATGCTTAAATAAAAGTATCTTATTTAATCACACAAAACACACAAACAAATCCAAGTAGGTCCGATCCTTCAATCCTCTTCACTTCTAACGTGTGTCAGGATTTTCCTTCTACGGCTCCAGTTCGTCTAAACAAAGATTGTGTGACTAACCTGACCAGTAAAGAATATTAGACCATAAAGACTGAGCATCCAGCTCACAGCAGCTAATGGCTCAGCTGGGTCCCTCCCATGCATTCAATTGGCAAAGCTATTCCTGCTTCCACCACAATGTAACCCGCCTCCACACCAGCACCTCCTTTTGATACTGAATCTGACCTCATCGATGTCATGTGTTGTCATTGATGCCTGCTCTGTTCTGTGCTGGGGGTCGTGCTCTCTCTGCCTCACACTCCATGACGGCTCTTTAAAGGGCGAGTCCTACCTACCTCAGGCTTCCTGCATATCCATGTATAGGGAGGTGTGTACCAGATCAGGGCCATACCACCAAAGATTATTAAAATCAAATAAATGTTGACTTAAGTGGTCCTAACTGATATGAAATGCAAATGAGGATCAGTGTGAACTGTGTGTAAAAAATATCCTTTAATTTCTATTAGATCAAAAATCCCCAAACCACAAAAAAAGCATCACACTGCAAGGTACAGCGGAAAAGCACAACCTCAAACACTCAATAATAAACAATACACTAAGGCAGAAAATAAGCCCAAAAGAGCATTAACATATTAACTTGAGTGCATGTGTATTGTCAGTATTTGGTACAATGATCAGAGACAAGGTATATGTACAACAAAGCCAGTCAAGCATTTACTGTGAATCAATAAATACACACTTCTTTTATCCCGGCCCCAGTGAGGCATAACATTTTCATTGGAATTGATTTCTGCGGTTTCACAGTGTTGATTTGCTGTAGCTTTATAAATATCTCTATTCCCCAGCTGCCTCTAATGAATTTATCATACCATCCCCACTTTACTAACAGGTAAGTCGAACACAGGATCATCCCTACAGTCAGAAGGGAGGTTAAGTACACTGCAGCTAACCTTGCAGCCCTCGTGTGTCCCTGAACGCAGCATCCAATCCGGATTAAACCTCCTTACAAATCTGCTCAACTTCGAGAAAATCAAACATCACATTCCACCTCTGTGGCCGGACAGAACAGTGGGGCGAGAGGGAGAGTACCTCTGAGTGGGGCAGGTGTCGGCTCGGTCGGCTGGCATTGGCATTGCGATAGAGTGCAGTGGGGCTTGAAGGGGATCCAGTCGGACATGCCGGGTCCGAGAGAAGTGAGGCTCTACATCATGGCAGATTGCCTGTCTGTATGGTTCCCAGTGCCCATACATTGCTTTCCCCGCTCGTCCCCATATCCCCTCGATTGGTTTTCCATTCCTGCCCATCAGGGTGTAATGGAGTCCCCTGGGTGTCTGGATGGATGGAGGTGCGGCCACTACTGACAGCCATTGCGGGGACGCCAGTCATTCCTCTCAAAGAGCCTTAAAACCTGGGTAATAGTTGTACACCGCACTGGGGAAATGTTCCCCTCTTCAGGTGAGTCCTTCATCTTCCTGTTGCATTTGTACAATTTCTCACCACCCTTTTCTCATTTCTGCCGCGCCTTTCTCTCCTGTTTCTCTGAGCACCCCATTGTGTTTGCTCCCCCCCCCCAATCCGTTCATTTCTTTCCTTTCAGCACTGCGGACTGGTGCTTCCCGACCCCTTTCATTTCCAAACCTGACACGCTTCAATAGGCTGTATCTGAGGCAGCGGGGGTTTAGAAAGCTGCTTACACACACACACACACACACACACACACACACACACACACACACACACACACACACACACACACACACACACACACACACACACACACACACACACACACACACACACACACACACACACACACACACACACACACACACACACACACACCACACACACACACACACACACACACACACACACACACACAGCCTTCTGGACCCTCTTGCTTGAAACACTGGAGGAATGACTTGGGTCTGAGGTTTGAATAATGCACCTTGAATATAGAAACTAGAAACACTTCCCTATAATATGTCTTCTGGAAACATAAAGGTGCTGCATAGGGCAAATGTTCACACTTTAACTTACGTTAAGGCCTGAGGTTTTGTTCCAACCCTCTGCTTTGTGTCTTTATATATGATTAATTGGTTTTGAACTGCAGCCATCACCGTTCTCCTCTTGTGTTGTGGAGTGACAAAGTCTTTCGAATCAAGACTAGAGTTAAAACAGGGCAACACTATGAGCCCAGAAAATCAATCTCCGCATTACTAATAGCAAGTTGTCAGCCACTTCAAAGGAAGTTGCCAGACTTCTTATCTGCAGCCAACAGCTAAGAATCAGTCACTCCGCCGGTCGATTACAAAAATAAAAACAGAAACATCTCCTCTACATGTGTTTTTTTCGCAGGGCACAACTTCAAAGACTCAAGGAACCAAACAGCTGCATAACTTTCACTTTAGCTCTGCGGGAAACAACTATACTGAGTCATTTTAGAGCCAAACTGGCACATCCTACTGCTTGGTGATCTAGTTTAACGGATGATACCACTCTTTGTTTCACTTTAGCTGCACTTATCAATGTTTCCATTCAAATAATGATTCAAATGACAATGTGTGATGTGAAAGGAGCTGCTCATACAGATGAACCCAGAGCAAGTTTGTTTTATCTCATAATTTTTTGGATTTGTATCCTGCAACTTAAATGTTTGGATACATTCTCGGCTCACCCAACAACCTTGTATCCGGGGTTGGGGTCTGCAGACAAACAGCTGGGTTCTTAAGGGAAAAAGTTTTTATAAACCAACAAACATGCGTTTCTGCTCAGCAACAAACGGCATACACACAACTAGAAATGACACACTGGGTTGTATGCCACCATAAACCAATTTCAGGTTCAGCCCAAGAGGATATTTTTAAGGATTATTTAGAGATGTTCTTGAGACATTACATTCACGATAATACCACCAACATCAAATCAGTGTAATCTTGAGTCCAGATTAACGTTCGTACCAAATTTGAAGTAATTTCCCAGAAGCATTCTTGAGATATCATGTTCACAATGGACAAATAGACATATGTACGCATGCTTGGACAAGAAACAAAAATACAGATTTAAAGGGTTGTGCTTTGCTACTTGAAAAAACAGTTCAACAGTTTCACTTTAAAAATAAAATATTCATGGTTAAAATATTATTTTCACAAATTATTATAAATGAAACCATTATGAATAAAGACAGCAGCTTTGTCAAAATGAGCCCTCCCGGCTAGGGCACGGAAAATTATAAGGAGCTATATAAACAACTTGTAAATACTAGTAAACACGCTGTAACTCAAAATTAGAGGGATCCTTTTAAAAAGCATCCACTCGCGGCTGCGGCTCAATTGGTGGGGGAGTGAAACTAATTACATTGGAAAATTGTGAAGGGAAGAAAATCTCCGGCAAACAATGGAGCCCAAAGGTAATCGCTGAGCTTTTAATAATCTGCCTGCACCACTGTAAATAGAACTAAATACCAGGGCGACCGCTGTGGGGAGGGGACGGGGGTGCGTCTGGTGGAATGATGGGTGGCTGAGGAGAGAGGGACGGAGAGATTGGGAAAGAAGAATGGTGAGAACATGGAGAGAGATGGAGAGAAAGTGACAGCCTGGCTGACAGAAGAAGAGAGCAGGGAAGTGAACCAGACAGAGGAAACAGGATGAGGGGGACAACATAAACACATGATAGATCAGAGCCGAGCGAGGGAGGACGGGGTCGCAATCAGCTCTCATTAAACGGTGTCACTGAATTTAGCCGTGTGAAAATGAGGCTGTTGTCAAAGGCAATTTATCTCAAGTTCTGCTCTTTATTGGTTCATTTCTCATGGCGGACACTTTCATGGGACCCAATAACAACATCAGCATTTAGCTTTGTTATTGTTTGGTCTCTCTGGGCTACAAATACATTCCGAGTTAAAGCAGAATATTTGTGGCTCTCATTTATTATTTAGGAGATGCAGCGCTTAATAGCTAATAGAGTAGGGAGTTTATGCTGAATTCTTTCTGTGCTGTCTGGAGTGGAGAATTGGATTTTATTTTGTGAAAAAGTTTTAGGCCCTTTTTATTCTTAGACTCATATCCATCATGCAAAATACCACCAGGGACATGTCTGATTGGTTTCGGTATTATTCTGCAGTATGACAACCAAACCAGACAGACGACCATAGTCATAAAAAATAACTTTCTTCAGTGACAAGAGTCTTGCAACAGATGTTGTGGATCCCACAGAGCCCACATTTCAACATCATGGAGTCAGGCTTGGTTTACATGAAACGACAAACCACACGGAGCCAGTCAACATCTCAAACACTCCTGGAACAACCTTCCTGCTGAGCAGCTTGAAAAAACATACCTGTTTATCCTCAAGGAGCATTTGTGGTATTTTGAGGAAAATGTGTTTCTTAGTTTATCGCAATTCGTATGACGTTATGTGTAAATAAAAAAAGATATTCATGGAATATTTTTTGATGGAATAACATATTCACTTTATTTTAAGTGCAGACCAAATTTGCATGAAACTCAGTAGGTGTGCCACTGTTGAAGACATTCTGCAGATTTACTTTGCATTGTTATGTTGTATTATTTATGTGAAGAAACATCACATATTTTATTGTGAGTTATGTTAATAATGTCCTGGAATCTCCTATGTTGAGTAGATTATTGTTGAGATTATTATTACTTCTGACTTAATCTGATCATGACCTGACTGGTGGGTGTGGTCTGCCCTTCATTTAGGAACTGGAGAGATAGTCACAGAGAGAGTGGAAGGGCGATTTTTCAACGGGGCAAATACGAATCCGCTTCAACACTAAATATATACTTTTTTTTCATAAAATTAGAATCATGAGGATAAAGCACGTTGATTTTGAATTGACGCTCCTAACGTTATTATCTCTTTGAAAAAAAACGTTGTCACCGAGGAGCAAATAATCCTGGGAGAGGTCGGCCAGGGAAAGATCCACCTGTGGGAGCTGTCTTTGCTGGGGGATGAAAGGATGCATTTGCCGGCCACATTTGAAGGAGCCTTTGAAATGGGACAACCTAGTCATGCCTCGGTTTTAAAAATGGATACGGCCCGCGTTGAGACAGCTTACGTCTCTAGCTCTGAGCATCAACCGCTGAATAGTTGGTGAGATCCTGAGACAGGGCTCGAATACAAAACAACCCTCTGATTAAAAAAATGCAACTGGCAGAATTTGGGCATAAGTTAGACAATGAAATGTCATCTAGAAACTCCAGTTTGAGTTACAGATCATTTATTTCGAAAGATTATCAGAAACCAAAGCACTGCACAGCTGGAAAAATATGACGGTAAAAAAATCACTCCATCTTTTGTCGCTACTGTCATGAGGTAGAAACCACAGTGTGCAGTTATCTATCCGGAATGTGCGCTTACATATTTTGGATATCAAATGATACCTGGAACTTGTAACAGTATGTGTGTGTGAGTGTGTGTGTGAGTGTGTTTCCTGCAGTGTGACAGAGCGGCTGGCAGGTCTGCAGACAGAGTTTTGACAGGCGTTTAATGAGGAAGCTCTCACAGGACACAGGCTTTGCACAAGTAACACACACACACATGCACTCCTGCACACACTGTGAGCTGTGGGGGAAAAGGAGGCACGTGTGTTTGGCAGGCTAAAACACCTCAACCTAATTATAATGTGTGTTTAATATTCTTACCTTAATTACACTGAGATTAGACAATAATCTGCTCCGATTAGCGTTTAAAACCACATTTTCAAACTGCCGAGCATGTGATGTGCAGTTTGTTGGAAACAGCCAGGGTGGGTTTCATAGCTTTGTGTAAAGCTTTCCTATAGCTTCTGATAAACCCTTTTCAATGAGAAATCCAAGGTTACAATTTGAGAAAGGTAACCAAGCTTTAGTGAGGAGACTGTTGCTCTGAGTCAGAGTGAAGGTGAAAGTTAATTTCCCTTTCATCCAGTCCAACAAGCGCCGGGGTGGCCTCGGTTGTTGAGCTGACAAGTGCCCCAGTCATTCCGCTACCTGTTGGCTATGAACCTAACAGGGGCCTGTCAGCAGCTGGCCTGAGTGAGGGGAGCTGTAGAGAAGGTGGATTTGAAGTACTGTCATATGGAGAGCACAGACATGTAGAAAACTACATTTGTTGGAGGAAGAGGAACCAACCTCTGTTTGATAAAGGATCACCGCTCTTTTAAGGGTCTCGTATTATGTCAGCACTGTAGCAGGAACGTTATATATTAATTTATATATATAACTACATGTTGACTGAGCTTATAACACATACTCAGCAGAAGGAATGGAACTGCCCTTGATAACGGTAGCGATGCAGCTAAGTGGAAAGCAGCCATTTAGTCTCACTAAGCTGAATCCAAGGTTCACTGAAGCCAGACAGAGAACAGTTCATTTACCGTCAAAAAGTGGACACAGCTAATCAGTTCTGAGATCATCATCACGTGTAGCAAAACCAACCAGCGATACAACACCGAGCATAAAGTCTGGCTGAATGCGGCTTATTGCAAGCCAGAGAATTATGCTGGCCACTGAGCATTAGAGAACAGATGCTGCTGGAGACATTGTCCATCAGTCAGCAAGTGGGATGCCAAGGCTGGACCGTGTGGAGTGGAGTTGGCAAGCAGGTCTATTTGGGGTGGCAGGAGACGGAGCAGGGCAGGTGGTGGTCTATTATGGCTACCTGATCCCCTTTTGTACCGAAAAGGTTTACGGGGGATTTGGGAGAGCAGCTGCTGGCATTCAGAAAAAGCACAATAAAAAATGTTGCTGGAGAGGGAAGGAAGAGTGAGGGACGGTCCGAGTGTCTGCAGACATCCTCCGTCCTCATTCCATTCTCAGCCAGATCTCTATTTGTGGTAGTAATGAGCCTGCATCAGGTCCCTGCGGTCCGAAGCAGACCAGTGATAAAGATGAAGTGGGCTGGGGGGTCCCCTGGTGCCTTTTAGGAGAGTGGAACATTGACCACGAGATCTCTATCTCATTGATCAGCCAGTTCAGAGAGAGAAAACGTGCCGTCCTCCAGAGAGGCCTGCTCCTCACTCCACTGCCCCATTTCAGAGCTAAGGTCTTTGTGCTAAAAAAGAAAGAAATGCTGTTAATCTTCCCAGTTTGCTACCAGTTGCTGGTGTTATTGTCAGCAGCGAGGATGAGAGAGGGAATCATTGTTTTGTATCGGGGAGCTGTCTAAATCCCCCTACCTGCTAAAATGAAGTCAAATCTAACAGCAATTATAGTCTTAAATGCCCAATGCAAGCATATCTGTGTTTATCTAGAATGGAAAAAAACATGTTTGTGTTGTTGAATCCAAGATTTTCTATTGGGAGCTTTGATTGGAAAAGTTTTTTTAATCTAACTGTGGACTTAATCCACTTCTGGGAATCTAGCCAAATGTTTGACTCGCACCATCAAAACAAAACACGGCTAAACTTTTGCCAACACATCTTTGAGGGAACCTGGCCTTTTGAGTGCAACACAAACAGGTTGATGGGGAGACAAAACGCTCAAGTGTTCTTCATGGGGTTCCGGATCGTGGAGGGAAAACGGCAGCGCATCAATTCAGTGAGCAGCTGGGTTGTGCGTTGGCTCTTTCAAATGCAAGATTAAAAAAAAACAATATCACTACATTCACTGTGTGTGAAACAAAAGCAACAGTGTGAGAAGCAGCCGAGTTCCTTTTCACAGCCTCGACGACAACAATCAGCTAAATTGAAATCCCCTTTGCATGCTGCTCACCTGGGACTTACTGCCGTCTTGTTTTTATTTATTTTTGCTTGCATCTCATCGATCAAATCAAAGAGACTGCTTCCTGAAGGCAAAATAGTGCATGTGGATCTGCACATTATGGAGCTGCTGGTGAGGCCCTGAGAAGACTGATCAACAGTGTTGTGAGAAGAGGTTAAGCGGGGGTGCAGGCGACAGCTGTGCTCCTTTAATTATGAGCGGGGGGTGACAAAAGATGCACCTGCGTTTTGTGTGAAAGCAGAAGAACCTGAGGGAACCTGTGCAGAGCGACACAAGGCTCAACGTACACACTCTTACATAGACCTTTCTGCAGTTGAATGCACACGCACACACAAAGCTTATGGAAATGATTTATGTTATCACGATGTATAATTCATCATTTCAATTTAATGACTAAACTCCTTCATAATCATGTGCTGTTTGATGTGTGAAACTGCGTACTGTAGCTTGAGCAGCTACAAGTATAAAGACAAAGCACTTGTGGTTGAAACGGTTTGTTGAAACGGGTTGTTGCTAAACGCGACTGCCGTAAAAAAAAGCAAAAAAGAAATTGGTGCAGAAGAAGACAAAGATGTCAAGAGGGTTTGTGGTGAGAAGAACTGACGACTGTGTTGGGTTTCTGTAAACATGAGATAATACATCACATCCTGCCTCTGTCCGTTGCACCTGGTCCCCCCCCCCTCTCTGTGTGCATGTGTGAACGGCAGACCACAGATAGACTCCTAGCCTATTCTCCAGATTTTACCCTGAAAACAGCTTCCATGTACTTATTAGCAAAATGCATCAAATTGGATAAAATACAGAAACTTCAACATACATAAATAGAAAGACAAGTGTTGAAGCTGAACACCTACTCACAATCCTCTGATTTGCAGACAACTCGGTGGATCCAAACTAATCTAAGACACCTTCTATTACTGGCAACAGGAACAACCGATGCTAACAGTGTTATTTCAGGTCATGTACACAACCCATGATGTGATCACATTTCAGTTTACTATCCACAAAACGATCAATGCACCTCATGCATTTATTACTTAGATGGTGCACTGGTAAAGCTCACATAGTAAAAGCATTGATTACACAAACACTGATAAAAGTACACTAAAGGGAACCGCTGCAGACTGATTTACTGACCTTTCACTAAACAGCACCGGAGCTTTATAAACTATAGTTTGAGGCAAACGTTAAAGCTCTTTAAAAGTCCCAAAAAGGGAAATAAATGGTGTGAAGGATGATGCAGCTCCACTTCTGAGACTTCTCCTCCATTAAACCTTTTTCACTTTCACTCCTGAGTCTAAGATTTAATTCCTGAGACCTTCCAACACACTGACGCAAATAGACGGATATAAATGCACAGAACTATAACTATAATTTAATTTTAGCAGAGTACGTGTTTGTAGGATTTATTTTCTCTGGTGCTTGGTGTGCCTAAAAAAAACTCTATAGGAGAAGAAGTGTTATAATTTCCCTCTTTAGATCCTAATGAAAGCATAATTATGATAATGAAAATCGAGTGGAGCGCATAAAACAAGTGCTGGAATTACACTCGGCTATAAAGGGAAAGACGATCATTTAAATTGTACTCAGATGCATCATGTTTTTTTGAGCGAGCAAAATAAATAAAAGGCTGTGTCTTAAAAAACAAGTGACAAAATTTTATTGAGATTCAACCGGTAAACTCACTGATCCTGCACTGTGGTGAGAAAACAAGCTTAACTTTTTAAATTCACATAATATACATCACAGTGGCTCCTCTGCCCAGCTGGTCATACACTGCACTGAGGAAAATGCCAATCAGCTCGACCCAATCAGATCTGATTTCGAAGTTGTGACCAGTAATGTGTGACTTGCTGCCAAAACAGCGTTGCTTTTGGCTGGAGCGTGTTTGACTTACCATGTAATGATTATAAAGCCCAATTACAGTGGAGAGATGAACCATAAGCTGACCCCCCCGAGCAGAACAAGACCGACACAGCAGAACTAATACCACTATGCACTCAGGCAGCGTGAGACTGATGGTGGGTGATTAGGGAGAGGCGGGACAGAGAGGGAGCTGGTGTTTGAATAACATTTCCACCTGTTTCTATTAGTTTTGTTAAGAAAGGTGAATCCTGACCTGGTCGCCATCAATACTTGATGACTGAGGTAGAAGGGAAATGGCAGGAGAGAGAGGTGGAGGAGGTGAAATGAGAAAATAGGGGAAAAGGAGGGGACAGAAATCAGAAAGCATGAAAAGTTGAGAATAAGGACAAGAGAGCGACGGGAGCGGAGGCTTGTGTGCAGGCAGTAATAGCAGACATCAGAGGAGGGATGAAGGCAGAGACGTGGAAATTGATTAAAGCTGTGGTAGGGTGAAAGGGAAGAAGTAAAATAAAGGGAAATGGGGCAATGAGTAAGAGGAGAGAGGAGTGTAAAGCACAGCAGTGAAGCACAAAGGTGTTCATAATGTTGACGCAGTCGTTCATTGGATCCGTTGGATATGAAATAAAAATAAGGTTTATAGGCAGCACTTTAAAGTTGGCAAATAAAAACAGAGGCATCGAGCTGGTGCCTGGCAGAATTAGGAAGAATTCTGAACTTCCCAATTCAGATCGAACAGACTAAATCTAATCATCATGAGAATGTGACGGTCTAATCAGATCAGGAAGTCATTTGTTGCGGTGACCTGATGAACCAAGTTGCTTTTTGTCAAAACTGCAACAGTTGCAGGATCCGAAGTTGAAGCAATAGCTATGTGCCGTAGCCACACACTGTGGAGTTGTATTTTTATAGCCCATCAGCTAGCAAGCACAAGCAGCGCCCAGCCTGCATGGTCTTTCCGTGACCTTGAAATCAGATTTTTGTGCGTCCTTGTAGTATTTTGGTGCCTCATGCAGAGGGCACGGTGCTCAGGTGGAAGTAGAAAAGCAAGTGTGTGTGTGTGTGTGTTAGTGTGTGTGTGTGTGGTGGGGGGGGGGTTCATTCAAATGAGGCAGCACAAAGCAACTTGTTGTTATTTTGGTGAGAGTGTGTCCCAGACTGTGCTGAGGATAAATGTCTCAGTGCCGCCTCTATTTTTATCACAACCTCCTGCCAATTTCGTCATTTTATGAGCAAGAACAAATAAAATACACACAATAATAACATAATTGTTATCTTATTGCAAGTTTCTTTGGAAAAAAGCGTGAGCTAAATGAAATGCTATAATTATAGTAATAGAATAAAGACTATAATGTAAAGCAATTATTTAAACTCAACACAATCAGATTGGTCCGTCATGACTCATTGTTCTATTGTTCAAATGGGAGACGTCAGGGTGCAGCCGCTAACTGTGTCATATCCTCCTTTTCTGTAAAAAAGTTGTATTTCATGTATTTTTTTATTCTAGAAATCAATTATAGTATAACTGATGTGTGATGGGAATCACACATCATTATCCCGTGGCAATCGTGTCTTATTCAATACTTTCCCTCACAATAAATCAATGCAGTGTGTATTTTCATGGATATTCTATTTATTGAGGTAAAAACAAACCCAAAACCCACATATATTACAGTGCAGGTTCAATATCTGGACGATACTGGTGACCACACATGGAAGCCAAGCAGAAGTTGGCTGTGCACAAACAGGAGATGTGGTGCTGGCTTTGCGCTGACCAACTGTGGTGCAGCGTGTCTGGCAGGGACACGGTCTACAATGAGCATAGCTCCCGTATAAATGGTCTCTAACCAGCTGGGTTGGCTAGCTGGCTTCTCATGTCACAAAAAAGCAATTCCACGCAATTCAACTTGTGTAGCTGATTTAAATGGCTACACAAGTTGCCCATTTAAATCAGTTTGGACGGCTTTACACACAGTGTACAAACACAGGGAAAAGTGTCTGAACATGTGAATTTCAAGTTTAATGAACACACTTGGATGTGTTAACTACTCAGTGAGAGAATTTCTTATGAAAGCTTCAAAAAGACAAGAACGAAGCACTGATCCTTCAAATTATGTTTCCCACACAGCACGGGCCAAGGTTTCACTGGACATGTGTTCAATGTCCGTTCACAAGCAATCACTTGTGTCTCAGCTTTGTCTGGCAAGGTGGAGGAATCCCACCGAGTTCATTTGAGAGCTAATAAAGTAATCTCGAGAAAATGTGAGACTCCAAACTATCATGGAATTTTAAACTGAGAGACTGAGAAATGAACAGATTTATTTTTCATCGAGACAGAATGGGATCGTTCAGCATAACCACAACACCGGTGCTCACAATTGAACAAAATACTTCATCTTATGAGACGGGAGAGAAAGAGGCAGAAAATGAGACGAGCTGAGCGCCTGCCACAGAGTGAGGGAGAGAGAGAGAGAGAGAGAGAGAGAGAGAGAGAGAGAGAGAGAGAGAGAGAGAGAGAGAGAGAGCGAGAGAGAGAGAGAGAGAGAGAGAGAGAGAGAGAGAGAGAGAGAGAGAGAGAGAGAGAGAGACACACAGAGAACCTTAAAAGCAAAAAATTATCTAGCACTTCAACATTTGCACATAAATGACACTCGAGCTGCAAGCATTATTTTAAGTACTTTCTGGGTGGTTGTATAAAAGTGAGTCAGAGTTGTGAGTTAGTGCGTGTGTCTGTGTGTTGGAAAAGCACACATCTCTCATTATTACCAATTTTCAGGGCTTGAACTACACCACTGACCCTCAAACTCTGTCCAGTGAGCTCTTTGTTTGCCCGGCAGGGCCTCGGGTTCACCTCTAAATCCAACCTGAGCACCACTCAGCTGAAACACAGTCCTCTAATCTCCATGTACTTCTACAACCAGATGTTTCTGCAAGCCCATAGCAACCTCTGGACATTAGAGTGGACATTAATATTCATGATTGCTTCGACACTTGTTTAAATCATAGAGGAATACGATTCGCCTCTTTAGCAGACAAGTGCATACACTGCACATTTCATCCTTTATGGCAGAAGACAGAAAGAATGAGGTTAAATGTGGTAAGAACTGAACGCATGATGTCCAAGGTATGAATTCAGAAAATGACCTTAGACTTTCTATGAAAATACCAGAGAAAGAGGGTGAAATGAGCCGTGTGCAGATATGAATGTGGAATTAAAAGGCCTTGAGACCATTATTATATATCTAAGCCAGCACTTATAAATAAGAGTCCTATTTCTTATCCTTGACTTTCACAGGAAACAAATCAACGACATGAAAAGTGCACTGCATACCCCAGCTACTCTGGCTCTAGCTGCTGCAGCAGGAGGCAGAGAAGCACCTGTAAACCAGAAGGGGCCTCTTATCCAAATCCTGAGTTAATGTTTGTCATTAGTCTGTATTAATCTGCTCTTCCTCAAAATCCTGACCCCGAGGTTTGTTTGCCACAGAGCACAAGATGAAAACAAACTACCGAACATGATGTGCACTGTCAACCCCTCTGCAGTAGCTGTTTCTCTATTTGTCACTATTAGTGTGAAAACCAGATGGGCTCAGTCGCTCCAGTGAAAGTGGCCTCGACAGCAGCAGCGGAACCCGCCGAGTGATTGATGCGGACGTGCAGATGATGTGCTGATCACCTTGTGGGGTCTGTCAGCCGCAATATTGCTGCCAGTGTCCCAGACGACCAGCTGCCGGGGCAACGGCACCCACAGCCTCACGCTCATAGAGAAGAATTAGGTGTTCACGTCGCACAGTGGCACACACACACACTTAAATGTTATTTGCGATTTTACGACACACAATATTGTAATATAATATTTTCATAATTTCGTCATCATATTTTCCATCCTATTTTCCCTTTGTTATGTACAGGCACTTTGAAGGGCAGGTGGTGGGGGGTGTCTGAGTGGAAAAGTAATATTGAGAACAAACACCTGCTCGTATCCACCAGGAAAACTACTTATCTCCTGCTCAGCAGTCGTCAGAGCTGCGCTACAGACTACTTGGCTGCCAAGTAAAGAGAATAAAGATTTACATTATTTCCCGACGGACGGTGTGTTTCTCTTCTGCGCTGCTCAATGAGCCTGAACCTGCTCCTTCTGTGCTGCTCAAGATATCTTCACCATCCTGGTAGTATGTGAGCCTGGTAAGGTTTCCCACGGAGATGGACCTTTAATGTGGTCAGCATTGAAATGATTTGAGGGTGAAGAAAGAAAGTTAGAAAAGAGGTCATGGATTTTTTAGGTAAAAAAGGCAGTAAAAGAGGAGTTCTGCTTTTTTCCTCCAGACTGACTCAATGGTTTTCATATGTAATTTTGTTAAAAAGCTGTGTTATAGGATCTGTAACTTAAATAGAGTTTATTTGGGTTACAACGGCACAAGCCTATTAATATAAGGCCCAAATTGTTTTTTTTAGATTGATTTTATTAGAATGCAGGATGACTAAAGTTACAGGAATACTGCACTTAAAACTAGATTCTACCTCTTTTCACCTATGGTAGCAAACACAAAAATCTGATAGGTTTATTGGCTCAATATAGATATTAAATGAGGTATAGACATTATGGAAGGAGGGTGTTTTCATTACATCATATGTTTGTGTGTGTATCATGGTAATGATAACTATTGAAATATTCAAGTGTACTGCCCCCCCCGCTTCAGAGTGACCATGACAAGAGCAGCGTGACCTCCTCTCGAACACACGCACACACACCAGCTGCTGATTCCACTGATTTGCATACCTCCAGCAGGAGATGGGCAAACCTAATCAGGGAAATCTGCTGCATAGAGTTTGATTGGAATAAAAATACACACACTCTAGCAGCCAGGGACGACCACTGAGCTACGACCATGGGTTTTAATCCTGATCCTTAGGAACCACGCAGCTACGACCGCTGCTCTTCTGGTTCGCTAGCTGTTCAGTGTAGGAATGGAGTCGTCTTTCATATGAAGACTAGAAGAAAAGACCAGCAGCGAGTCCTGATGACCACAAATTGGAGTCATTAGGCTCTATTATGCCATGGTTTGTTGGAAAAGATTAAATTAAGTAAGTAATTGCATTTTACAAAACAAAGAATGAGATAAAATGATCATGGTATTCCCAAGGAAACATGATTTTCCCCTTGATGTATCCATCTTTTGATTTTGTTTATCAAAATCCTTTATCTCTACCTGGAATACTGAACATCTTTCATGACTCATCCAACTCCACTACCTCTCTTGTTATATAAAAGCTGCAGATCTGTAAAACTAACATCAGGAGTGTCAATATATGATGGAGCTGATTACATTGTCCAATTCCTAACAACATTTTCAGAATAACTTCACAGACTTTTCAGCTCAAAAGGTTTCTCCTCCTCTTCTTTAACCGCTGGTGAGAGAACAAGATCTGCTGCTTCTTTTTAAGCTGAAAAATCAAATTCTCTTTGATGTTCAGGTGAGAAATATGACACATCAAAAATTTCCCCGTTCATCGAGTCAAAGGTGAAACACTTCAAACCGTTTCAGGATCTTAAATTTGTAACAGAATTGCAAAACCTATTCATGGGCTAAATTACTTCACCTTGTGCAATACCAAAGTGTCAAATAGGTGTACCTCAAATACCTCAGAGCTGAATGTGGTCAGCAGTGCAACAACTTCAACTCAGAGGGGCCGGTTCAGAATTTTGAGTAAAGCTGTTCTTTAAGATTAACTGTAAAAAGGGGGAGGTGAAAGTAAACAAACATTTCTTTCGATACTATTATTTAGTTAGTATTCAAGATACTTGTATATTATGACGTATGCCAACGCTAACTAACTAACAGTATAATAGTACCTACAAATTTATGAGAAATCCAATGATGTTTTGTATACAGTCCTTAATATATACCGTAGTATTTTATTTTTGAGTAATTCCTCCCCTGCAGTCTAAATGAATAAAACTGATTCTATGTCACTTCTCTTAACTTATTGATCATTGTAGCTTTGAGCTTAGAGTTGTTTTAATTAGTTGTCATATTACAAATTTAGAGGATATTATAACTGAACTTACATGAGTTGATAGTAAAAAAAAAGCTTGTAGTTCAGAGCCAACAGAGAATGACACAATACTTAGATGTAAAAATGTATAATTCAGAGTAGTGTCCGAAATAACCTCTTATCACAAACAGCAGGAGGAGAATTTCCACTTACTTTGCCAATGTTGTTTATCCCCTTTTCATTTGGACCTAAGGTGGTTGATGCTGACTTTGCTCTTTGCTCCTCAAACATGGTGATAAATGGGATGCAGAAGTTGCTAAACCACGAGGGTCAATGATGATGTTTGATGATAGACGGTTGTTGGAACATGGTTGGTCTATTATGATTGTGACCTTAGTTAGACTTGAAACGCTCGAGGGCCAAATGACAAACCTTCCAAAATGCTCTTGAATTGAGACTTCTTGAAGGAAATAAATATTTAAAAACCTCTTTCACAAACTGAGGTTTATTTCAAATGGAAATTAAAAAAAAACTGTGCATAATTATATACAGTCCTGCAAGTTCCTGTTCCGTGGTTCTCTCATTCTTTTCTTTTTCTTTCTGTGTTGGAGTTTTGATACACACACACACACATACACACACACACACACACACATATATACTCCATGAAGACCTGTTCCTACTCTACTGACCCACCAAAGAGAAACACTTGCCTCCTCTATATAGAAAGTTCAGAGACAAATGGAGGTTTGGGGATGAAAGTGTTGCACGATGACAGTTTCCATAGCAGTGTTTCCTGTGCTACAGTATAAATCAGGCAAGGGGGGAGGCGGAGGATAGAGGTAACCTAGAGCTATAAGAGAGGTGAGGTGGAGGTGAACGCTGTGGGAAGTACTACCAAAAGATAATTTAAGATCGAAACAACATTAGCTACCATTAGCTTCTAAGCCTTAAAAAAAATTATAAAATAATCAAAGAGCACAGGGATCGAGCTGCAGAGTTCAAACAGGTACTTGACCTTGAGCATTTGAATGCAGCCACCAAGGGTCATATATGTATATTGCATTTCACAGGTTCACTGCATATTTCCCCCTGGCAGTGTAGTAATTCAATACTACTGGAATAGTTCTGAATATTTAGGAATTAACCTAAATTCTGAACAGGCTTGACTACAAACTACAGTCGTGGTCAAGGTCTGATGTAAATTACTTTCTAAGTCAGTGTGAAAGGAGAAAAGGACAAAGATTTGAATATGAGGACACCATTTTATAATCCTACCCTCCGTGACAAACATGACAATTCCTCTGAGCTTTAAAGTATTCTCTTCATCCGAATTAACACTTCTCATACACAAGTACAAAAGGAAGGGATGAACGGTGATTACATTTTAAGACAGTTCGGGGAAGCTGTGAATCGTGTGGACCAGTATTGAATCCTTTGAGTATTTCAACACTACACTGTAAGTATCTTTTAACTCCAAAACGTCATTCCTCACTACATGGGGTCTTTCGAATTCACACAGTGGTATTATCACAGTCAGTCTTCCAAAGCAGTCTGGCCTGCCAGTCACTGCCACCAGAGATTTTTCACCAGCAGGGAGTCCCGGTTCGTCTACCACTATAACAGACTGATGCCTCATTAGAAAGACGGCTGTGCTGAACCAGGGGACATTAAAGAGATGGTAATGGGAGATCTTTTAATATGGGCTGTCCTTTAATAGTCTTGCTGATCAAATTCATGCAGTTAAAAAGGCGGTTTCCCTGTGGACCAAATCCAATTATGGCAGCGAGCACCGCAGAATATACTTGTCGACGCCAAGTGATTGATGAAGTGAAAGAAAGCTGACATGTAGTTTTGAAAATCTGAAGGTAGTTTATATATGTGTTATTCATATTTTCAACAGTTTTCTACAAATGGAGCAATAACCAAAATGTGGAGGAAGGAAGCGCTGCATGTCTCAGGCTGATCCGACAGGTGCTCTTTAGTGAAGCTGGTAGAAGTACAGAAGACCTCTGGAGTCTAGGTTAGTGAATAATGAAGATGCTAGGGTAAAAAAAACACTGTCTCTATGTTCTATTTGTTTATCGACCCTAATCCTCATCAGGGTTAAAAACAAGTATAAAAGTTCACAAATGCAGCAAAGCACAGCAGTAAAGCTATGACGTATAAAATGTATGTATGATTTATATATTATTTTATCTTTTTTGTGTAATTTCAAACAAACAAAACACAACATTTCAGCCAAGTCAAATAATCCCACCTGGGGTCTCTGTATACTAAGCTCTATGTTTCCCTTCAATACTCAGATAAGACATTATGGTTGTTGACTAGTTTAATCCGAATAAAAACAATACTAATAATAATAATTGTCACATCATATCAGTGTTTGGAACAGAATTAGGCCCTCAGACTTGGCAGGAAATGATCCATGAAATGAAAAATTTATTTCCCAGGTTTAATCATGTGTGTCTGTGTTAAGAGCTCAATCATCTGGATTAATAATTATAAACCACAATGTGTCAGGGAAAAAACCCACCCACAACATCATATCATATTTGAACTTTTCTCTTCCTGTATAACAGTTCCCACTGCTTGATGACTCATCCTGCACTCAGGGCCATTTACTAATTTTAGTTCCAATGATAATGCTTCCTGGAGGTTTTAACTCCCTCCCTGTGACCTCTGCCAGTAACGACCGGCGCACCGGGACCTAATCTCTCTGATTCATCATTTCAATTCACCGGCGTAGGTGTTGGTGTGAAGTCTGTAGTCATGACTTTACATCTTGAGCTGCTGGCTGCTGTGAACTCTGGCATGGGGGCGTGACTGTGACGCACATTCACCACTGTTTGCTCCTGTTAATCCATCAGGCTCTCGTGTCCACCCTGAACGACAGCCGACCTGCTGAGAAGTACATGCTTACGACTGGTGTTAGGCCACCAAGGTTTGTTGGGACGGTTTACTGGCCCAATGATTTAGAGGGATGTTACCCTACTTGTCAGTTCAACTGTGACAGACAGGTCAAAAGTGCCACGAGAGAGACAGACGGAGAGCCAGAGAAGCCATTTTCCGACATGACACTGGCTACGGAGCATACCCACAGTTTGCCTTTCACTCATGCACAGCACAGCGGGAGGTTCCCTGCACAGACAGTTTCACAACAGCATCAAATCCTCTGCATTAGTGCATGTCTGAGAGAGAGAGAGAGAGAGAGAGAGAGAGAGAGAGAGAGAGAGAGAGAGAGAGAGAGAGGAGAGAGAGAGAGAGAGAGAGAGAGGAGAGAGAGAGAGAGAGAGAGAGAGAGAGAGAGATGAATTGATGTGAAAATGGCTTCACATAGAATCAACAGCAAAAGACACCAAGTTAAAATAAGAGCCTGCCACAGAACCCCTTCCTTTGCATTTAAGTCCACTTTGAAAACGTGATGTGCACAATGTGATATTTGCGAGTTCTCTCATCCGACACTTCATTAACATCCCGACCAATGATTGGACTCTTGGGCACAAGTCGGTGTAGGGGTGAAGAAACAGTGACTAAGTTGGATACATTGAGGTAAGAATGAAGAGCACTGTCAACATATAAACTTAGAAGACAGGAGAGAAGCTCGGTCTCTCTCTAGATTTGGACTGAAGATTTAATTATTTTCCAGCGGCAGCCATTACTATTCACCGAACGCCTTTGTCTGCACTCTGCTTTCACCTCTGTTGACAGGCTCAAGGGTTTGGCTGCTACTTGTTTTATTCAGGTTGAAATTAGGCTTTTGGGAAAACAGCTTTTGTTAAAACAGCTGTGACGACCTATTTGATATTCAGCCTTATTTATTTAAGATCGATTTTTCTATTTCAGTTTGACTTTCTATTTTACTTATACTACACAACTGACTTCCATATTTTTCATACGGATAAAGCTTGATGAGTTTAACAGCATTTTGCTATATACTGATTTTGTTTGTGTTGTGTGTGGGTTTAGTTGTTCCACTATGAGGAAAACCTTCACACAGCAAAGCATCACCAGAGGAACAAAGCATGTGGACAGTCAGGTGGAGATCCTTTGCCCCTCAGAGGAGGACTGGGTTGACCAGGTGCAGCCATGCAAACAAAACTTTGTGCTCCAAGCTAATGAGGTGAACACAGGAAACCAAATCTCCAGCGGAGCTTTGATTTGAATGCGACCCGAATGAACACCGTCGAGGTATTTCATCATTTTCACAAACAAGTCGGATTTCATTCCCCCTCAGTCTCCCACAAAATAAACCCACATAGCTGCTAATGAGCATCAGCGTTCCAAGTTCTGTGTTACTGCTGGTGGTGTGTGAGTGGGCTGCCGAACCTGGGCCTGCAGGCACACAGGTCAGTTGGGTGCATCAACTCACCTCCTTCTCTCCGCAGATATTGCTGATGATGGAGTTGGAGGCCGGACTGGCGGAGGGGCCGAGGACTGCCACTACCCCTTTGGACATGATCTGGCACACTGGGAGGAGCAGGGGGTGGAGGACAGAGGGGTGGGAGGGGGACAGAGACAGGGAGAGACAAAGCAAGTCAATCGGTGCTAAAGAGGAAAGTAAAGTGCAGGATTTCTGCAACAATCTGAGGCAGGCCATTTAAAAAAAAGGCCTCTACAGTCCGATGTTAATGGTTTCACATGCTGACTATCTCAGCCTCTTAACAGAAAGCAGCCTGAGCCAGCACTTCTATTGTCTCAGGGGAAGCTGATCCTACATGTGTTGGTGAAACGTCTACAAGGCCGAATGCATTTGTCCACACTTGAAATGCAAAGCGTGATGCACATAGAAAAACAATCCTACACCGTCTGTCCCTGAGAGTTTAATAGTCTTTGGGAGGAACTCATAATCTTACCAAAGATAAAAACCGAGACATGCAGTAACATCAATTGGCTTAAAATGTGAAATCTCCTATTTGAACATTAACATAGAAACGACATACGTTCAGAAAAGGGACAAAGAAATCTCATCCTGTTTTACAGATTCTAAACATACAATTAACTTTGGGGATGACATTTTTTTTTATCTTAGACAGGAACATTAAGAGAATGAGAGTTTAATGTACACAGACTATAAGCTTTACCCTCCTATACAGGGAAACCAAATGGTATTTCTTGTGGTTTTATAATCCTTAGCTTCTAATTAAACCTCCACAGTCAAGGATGTGAGTCTGTGCGTCTGACTCACATCATTTAATTGTGCTGGGGAGAATGCAGAGCATTAACCAGCTCTGTGTGTGAAGGTGGCAAAGGGGAACGGTTTTCTGACCAACGCCAGGAATCAAGAGACAGTGAATCAAATGATTAATAAGTCGTTCCGTAATCACCCATGGGGGCGGAAAGACATGAACACACAGACACTTTACACAAACACGCATGTACGCACACAGTTTTTTAGACACACACCAATGCGCACATGCCTGCACAGGTTCACCAAATTAAAACGCCACATGATTTGACTCCCAGTAAATAAGCTCCTCGTCCTTTTGCTACTTAATTTTCTCTCTTTATGATAGCTGGCATTGTGTGGGTGTCTACATTACATGCACACATGTATATGCATTCATACATATATATATCTATATTCGCTCGCTCACAGTTTATCTTTTTTCCCCGAAACATTGGCGTCAGTGTCAAGATGTTTATCACTGCCATGAATTGTCAGAACAGAAATGTGCTGCTAACTGCAAGGAAATTATGGTCAGAAGGTCACTAGGTCGAGTCAAGTCAATTTTCCCATCTTGACATCGATTTTCCCTGATCACTAGGGATTATTGAACCTTGGAACGATTAGAGCAGTAATGAATTGGAACGGAGAAATACTTGACAGGTCTGCTGTTTACTACCTGAAGAAAAGATGCAGACAGACACGGAGAAAGAAAACATGGCAGTAGACAGTAGAACCAGAACCAAAACCTGCATGTGTACACACATCAGACATTATATGAAGATGGACAATGAGTCAGAGCTCAGATATCAGATATAAACACACCATGTTGTGCATTTGAAGTCTGCATGTGGGTGATTTGGGGGTGGAGCTGCGGTAGCAAGATCCCGTCGATACATGTGTTCGACCAATAGTGAGTCAGTCTCACCCGTCAATCATGATCTTTCAGCAAGATTATTATAGCGTTAAATAGGTAATTAAACTCAAACTTAGTGAAAAAAGGTTGCAATAGAACATTTGTCAGTTTGACTTTTCAATATGTCTCGTCCACTAACATGGAGGAGGCTCTCAGCACACACACAGCCACTGAGGCAATCAACACCTTCCAGCTGCAGGTTGAGTTACTTAAATATTTTCATTTTAGGTCCGAAGGAATTTACATTATTGGGATTCAAGCAATCTGCGTTACCTCACGTGCACAAAAAGGAAACCAGTTATATGTGCTATGTGGATTTAAATGCAACAGATTAACTGTGAGAGAATATCTGGAGTTTTGTCATGCGCTATTTTCTACCTTCAAAAAGCAGCAGCCAGTCTAGTGATGCATGCAGGAGCAATATACTACACAGGTACACAGTAGGTGTTTGAAAGGTGGAGGTGGGACTTTTCTGGGCAGGTAGTTTCTCCCTCTGTGATATTTTCATCTAACTGTGGCTACTGATCCATCCCTAATCCACACACACACACACACGCACACACACACACATAAAACATTAGCTTAAAATACACACAGTTCAGCATGCATACCCAGGAACATACTCAGAAACAGGGAAGGGTTTGTGGTGAACCAGGCAGAGAAAGCAATAGAGTTTCTCCTTGTTGTGGTAAGTGAAGCGGTGTTTCCGTGGATTAAGCGATGCCATGGCGGCTCTTTGGTTTGTGAAAGTGGAAATGTGTCGTATTGAAAATCCATTCACACTCTTCTTGTCATGGCTGTTTATTTTGTTTTTTTGGGGAGCACACACATGCTGTGGTGTATTGATGTTGGATTGTTTTCAGTACAATCGATCAATAGCAATGATAAAAACAAAAAGATAATCATTCAAGAATATCTCCTTCACCTATGTGCTATTAATCCTAAACTTAACCGAGAGTTAACCCTAACCCTGATTGCAATTCTAACCCTAATCGCAACCCTAACCCTAACCTACACTTACCAAGGTCGTAGTAATAATCCTTACAATTTCAATAGGGCCTCCCACTGTCCAGTGCTCGGGCCCCAATAAAGCTAGTTGAGTCAATCTTAGTAATACATTTTGGGACATACAGTATGTGTGGACAAATTACAGGAAATTCCATAATGGGTGTGTTTTCAGTGACTTGAACATGTCACTAAAGCAAATGTTGTGTTGCTGTTCCATGAGCTCCTGAATACAAAACAATAGAACAGACATAAAAACACCTCTTGATTCCCGTAGCTTTCAAGAAATCATAGCTCCTTTTGTGTTTCTACAACACACCGGTCTGCCATTCGTTTTGGTTTGCCTCTGTTTGACCAAAGTATTGTACAACCACACAGACACATATCTCTGCACAAGGGGGGGAGAGTGTGAACAAGATAGAGTGAAAAAGATGACCGTAGGCCTGAGTGAAAGACGGGTTTAAGTGTGATTCCAGACTGGATCCAGCGCTGCCTTAACTTTAATGTTGTCTCCGTGTTTTTCTCAGACTCAACACACAGACAGACCTAACGCCCAAATGAACAAACACACATATAAACTCGTTTTTGTTACTTACTTGTTTCCCCCATCTCATATTCACTGTCTCTCAGCAGTTCAAAGATGTCCACCTCCAACTTGCCAGTGGTGGAGCGGTTGGAGTTCCTGTTGATGCTGTCCTTGGCCAGCGTGATGGCTAAACGCTCTCCTCTGCTGCACTCCATAGGGTCATCAAGGATGGCAGCTGCGGAGGGGGAGAGGGAAAAGAGCAATGGTTTGTGATGGTGAGAGTAGACACCAAACGATAAATAAGGATCTGCAGTCCACAGACAGGCTATTTTTTGGGAGCCAGGGCTTCCCACATGGCCAGTGATCATTCAATCCGAGAACCTGCTAAGACAGGTCATGTATTTAAACTTTTTTAGATACCGAATAAAAGTTCACTCCACTGAAAGTTGCTCCCGAGGTGTATGGATTTATTAGCACCAATACTTGGGTGACATTTTGTGCACACTGCTCTCCATTAATCTAAAGTGCCGACAAAGGCACAGTGTTGTTTTTAATACAACCACACTTTGGAAGCAGCTTTTAGTGCCTGGAATCTACTTTTCTGCTAAAAGGGTGAGTGCTATTTAATGTAAATATTCTATCTGTACAATAAAACCTTGGAAGCTTGAAAGTTTTAAAATCGTGGTTGGATTTTCAAGAACACGACAAAAATAAAAGAATCACAGTAAATTGTTTAAGGCAGAAAAGGCTTGAAAAGGAAATGTGCTGGCTGTTTGGTTTTCATAAAGGCACAGTGGAGGTTTAATACTCCAGTCACTGCTGTAGAGGTTCAGAGATGCTACACTATTAAAACATTGTAATAAGTTTGCCACAGGAGTATCAAATAATGATGAGACAACATGTTCTAAGAATTAATTCAAACTCATTCTGTACGTGTAATGTATTAGAACAACAGATGTCTGTCCTGTAAATGGCAAAGCTCAGCCACTTACAAAGAAACTAAATATGTGGAAAAGGGTAGTTTTATACCATATACATAATAACTGAAGGGGATTGGTATAAAGAAGGCTGTTGGTAAATTGTGAGCAAGGACAGCAACAATAAAAGACAATAAAAGACATTCAGAAATCAGGTTCAACTTTATAACAAGTACCGAACAGCCACCTTGTTTCTCAAAGAATTACACAGAGTAGATGGATTTTATTCAAAATAATATTTGGTATGAATAAAAATATGAACTCATTCTATGACCTTTAACAGCAGATGTCAGGTTGTCAGTACGGCTGAAAAAATATACTCAATAAATATATATATTTTAAGCAAAGACATGAAATGACACACCATACATCAACACCTCAAAACTAATAGTGTAAGTGTAAGAAATCAGCTCAGCAATGAATTGTTCCTTTATGAAGGTTATGAACTGATTTAAATGAGGTGAACAAAGTAACATGAATACTTTTCAAAATGACACAATGCCGTTCAACAAAATGAAAACACAGTTAAATCAACACCTCTTCAACAAAAATACTGAACATTATGACCTTTGTGGAGGTTGAATTGCTTCTATTTACTAACACTATTGAATAAGACTAAAGTTGTGTAATCAAAAAATCACTTAAATAGATTTTCCCATGTCCCATACAGTAACATGGAGTAGGCTCGGTTTGAGAACCTTAATGCAGCCAGCCACCAGGGGGCAATCAAGGCACTGTGTTGAACCCCAAACTGCATCAATGCTCAGCTTTGCCACAAGAAATTCACAGTTAATTAAACATATCACATATAACCAGTTATTCATGCTTCAGCCTAACTACATCAACAGACTGCACGGAGATCCAATATTTATACAAGCTATATCCAAGGGCTAAAAATCAGACTATAATTTACCTCAGCACGTCTAGACTCAAGCTGGAAAAGGAAAATTATAATATGAGCAACAGGTGGCTGAAAGCTGGCTTTGAAATGACTATAATTATGTTGGGTTAGCACAGCTTCTAAAAGTTAAATAGATTATATTCAAAGCTCAAGTAGAGACAGGGGATAAAAGTAACCTACCCGGAAAAGTGTGAAATTAATAAGACATTAAAAAAAAAGAATTCAGTACAACTTGGCTGCAGAGGTAAATGTACTGTAGACTATCCATCAAAAGGAGGAAAAAAACGGAGTCAGGATGAGTGTTGTAGCCCGGAGCCTAATCATAACAGAATTGGAAGTGCGGAGCTGCACACAGAGCTGGAACATGTTTGTAGTGACCTTTTCTTTGCTGATCACACAGTTGAATAAACAACAGCTTCATTTGACTTGCAAAGATGAGACGTAGCCGCTCGTCTGATGTCATCGCTGGGCTGAGTCACACGAGGCCAATATCCTCACCAGTAAAGATGCTCCGCTCAGGAGCAAAGAGGAGCAGTGAAAGGTCGTCCGAGGTTGGACTCATCTCTACATCTGAATATGATCAGTGGTATAATACTTGAGCAGTGTAATAAAATCTAAGACACACGATCAATTAAAGTTTTATTCGAAGGAGGGGCACATGTCTGTGCAGTGAACTCGAGTTACACTTTATGTGCCGTGTTAGAAGTGAAGGTAAGCAGGCGTGGTCAAGGTAAGCCTTTAAAAGACGGCTCTTTATGGCTTTATTGTGTAGATGTGTCATCTTACAGCTAACTAGCATAATGGACTCAACATTCACTACAGTCATCTTTAAGAATAGTCTTCAAAGTAAAAAAAAACAAGCTCCATAAATATTCATCACTCAGCTCTCAGGACTGTTTCAGTTCACGCACACAGTTCTTATCAGCAGTTTAATCTCCACCATTAGTTTTTCTTTCTCTTTTCTTTGTTCAAGACCACAAGCAGAGCTGAAAGGAAATTAATTAGTTTTCAATTTAAGGATCACACCTCAAAACGAATTAATGTTTTTTAAACTAGGTTTTAAACAATAAACCACTTTTCAAATTCCCTCCAAACATTTGTGGCATAAAAAGGTGATAATATTAAAGTTGAATTCAGTTTGTGGCCCACAAGCGACCCTAAAAAAAAATCGGTTAAATAAATAAAAAAATCTAATAATAAAAAGATAAAATGGCATAACAGCAAAGAGATACACAGAGGTCAGATGAATAGTTTTCAGTTGGCCAACCTGTTGCACATCATTAACATTCACTAGTAATAACTACTACCACTGAGAGGATCTGGTATGTCAGGGGTGAGACGGTGGAAAACATCTTCAGTGAATTTGGTGCATGATTAGGACAAGGCATGTATAAATTGTGATATTGTTATCATTAAATTCTGACTCTACTGTTTTACTTTTGGCCTCACTCTCGACTGGTTTCATGACTTTTGTGTTTGCATTTCGTTTTTCTTCTCTTTACCAATCTTTAATCATGTTTTATAGTCTATTTCTGACATTTGTATCATCTGTGACAACAAAAAAAAGTGTACAAATAAATTCTTTCCTCAAGGCCTCAAAAAAATAAAGAACATCAATATATGCAGCGAGGTTAAATACCTCATTCCAGAGTTCAAATCCAGCCACACAGATATAACCGTACCTACAGCAGTGAAATAAACTTATTTCTGAAATGTCTCGGTCTCACTGGAGATTGACTGTTGGGAGTGGTCAATACATGACAGCAGGCAAACAAGCAGGGCTGTTTCCACGCAGGCAAAACATGAGCTCAGCCCTGATCCATCGGAACAAATCAATGAGTAGCCTGGAGGTATGCTGAGGCTCAGTGGAAAGGAAGTAAAAAAGGGAGAATTCCTGTCAAATAAAGGCACGGAAGGCACAGGGACATGATCTCATGAGGTCTTTGAGCTTTTCTTACAGATGTGTCCCTTTTGTAAACCTGCTAACCTCCCGGCTTACTTTCATCATAACACCCGAGGAACAATAAAGAGCAGCAGCACCATAACCGTGTAAACTCTGTAAACCTTGTCATTCTCAATAATAGTCCTGTCTATAAGATGGAGAGGCCTTATTACATGGAGCAATGCCATTTTGTCACCTTTGTTCACCACAAGAGCGACAACTATACATCTCTTGTTGCGGACGTGCACATACACACACACACACACACACACACACACACACATGCATGAACGCACTCTCGCATGCACACACACAAGGTGCAATTAAGAGTTTCTGTCACTGGCATTTAGAATCTGGAATTATCCTTCCTGATCATGAGATTTAAAGAATAAACTTGACTCACCACAGTTGTCTTTCCCTTTCTATGCTTATTCTTTCTAAACAGACAAACACAGGAGACTGCAGCTCTGTGAAGGGTTGTTAATGGAGCTGAAGAACTGCTGCTAAATGTAAACCACAATCAAGACATATTGGACCTCAACCTCTGTCACATGTCAAGCAATTTCAAATCAGTACCAGAGCCTTTGTAGTACAAACTAGGAAGGTTAAAAACAAGCAGGCATTGCCTCAGGAGCTGTGGTTTGTAACGTCAGCATTCAGGAGTTTGACACGTCCCTGGGAAATTGGAACAAATTGTAAAAAACTCATTATCCCTTTGAAAGATCTACTGGCTTCTCTATTAACTCAATGGCTGAATCGCCCTTCCCCTCCGACCATGAGTTGAATTCAGATCAAATGAACTCGCTCCTTTCCTACTGTATGGGGTAATTAATGGTAAAGTGCTCTTCAACCTGCAGGCCTTGATCGGGAAAGAAGACATTATCAGATCGGGGGATGGGGGAAGGAGTTCAGAGAGACTCGGCCCTCGAACAGATAAATGCGTTTAGAGAATATAAAAACTGCATATTGTAACATGGCTGTCGTTTGAATGGAAAATCAATGGCGACTACTGCCGGTCTGCTATTGGCCACATATAAATAAGAAGCTAGAATTAACTCAGAGTGAGAAGGAAATACAATCATGCAAACCATACTTACTTTTATAGAACCCAATAATCTGTTTCAAGTCAAGAAAGAAATAAGTTCCAATGTAAGAAAGCTTTTTGTGTGTACTTTTTTTTTAAATCAATAATTTCCACTCTACATTTAAACCTAGGTCACATGATGAAGTTATGATGAACAAAGGAGAGGAGCCAAATCAGGGGCTGCAGCAGAGAAGAAGCCACGTGGTTTGTGGCCGCTGCCGGAGAGAGCTCCACATTCAGAGAGGAGCCACTATCAGCTCCCAGTCTCCACTTAGGCTTTAAACGTTCCCAATCAGTGAGCGAGGGTCAGGGGATGCATTCACGCCGGGGCAGGGTCTAACTGAGCAATCAAATTATGCAGCCATGGTTAAGATTACTATTACCTTGGCAAAGATAAAAAAAAGGGTCACATCTGATTTAATTAATCAGGGCTTTACCGCACCATCCGGCGACCGTGGTGAGTGTGTGTGTGTGTGGTTGTAACTCACTGTACAGACTCACTAATGATGTACCGCTTTGGCTGAATTTGACTTGGGAAGCCACTACCACAGTATTCACCCTTTTTATACCGATGGCACTATGCTAACTAACAAAAACATCTCGACTTAATTCAGCCTCAACAGGATGATGAAAATCATTGAAAGTTTTACAGGGATTGACATCTCCCTGTTTCAACCTGTTTCAAGTCAGACAAAAAACCAGTGTACTTACTGAGGATTTTTGGCAAACGCTAAGACTGAGCATATGTTTTATTAAAGACCATCAGCCACTTGTTCTTCTCTTTTACAAGGTGGAAAAAGACTCCCACGTTTCCATTTGTGAGTCTTTTTGCTCGGATCCTGCTCTCAAATAGAATTTGCCATTGCTATTTTACAGTTATTGCTGCTTAAATATTAATCGAATGGGTTATTACATCGGCACTTCTCAAATGAAGAACCATACGTTTACAAAAACATGTCGACCTTCATATAATTTTTCAAAGATGGATTTCAACGCTTTTACCAATAAACCAATAAACACAAGCCCCTGATGCACTAAGCGGCTTTGAGCCATTTAAAAACCCTGTCAGTTTCTTGTTGATCATCCTCTTCTTTGTGTAACGTGAAAATATGCACAGAGGACAAATAACTACAAGGTAAGCCAACTTAAAAATTGAAATCAGTTGCTTTACTACCTGATCACCTGCGGTCCTCTCTTTTAAGTGAGTTTCATATCGGGGCTCTAGATTATTCATTGCAAACATTCGTCTCCTTCACATTCTGACATCGACTCCTGCTTCAGCAACTTAATTGGAGGTCTGCTTGTTTTGTAGGAGCTGCAGATTAGTCCGAGCTATCATGTGTTCAGGAGGGATCAGATCGGGGCCAGCACAGAAACCGAGCTGCGTACTAATGGAGGTTTGAAAAGGGTTTAATGACAGCTTCGACTCGGCAGCCACTACGGGCCAGGCCATGCACCCGCAATGCCTTTCGAGCACACGGAATAACAAAGCAGTTAATTAGCTAATCAAACTCTGCTTTGGGACACTGACTCATATCTTTAGCTCTCTCTTTATCGCCGTCACTGCCGTCCTTTATTGCTTTAATAGACTAACTCTAAATATAGCTTTGACATACTTTATGCATGAATTGCTGGAAACCTTACACATTTATTCGATCGGATTTAACCAGAAACCAGGTACTCAACCTAAGTGTGTAAATCACTCCAAGGGTTTATATGAGACGTGGGGAACAGTAAAAGTGAAGGTCGAGGACCTCACGATTTGAAAATGGGCCGCCTCCTTTTCAGCACCTCCCCCTTTTCAGCACCGCTATTCAGCTGCCTTTTAGTTAAATGGGTTTGTGCATTTCAACCCTTTTTTCAGAGAGTGATGCCAAAGGTACCGATTAGGTTGACCAAATATGAAGGCGGTAATTCTTTTAATTTTCCCCCAATGGCACAGATTTAATGTCACGGTTGTACCAGGGGATGCTACTTCATATTGTCCCTTTTATTTTTAACTCAAAGGTCACTCTCCTCACTTTTATCAGAGCGGGTTGTAAATGCAGCCACACACACACACACACACACACTCTCTGGAAGTTTGCTAGTAAAAATCACTACATTTGAAATGCGCTCATCCAGAAACATTACCTTCTTCATTTCAGACGTCATTTGTGGAGCTTGATTCAAGTTGCAATTTGTTTTCTTAACCATCTAAATAACACTTGAATAATCTGGTATTTCAAACGTGATTGCTTTTCCTCATTTCTATGCCGATTGGTTTGACATTCATTACCTGCAGCCATCAGATTCTTTTCAGTGTATGAATGTGTGAGTGTGTACCTGTGTGCGCCTCGACACCCGGGCCCTTGTGTATGCGGACAGATGAAGATGCTGTGTCTCGTGCTTGTCTAATAGCTGTTTTATGCACTTGAAGCGGCATGACTGCGAACTGTACCACAGCCAATCTGTCTGCTTGTCTGACTGCATGGCGAATGGAATTGCCAGTTCCACACTTTAATCAATCTCATCCACGGGCCCTGTGGTGCAGTGCACTACCAAAAGGAAGCGGAGGTGCTATCTTACATAATTAGAAAAAAATCTCGCTCACGGAAGACCTGGCAACAAGAGACTGATTTCCTGCTGTCGTATAATATAATTATAGCCCACATAATGTGAGCGAGTGGACTGATGTGTTGAGTCTCATTAATCCGAGGCTGAGTGCCATAAAAAAAAAGTTTGACAGTCATTTCAATTAACGCATAGTTAGGCAGCGGCTCTTACACTTTCTGTTGTCACCGCTGGCCAGTGGGGAAAAGGATGGAACCATAAATGTAGATATCAATGTGAGGAAGTTAATAGTTATGATGATTGGTGTTGAAATCACAATTTTGTGTTTAAATGGAACCCTTTGAGTCCCTGTGGGTCTGTGAATCAAATCATAATTACGCACTGCCTCCGCTTTCAAACTTCCTTATACAAAGGATTCATGACAAAGGGCTGAATGGCAACATTGAGATAAAGAGACAATAATTAGAAAGCTGTAATGTCAGACTTCTTGTTGGTGGTGTCTGACAGCATTTCCCATCAGACCGCTCTTTGCCACGCTGGGTGAGACAATGAGGACATCAGGGGGGAAAAGAAGCTTCTGATGTGGCCCTCACAGTAGCCATGTCAAATAATGATCATATGATCAAACGCCAACATGAGCCACCTGGTAATAGTGACTGATACAAAATTACAGTAAATTCATTTCTTTAATATCTGAAACTGATCAATGGGGCTGTAAAGTGAACTGCGACCAAAAAAAAAGTTTCAATACTCATTTAACCATTGTCTTTTTATATTTGACTCTATAAAAAGATGGACACTGCATCTCCACTTCCTGCCACTATCCAGTAATGAAATAAAAATATCCAAACGCTGTCATTAAGCAAATTTTGCTGCCATAGTCTCGGCAGTAGTGTTCAGGGGTTGGAGCTGTGCTATTGAGACACACATGCTCAGCCAAGCATGAGTCAGTCTCAGCTGTCAATCATGACCTTTCCTCCCAGTTTCATAGTATCAGATAACAAATTAAAACCAAACTTAACTGAAAATGTTTGACTTGTGTGATACAAACTACCTAAGACAGTTGTCGCCAACCCACGTTGATCACAATCTACCAGTCAATCTCTCAGTCCTTCACTGTCGAACCCCCATCTCTCTAAACTCACAGGCTGCTGTTGCGCCGCAGATCAGTTGTGTGTCGGTTGTCTGTTGTTCACACGCGCTGTGTGTCGGCTGCTGCCGGCTGAGCTGTATTTCCTTTAATACACTTCGGATAATGGTAAATGGAATGGTAAATGGATTTGCATTTATATAGTGCTTTTCTAGTCTTGATGACCACTCAAAGCGCTTCACATTACAGTTTCACATTCACCATTCACACACACATTCATACAGTGCATCTATCCCAGCACTTTGTTATTCTAAGGGGGGGGGCATTCGGGGTTCAGCATCTTGCCCAAGGACACTTCGGCATGCAGATGGTTCAGACTGGGAATCGAACCGCCGACCTTCAGGTTGGAGGACGACCACTCTACCCCTCGGCCACAGCTGCCCCTGTTATATAATGCGCTGAACTAAATGGCAGTACTCTACGGTATAAAGACATTCATCTTCTGATCTGTCAAATTCGGGGTTAGGGGTTATCTAACCCTAACCCATAACAGTCAAACCCCCGTCAGAACAAATGAATGTATTCTGAAAGTGAAACGTTAGAGTGCTTTTACTTTGAAATGGGTTTGGGAAGTGTTGTAAAAACGTTTGTGTCATAGACAGATGAACATTGTGTTTCACTGCAGAACGAACAAAGAAAATGATCTTTCACCTTAGTTCTAATCTTTTTCTGATGAATGTATGTCACAAACACAAATGGCTGAAACACTTGCTGTATGCAGCCTTTAACCTAAATCTAAAACCATCTTAGAATAAGGGTTTATGACCTGTACTGAAGACAGCCACCAGGTGGCAATTCAGACAAAAACCAAGGTTATGTTCCTGAAAAAGAGGGAGGGATGGGTGTGGATAAGAGATTGATGAGTGATGACTGCTGTCATTGCTGAGTGTATGTTATATGCAAGAGGTACTGTGTCATGTATTCTCCTGTGTGCACTATGCCTGTCGTCATGCATGTTTTCAATGGATGTTGTGTAAGCAGGGTGTGTATTTTATATAATATATATTTACAATCTGAGTTTTGACAGGAGGATTATTTCACTCAGGGGAACAATGAGCAAAGGGTCTCATCCAGCATGTCTGTGAGACGCGCTCATTGGGAATGGTGTTTCAACCCTGTGTGTGTGTTTGCATTCTATGCATGTGTCTTGGGAATAATTGCTTATATAATGCTACTCTAATTTCTGCCCCACTTCAACTTATTACCTGGCATCAATGCAGAGCCGTTCAGCTCTTAAACAAAGGCTAGCCAAGTGCAAACACACAACTCGCTGATGCAGTACCACAGGGGCTTTAGGAGCCGCAGAATCTGCTGAGGTTTATCCACAAACACTCAGGAGCAGCAGTTGTAACTTTTTACAGCTTCTCTTGCACAACACAATATTCGACTGCAAGTCCAATTAAATCCAACATCACATAACAAATTAAGTCAATATGCAGCGACAAACAAGTAGATAGAAAAGCAATGATGATACACTTTACGAGAAAATAATGCAAAGAAGCTGTGTTTGGATACCAACAACTTAGAGAAAAAAAGGGAATATTTGGCAAACATTATACCTGGCACAAACACACAGTGACTGCAGATGGCGGATATGCTGCAGATGTTGACCTGAAGCACTAAAGATCCAATGGATGCACACAGAGAAAATGTCCTGCCTGCTATTGTTTATACATTAGCACAGCGGGTTGGAGCCAGTGGCCGTACGATGACATTAGATAAACTGAAAGCACAGGAGTTGTTTGCAGACGGGTTCTACCTGTGGGACCTTGCCAGCGTCAGCGTGATTATCCAAGAGGCACATAATGCAGTCAGCAGAGAACCTTTCAAAGGAGAGCTCAGATTGCGGGAAATGGATGTGGCACAATGAGAAAATGATGTTAAATAACCACAGAAAATAAGCAAAGTGATTGACTGGCTCAGCATACACACATTGGGCCATGACTTTATCCTCCTGTGTGTATACTGAGCAGCCATTTGCTCAATTACGCTCCCACTGGGTCGGGGAAGTTTGAAAGCGATTGATCAGTGTAAAGCAGCTTCTACTTCTCTTTGTCTTGAATCAGCTGAGCGATGGCCGACGCTTGAAATTCCTGCGTCTTCATGCCGACTAATGGCCACCCACACTGGTCTCTGTTGGCAAACATTTCCACTGAAGAATGGGTGATTTCTGACAGCATGGTGATAATGAATGAGCTCTGGTTGTCATGGGGAGACAGCAGGGAGCATGATTCATTGGACCCAGAACACACGGGCGCCGGCTCATCTCCAGCAGTACAGGCATTCTGCTCGTACCAGAAGTCTGGAGTTCATGAACTCCAGAGGGCCTTTTAGTTACTTCTGGCAGAGGGAAGAACATTTGTAACTCTAGCACATTCTGTTGTTTTGAAGTGAGAACAAAGAGCGACACTCTCCACCTTCCACGTCATTTAGTACAAATTAAAGGTTTATTAAATTAGATAGACTTCCAGTACTTTACATGTTTACTTACTGCCGGAGGACAGTGCACTTTAAGAAACACTCTACTGCCTTACTTGGCATTCAGACAGCACTGCATCGAATATATGCAAGGAGCTTAGCTGGTGGGGGCAAATGCGGATGTGGGTACCAATGAGACAATGATATACAAGTGCGTAATGAAAGAGTTCTACAGCTAATAAAATGCCAAAACACTGCAGTTCATAATCACATGGGCACAATATTGATAATTTTGGAAAAGGCTCAACGTGGTAGATACCAAACGGCAAAGGGAAAGCCCTTTAAACTCATGATGACCTGTTGATCTGAATTGTTTGGCTACCACAATGTCAGAGGAGCGGGACCACGGTTCGACTCCCTCGGCTCCCATTTTACCGACTTTCTCTCCAATATGTTTCCATCTTTTCTTTCCACGGTACCATGTCTAATAATAACGGTTCAAAGGCAAAACACAAGAAAAAACATACAGTACTTGCAGCCCCGCCCATAACACCTGACTCCCACGAGAGCTTCGGAAGCCGACCGATCATAAGTGGCTTGACAGCTCTGTCACTGCCACGGGCGCGACGCTCCAATTTGATTCAGGAATCAGGATTTAAGGAAAATGGAAGTGGTAGCAGCGGAAGAAAAGCTACGACCAAAGAGGAGAAAGAACATTCATTCCTCCGTGGAGATATGAATCCCCCTGGGTCAAACAAGATGACAGAAATAGAAATATGCGTTGCGTGGTGTGCTGCCAGCCCCTGTCAAAGCCGGACACAAGGAAGGGGATCATTCTTCAGAGGCTGTGGAGTCTCTGAAGGGCCACGACAACAGCCAGTAACACAGACAGACAGCACAGACAGATCCTCGGCCCATCACTTACTAGATCCTTGTACTGTCTGGAAACATAGATGAAACTAATAGATGTGAAAAAACACAACAATTAAGACTAGTTAAAGTTTTATTTTCATTATGGGTCATTAATAATATGAATAATGATAAAAATTTGATGGAACCAATAAAACATTCCTAGGGGAGATAGTTTTATAAGTGGTTGTCTGTGCACTTGTACACACACACCCATACACACACACACAAACACAAACAAACACATACACACACACTATCATACATCCACATATTTGTTCTCTTCCCTTTCAAAGCACCACCACCACCACCACCTTTAAATCCTAGTGTCACACAAGGAGGAAATGAAGTTAACTCAATGGGGCTTAACCAACTAAACTGAAAGGGACAGGAGGTAGAAAGGTGGAAATGAATGCTGAAAGTTTCTCTTCACTCAGCCTCTCAGTCTGAGGGAGTGAAAATGAATGATAGTTTGGACAGAGCCTGAAAGAGTCAGAGTGACAGGACGCGGGAGGAGGAAACAGGTTTAAAGTGAGAATTACAGACTGAGAGAAATAGAAAAAGAGAGGGAAAGAGACAGGTTGAGATGGTGACAGAGCGAAAACCCTGGGGAGACCTGTTGCAATGAGCAACAGACCAACAGATAGTGACAGAGGAAGACAGTCAGACATGCTGTTGGGAGTGTGATGTCTGTCACAGTGGGGGGCAAACGGGGAACTTGATGATGATGATGATGATGATGATGATGATGATGATGATGATGATGATGATGATGATGATGATGATGATGATGATGATGATGATGGTGATGATGAAAAGGAGGAGGGGGCTGATTATTATAATGAAAACTGTGCTGCTTTGGCTCCAATAGCTGAACTCCTGCACCCAAGGGATGGGAGACAGCCGACAGGCGGCCTGGAGGGCAGGCAACTGGATCTTGGGTGAATTCAAGCTCTCAGTGGGTGTCATTACCTGTCAGTCAGTGTTTCCCCCTCAACGGGCTTGGCCTACAGACAGAGCCACTGGCATGTAATTGTCTGGAAGGTCAAGGGAGAGCAGCGGATGGTTTGATGAGAGGAAGAAGTGGAAAGGTTAAGAGACATGGAGGAAAGAACAGAGCAAAGTTGATGATGGAGAAAAAGAGGAAAGTTTTCCTCCCACAAGATAGTGAGGGGAAACTGAACTGAATGTCACCTCCAGGGAAACTTTTAATAGGGACAGTCATAACCATAAAGTAACACAGTCTCCTGTGGTTGTTTATACTGTAATAGCATTTAACACCTGATGTAACCTTAGAGACACACTTAAACAAACAGTCTGCTGACCATAAACAGCCACATGCGGACTGAGTGGAGCCTTTGGCATTTTTACATGGTCATTTAATCTGCAGTAAACTGACCTTTATTATTGAAGGAAACATCTGACTGTGGATGACATGAGAACTTCTATCAAAACAGTCTGATGGACAGAGTCGGATAAATCTCATTCATTTAAAGGTCAGCTGAGATAGATGCTAGTCCTGAGCAATACTGATGCCTTTAAAGCTTTAGCGACTAGACAATTCATTGGTTAGTTGATCAATTCAGCAGTGCTACATTTTTTAAGCTTCTTTTAGATTTAGTCTAAATCTTAACCCTGAGATTAAAAAAAGTCCATTAAGTTGGACGACGTGAATGCCCCCCAAAAGTGAAGCCAGTGTTTTGATCGCCACCTGGTGGCTGGCCACACTATAGGTACTAAATCCCTGCTAAAATGTAAAATATGGCTATATAACATTATATCAGACTAATGTTTGTTCAACTCTTTTTTCTGTTTCTATGAAAACGTGGTAATAAGTCACAATTGAGACATTGGTCAAGCACTTGTATTGACTTCATTGCTGGTCGCTCCAAAAGTGCAAGATGGCAGTGTTTGTATCCAATATATTTAGGCTTCATTTCTGGAGAGTGGGTCAAGAACATTTTTTATGCCAAAAGTGGTTTGAGAGTGGAGAGGTTTTATCTATAGAATGTAGAGATTGTCCATTTACAGCCACATTTAACCTCAAGTGAATGAAAAGTTTCAAAAGGGAAAGAAATTGTCGATAATGGGCCCATTCTCGGTTATTACCACAGAACTGTTTCCTGTTTCTTGATGTGACGGTCTGTGGAACCAGACGGACTTTCTGCCGCCCCAACGGGCTCAGAGCAACCAAAGATGGAGGACAGGGCCTCGCTCATCCTGTCGCTTTAGGACACCGCTAGAGTATAATGCACCACATGAAAAGGACATAAGTAACCTTTCTCTCAATCACTCATCTCCCTCCCCCTCTTGGTCTACCTCATACCCGTCCTCGTCATTTCTCTCTCTCCCCCACACACACAGGCATCCGGTCTTATGAGTGATGGCCACTGCACATGAAGTATCGATTTTTTATCACCATTTCAACAGGGCAGGCAGGGACAGAGCGAAAGTCGTGGACTCTGCGAGCGTACATCACTCGAAGAGACAAAGCCAAAGCTCCTTAGGCCCTTCAACAGTATCAGCAATGATATGTACTGGAAATCCCCTGATAACAGCTCACAGCCATTTCTCTAACCCTCACCCTCTCTCCTGCTCTCCATTGCCTTTTACTTTTTATACTTTTTGATCTTTTGTTATTTTGCTAATATTGTCCAACCATCATGCATTAAGTGACTATAGGTAAGGAAACGGGCAGGGATAAGGTTTGGTATGAAAAGAGGACAAATCCCCCCAAAAATGTAAAGGAATATTATTAAAGAATTAGGTAAATTAATGATGTATGCAAAATATATCTATTATCCAAAATGCAAGAAAAAAAATATATATATAAAGAGTAGAGAGAACTGAAGCTTAATTAAAACCAATGTGGAAAACCTTTTTCAAACATTAAGAAGTACGAGATTAGATTAAACATGGACTGAAAGACAGATACCGCTGAAGCTGTGTTTATCTCTGCGGTGAATGGCTGGTGGGAAAACTTCAAACTGGGCTCCGGGTTAACTCTGCTATCCTCAGGAGACGTGGAGCACTTTGGAGACGGCTACAAAGATAATAAGATGGAAGGGAGGAACATTAAGCTGGGAAGAGAAATGCTGCAGGGAGTGGTCCGGAGCTGGTAAGGGAGGGAGAGCGAGACAAGTCATTTGTGAGTGTTGGGTTGTCGAGAAGGCGCAGGATGTATCTGAGGGCATCCAATGTTCTTGTAGCCAAGACTAACAAAGCACCAGGGAGAACAGCGGTGATCGCGGTGACACGTACAGTATATCGGCCTGTGCACATATGCGTGTCGTCATCAACCTCCACTTGTACTCTCTCCTTCTCCAACCACAGTACCCCCCCAGGTGTTGCATCAGCCCCTCTCATGGTTTCTACCGTGGTGCTTCAGCTAAGGGCCACTTTATACCTGCACATAAACAGTGCGGGGACCCAGATGGCTACTGAGGCCCCCTGGAGGCTAGATAACTCCACGAAAGCACCTCCTCATCGTTCACACATGGCTCCATAAATGAGGCCAGAATGTTAAAGAGTTATGGGATTTTATCACGCTGGCGCTCGCTAAAGATGTTTCCCCAGTGAACAGAAAAGGAGGGTTAACAATGTAACTGGTGGACCCCGAGGGATCCGCCAGGGTAAACAGTGTTTGCTTAAGCCTGATTCTGTAAACACCCTCCAACAGCGAGTGGCTCTGTGTATGTATTTATGTGTTCCCGCTCCAGTGTACACAAGGAAAATGTAACAAGGACAATATGCTTTTGTCAAAGGGGTTGTAACAGGACCAGCGGATGAAGTATCCACATGGGAGTCCCTGCCGGAGCGTGCATGCAGCTGATAAGGTGAGGAGTCCGGGGGACAGGACGGGACACGACAGGACAGGAAACAGGTGAACAGGGGTGTACGGCAATTCATGGCGCCTCCCTGCAGGACTCCACTCTGTGTAATCTGAGGTAAGACGGTAAGAGAAATACAAGAGGGACAATCATCCGGTGACCCCGAGCAGCCATGGAGATGGTGATGGAGAACTGAGAGGCAAACAAAGGGGAGTAGAAGAAAGCTACGCCAACACACACACACACACACACGTTTAGACACACACTGACACCTGGAGACCGGACAATTGATTCAGTGCAGAGCGAGTTAATAACACAGTCGGCTGCACAGCGGAAAAAAGGCCAACCTGTCTGTACACAGTTAATAGACTGCCACGTTGCCCGGGAGTCCCAGTTGTGTGTGTGTGTGTGTGTGTGTGTGGTTGTGTGTTTGGTTAATTGTTCCTGAGTTGATCTTATCAACGGTGTCCTTGATATTCAGCAAAGAAAACTGTACCTTGTTTATTTTTCCGTCACAGCTGCGTACTTCCACCTCTACTCTTACACTTATCTCCTCAATTGGTGTTATATGTTATGAGTCAAAGTTCTATGAAACGGCTCATTAATCACGTTAACATGAATTGATGTTTGCCTATGTGCTGTCACACTACATTTTTTTAATCACGGTTTTATCCCACTTACTCAGCTACATTACTTCTATTGTAAAAAGAGTCCAAATATAATAATTAAAGTATTGTTTGTACATCATAATGGTTTCCTTGGCTTTGGATTTGCATACAGCTTTAATTGTTTTTAATTGAACCCCTGCACAGATTTTTTGTGTTCTAAAGAAAATAATGACTCCATTAGCACGTCTGTTAATCTGCTGCAAATATCAAGAATGTAAATGCAATCACACAGATCACATTAGACTGTTTTCTGATTCATATTTTAAGTTTTTTTTAATTTGTTGTGCATTTCATGAGGCAGTAAGAACAAATTCCATCAGCTATCAAACAATCTATGACCCCATTCATGTTTCCTTTACTATATCTAAATGTTCTGGCTGATCACATTAAAACCAACCAACTATTTTTCCATTACCTCCCTTTTTAATAACAATGCCTTTAGCTTTGCTTTCCTCTAACCTTCAACGTCAATACAGTTTTAAAATTGGAATCTTTTCATTATTATTCAGTTATTTTCTTTTGTGAGTCTCTTTTCAATGTAACATTTTCCGACGCAGACACACAATACGAACACTAAACAATAATGTCGTAACTAGGCAACAGAGGTTTGACTGAATGGGAACCGTTCACGCCACAAAAAGACATCGAAGGATCTTTGTTAATAAGCTGTTGTGCTGCCTTACAGCAACCACAGTTTTCACGCCTCAACACCAACATCCCCCGTGACCCAAATGCTGTCCCTCCATCGTATGGATCAGGCTGACCTTGGTGATCAGAATCACTGTAATAAATCGTGAGCGAACTATCAGTGGCCAATAAAAACATGGCAATGAATTTCATAAAAAACAGCAGGTAATGCCACGGATGTCCACTCGGAGAGGAGGATGGATGTGGACATGTGTGCAGGTGAGCGCATGGATTAGTGTTAACACAGAGTTGCAGGTAGGCGCTGGAGCAACATTTTTGCACGCATCGGGCATCTGCACAGCCAGAGGTGGTGCTCAAGGCGCGGGTGACAGCTGCGGATGACAGCGCCAACTGCGTGCGATGGCAGAGGGGCCTGGCAACAGCTGGGAGGGGGTTCTGAGGCCTCGCCAAACTCTTCACTGTGAGTCGTGATGAAAGATGTGGCATAATGGAGTGGGACTGGCAGGATAGGCTGACAAGGGAGGAGTGTGTATATCAGCCGTGGGAGAGAGGTCTCCGTGTGTGCATGTGTGTGGAGTGCGTGGGGATAATTTGCTCATGCAGGTGTAAAATGGATGGATGAGAGAAGAAAGGCATTTGACACTGGGGCACAGGCACCAAATCGGTGTGCTAATTCACCACCTGGTTAAATGAGAGGCCGATACACACAGTTAGGTGACTACGGCTGATACATTGTTATGTGTTTATCTATCCTGAAAAAGGTATTTGTTAAGTTAAGCTAATAGTGTTTTAAAATATACATTTACTGTTTACAACAGACTTCCCAGCTCTCATTTTTGTTTTTTCTCTTCACAGAAAGCACAACAGCCAACAAGTACTGTAAAAAAAAACAAGAAGACTGACAGGCTGATGTCTGCAGATAAGTTTGAGTGGTTGACTTTGATTCATTTCCAACATTAGCATCCATGGAACAAGATTACTCAGGACACTGTTGTTACTTTGTGTTGTCATGCTGTTGGACCAACACTCATTTCGAAAGCTCTAAAGTAGCCTGAAGCGACTGTTAAACATTTAAGCAATGGCCTTGGCACGTCAATAACTAAATGTACCCTGTGCAAATAACTAAGCTTGTTAAAGTTGATGAAATAGTGGTTTAAAATAATAGTATTTTTGAACAAGTGCGCACAATCAACAACAGATTTGATTACCTCCAGCAAGAAGGTTTTTTATTTCTGTTTATCTGCTTATATGTCTGGATTACACAAAAACCACTGAACCGATTTTCTTGAAACTTGGCGGAGGGATTGAGAATGGGACACGGAGAATTAATTTGAAACATTATTTTTAAATTTTTTAAGAAATACTGCAGAGATCAGGGCTGTGCAGAATGCTAATACCTGTGAAGTAGGGAAATTTGGTGCGGATTAAGATAATGATCCAGATAAATCTGACCTCAATACAAGTATCTGCCCTCCTTTTATTGTCATGTTATATAAATTCAATTCAAACAAAAAATAAAATGACAATACGTTTTGGGTTTAATATGTTCTTCCGTCAGATGTGTGATTATACAAGTTGTAAAGAATCAACGCTTTTCAAATTATTGTATTTAAGTAACGCATTTCAGTTAGTGGCAACACAACTGAAATGCACTCTCATCCACCCTCACAAGACCCAGAGGAAGATCATTGTCCTGTTGTTGCATAGGTTTGGATTTCTACTACTTGATCAAAGTGGTGGTATGGGGGTTGGGGTGGGGGGCCTGGAGGCTACAGTAAACCTTTATGAAGCTGCTCACTGTCACATGAAAAGCAGCAGCTGGTGACTCCATATGTATCAGAGGAGACGCATGACAATCTTTACCCTCTGCAGGTCAACAGTGCGAGAGGACCCGGCTAATCCTAAATCGGGAGGGGGCGGGGGGGGGGAGAAAATAAATGAGGAAAAGGCGGAAAAAAAGGATTTAGACTCTACGAAGGAAGAATATAAATTTCCCTCTGCACTGTCTCTCTGCCCTCAAGAGACTTAAGTGACACAAAGAAAACAAAGAGAGAAAAACGACTGCTATGACAGATCCATGAAACTTCCTGGTCACAGCACCAGGATATATCTAAGGCCAGTCTTCTAATCTCGGTTTTTCTGCCGTAATCGACCAAATCCCATACGGACTGTCTGTGATGATCAAAGTACACACCCATTAGCTTCAATTTAGCTAACATCAATCTGGTCTGTTGAGCCATACATGCTTCTCTGCCTGTAAATCAGACCTGCATCTCTCGTGGCAATGACAAATATGTGCTGCAAGTATGTGTGTTTGTGTGTGAATTACAGTTCCCTGTAATGACAGCTACAGTATTTGTGATCTTCTTTAACCCTAAAGCGAAGGTGCTGTGAGAAGGACAAACAAAAGGATATGGTCTCAGTTGTGTATATGTGTTCATGTGTGATTGGTTGTGTACCTGCCAGCACTTAAGCATGAACCTGTGAGCCAGCCCAATCGTCCTAATCAATCACCCTGTCATCCTGATCCTTCTGAACCTGCCGTATTAAATAAAGGTATGTCAATACTTCCTTTTTAAAAGGTAGCATGATTTAGATGCTAGCTTCTTTTGTCTATTTTTGGCAGCATATCTGAAAATCACAGAGACAGAGAGAGCCAGAGAGAGGACGAGAGCGAGGGGGAGAGAAAGATCCCTGCCCCCGTGAACGTTCACATAAACCGCGTATGCATGAGCCAGTGTATGCATGCCTGTCTACCTGGGATTGATGTCGTGTTGTTCTGCCCTCATCAAAACCCAGTCAACAAAGGCTGCCTTTTTTTTTCCTGCTACCTGCCAAGAGATAATCGATCTCCACAGGAGGAGAAACGCAGCGTTTTCAGCATTTACGGTTATATTTTCACAAATCAAGGCAGAAGCGCAGGCACCGGCACAAGCTTGCACAACTGGCAGCTGCAATATATATTTTTAGTAATCCACGAGTCCAGAGTTGTGGGTACAGCAGTGGTGCATGCATGCTGCAGGTGTAAAACAGGTTACAATACGTGTGTGGTTGGCATCAATCATCACTAATCAAATCATCTCCTTTAGATCCCTTTAAAAACCAGAGCTTGCTCCACGATACACCGACTGTAATGGATGAGTAGAGTCAAGATGCACCGCACAATACTAGCTTCTACTCAGAGGAAATGAATGTCCTTGTCTGGGAGATGCAGCGTCCTGAGGTGCAAATGTGGGATGAATACAAATATATAAGGGTAAAATTGCCTCAGTATTTTCCTGTAGATACCACATTATAGTAGTAATCTAGTATTAGTAGTAGTAGTAGTACTATTATTAGTAGTAGTAGTCCTGTACAAGTATTGTAGTGATCGGTGAGCTGGATACTATGAGTGCTCATGGGACTGTTGAGTATTTAGTTGTTATTTTAGTAACGTGTTAATGTTCTCAGTTGACTTATGTGGTTCTCATACTTTTCCGTATATATATATTCTATAGTTTAAAGTTAACTGGCAATATAGACACTGAGACTGCTGGGGATGGGATCGGGTTCAGGCACTGTTCATGTGAAATCTTTGTATAGCATTAAATGCCAGTTACTACAGATTACTTACCCATGCAGCAGAAAGAGAACTACAGCTCAACTACATAGGTAGATACCTGGTCATGCAGGCCTTGAACAGTAACCACAAGATCTTCATCTGGATTGGGAATCATACATGGAGGCAGAATAAAAGGGAAATGGTCTGGCGGTGGCCTTGTGGGCCACATGCAGCTGATACAGGAGTGTGCTGCCGAGGCAGGTGAAAGGGGAGTTGGATGAAATTGGGGTGAAATGAATGAACACTCTGATTATATCCATATCCATTATAGGGCAATAAAAATAATGGGACACCGCTACACAAGTGTTTACTTCAGCCCATTTAAACTTCAGCTATGGTGCTGCTGTAAAATGACCTTCACTCCACACCACACCGTCACAGGACTATAAAACATTCAATAATAATGCTTGTGTTCTCTTCTCAGATCATTTTATAATAACTAAGCGTGTGCCTTGTGCCTCAGCATGAGGCAAGCTCCATTACACATCAGCAAACATCACCCTTCAGCTTGTTATTAGTTGTTAATAATTTAAAAAACAATGTTTTCATGTTTGTGACTGACTGAGGTTAGTTTACCCTTATAGATTATGTGTACATGTGCGTGGGCAAATTAACAAACATTCATTTAAATTTGTCTTTGTCAATCCCAGTGGGGATTCATTAATTTCAGGAGAGTGCGTTTTGTGTGTGTGTGTGTGTGTGTGTCGGAGTGTGTGATTGAATCTAAGAGCAGGCGCGCCACATGCCTGTGCTCCGCGACTTTATCAGATTTACTGAATAATTTATGGAGTAAGCTCTGGAGCAAAGTAGTGTGCATAATTGCATAACATCACTCCTATCTGCCATTCCTGCCATTAACTAAACGATTGGTCCCAGCACCTGCCCTGGTAATTAAAACCTTAGAGATTTATCATAAGCTCTGCCCCTTTCAGCCTGGGCCCGACATTCAGATTTGTGTTTATAATAGGTACGGGCGGCATTCAACTCAAAAACACGTTATTTAACACCAGAAACCCCAAACACAGACTGTTAAATGAGAGGTCCTGTATTAAAGAAGCATGGCTGCCTCCAGGCACACACTGTCCTGTGATTAAACTCCCTTTTCTTTCTGATATGACCTCATTACCGTCGCTGGCATCTGAGTGAAACAGGGAGGACTGGACAGTTGGCTCTACTAACAGGTGGTCATCTAAAAAAGTGGGTTTAATTCAGATGTGCCCTGTAGCTTCAGGTCTGCGAGAACATTTGTCCGATTGTCATTAACCCGGTGACTCACAGAGCACATGGCTGGGTAATTAAAATTAGGGACATTAATCATGTAGTCTACTCACGTGGTTCCTCAGTTGAGCATCAGTCTCTGCTTTTGTCTCCATTCATAAAAGAATCATGTGTCCCTTAAAGAGGAACTGAGGCTATAATTCAGAGGATATTTCAAAACAACACAGGACAGTTCCCTCACAGTTATTAACTCTGCCCCAACATGCTATCTCCTCTGCCCTTCCAGGAACAGTGGCAGTGAGTTAAATGAGTTTCAAGATACCAACTGAAGTCTGAGTGTATGAGGGAAGAGTGAACATGACTGGAGGCAAGGGCACAATGATTCAATCCGCGGTGGCTCTGGCAGCAATAGCCTAAATAAGTCACCGTGAGCATAGACGAGGCCTAGTCGAGGGAATTAACAGTATGGTGCTTCTGACTTCTGGATATTAGCTCAGCAAGGCTAATTACACTCTACCTGTGGGCTTCAATTTAGCTGATCCAGTCAATACTTGCCCTTAGTGAGTGAGTAAAGTTTGCACACAGAGCAGTCCAGTGTCCTTAGAAATGTTGTTCCTACTGATCTTTTTTGCAACACATGGTCTATGTCAAGCTCCTAACCAGGGAAGGAAGTATCTTGCCCTCAGGTATGTTTATGGACATGCAGACTCTCATGCTGAACAGCAGAGTTTGCAGTATTTCATGCTTTTTTTTTCTGGGCTAAACTTAATATTATATTGGCCTAAACTTTGCTATACCATGAGGTATGCATGAATATTGTTGGAATATGTAACTGAAAATTAACTATAACTATAGTGGCTCTCAGTAGAGGTCCTAAGGTCTAACAGTCTTCTTAAATCAAACTATGTCATACAAACATACACACAAACATATCAGTCCTCTCAATATGTCTGATGTTTTCATCAAGATCCCTGAATTTTTCCCTGGGAAGTTGGTAGAAATGTCAGAAAATATTGTTTCCTTTATCCGCCTTTTATCCATAACTGCCGGAAAATGTAATGGATTCTTTCTTGGCACAGGTTAAATCCTTTCACCAATTTTTGTTTAAATATGTTCAGTAAATTATACTTTATTCAGCATTCAACAAATTAACCCCACTAGATCTGGATTTGTATTTGGATCTGCACCAACATGCACACACTTGACAAATTAAACAATTTCCTGGATCTGCCCCATTGTGCGGATCTGCAACAAAATTTAAAGGATTCTTTCTTGGCCTATGTTCCATTCTGCAGTCTTTAAATCATCCTAATGACAAACCAACCAACCAACAAGGAAATGGAGAGGGCTTAAAACACAACCTCCTTGTTAAAATATAGTGACATTTTCAAGTGAACTAGTACAAAATCACAAATCACATTTCCACGAGTCCAATATGTATTGTTAAAGGCAGATGTGGTTGTAGGTAGAACACGCAGTTATCAGGACTTCCCCGGTGGCCAAGATTCAAAGCTTTATTTAAGTTGCAGCCACGGGGGAAGAACACAGCTCCACTGTATTTACCAAAGAGAGAGCCCCCCTCGAGCGTGAAGCACTCCATCATGCTCAGTGCTTCTTGGCTTTACATCTATCTCACAACAAACTTGACTAACAGACTAACAGATCCAGTGCTGCCAGTCTTGCGAAGCTCGGTAGAGATGGCACAGGCAGGAGCAGCCTCTGCCGCCGCGAGAGTGGAGCCAATTGAATTTAGCACTCGGAGAATCCTCCGTCATGTTTTCCGACTGAGTGTGGAAAAGGGAGCAAAGGTTTGTCTGACTTCTTCCTGTGGAGCTCGTCTGGTTGTCGCTCCCTCTGTATTTCAGGGATGCTCGGTAAGAGTTTATTTATGTTTAACAAGCCTCAAGCTGGGTCTTGTGCAGAGCGGGTGTTTGAGGGTTCACCATCAGGTTTCATACAGCATGTGCGCCCTAGTGTTTAGATACAATACAAGTCTGAAGTTGTACTTTAAGCTTTAATTTTGTTATGGTTTTAGGCGCCAGTTTTTACTGGAGATTTTGTACATAAATCAGTTAATTGTTAACTGATTATATAATTAATGAGGCCTTCCCAAACTGATGCAAATGTCATTAATCCAATGGTTAATTAACAGATGTTGGAGAAGCTGATACAATGACAACATGCTGAACATAAAACAATCCAGATGTTCTGTCAAAAATGCTACGATAACACTGTGTTGTCAGAAGAGCACTTCAAACAATTGTACGTCGACTTTTCTGCTCAATTGAGATCTAAAACATTGAATATGAAATCTACACTTTTCAAACAGTTTATTATAACCTTAACTAAATCACTGCATTATAATGTTGACAGTAACCTGGTGTGACATTTACTCTGACAGCAATGAATGCACTTTACTTTTTATTGACAGCTAACAATGACTATAAACACTGTCCCTTTTTATAATGTCATGGATAGTTTACATTATATATTATACATTATTTATGAGTGTCTGGGAAATCTGATGAAAGTGTAAATGCCAGGATTGTACAGGGAATCCTATTATCTTCAGGCTCTCTCAGACCTGACGTGACGCGATGAATGTAAACAACATGTCACGCTAATACAAACACACAGCATGGCTCTGGTTACTGAAGATGCAGGTTGACTAAGGAACAATGCAGCATAGTCTAAGAGGAGATTTAACAACCCGAACAGTCAACAAAAGAAACAAAAAGGTCAGTTTTTCTTTATGGAAGTTTTCTTAAACTTGATGGTGTGTAGAACACGACAGGCTGCACCCTTTGTAGTAAAACAGGCTCTTATACTTTTTTATCTTTAGTCAGGTTTTGGAAAACACTTTCCATAACTCATACTAAACACTTTGTATATTAACAATGCATACATGTTCTTAAACTAGGATAAATGGTAATCCATAAAAAAAAGGCCTTTTGAACATGTGCCATCACCCTTTAAAAGCCTATTTAATTAGGTTTATTATCGATATTTCGTTTTTCTATGGCAGCAGTGGAGCGAGTCAGACAACATTTCTTGATCATCAATTTTGAGCAACAGGAAAAAACTGTTTTAGGACATCAACATGACTTTGGTTGATTTTGGCTCATAAACACCAAAAAATGCAGGTGCTGGTGATATTGTGCACAGCTTACAACAGATTTCGATATGAGTCCGTACTCTGGTTTGAGAGAGACCACACATGCTCTAAAAAGGAAAATCCAAAGCTTGCCGTCTTGTTGTATCACAAAGCAACACATTGAAGGTGAGCTAAAGGATACCTGCCAGGGGAATTACACAGCACTTGAGTGAGCCAAAAAACCCAGTGGGTGCCAACAGCTAAATTTGGCACAGGGATGCACCAATCCAAGTGTTTCAGTCTATTCACCGGTACTGATACCTGGGTTTGGGTATCAGCCGATTCTGAATACTGATCAATTACCAGTGTTTAATTAATAAGCTGTAAGATTCACTGTATTTGAGACTGGTGTTGTTCTTTATGGATCAGGAAACATGGAGCTTAGATTTCTCTCTGAACTTCTCGTTATTATCCTGCAGTGATTATAGCTGTAAAACTTGGTGGTGGAGCAACTATGACATAACATACCTCAAACTGCCGACCTTTGCTTTTTGCTATTTTCATGCTATTGTTAGATTAGATTAATTTTGTGAAGATTTAGTTTCTAAATTATCTTTAGATTTAGATTTGGAAAGAATTGGTATAATCAATAGTAAATGCAGTGCAGCTATATTATATTTATTGTATTAGGTTCCTTATCTAAGATCAGGCACAACATAGTAAGGGGCATTTTGTTTGCATGCTAGGGATTACAATTGGTGGTGTGACTGAATATAGGGTGAGCATTCAAAAGTGGACTTAGTCAGACACTGTCAAATGAAGCAGTCGTTGTGTTCTTTTTAGCTTTAGTTTATACATGTGTACTATGATGCTCATAGTGATCGTCATTACACTGACGCCTAAAAATGTGTGAGTTTTTCTGCGGAATAAAACAACCTAACTACCTCTACAACAACAGTGTCTGTATTTTTTTTTACCATTGACTTAACATTTTTTGATTTGATTGATGGTGGAATAAAACGGTTCTAAAAAACAGTCCGAGGGCTTCAGTGAGATAAGAGAACCTGATGTGAGAGCGACACTGATTAATACAGTGAATCAGAGTCACTAAACTGAAAGGAGGCAATGAAATCTAATGAAAATAGTGGGAAATGTTTTCAAAACCCTTGTCAAGACTTTATATCATCCTGCTCTGCTCCTGCTGTGCTCATTTCAATAGAGGCTATGAGACACAAAACTATTCATCTCCTCTGAACCCGTCTACTCTCTTTGATTTACAAATCACAGATAATTGGCTTTTATATACTGATATTGAACTGCACGAGTGGAGAGTGAGGACTCTGCAGTGTTTATCTATCTCGATCTAATGAAGGATCATATGGTTTCCCTACAATTTTGAGTCCCTGAATTAAATAAAACAGACATCAGTTTATAGCAGTGATTATGCACTTTTGGAAAATGATTTATCCGAGCCATCACAAGCAGCGGGTTGTTGACAGCAGACGCTCTTTCACTTAACTAATGAGGGAATACTACCCACAACAACAAGCAGCACCATATGGTGGTGAACAGGCTTTTTCATGTAATATTATGCGGAATCTTCTCAGGTTTAAATGTTTTACTTATGTACTGCGGTCCCATATCTGACGAGGTCTTCCCATGTTCCTTCATAACAGTTTGTGAAAGGATTTTACCTTAATGAACATTTTTGTCTCCTTCCTTGTGATCTCATCTCCTGAACTATGCGGTTCATGATTAATTAAAGCATCAGTTGTCCGTGTGGTTTGCCTTATTAAACACAAAACTGAACCAAATTTAAATTATTTACATTTTCTAAGGTCACTATCCATGCAATTAATCTTTCATTATACTCCAACCTCCAACAACACGGGCAGCCTACACCCTCTTCCCCTGCTGCAATGAAAAAATACCATTAAAGTCACCTTTTACGTGTAGCTCATCATCCCAATGAGAAGGTCAATTAGATGGCACGCAGGCGTACCTTAATTTGGCTGAACTCATTTGCAAGAGAATTAACACAGCAGAAGACAAAGGGAAGTTCCTCAGTTCAGCTGCACTGAACTTGCTGCCGGTTGCTGGCTGGTCCTGGCTGGGGAACGTGGCTGGGTTGGGGGGGTTTGTTTTTGGCCCTGACACATTTAGAGAAGGCCAGACAGTGACATTATGACAGCCAGGCAGCACTCGAGGGACTGCCATGTAAATACCATCTCCGAGAACGCAAATGGCAGCGAGTTTGTGGTGGTGTGTGTTTGTCTGCGTTGTGTGTGTGTGTCTGTTCATATCTATGCCTCGCACTGCCTTGTGTGTAAATACACAGACACTGAAAGTACACTGTCAAAAAGATGCACTTAGATGATATTAGAAGGAAAGGAAAAAACGGGCCAAGCGCCTAATTATCCATTAAAGATGCAACACGACTGAGGTAAACATAAAACAGCAAAAACTGCCGAGGTGCTTTTGTACAGTCAGGTGAAGGGTGCTAGAGAATTCAGAGAGAAAGCAGAGACACACAGCTGTTTCCCCTTTATCCGACAATGTTCACAAAGAGGAGAGAAGAGTTCTTCTGCGGTCGGGCATGTTGATACAGTAAACTCTCAAACTGTGTCGTTTTAAGAAAGCACAGAAGATTGTTTTGGGGCATCGGCTGCCGAGCCACAGAGCATTTCTGCAAACTGTAGCTGTGTCGTGGCAGAGCCGGGAGACGGGGAGCAGACAGGAGAGGAAAAAACTGCTCCAGAAAAATATCTTCAAAGGTAAGAAAGACGGCAGTTTGAACCGGCTCCGTTTTGTCAGGGAATGATCAGAGGCAGGCTGCACTAAAGTTCCAATATGCATTCACAAGTTTGTCAAACTGGGACTTCTCGCCATTTCAATTTTTTTTTCATCACCACTGCATCTCATTTCATCAGGAAGTATGCACTGTAGTTTTTATCATGCCAAGGAATGAATCCATCACCCGAGACAAGGCTGGTTTCACAAAGGCAAACTATTAGTTCTTAATAGTTTCATAATTTGTTTTCCTACTGTTAAAATGCCACTTCAGCTCCCACTCGACATGTCTGTGATTCACTGTTTGGTTTTGCTTGAAGATTTAATTGCCTTACAATAATCACGGTGACTGTTTTGTTATTGTTATGGATTGTGGGACATTTAAGCCAAACAAGTTAAACTGATGACTATGCAAAAATGTTATAAATTTCCCTGCGTCCCATTGAAAGCAAAGCATTTTACATCAGAGGGCAATGACTGCTTTGCCAAAGATGAAGGGAGGAGCAACCGTAACAACAGAGAGGGAATAAGCTGCGGTAACTTTAAATGTGGTAAAAGTTTTTCATGTGCCAGATCAAAAAGAAAGTCGGTGTTCGGAGGAAGGATTACAGAGTAAAGAAGAAAGTGATTGATGGCGACAACAAACATTGGTTTAACAAATTTCCCTGTTGGAGAGCACTGTTTGTGTAATAACTCAGACACAAGAGGGAGACAATAGAAATATCACTCTCCACTGGTTCAGGAAGTTTATAACCATCCTGAAGATTTAAAGCTGGTCATTCAGTCACGCAGTCTGTGAGCTGTAGAGTCAGTCTATATCTCCATCTTTACCTTTAGTTCCTATCTGTGCCACATACAATATCCACATATTATTATAAACACAGACACACACACACCCAGAGAGAGCTTCCCACCCAGGACCTGGGGTCCATGCATAAATAAACAGGCAGTCAGTCAAACCTTTAGACAGCGGGCTAGTGACAGGGAGTCAGAGACCTGCTGACTGTAGAGGAATAATAACAAGAAGGAACAACTCCCATTGGTTAGCAGCAGACTCTGGCAGGTTATGGGACTTTTGAACCATGGCCTCTCAGATACAGAGTCTAGTCAGACTCAACCTTGGTCCACCGATCTGTCACTCTTTCCTGAAGCAGGACATCACAGTGTTTTTTTTCCGAACTTTGTGTCCGTACTATTGCAGAAAAAAGCTCAAGCATGACAATGACATTAATTTAGCACCTAATTAAACCTATTACACTGTATTTGAAGCAATCCATTGATGAGGCTCGATTTATTACAGAAACATAACTAATGCTTTGAACGTTACTGTGTCAGTGAGTGTCTACTGACTTTCACGTGATGTGCACGAATAGAGTACGAAGCATTTGAATATTGCGGTAGAAGCTAATATTAATGAGATTATGCAGTAAAATATTTGCACAGTGACAAAGTTTTAAGAAAATCGGTCTCACCAAACTGACTGGGTGGAATGAATGTCTATTGTGTCATGGCCTGAAATTAAATTAAATCAGAAATTTTTGTATTGATCCATTTTGTTCAGATTTGTGTATGTATGTATATGATTTGTGTATGCATATGAAAATGAAAAATATTCTATTCCCATTCATTTCCTGAAAAAAATGCATTATCTCTGCACCAATAAGAAAAGCAGACTTCCAGGATCAACATGTGCAGGCAGAAGTTTTTGCCTCTTTCTCTAAACTGTACGTCAGTCTCATCATTTACCTATTCTGAAGGAGAGCGGGCCACCGGAGGTGCTTCTCACCCACATGGCTAAGAAGAGCAGAAGCGCCCAGGCTGTGAGCATCTTCTATGACTCCTCATGGGTCCTGCCCCGGGGGTGCCCCTGTCACAGCCACCTGGAAAACACACAGAACACAGCACAACATTTAGACATGAACTAACATCAAGGAAAACACAAATTAGACTTAACTGTGCAACACTGTTTCTTCTGTACTATTGTATCGGGGCGAGTTAGCTTCTACAAAGCCAACAATTCATGTGACTTATGACTTTCATTATGGGCTGGAAGTGGGCTGTATTTTGGACCCCGGACATTTGCCTTGATGAAGGTTTTAAAACCCAGTGGTTGACTTTGTGTGTAAATCCATGCATTGAACTTAAGTCTACAGAGGCTTTTTCTTTTCATCCGTTGTTTTACTTGTTTGTAGGAGACATATTACGTTCTTTTCTGGTTTTCCCTCTCATCTAGTTTGTTGCAGAGGTTTTTTATTGTAAAAGGTCTTCAAATACACAAACGTAGTTTATGCTGTAAAGGGAGCTTCCCCACAGAAAACACTGGAGAAGGAGCAGCAGCAATGGGCAGTATGAGGAATACGTGTTTTCTGAACATTAGAGCATGTAAACCTTAATCAAGTTATAACACAGCTAAAAATGATTAACCTGACTATGAGCATAATATTATTTAAACTTCTGCGGGGGGTGGGGGTGGGGGGTGCTGGGAAGTGGCAGTCATTGCTCTCACTCAGATTTATGTTGCCGGTGCAGAGATCAAACTTGTAACTCTTCATTTACAAGCTGCTTATCTAATCTTTTGCTCCCCGTTGTCCTTGTGTATATTAATGTATAAAATGACAATCCTTCATGTGTGTAGCACGTGCACTTCTCATACGCTTTTCATCTGCAGTGTCCTTCTCACTGCTAGGCCACGGGCCACCTATGACAACCTCCTGTTGTGGGTCTCTTCTGTATGAATAAGGCAGTTGTCGGCTCAGTGTGCACTATTCTGTCTCTGAAGCGTTGTGTCCTCTGTGCCCTCTGTTTCTCCCGGTACATCTCTTCTGTTTCCCAGCATCAGACTCTGATCTACCTTTGTTTGGGTATTCAGCAATGTCGACGGGTCATTTTCTGACTTTCTTTTCATCCCCATCCTCTGCTGCAACAGTTCCCTTGTTTCCATCTGAGTATACAGTTGTGACAGCCGCCTCTCATGCACTCAAGCAGAGGATTGCAGACAGCACCTGCCTCCCACCTTTTCAACCCTAAAAAGTAGTTGACCAATAGAGGGAAACCAACTGCACAAAAGTGCTCGATAAAAGTGGAGATCTGGCTGCTCAGAGCGGCAGACACCAGCAACTGTTATGGTTGAGCACGGTTTCCAAATTATATCAGATCATGTGCTGGTGTGAGCTTTATGCTCCTCTGGACAAAACAAAAAGTGCTAGCTAAAAACATTTCATTTCAAAAAAATAAGAAAATAACACCCAAAGCTAGAAATGCTGAAAAAATGCCAAGAAGCACAAAACGTAAAACGTATTAATATGATAATATGGGCTCTGCATCAATGCCTTACTTAGTGTTTTCAGTGATTTTTCTTCTGTTTATATATTCTAGCATGTGATGCACTTAAGAGCAGGTAGTGTAAAAATGACTGGTGGGAGGGAAAGACTGAAAAGAGCTGTTGGTTCTACATCTTGTTTAATTCACACTGAGAAGAAAGAAAGAGAGGCGTGGCCTTCATTGCAGATTTCAGAGGGAAAAGTCCATAATGACGAATACATGAATTTAGTCCTGTTTTAAGTCATGCAGTAAAATCCTCTTTTTATCTATAAAGTAAAAAACATTTCCTCAAACACAGATTGGATTGAACTAAGGGCTGAACGATTAATCAAATTCATATCGAAATCGCATTTTGAAACAACTCGATCAGCAAACCGCAGAGGCTGCAATTTATTATGCAACACATCTGACCCAGGTTGAAACATGTCAAGTCGATGGTTTTTCAAATTCATGTTGTTATTCATGCTGACCAATCAGAATGTTTTGTGTTACATTTATATTCCTTTTTCTATTACTATATTACGTGATAGCTTTTATATTCTGAATATCAGTTAATTATGTTATATCTTATTGCAGTTTGTTTACAGAAGTGACCTGAGAGACCTAACTTGATTGCAGATTGTGCAATATTTTAATGCTGGCCCAGACACATTTAAGTGTCAGAAATTGTTTAGAGATATGTTACTTTTTCTCATTAGAATTGCTTTATTATTTTAATTGCTTCATTCATTTAACTTAACAGCCAAAGCGTTTGTGATTATTGAACTATGTTGGATTGTTCTGTGGCCCAAGCAAATTAAAAATATTGTAATAAAGACTTGTTGGAACCAAATCATATTTCTTGTTCTCATTCAAAGATGAGAGTCCTCATTTTTGAATTAGATGCAGTTGATAATCAGGGCAGTTGATATATTGATATGGTATCGATGTGGAAATACTTTACTGTGGCAGTCAAGTTTGATTGAAAGAAATAATATTGTAAATCCAGTTGCAATAGCTGTAAAAAAAATAAAAAATAAACGGAAATAGATATTTTAACCAAATCATTCGGCCCTAATTGAAATGTTTTTGAAGTGACTTCATCCATGTGCAGGATAATTGCTAAAAATCTATCTGCCACAAACCTTGGGCCCACAGAAGAGTTCTCTCATTTCATGCTTAATTGAAAACAAGGAAATAGACCTACGACATTTGGTTTATCTGGCGGAAGTTGTGACCCCATTTATTTCTCCCCAAAACTCCACTAACATGCAAATTCAATATTTGTTCCCACCATGAAAATAAGGTTAATGAAGAATAACAATTAAATGGAGAATAGCTGAAATTATTTAACTTACATTGGTTTTACTATACCATACACACCAAGAGCAGTGAGCTACATAGCTGCTACTGTGTAAATGACTCACCTAAACAGATATATGAGTGGAGCTATGGTATTTACTTTTAAGCTGAAAATTAACAGCCTATGTAATCAAACAATTTAAAGTTTATATTCATTGGAAAAGCAGCTATAACTGATATTTTTATCAAGTAAATGTGTCTCTAAAAGTCGACCACACACACACACACACACACACACACACACACACACACACACACACACACACAGTTAGCAAACTAGCTGCTGATGGAGTGAAGCATTTAGCAGCTAAAGAGCCAGATCTTTCCCTCAGGAGCTGGTAGAGACCAACAACAGAGATAAATGAGGGTGAATATTTCACTTCTATTTATTTGCCAAGTGGACAGGCACATGAATGAACGCTGTTCAGTAACCGCTGGGTGTATAAATAAGCAAGCATTTGCTACAAAGTAACTTAAACAGTGATGAAACATAAATGTTCAAAACTTATTTAAACTGCCTCAAAGCAGCTAAAGAAAATGTATTTAGTGCAGGTTTGAGATAGACGCTGACCAATCTGGATTTGTATTTTGGCGGGCCGATTCCAATACAGAAAATGGAGAGTAAAAATTAGGTAAAAGTTATCAGTATGCAATATGGGGGTATCGGAAATTAAATATTTGCATGTAAAAAGTTAACAAAAATGCACTTTTCTCTGCATTGTTTATTCTGTATATTAACGCAAATGGGAATATGCAAATTATGTTTTATATGTCAGTTCAAGTACAATGTCATAGATATACATTGGGTAATTCCGACACAATTCTCAGTGTAAACCAGTAAGACAGTGATTTCATTAATATTATTACTACTACTTCAACTTATCAAGATTCCTTCAAGTGATTCTCATATGCTTGACTAATGCCCTGTCCTCCTCTCTTTTCGTCAAGGAGAGGGTTTGTCATTTAAAGCGGTGAAGGAGTGGGCGGATCTGGTTTGCAGATATGGAGGATGGCATCCGCTCTTCTTTCATCGTCTTGTGTTTTTAATGAAGGTGCAGACAATCTACTTAGAAGTCGAGAGGGGGCAGTGACAAGGTCAGTGTGTCTGGAACAGACTTAACTTTGGACAAGCAAGACACCTCTTTAGACACATCCTCCTAAATATAGTGAGCCAGTTTGATCTGTTAGGTGCACAAAGGACAGAGCATCCAAATGTCAGACAGTACGTCCGTGGAGATGGCAGACAGCAAGATTAGTGCAGTAAGACAGAATAGACCAGAGGTTCTATTTTAATACCGGCACACAGTTGAGAACAGTACACATTTAGCCACAAAGTCATTTTCATCAGGAGGAAGTTCAATGCTTTGTGTATGTCCCTTGTTTGATTATTCTTTTCCTAAGGTGGAAGGTAGCGTCTGGATTTGGGGTATTGTTTACCTGGAGAGTCTCATCTGGACATCTGGACTTATAGGACAAATATAGAATGACGTCTTAAGACTCAGAAGAGGAAGCAGAAGAATCGCTGCCAGCGCACCAGTGCTGAGGAGTATTTACTATAGGGCAGGGGAGAGAAGAGAGGACTTCCAGATATCTTGTGTCAGACATTTGCAGGGGAACTTGTTTTTTTTATTTCAATCCTTTTACTGTGTGCTTCTACTGACTTATTTTTCTTATATCTTATATCTATTCTAGTATCTTATTGTGGCATAACACTTGGTGAAAAACTACATCCCTTGCGTACTGTGCTACCAAGGTCCAACCCATAGACTTCTGTCAATCATGATGTTTCAACCCATTATTAAGCTTTAAATTACTAATAAAACAACCTTGAACATATAGTAAAGTGATACAAACTACGTCAAATGAAAGAAACCATTTTTGTCATCATTTAACATGCACGTTGGCTATTTATTCTAGCCCATGTCCCTTCTGCTGACATGGAAGTTCATGACCTGCACTGCAGCCAGCCACCTGTTTAACTAAAATGAAAGAGTAACAAAACTGTCTCAGATAAATATTTAACAGTTTTCTTTCTTGCAATAGAAATGATTTCAGTATTAACAACCCAATTTGGCCCAGGAAATCAAACGATTGCAAAGTGATAACATCAGGTTTACTTCAGTGTAATCTGCTTCCTGCTTATAATTGCTGGTATTTAGGAACCATTTGGTCGCTCACTGCCTTTGAAGGGCCATAACATGGATACTGTGAGATCTCAGACTACCTTAGTCATTGCTCGGGAGAAGGCCCGGGGAACTGCTGGATGGGGCCGACAACACATCAAGATCATTTCACAGAATTTTCCTTGTAAAACGGTGCAAATAACAGCTGTCATTAGTCTTCCCCAAAGGTTCTCAGAAGACGAGAAAATACAAAACAGCACCACATGAGAAGCCTCTTCCGAAATTAATTGAGGGCTGGAAAATTCCTTGCAGCTTATATCATCATGCACACAGGGGGATTACTGCGTTTATTGTTCAATTAGCCTGACTTCAGAGTAGCTGGTTTGAAACAAAGCAAAACTCTTTTAACACAACTAACAACTGATAGCCAAGAGTGTGTGAGCGGAACAGTGAGGACTCCAACTGGAACAGACAGAAGCCTTTAAACAATCTTGATTCATTACAAGTAGAAGTGTGTCTTGCTTGACTGACACGTCGTAGATAGCGAATGAAAGCTTTACCCCTTCTACAAACAGGACACTATTACTTTTACTTCATTGGGAAGGGGGGGACGAAAGAGCCATTTGCACCGCTGATTCAATAACCTCGAGAGTAACTATGGCAAATCGATGTCAATAGTAGCTCAGATATGTAGCAGCAGCATTCGCAGGTTAAATCACCACTGAGTGGAGACAAACGCTCTAAGAGGCTTTAGTCTGGTAGTCAGAGCGATCCGTTACACTAATGGCTCTTCAGTGGGATCAGCGTGTTCATGTTGGAGCTCAACACAAATTCAAATGCACCTAGTACGGGGGTGAAATTAAAAATTTAGTTGAAGGATCGCCCCTTGCTCTTCAACACTCCTGAGTCGACGATATCCATTTGAGTCCGGCTACTCATCTGGGAAATACAAACACAAATTGATGTATAGCTCTAATACTGTATTGTTACAGCAGGGGCTAACATGCACGCTGCCCCTTCAAAATCATGGTTATATTTGAGAGTCCAAGAGGGAAAAGTGGTGAAATAAGGTGAGAGGATTCAGGAAAAGTACATAGAGTGTTACTCTGGTTTCCTCAGTTCTAAATATTACTTCCATAAATTTCTAATATGCGCTGGTATACAGCTTATATGTAATACTGTGTATGTTGCAAGCTGCAAGCCCACAGAGAGTGTGTTTCCAGATCTCCTCTCTTCACTGTCCATTACCTTTAGGCTTTTTTCCCCCCATAAACATTCTTCCTACTGTAAACTCACTCCCTTGCAGCCTCAATCCCAAACATCCCCCACAAACAATTTATTTGACTATGTTATTTCCCTGATAGGTGCGTTTTTGTTCTCCACACACGGTTCCTCGCCAAACACCTTAAAATAAACATTAAACGCCAGATTTGCCTATTGACTCGTGCAATATTTCTTTTAGATATTTATAGTCCTCATGACACTAACACATCGAACAGAAACCTCGTGAAAATACAAAGCTGCAATGATTCCTTCTGAGCGTCAGAATCAACAACAACGTCAAGTTCCTATTGATGAGAATGGATTATGGAGGAGCGGAGACAACAATAGCACAGATTACTTTGACTGTGAGTTGGTTTTGAATAGGTAGACAGACAGGCAATCATACTGTATAGAGTTGTACCCATTGCGTTTTCAGTATAAGCCTCCTCCTCCTCCGACTGAATAGGCCGAGGATTGGGAAATAAAATGCTGGCTATTGTAACTCAAGCTTTTGTTTCTTCGCTCGGAGAAAAGCCGGCACAGGCTGAGAGTGAGAGATGGAATCAGAGAGGAGAAGACTGCAGTGTAATCACAGCTGTACTGAACAAGGCTTTGAAAACAAAGCTTTCAGATGTCGTACACAGAATAATAATGACTTCATACTGTAAGGAGGGAAAAGTCACTTCCTCTAAAGTTTGTAGACTTCACTTATTTGACTTTGACAAGAGACGTTGGATGTGCCGTCTGAGAATTGAGTGGAGGAAGACAGAGAACAGTGTCTGAGCCAGTGTCTTTACACTGACAAACAGAATTTGCAGGAAAATATGATAATAATATTGCTCCATGTTGTGGTTGCATAAGCAGGCAACTGTGCCTTCTCCTCCCCTGAGTGACCAAAAGTAAATTAATGAATTAATCATACAGCTTTAAAGCACTTCCAAGAAGTAGCTGGAAACAGAGACAAAAATACATATTTAAAATCTATGTTTCCGTGCAGCTGGAGCCATAAGTAAAGAGGTGTAATGGTAAAACAAAAAAAGACAAGAGAAGATAAATAGGTTGGAGATGGGGAAAAAGAGTTGTGGTGATAATGTGGGGACTGGTTCAATTTGCACTCGATCTTTTGGCTGAGATGTACTTATTTATTTATTGTTTGTTTATTTATCTTAGCACGGATGCACATTTCCATATCTTGTCCCTATAGGCAGGTACAACTGCAGATATAACAAACTAGAACAACATGATGGAGCATGCCGTGTTCAAAGTGTTATACCAGTGTTATAGGTCATTTCAATATTTACTACCCTTTAATGACAACGCAGTTTATTTCCAAACATATGCAAATACTGGAAGGACTGATAAATAAGGTTTTTGCTTTAGAAGAAAATATCACATTTGCACAACGTTTTGGCACTGCCTCCTTTTGACACATTATTAATACGCCTCTCAACTTGGGCTGCTCCACGCCTATCGAAAAAATAAAAAATAAATATGTAGTGAGATCAACATTGTGCAATATTCAACAAACTATATAAAAAATTCAACACACAGACTCACACATGAGTGCAACACGGATGTGCAATATTTTACAGGTTTTCAACCTTTCACTGTGTTTCATGTTTATATAATGTGATTGTGTCTTCATTCTTATTGTATTATTGTGTATTCATTTAGTAAATACCTATTTCAATGTATTGTGTCGTACTGGTATCTGTCTCTTATTACTTCACTGCTTTATGTTTAGTTTAGTTTTAGTTAACTCACTCTTTTTAAGTGTATACTGGAGCTTCCCTTCTTCACGCAAACTGGGGTAAAAATAAACATCTTGAATCTTCCATCTACAATTACACAACAAACACAATCGTCTCTGATGAATCACATCTTCAACAAGGTCACAAGGTGTCATCATCAGTGTTGCAAAACAGACTGTTGTTAAGATTCAGTCATATTTGACAGATAGGCCTTTTTGTGGAAATATACTGACACACAAACAGTTTCCTTGATCTAATGTTTTCAAATGTCAAACCAGTTCTCGTTATTGTCTTCGTGCATTGTTGCACAAACTATATATTTATTTCTCTACATGAAAATAGAAAAAACAATGAGAACTGAAAACACATCTAATAATAAAGCAGATGCTTTTGGCAGCGACTTGTGACTGTTGAGGTTAATGATGAACAAATGTTGTGGCCATGTTTTATTACAGGTGTGTATTCAGTCGAGAAGAGGAGTAAACTAATGCAGAGGGCCGCTCCGGCTCCGGAGGCTGTGGATGGCTATAAATACATCACTTTCTCCTCTGACCCTGCTCTTCACACACACTGATGGGAGGTAACGGCTCAGTGACTTGCTGGCACCAATATTGACCTTAAATATTAATCATGTTGACTGTTTGGCATCAGCACTAATTTGCTCTGCATCCCTTGACACCTGTCTGATTTTAATACTGGTTCCTGTGTCAAACGAGGTTGTCTCGGTTATGCCAACACGGAAATATGAGGAAAAGCATCCACAGTCAGAAGAGGATGGTCTTGACAGCTGTTTGACTTCTCTCTCAGAGCAACAGTTTACATAATCCAAATATCCCAACTGTCAATCACACATCAAACGCTGTGTAATTCAATTGCAAATGGGCCATTAAAGATGACAGTTTGAACCAAAGGCAAGTCAGATGCATAATGAGCCTGGCCCATTTGCATATATTCATGTACTGTTGCATTGGACGTCTCACAACCGGCACAAAAGGAACTTGTAGATGGAAATGAGTGACGTGCAACCGATGTTTAAGGAGGTTGAGAGACTGTCACAAGCTGCAGGAAATTAATATGCATGTGAATATTTTCAGTGAGTTCAAAGCAATTGTATGTCAGTTTGAAATGTCTAAACAAGAAAAAACAAAGGAGAAGGCAGAGATATTTGTGTACAAAACATAGAAATATTAAATAGTTGAGTGTTCAGTTCCCTCAAACTAGCCGAGCCTCTGCTTTGGAGTGAACTGGACTGTGGCAGCCAGAGCACGCAGCTCACCTGGATTCTCAGGAGTAAACACTTATTATATTTTATAAGCTTGGTTTTCTTGGATTTACTACTTTTCATTAGCTGCTTCAACGACTAATTGTCCTCAGTCCTGTTTTGCACATTTTATTATTATTTTATTGAAGCAGCTAATGAAGAGTAGTAAATCCAAGAAAACCAAGCGTACAGCACACTCATCTAGGAGGCTTGACTTGTAAGGAGTCCATGGGGCAACCGTTGACTTGGCAGAGGTTTACTTAGCAATATTTTAGATAAGCCTTAAATTGTGTGTTGAGTGTTTTTATTATTTGTTATGTGGTTCTGCAGTTATTATTATTCCCTGAAATATACACTATAACTGAAATGGGATCCACCTTTGAAAGCCCCACTCTCTCAGAGGGGAGACAAATACTTAACGTACCTGAACACAAAATATAGAAGCACAAAGTAAACTTTAAGGATCTGGAAAACACAAAACAAGTGCTCCAGAGATGTTGTGCAGATAGGGCTGTCATTTTTTTGCTGGGCGTACAGGTGTTGTACAAGCATGTGTGTACAATTGTATCCGATGTCTTCCTCTGAAGCACAAACATCTATTGTTCGATCTGATACTTGTTGTTGTAACAGTGTCAACCCTCCTGCAGCTCTGACTTACATCTGAACTTCCAGCAAAACCAGGAGAGAGAAGCACTGTGGTGCTAAAACAAGATCATGAAATGGAGTCTTACTCAGCATTTTAACATGACACTACATTGAGAGACGTACAGAAACACACATATATCCACTACATTAAGTCTTTAAGTTAACTAATTTGCATGTTTTAAACTGTCGAAGGCAAAACAGACATGTTTGTTCTGTGATCAAGACCACTACACCATCCTTTAGACATTAGGAACTCAACATGTGGGCCATTTGAGAGAGTGACAGAAATAAGAATTTAAAATCCACGTGAAAAGCAAATTTTAAAGCTGTGTGAGCACAGTGATGATGCAAAACAGTAAGCAAAGTTGCAATATAGTGAAAATAAGGCTGATCTACAAAAAGTTACAGTGATAGAAAACAGGGGCCTATAGTCAGGAACCATCTCAGGTGATTCCATCGCCCATTCAACTTTAACAGCAATATGATAGCTATGTATAAAAGTTCTTCTTTCCCACTTAGCTGTTGTGGAAGTTTGCAGTCTATTAATACATGGCTCCACATTATGATGACAGCAGAGTCAAGTGGAATCATCCCTATGGGGGCGGTAGTTTGAGGTACTAATTAAATGATGATCTGAGATAAATGTGTTAATGACAGGTGGAAAAGTCCAGCCTTCAATAATCTCTTTGCATAAATAAAGAGTCAAAGTGATCCCTGCCCTCAGGTTATATGAAACCAGCCGGTGTTACTTTAAGTAGAGAAATAACTATCATACTGCTGGGCCAGTTCGTTTGTCAGCACGATATGACAATATGTTTTCATGTCATTACAGTATGTGAGTAAAACAATCATCTCCATCAGCCCTATACAACAGTAAATTTATACATTATTCATATAAGTCTACAAGGATGATACATATAATGCAGTAAGAGAATACAATTGTGAGACAAGAGGAGAGGAGAGGACAGGAGAGAAAAGGAGAGATGAGAATAAGACAAGATTAGAGATGGCAGGGAGATCAGGAGCAGCTGATCAAGAGCATCCTCCCATTTTGCCCAGCTCGCTTGTTGCCAGTCCCACCACAGGCAGTGACGTGAGGAGGAAAACAATGCAAATCATTAGCTATTTAATTAAGGGGAAATATAGAGATCTCACCCACCAGTGCCCAGGATCCTCATTCTATCCTACAACACTACAACCATACATAAATATTCTGTAATTTCTTCAATCATGCATCATGACAAAATATGGGAGTGGATGAACAGACTGGTCTTGCATGATGTTTTTAAATTGTGATTCTTGATCACTTTTTAATCGCCCAAGTTTTAATTGTCTGAGTTTGCAGGGTCTTCGTAAAGCTGACTTCGCTTCTTATCAAATACAGCATGTTAGGCACATTCATTATTTTGCATACTGTCACTGTTAAACATACATTTTTCTAGCATTGAGCATAAGAAAGACGCCAAAAATACTTTAGGGGATTTCATATAATTTTTATCAATATTTTTGATAAAGTTATATTTTTTCATAAACACTATGAATTATACCACTTTTAACAGCAGGAATCAACACTAATGCTATATGCACCCCCCCCCCACACACACACATATATCACATTGCATTGAGGGTTAGCAACCAAAACTCAATTCCAAACTAGACTGAATCAGAAATGGATTCTGAACGTGATAACCCATCTAATAGTTGGATCACTACAAATTAAAGCCTGCATAAGCATCAGCCTGTATTATTCTCTCACTCTAAAGAGAGTTCATTGGATATCACATACTCTCTCTCTAGTTCTCTGCCATTGTCCTTAGTGATTGTTCAACAAACACAAACATGCAGACGCCAACAGTTGGCAATACCACATGCCTCCCCCCACACACAATCTGTGTGTAACTGCTCTCGAGGGATCTTTATTATTTAAGATGTTTTTCATGAACATGTTGTGCACCATTTAATTTGTGACTCTTCAAGGAACAAAGATTTTAGTTCAGTCATCATTTGACCTACATTACCATATTGGAATAAAAACAGGGAACAAGTAGGAGAACTGGACCCAGAATCAATAAAACTCAAACAATGAATAAACTATTTAACATTAACAATTAAAACTGTTGTGTAAATATCGCAATGCCAACTTGCAATGCACTCTAAACCCTATTCTGCATGCAGTGTTAAATAATAAATATGTGCTAAAATTTTAAAATATTCATGAATCAACAGTTTGAACTTTTAAACAGAGGTGAAGGTAAAATAACAATTGATGGCATTATCATAACCTGACAAATAGAAGAGGGATGCCTGCCAACTCACTAATATTAATACATTGTTAAAGCCACTGAAAAATCAGACTGTAAGGCCTGATGAGAATAATATATTAATGTTGTGGGCATATGAATAGTGTAGCTTTTAATATACATGCTATGAACAACATGTGTAATTATAGCCGCAAGCAGCGATACGCAGAATGTGACCTCTTTGCACTAAACAGGTGGAAGCAGCTCAATTGGAATGATTTGAATCAATGATCACCAATTAGGTAATTGTGCTAGGTAAGTCCAGTATAAAGACCGCTGGGTTTTGAGGTACTCCTTTTTTTTTCATTAGAGGCGCCACTCTTAAAAATGCTTTGGTTGGCCTATTCCAAACCACCGCCTGAAGATATCTCCCAAGATTTATGATGATTGGACACATTATGAAAGAGTAAAATATATATATTATAATATTTGCTGAGCCCCACTTTTTCTGAAGAGGATTTGGTAGAGGATGACCACGTATTTGAACTGGTCTTGCTTATATTTCTATTATATTCAAATCACTCGCATTAGTCTAAAACATTTGATCCCATTCTGTGATCTTTGATGGATTTTGGTGGGGGAAAAATCAATAATGCAGGTCGTGAATCTCCCCCAGTCAACTCTCCCAGTTTAATCTAAACTGGTTCAAAGCTGTCACGCTCTCGTTGTAGCAGTTGGACTGACAGATGGATGAAAGCCACCGTTTACAGTAAACATGCTCGCGACAGGGCTGTAATCAGCTATGATGAAATCTTGTGATCAAACCTACAATTGTGTCTGATTGGGGTTGTGTTTTGAATTTCCTGAAGAGATTTCTTGCAGAGTAACCTCGTAAGTGGCCCGCTGAGTGGTAGAGAGGCTTCATGGAATGACTCTGTTATTACATGAAGCGGAAGAGGAGAACTAAAATGAAGAGACAATTAATGGAGAAGGGCAGAGCTAGAATAAAGATGAATGGATGCAGAACAAATGGTCATCTGATCGATCCCTCCTCAAGAGTCTCCCACTCCCAGTGTGCTCCACTGCTTAACTGGTATATCACAAATTCCCTACCTGCTACCTGCAATATATCATTGTATACGCACACACAGGTCAAACTTGTGTGCGGTTGACCCTTACCTGTGTGTAGTTGTGTTTGTGTGTATCAAACTGAAAGATTTAGAACTAGAGAATGCTCCAGGAGGACAATCACACTGAAAAAGACTGCAACATGCACCAAGGGCAAAAGGAAAGAGAAGCAGAAACAGGTACTGCCGCCTGGAAATGAGCTCAATGGCAGAGCCGTGTAGCTACAGCTCCCAGTTGGCAAAACCCATCGAAGGGGAAACCAACTTGATCTCAAAATCAATGTCCCTCCAAATTGTAACAGCTTGTCACTTTGGTTGGACAGCTGTAAGGGACAAAATGCAAGGTGTGCTTAGGTGTTTTATTTCTGTGTAAGTTCGCATAAAGACACAAAAACTAATAGGGTTTAGAGAAACTTTGAATTAACCGCTTTTGTTGTGATTATCATTTCTATTTTGAACGTTTCTTTATTTAAGAGGGAGCATGCAACCAGGTTGTGTCATCCGTATGCCGAAGTGTCCTTGGGCAAGATACTGAACTTCGAACTGCCCCTCATAGGAAAAGTGCTGCCCATAGATGCGCTGTATAAATGTGTGTGTGTGTGTGAGTGTGTGAATGGCAATAACCTGTAAAGCGCTTTGACAGGTCATCAAGACTAGAAAAGAGCTACATAAATACAGAACATTTACCATGTTTCCAGGAACTGGAACAGAGCAGCATGCTGAAGAAGGAGCTGAGCCGCAACGCAAAGCTCTGAATTTACCAGTCGACCTATAAACCTCACCTATGATCACAAGCGCTGGGTAGTGGCCAAAAGAACGAGATCTCAAACAAAAGCGGTCAAAATGAGTTTTATGCTTTTGGTGCCTTAGCGCAGCCTCAGAGATAAGTTTACTTGACACTTCAAGACACCTGGGAAGACCTAGAACTGGCTGGAGGAATTATAAATCCCCTTCTGCCTTGGAACAACTTGTATTCCCCAGTAAGAGATGGACGTCTGTAATACTGAACTTGGCCGGCTACCTCAACAACCCGAGCCCCAACAAGCGATAGACGAACGGATTGACAGACAGATGGATGTTTTGTCTTTTCTTGCAATTATCATTCAATAATTATGTTGACTGCGATCACATTTCAAGCATCAAACTGATATCCTTTTATAGGACTTTTACATGGTACATATAGGCTGCAGTTAAAGACATTGCCTTCTGCAGAAAGTGAACCTCTAGCTTTTAAGATGAGGCTCAGCAACCTTTCTAAAAGTTATGCTCCAGCTGAAACACTATAGCCGATAGCTTTTCAAAGAAATTACATTCATACCAACAGGTATCTTACAGATAGCTCAGCACAGGCAGGTGTATGGAGAGCTTTATTAAACCTTTATGTTCTTTATCCATTGCTGAAATTGGATCTTTTTGTCAGCAAGCCTTACTCCAAATATACATTGGGTAAACTGCAAAGTACTAGCACAGGTTTTTACATGTAGGTTCTGGGTAACATCTGAGCAGTCCAGGAAGTTAAAAGCCTCACTCACGGACACACGCTGTGTTGGAAATGAGGAAGGGGCATTAATAATGCTTATTAAACGTCCCTGGAGAAACAAAGATTAAAAGAAGGCTCTATCAATAGTGCTCTCTTTTCCCTGTAAAATGTGAAATAATGTGTCCCCACATGGGAGGGAAGTATAATGAAAGGGAATAATATGCATCTGAAAGGCTCTTTTAAAAACGGCAGCTTATTTAAAACTGAGAAGGAGAATATGAGGCACACAAATTGAGTCATTGTATGATGACGTTCATGATTGTAACATGCATTACCAGTCCTCACTATCACTTTAATGGGATGAGATTTAAACAAGTCAATGTGAATGTATTTCAGAATCTGCATACAATTTGCACACATACATTACGAGAGTGGAGTGGCACCAGCACCAGCTACTTTACTGGGAGCTGTTCTTCTACGGATGAATACAGGACCAATTTCGATTAGAAGTGGTGAATAACCCCCTGAGGTTGAGTGACTACATTTACATTGAAGGCAGTATTCTGACCATCGACCTTATTTTGAATAAACATTTTTGATAATGATGTTTGCATGACTTGCTGATAGAATATTCCATTCATAGTCCTGTTTACATGATCCAGAGCATAGTCGAATACATCATACCTCTGATGATCCTGCAACCCTTCGGAAAATATTTCCATGGAGATGTTTGCTACATTAAAATATTTCAATAGATCCATTTCCCTTATAATATACAGCATAACTGCGATGACCCCAACAGCTTGAATTCTTTGAAGTGCTAACCATATTGTAGAGCATGCTGTGAAAACTTGCATATATGCATATACTGCATTTGATTTGATTATTGCTTATTATGAGTATGACCTCTTTCGGATCAGAACATGCTGTTTACAGGCAGTGATTTGAAAATCAGAATGTATAATCTCTATAATATATGTTGTGTTTATGGCTGAGGGGTTGTGGCAGGTGGTATCTCCTAGTTCAGCTGATGGCCTGTCTTACAATGTGGAAGCGGAGGGACATTCCTTTCAATAGCTCCTTTTTTTCTAATGTGCCCCACACTCTGGACCAATAAAGCTGCATATGTAGGATGATGACATTTATGATGTACTTAATTTGTTAGGCTTACACTGTGAATGCATACACAGACATACACTCAAAGTTCTATCAGCAGGACACCGCTATAGCAGGCCCATTAACTGAACTGTAGCTGGAGGCATATGCACAAATGGTCTTCTATAAAATCAAAGCATACACATGGAGAGGAAAGGCATGTACATTTCTAATGCATGTCATTTGGTCTGAGCATTGGTACATTGGTGTTTTTATGTAGTTAGATAATGTCTGCAATGCACTTTCATCCCTATTGCTACCAAGAAGTCCATCTCTTTCAGTCTGCCTGAATCTCCCCTGTGTGTCCTGAAAGGCCCCGACCCCCTCTGTGTTCTCCTCGTAATGAGGTACAAGGCAGACCTCCTCCTAATGCCACAATTATCGGCATATCTAAAGGCTGTTGGGCTGTTTTCTTTGCTGGCATACTGCTATTACCCCGGCACTTCCCCATGAGGTACACATCAAAATTACACCCAATAATATCACGCAGCTGACAAGCCACCCTGCTCGCACTCAACCACAGCCTGGCTGAAAGCGTTTGGTTCAGATTCAGAATGTGGTGCTTGTTTGTTTTTGACTGAATTCAAAACATTGTTATGTACACCCTAAATAAAACAATATTATTTAAACACAATTGTATTAGGAACGATTTTGTCCAAAGCGTTTTGATCCATATAAACCATTGAGCAGTATATACGTGATTACTATAAGCAGTTTAGAGTGTGTGTGCCTGTGTGTGTGTGTGTGTGTGTGTGTGTGTGTGTGTGTGTGTGTGTGTGTGTGTGTGTGTGTGTGTCGGTATGTATCATGACAGAAACACAGTCTTCAGCAACATCTCCTCCAGTTCAGTGCTGGATTTTACTGTTTGTATTAAGACACAGAGATGACCAATCATCATACACTAATGAGCAGAGATGCAGGAAATCCATTTGCTAATCACTGCATGAAAGTGATAAAGGACGGTGGTGATGGGATCAAGAAGGTTTCAGATTTGGATTCTGCTGCCGATTAATTACTTCAATAAGTCTAAACCATGATGCCGATGTGGGTCAAGTATCTTATTTAATTAACCGTAGACTGTTTGTCTTGGCACTCGGACCAACATCTAATTACTCAGTAGCTGCAGCAGAAACTATAATGACACAAGTCAGTGGCAGAATGCCTGATTCTTTTTATAAGGCACCGCCCTGCTGATCCCTACTGCAAATTCATATTTAAATAAAGTGCAGTGGAAGAGGGAAATGTGAATGTTTAGTTTGTGGATCGTTTGGAGAGAAAAAAAACATATACTCATGGATTGTGCCTTAATTTGTTCAATTAATCAATTGGAGTTGACATGAGAAGCCAATAAAATGCACCACTTGGGTGTGTGTGGGCTATACTGTCTATGGTGTTGGCAGAGCAGAACAATATCCACAAAGAATATGAGATATCAGCAGAAGCCGCTGCTGCCAGTTCTGCCGAATGACCCCTGGGGATCCATTATCTGACACCTTCCAGATGTAGACATGTTTTGTGACTATATACCATAGGGTAAATGTCTCATGGAATATCAGTCAATTTAATACCCAACACTATATTGAATCCACTCCATTCGCCACCCATCACTGAATGAAATGGAAGATGGAAACCAGCCCATGCAGTAAGTAGAGTGCATCCACAGTTGCACAGAGGTATCTATGGTGTGTAGGAATCATAATAATCGGCCAGGCTAGTCATCCATCATGAAAGCCTGGCTAGAAAACAATCAACGATTTAACCTGCCTCTGTGGCAGTGCACAGCTGGTGAGAGGAATGGCTTGTACCTGCAGGGTGGTGGATAATGGAGGTGAGCATCACAGACAGCAAACCAAACTCCAGCCACAGTATCTGTCCCAAACCCAACCAACGCTGAAATACTTCAGGAACCCTGTACACATCAATAAAGGCCAACTTTTTCATACTGACGCAGTGGAGGTGGTCCTCAGGGCTGCTTAAGATACAGATCAAAATCAGTGGCCTCTGTTTTTGCAACAGCAGATGCATTGGACTAGCTTGTGTGCAGAAGGACAATATAAGCACACTTGCTTTCCTTGGTACAAAGACAAGATAAAGAACCACAAGGGCTTGGTGAATTGAAAAATAATTGGATATTGTGGTTAGTCATTTTCTCAGAACGTCACAATACCCGTCGTCTGCCTGTGAATACAGCAACACACAATAAAAACACCTCACCCTTTGGAGAACAGTGAAATTGTTTTCTTCTTTGAAAAATGTCCAGGACATGCAAAGTGGCAAGTCAAGGATTTGTGGCAAAGACCAAGGGCAAGTGTCAGGTGAAAGGTTTAAGGTGCAGGGATTTGTATGAAATAAACTGGTAAAATGTCACCATGACACAAAACTGAAAAGGACAATTTTTGAAATAATAATGAAATTAAGTACTTGTGTTACACTTCATGGAGTAACCATGAGATTTTGAGAATATAATAAAAATGATTTGCTAAGATCAACATGATAATGTGGGGGTGTGAATGTTTCTATTTGGAATTAAACTGAAAATCCTCTTATTCTATCTGCCTTCCAAAGTCGGGTGAGACCTTGGTCAGCCATGACTTGAATAATATTAACGGCTTGTGTCGGAAACACAGTTAAAATACAGCTCTGTACACGAACAGTTATAAGCGAGAGTGGCCTGAAGCTAGAAATCTCATTAACCAAAAGGGCAAAATAAGGTGCATTAAGCTTGGCAGTATACAAATGCAAGAAAAGAATGATGTTTCCACCTTGACGAATGAATTCATTTAAAACGGTCAAAGTTACAGTTTCCACAGTTAGTTGCAAATGATTCTCTTCACTGAAAATGCTGTGATGGAGAAAGATTAGTCCTTTGGGAGCGTGGTTGTGATCCATCTGGGTCAGTGCTGAGGACTGCAGGCACAGGGGTTTTGTTTTTGTACCAGAAAAGACAACAAAAACCTTTTAGCATCCTACGTTAACATCACATCAGTTTTTCAATTTGCAAAAGAGCAAATCAAACACAAAAAGAACGGGTGAGCAGAGAGCTAGAAAAGCAAGGAATAGAGGGCTATAATGACAGGGCTCCCAGGAGGCTCATTATCTTTCAAAAATGACCCCTATTACCATCCGAAAGAAATCATTTCAGATCACGGCAATGTTTCAACTGCGGTTAAGATGTTGTATTTATACTTTCAGAAAGATATGTGTCTAAAGATAGGGAGTCATGACTGAAATCTGGCTTTTGAGGTTGAAAAACAAACCTTGACTGTTGGTAAACAAGACAAGACACCTTTTTCTGGAGGGTACACACTTTGTATGCTTCGACTTTCACTTTGGCTTCCATCCTTAAGAGTTTTGTGTGTGTGTGTGTGTGTGTGTGTGTGTGTATGTGTATAACAACACCAGACTACTTCTGTCATCATTTGCACGACCACAGGAGGTCACTTGTCAGGAAAAGTAAAACTCCAGCAGTTTAACTATTTGAACAAACAACCAATGCTGTCATGTTTGTTTTGCCACTTGCTCCAAGGGCTCAGGCAGTTCCACCGGTGCAATAGAATCCAGATGACATCCACAGTAAAAACAGTATCTCCTAGCAGAAAGTACTAAATGTCAATGAGATAAAATATATCAAGCAAGAGATCAAACAACAGGGGGAAAAAACATATAACAAAATCTTTTTTGTTGAGTGAATTGAAATTTGAAATGTATTTTGCTTCTTGTCTGCACGATGCCTGCTGAGCGTATTAATTACACAGCGTGTAATGGCAGAGAGACGAGTTCAAAGATAAAGCACTCAAGCAGGAACTTCCATGTTTTCCCTGATATCCAGTGTAACCTTGATATTTTTATTCCTACAGTAAAAAAGACTGTGAGCATAAATGCATTAAATAACTATTCATAAAACAGCCGGGGAGGGTAGAGATTGAGCAAACACAAGCAAACAGAGCTTTTAAGTCTGCAAAGGGCTTTCACCTCCCCGTTACTTTCTTCCTCTCTTTCATTTTTTTTGTGTTTCTTTTAGTTCTTACTCCTACACAACAAGACACATGTGAATACACACCGGATGGGACTTTACTGAATTATTACGTAAATGAGAAATTGTGAGGGAGCCCATCAAATTAAATCCACTCAAAGATGTGTTTTGCATTTTGTTATGTTTTTGGGATATTTGAAAGATGTAGATTTAAATGCTAGAATGCCTCTTAAGCGTTCATCTGCTAAATGGGGAAACTTTAAGCATGCACCTTATACTTGAGTTTTAGGCATGAACTTGAGAACAAGATGTAGTGACAGCACAGCCACTTTGAGGCCAATCATGTAGCCAAGTCTAATGTGAACCAATATTTCCTTTTTAACACTTTAGCATTTATTACTCTTTCTGTTTTTAAACGCTAAACCTTATCACACAAAGTAAAGCTAAATTCAAACACCCTGTGAAATGGATGTCAGAGTATTATGCGTCGGGTTAAGACAACTATGAGGTGAATTGCTGCAGTTATTGAAAGATGCTCACAGTAGACACTGAATCCAAGTGTTTTCAGTTATTTCATGGCTGATTGAACATCTGCTTGGGTCGAGTGAAGTGATGTTCTACCTGACAGGTGCATCCGGGTACACACCCACTGCATTCAGAGAGGAGAGGTCCAAGTCAGAATTTAAAAAGTCATTTGTTTAAAAAGTGTCCACTCTATCCCCAGTTACCTGGAAGACGAATGATAGATAATCGGTTTTCTGATGAAAACCCAGTAGCACTTACTGTGCAATTTAGGTGCACTCCTTTACCATATCTCCCGTAATTTGTCTTACTGAACAGATTTGCCACTTCGTACTTACTGCTAGGTCTCCTATTGTGCTGCAGCTTCTGTGGAGTGTCTCTGATGTAAGTCACTTTGAATTTAAGTGTCTGCCAAATGACTGAATGTAAATGATAGATGGATTGAGTGTAAATACAGCTAAAGCATTAAGCCCAAATATCAATGAGGTTGAGGAACGCTAGTGAAGGAGAGAAGGGAAATGTCACCATATTCTATAGAGCACTATTTTGGGAAAAAAATCATTGCCACAAACAAGGGCATACTGAATGACTCGAGTTAAAAATAATAAAATTCCCTTCCAATTCTTTTATGACTACTCAATCCCACTTAGAATATAACCAGCATTTTGGGGGGGGTTTACCACAATGTCTGAAAAAAATGACTCTGCAATAAACATGCTTTTATTAATGCAGCCTTGATCCAACCACATGAATGGCTGATTTCCGATAATGGAACTTGTACAACTTGTACTTTTAGCCTTTGTCTGCCTCTGTATGAATTATATTTTCAATTCTTACTCTTAGTCTATGAGAGTTCTATGATACACATTGTAATACTACCAAATCCAATTACATTTCGAAGGGATCATTCATGGTTGTATAGTCAAGCTGCATGGATTCATGTTGAAACAAATGTATGCTCCCCATAACCCATGTGTACACAAAGACAATTCATAAACGTGTGCACATGTAGGTTAATTTAATACCTTTTGTGCTTTTATGTTTTAACCTGAATCAAGCCAAACACATTGTTAATATCATTGGATTTTTTTTGTCATGGTAATAGAATGCTTTTGCAGTGATTGTAAGAACTCCATTTTATAGAAACTAAGGGCCTATTGCCTGCACTTGGCTGAAAATAGATATTATGTGTCTCGAGAGGCTATACTGCACAAAATTTGCATTTCCACGTCTGCCTCTTATTACTTCTTGAAAAGGGCAAATGTTCACGGTGAAAGGTCCTGAGGATAAATATGACCATGCATTAAATAGGAGGCACTGCTGCACTGCTCTGACACCACCCTGCCATTTACTCTGTAGCTGACTCAATTCAAGTTTACATCTACATGCCTGTACCACAATTATTCCTCATGGAAGCACAAAAGGTCATGTATTTTTCATATAGAGTAGCAGCATGTGCAGGGCAGAGGCAACTTTATAAATCCACCCTGGGGGTATTAGTGAGATAGGGTGTGTTCAGGCTAGGTTGAGAAGGGAAACGTGGCAAGGGGAAAAGGGAGGGGAATGAACAAAGAGGTGGGTAAGGGGGTGAGTTAATGAGACTTGTGAGGAGATCAGATGGATCAGGCCCGTCCAAGATCACATGTGTTGGTGGCAAGATGAAACAAAAGGAAGGATGGAATGCATCAATGACAGTTTAAGGATGAAGAGGTGAGACAAAGAGGGAAGAGGTGTCAAGGGAAATGGAAGAGAAGGAGAGGAGGAAGGATGCCGAGCATTACCTTGCCTTAACTGCCAAGGCTTGTTGATCAAAGAAAGATTTTGCACAAACTTCTAGATATACACACTCAAAAGAATAATACCTGTGTGGAGACCAGGCTATTAAAGGCATCATCTAGGCTCTCTTCCAGCTCTTACTGTACCTTCATCACCATTCACATGTAACTGAGCTCGACTACACAGTCTAGCTCAGATCGGGGACTCACTACAATTGATACTCTGAAGGTGAAGTGAACAGTGACATAGCAGCTGGGGTAATATAAGTGTGGGTGGCAATCTGAGAAGTGAGGGAGCCTATCAAGCTGAATAGAGGCCTTCTGGACATGTTTGTGGCAGAGGTTCTCCTTGAGAAGTAAATGGGTGCTAGAGGACCCAAAGGGCTGTGGCAGGATTGACAAAAGAGAATAACTTGGCCTCAAGAAGGTTCTGGTAAACCATCAGACGAGTCAGGGAGGGAAAGTAGAGCTTGGTCATAGCAAAGTGCGGGAGGATAACTTCTGACTCTAACAGAGGATATCATTGGACAAAGGAAGGAACACTTTCACGGACTCATCTAGCCATTTATTTCCTCTGAAAGCGAGGCATGGTTTGAAAATGTTTGGACTGCATTTCTTGCATCGCTGCCACTGAGACCTGACCCTGGATAATGGTAGGATATTAATGGATGGATGGATGGATTCTAAAACACAAGAGTGTGAAAGACCCCTTTTTTCACATTGATTCCACTGCAATAACTGCTGTGCATTTGTAACTCTCCCTTTCACCTTAAATTATATTTCCCTTCCCTCTCTATGCTCCTGATGCAACAATTTCTTAAAGCCACCTTTCCGTTATATTGCCACATAGGTCTTATCCTTGCCTGCAAATCCTAAGTGTGGCCATGGCAACCCCAGGAATAACTCATGGGGGAGTGTTAAAGGAGTTGCTTTTTTTTTGGTATAAGAGTACACTGAATTACACCTCCTTTTGAGCAATTATGGCTGTGAAGCTAGATGACTTTCTGAGTTGGATTTTCTGGCTCGAGTTACCAGCTGTTACCTCTTAGGAAGAAATTGAAACGTCACTGGGGAGCAGAGGTAGCAGTCACTAGCATCTACATGGGAGATTAGTAACACTAAATCTCTACTGGTTGAAGTTTTTTCTATTAAAAACAAAATTTGGAGACAGTGTCCATTCATTATGGATACAGGTCCGTTGTTCCGGCCTTGTGTTTGTGTGATGTATGTCCACAGGGTGTCCTTGTGAGAAGGGAAAAGATAGAAAGATGCAAGCAAATGTGTTTTGTTATGCCTGTAGCAATCGGTTATAGATGCCAGGGTAACATCTGGGTGCACCACAGTCCTACAGTATACATGCTCCTGAGGCAAACAGGACCGTTGTACAATCTCTCTCCGCAACCTAATCCTGGCCCCTTTGTCAAAAAACTGATGATGATGCACTTGGCTCAACAGTAGTTTGTTCTCCCCACACTCATCTTCTACAAGGAAACAATATATTTCTGTAAACAATGCTGGGGTTCTCATTTTAGAAGGTAATATGTTAGGTCATATTCTCTTAACCCTGATAAGCAGCAGTATTTCACAGCCAATCTAGCCTAAAAGAGAAAATAATTGAATTTCTTAATTTTTTTCCGACCAGGAAAATCTAATCCAAGAATCCAAAGGTGATTCATGGGTCCTTTCGGACAACAAATGCACCTCAGCAAATATACACTTTTCAAGATAGGTCCCCCTTAGGTTTTATAGGTACTATAAATGTACAAGTAAGTAAACAGCACTAAAAGTATTCTGAAAAACAGAACCTGAGTGTTTTGAAATAGGCTAAATTATTCTGATCATGTCTACATTACAAATTGCTGTAAATAATGAAACGTAACACTTATTCATTCATGATTATTGGTTAACAACAAAACCAGTAGCTATAAGTGACTCAGTGGGTGTTGGACAGCCAGTTGTGTTATTAATGTTCATGGATAATAGAGATGAGTCTGATCAGTCTGTATATAAATATTTATGCATGTATGTGTGTGCATATTTTGTCAGATGTGTAAATTCCTTTCATGGTAGATAATAATGTGTTAATGTCCTGCACTACATGGTGCATGGTAACAGGCCAATAAGGCAAACCTGGATTAAACAATCATCAAACACATGGAAATCTACATCTTGATTAAGCACCGTTGATAATGGAAGGAAGGATTAGGAACTTTAATCCTAAAGGCAGGATGAAGAAATCTAGTCCTGCCGAGATGTACCAGTGCTTCACCTGTTTAAACCTATTTAAAATACAGAATAAGGACAGACCTTCCAGGCAAGTACCGATGTACAAATCCTCTGTGTGAGACAAGTCAATGCAGAGACGTACTTCACTACTAATTTACTAGTTTCTCAGTTTATGACTAATCACGTATTGATGGAGTTACTTAAAACAAATGTAAAGTGACTAATTTTAAATAAATAATATGTTGTTTTTCCTGCTCTTGACCTTTGGCCCTAACTGTAAATACACAAATATGTAAATTTACAGTTGTGAATACATAGATAATACATAACAGATCCCAATTTAATGCCCCCATCTAACGATAATAAACCCTTTCCTGCAGGTGACAATTTACACAGCATGACACTAAAGCCTGTCAAATGTACAGCTATATTTTCCAATTCAATCCGTTAAGTATGGTTATACAAATTGGAGAAACAGCGGAAATGGGCGACTGCAAGTGGTTTCAATAGGGATGCTTTAACCCTGCAGCCTCAAAACCACAGCCAATTTGCATATTTGTATTGATCTGAGCCCAAGATTCTATCATGTTTCTGTATGTGCATTCATGAGTGTGCACACACAGATGCAAATGTTTAAACATGAACACCCATTCAAAAAAATACACGCATGCTTAAACATGTGCGCACACACACCCCGATGCATGTTACGAAATTTCACAGCTCGCCTGTGTTGAATTTCTTTCTGATTAAATTTCATTTACTCCAACTGGGGTTTCATCACCCAATAACAACCAGAGAAGCTGAAGCGCTGATACATACTTACACCAGGCGCCGGGAGAATATCAAAGCCATCCACCTATCCTCTTTTATTTGTCCCTGTACGTCTCCTCACTTGTTTCCTCTCGTCTCCCTTTTCTTTTACACATAACTATATCCTCACCTCCGACCTTACTCTCTACTCTCAGGTTTTTGATTCCCCTGAATCGCCTCCTCTCGTCTCTCTCCTCTTGTTCACATTCCTCACCCGGCATAGCGGTGTCATGTAAGACACACTGCCTGGCCTAGCAGAACGACAACAGCCCAGAGAGGAAACTACACCATCCTCGACACTCTACATTGACATAACATCACTGGCCAACAGCCTCCAAAGGCCAATAAACCACTTGGGCCGGAGGTATAAAACATTGTAATAGAGAGTGGCGCACCGTGTTTAAATAAAGACGTGGACTCTAAAATTGAAGTATGTATTTTCTAGATTAAACTCTAAGTCAATTAATTGAAGAAAAATAACCTACTGTACAATCGATCATCATGTGCTGAGTTGTCATTTGTGTTATGATTGGTTGCAGACCTTTAAGATGATGGATCTTATATCCAAACCTGACCTTCTCAATGCCAACACCAAGGAGGTCAATTACTCAACAATATCCCCCCCCACCGGAAGATCTGACCATAACCTGGTTCATCTCTTGCCTGTGCAACCAGCTGTGACCCGCACAGTGAAGAGCTTGTCCCACGAGGCCTATGAGGCTTTGAACGACTGCTTCGAGTCAACTATGAGGGAAGAGCTCTCTGGGGTCATGGAGAAGACATCCAAAAGCCTCAAACACTGCATAACAACTTGATTAACTTCTAGGCTGGGAAATGGGGAGGAGCTGAACCCTGTTGAGAAGGAGTTGAGGAGAAATAACAGGCAGGGGAAGAACGGCTACAGGAAGAAGATGGAGGACCAGCAGCAGCAGAACAACGTCAGCGGTGTCTGGAGAGGCCTGAAAATCGTCTCCGGCCACAAGAAAACTGACTCCCAGGGGACCAGAAGTGGGCAAATAATCTGAAACTGTTCTTCAACAAGTATCATCTGTCACCTGCCCCTTCCCCCAACCTGCCAGCGTTCTTGCAATCCCCTTTCCCAAAGCACTCCGCTCATAGTTAACCCCCACCACCTTCCCCACCAGCCCACCGGAGTGATCATGAAACTGCACTTTACAACAGGGGTCAGAGCAGATTGTATCTACTGTGCAATATTAATTTCCGCCCGTGCAATTCTCTGTACATATTGCTTTTACACTTGCATTTAAAAGTATAACATGTTTACTTATGATTTACTTATTGACTGCGATGTCCCTGTGGTGGGTCTAATAAATAATTATTTTCTCTTATCTTATCTTATAAGACCCTGTCAGAGGGGGAGGGGACACAGGAAGTTGTGGGGTGTGTGTTTAACAGAAAGTTGGACAGTGAACTAAGATCCACCCACGGTTGGTGACACAAGAGCAGGACCAGAGTGGGCTTAGGAACGAGCAGAGTAATTACGGGGAGCGAGGCTGAGGTTATCGCCAATTTTCGGTCCAGCCTGCGTCCATCCTTGTTGTTGGCAACAGTGTCATTGAGGCTATGTTGTGACCTCTTAGTAACTACTGTAGTACAGCCGTAAAGCTCGGTGGTAATTAAATCCCCTAGAGCTGACAACAAATCATTTCGCCAGTGCTGCCTGTGCTGTGACACAATAATGAAAAGCCCTTGTTACAGCTCCGTCAACACTTATTACAAAAATACTGTACAGGAGCACCAGTACTTAAAATAAAGCCTGTGTTTCATTTTTTTGTATGTATAAAAAGTGAATATCTCATTTCGGATGATTGGCTTAACTGAACTGAATGGGCTCGCCTGTGGCCCACAGTCTTTCCCTATAAGACAGGGCTGCTGTGGGCTTACACATTTGTGTTTAAAGATAACTGCTTCGTCTGAGTCACCATAAACACAATGGAAATTGAATGAGTGGTCTGAGCACTGCTGCCCATTTCCAAACAGTGTGTAGTTACTCATATAAACAGCCCACAAAGCCAGCAATGTTCAAGATGTTGGAATAACAATGGACAGTGGGCAGGCACCAGCTGGTCCTGACCATGGCTTTCAAACATGAGGCAGCAGGACATGCACATGCTGGGAGAACGCACACGCACAAACACAATCAACACAACTGAAAACCCTAAAAAAACAACAGCCCCACACTGTGCTGTCAAAAAGACAGGGTGATTTTTCACTACTTTGTCTTGCATTCTTTTTACAGTCTTGCAGAAGCCTTCACACAGTGCTTGCACACACAACACCAGTATTTTTCTATTTTTTTGTTTTCAAGGAAAGTTACTGTTTACCGAGAGTTTTGGGTGTTTTGCAACCATGACTGCTTCTCAAAATCCTTACTGGGATTTTGCTGCATGGTTGGTGCTCTATTTTGTTTATGTTTAGGTATTTTGTGAAAGGAGGCCAAAGCGCCAATTACTAATTTGGAATGTTTGTGTATCTAACATCTATAAACCTCTCCTTAAAGCTTAGACTTGTTTTTTTAGTTTAAAGTCGTTCACATTATCAACTTTGACGTGAGTTTATAAAAAGCCAATAGTAAACAGCAAATAATTCTGAGTTTTTTCAGTCAATAAATACACGTTATATCAGACAATATTGAGGAAGAAATTGTTTTGAAATTGTCGTCTGTCATCCATTACTACTACTACTAATATATTGCAATAAATGTGTACAGTAAAAGGTCTAGTTTGCAAAAGCCCCAAGTCACAATAATAACTTCCACATTCACCATAAGTGGTAATGTCTGTGTTAAGTGTATTGTATGGATTGTGGTCAGTGTGTCGGAGCATGTGTGAGCTTCCTATTTCCCGATGATTTTCTCAGCCTAGAAGACATCAGGCTGCTAGAGGAGCGTTTCATCATAGGGTTCACATATAAACAACAATAAATGTTTCTTTTTCATGCTTTCAATACACAAAATATCTGTCTAAATACAGAGAGAAAACCAATTCCAGAAAAGTTTTTGTGTGGTTGTAGCACAAGTAATTGATTTCTATTCTGCTTCTCCAATTTTTTAAGTGACTATAATGCCGCACTTTCTTAAACCTTCTAATTTGCATTTTTCCTTTAGAGAACAATGAAAGTCCACAATGTATAAGGGCGATACCATAAAACGACTTCATACTCTCCTGCTTTAGAGACGCTGTGACAGATGTAAAATTGAGCATTAAAGTAAATGAAGGTTACATTATTTTTCAAAGGAAAAACACCGGGAAGAAGTTGCTAGGCAACTGCTAATGCTACATCAGATATTCATTCTAAATTCACTTTTGTTCTATCAGTACCAATGCAGCAATGTCATCCATGCTATTCCCACTTTAGTACAGAAAGAGATGATGGAACTTTTAATATGATATCGAGGGTAACGAGTGGTCATTTTCCATTTAATACATTTAAATGACAATATATCCTGTAGTGAATGTGACCCTGCAGGAGGATAACGTTTGAATGATGGACCCATGTTCCACTTGTCTTAAGGCATACAAGATATCCCTCTCTGGGTCAATTTGCTTGTCATCCTGTTTCCCACCAATCACTTTTGATCGTTTGAAATTTTGAAGACCCCTATTGAGTAGATACGTGACAGGACTCAAACCCCCCCACACACACCAGCCTGACACTAGGCATAGACTGATTGGAGGCTAGATTGACAAAGTGAAAAAGATGGCAAAGAGAAATATTAATCATTGGATTTGACATGTTTCCCCACCACCTGTCAGCCTAATGTTTGTCAGGGTTTAGAAGAGATGACAAGGCAAGGAGGGTCATGAAGGAGGCAAGCGGCTCATTATATGTGATACGCATAGGTGGGCTGCACGTACACACATGCACACACACTCACACATTCACATACACACTTTACATTAGAGATGAATACAAGAAACACTCTTACCTCCCAGAATACATGTGTACAAACCCTCCAGAGATCAGAAGCCTTTAGGAAGTGCACAATTAGTCTCTTGGAGCCTTTATACGCAATCAATACCCAAAAGACCTTGACCCTAAAAACCAGTTGTCAAAGTATGACATTTGGTGTGCAGTTATTATAAAAGCATTAACAAAAGAGCAATAGACGTCAAAGAACTGTGCATATGTGTTCATAGAGCAAAAAAGCAAAGGATGAGTCCTGATGTTCATGCTTATGATGCAGTAAGAAGCACCAGAGCAAAGTGGTGATGATACCAATCAAATATCCCAAAGGTTCATGTTAACAGTTGCAATTGCAATTTGTAAAATAGTGAGATAACTAATTTGTGAACAATTCTTTGATTTACAATGCTAATGTTTTCTGTAAAGAAAACCAAATAGCTGATGGGCGCATTACAATTTTGATCTGATGAAAGGGTTTGATGAAAAGTTTGAGGACTCACAGAAATAACTAAAATAACATTTGTTGTTTACATTTTTTACTTCAGCTCTGAACAGGCGACTTGCCATAATTAAAAATGGAAATAGAAAATGGAATAGAAATTACGGACCAAAGACCCTGATTGTGATAATCATCCCCTTTTCTGTAATATTGGAATTGAAATATCCAAGAGGAACAGCTGATGTGATTTTAGTTGTTCTATGTAAACATGCTAACATTGCTATGAAAGGCTGTATACTTGTCTTCTTGCTTATTGTGCACATTATTTGACTGCAGACTGGAGTAGATGTTTTCCAAAAGGCTAAATGTTTTGCCAATGAAGACAGGTTTTTATATTTGGAATAAAACTGGAGCAAGGGGAGAGAAAAATAAAGGAATCAATAGGAGCCAAGGGACCAAGTGTGTTCTGTGTTGGGCTTTGTTCTGCGCATAAATGTACATGTGTGGGGCTGCCTCGGAAAATGTGTAAGCTGCATTGTGGCCCCTTGCCCCGTTTTGATCTGTCCCTTCCTACGAGATTTCAGACAAACAGGCCTTAGCCTTCTAGCTGATGCAGTTTAAGCCAAGATGAGTTGTGTGGGTGCCACCTACTCACTGCAGCTTTCAGTCTCTTAGTTCTCTCTGCCTCACTTCCACACCTCCTCACAGTCACTATTTCTGCCTTGCTTGAATATTAGGTATATGTTTGGGCTATGAGGAATGTTATGCAGATTTTTTATCTTCATCCTGAATCATGGTCCTAGGGCATTAAATAACCCTCTGATTTTATATATCCATTGTTAAGTAGCTGTTTTACCCAAGCTTTGAATAGAGTAAGGATTATATGCAGTTGCGGATTCAGTGGTTAAAACAAGTGCTTTATTGGGATATTTTTTAAGAGTAACTTTGCAGCTGCCAAGTAGAAGTCTCCCCGGTTCCTGTTGGTATAAAGTTCCCAAGAGACCAAAAGCAGAGGCTGGTGTGGGTTCTTTTTCCGAGGCTGCAGGCAGGTACGAACCAGTCACCTTGAAATGACTGGTCTGCTGTTTGGATTTTATTCTGTAGTTTACCAAACACAGTATTCTGCAACATGTTCTTTTTTCATCACTCTGAAACCGTGTTACTTGGCATCTTTTATGATGCTCGTCTGTCAAGGCTCAAATCATTAGGTGAAATGAGATGGCAATTGACAGAGACTGTAGGGTGGTGGACGTGTATGTAGAAAATAGATTGAGGGGTTATGCAGCCCATCAGCTATACATAATGTAGACGTGGCACCGTTAACCCACTATGAGTGTTTTGAGTTATCTTAGCTCAAGATTTTTGCAGGAATTAATGAATTAGCATAGCTAATATCTGGCAGACTTTGTTAATTGCAAATACGGTATGCAAATCAGATATTACATCATTTTATTTGGTATACTTCAAATAGAGGGTTTTCGCCGCTGCAACATGACCGATAGCTATTGGCAATTAGTGCTTGATTTACCACGGGTGCAGTGTAGGCCGTCTGTATGTCCAAGTAATTTGTCTATAATAAGACCAAAGAGGGAACTCTGGGGTTACAGGCAAAAAACATACTAGAGCACGACTGGGCTGGAGAAGGAGACAGGGGGCTGAGGTTGCTGTGCTCTACATTTTAATTGAGAACAAGTTAAGCTGCTGATTTAATCTGTGTCCCCCTGTCTGCAATAAGAGGTAGCCATGTGTAAAACGCTTGTAACTTTACCATTAACGTGGCTTGCTTCCTTTTGTAGATAGTGTTTACCCAGATTGGATTTATGCCTGTGTGTATATCAGTGTGTCTGTGTGCATATGTCTGTTTTCCCATTGCCAAATTCTCAAGTGGTGAACTTGCTTTGTCTACCGGCGTCTTTTCCCCCAGAGGTACAGTACCGTCACATCGTAGCGTAGGAGGCGACAGGGGGATTTACAGCAGCTGCGGCCCCTTCAGTAGATACCAGTTTACAGAAAAAACTGAGCAGTGACTTGACGAAATACTTCCCTACAAGATACTTTTCTTTGGAAGAACAAAGCCAAGGGATGGATGGTGTTTCACTCTCTCAGGGACTTGCAATATTATGTCACGGAGAAAGACCATAGAAGGAGTTCAAATCAAATACAGTGTTGTTGCTGTAGCATATGTAGAAAAATGGTACCAATGTGTGTGGGCTGGGGCCCTGGGGAATATATTGTATTGTCATTAACAATACCAATGTTTTGCAATTAAAATCCAATTCATCAGTGTGAGTGGGCGAGCTCATTCGTAATACAATCCTTGGCAATGAGTTCCACTGTGTATATTATATTTATCAGTTATTTTGACAACATCAAAAGCTGTGCCAAGAAAGGGACAGAGAGCTAGGATAATGAGATCTCAATGTCCAGGCCAAATGGCCGGTCCAACAGCCCTGACTGTCACTCAGCTCCTAAAATAAGCACTAAAGGTTCATGTCAAGGTGTGTGTGTGTGCTAGTGTTTGTGTGTGTGAGTGTGTGTGTATGTGGGGAGAGAGAGAGAGAGAGAGAGAGAGAGAGAGAGAGAGAGAGAGAGAGAGCAACATAGGAAAACAGAGGTGTGTGCTTTTGAGGATAAATCTGTTGAATTGTCTGTGTTAGAATGGGAGATGATCAATTTGAGCAAGGGTTTGCACAGAGGTAGGGAACCAGACCCGAATTCATCAGAATTCAACACATTCATAAGACATCAAGGTTGTCACTGGTGAGGCCAGATATGGGCCATGACATAACCCTGACTGATGTCCGATAATAACTTAATCAAAACAAATATAGCACAAATAAAATCCAAATGCTCATCTCAAAGAGCGTGAGCAAAATCCCATTAGTTTAAAACCTAGTAAAAGTACAATTCATTAGCTGAAACATGACTGTTCTCAATGTTTTCAAGAAAATGTCAAATTCTTCTGTATCTTCTGCATTCTTGTTTAATAGTGGCCAAATGTCCTACTGGGTACCCCCCAAAACCTCTGCAAATCAAAACATATTTCCTGGTGTTAAAGCATCTGCAGAAATGATGCGAGTGCACTATTCCCTCATTACGGCCGACAGGCATCTTGAACCCCATGGGGGTGGTGCAGCACAAAGAGGTGAGAGAACCATGCTCCCAGTGATCTTACCATCTGTTACACAGGGATTGATTTCTGCAGCATCTGGCTGAATGCTTGTCTACATTTCAATGACCTGCATCACTCCCTGCCTCTGTCTCCCCCACCCTCACAATCACATACATACAATGTAACAGACCTGTACTGATTGCACACGTGTACATACACCTCCAATGTTTGTGTGTTTATTTGAATATACATTTATATTGAAGTAAAGTCCATGGATATTGCTTTTAATGAGCATTGGGCACAATTAAACAAAAGATATATATTGCAAAATCACATAATTTACTGCTGCATAATTTACAACCGACATGCACTTTATCTAATGAATCATGCATTGAGTCAACTTTAGAGCAGTTCCATATTTGATAGGAATCAATTTGATTGATACGCCAGTGTGCTAATGAAGAGAAATGCAAAGCAACATAATTGAGTAGGGTTGTATTTCCATTTACAATTGATGCATCTCCGATTGTATAAACACACACAGATTCTGTCATATGATACCAAAGATTATATCTAACACACTTTCATCCTACCAGACAAAACTTTGAATACAAAAATTGCAAAATAAATAGCTCCTAAAATATATATTGTTTTGTGTGTGTGAACTACAACTCTAATAATGCTTTGGAGTTTTTTTTTAACCAGGAATCGTTATGTTGCCATAGATAGTTTGCATGGTGGCCATTAATGTACAGACAAGTAACCTGCAATTTATTCACTTGAACACCTCCGGGTCATCACTGCAAAGCGATAAAAGACTTGAAGTATGAGCCTGTGTCTAATTCTGTTCTCTGCATATACTTACATTAAATCAAAATCTCTAACACAGTCTAAGTTATGTCCAGTGCAGTTCAAGAGCAGGTTAATTCTCCCACGAGTATAGACTTACCATATACCAGATAACTTATAAATATAGGACGTATGACTTAATTTGCATTATAACTTTGGCCCTTTTTTCAGACAGGGTCTTCTGAAGACAGTTATTAAGTCATTAGAGATGATACCAATTGAGAAAGGCAAGACACTGAATTATGAGTGTGAATTCATTTTGACACGTAACGCACATATTATTATAATGAATTCAGCTTAGTTTTGACTTATGCTCAAAGGATTATAGAACAACCTCAATGTTTTACAAAAAAGGGCATTATGCACATTTTACTGTGAAACTGTTTTTTCTGTTGTGACAACCAAGTGATTATCTTTGCCCATTTCTGCATGGATACATCACTGCTCTGCACGGCTTCCAAGCCTTGGCCACATGGGACAATGGTTGAATGCTGATCTGAGGGAGCAGGGATGTAGTGTGTGGGATACCAAGTTGCCTATTGTCCATGGGTGTCCAATTGAAGTCCCGCTTCAAACACTATGCAACCACATCATGTGGGCGTGTTTGCACATGTACTCCTCTGCATTTTGAGCTATTTATTTGTTGGCTACATTTACTAGCCTGCCTCATCTGAAGGAACACAAGAGTGCAAGCAAAACAGTCACTCGCTTGAGGTAAAGAAAGCTGGTTTGATGTGGTAACAACCAGCAACCAGCGCTTAGACTTTGAAAAGAAAACGACTGGGATGCTTTGGAATCCACAAAGTTATACTGGATGTTTGAGAACAGACTTCACAGGAAGAAAATACAAAAACAAATCAGAAAATTGGAACACCAAGTATATGAATAAAAAAGTATCCAGCATAATGCTGAGAAATTTCACTTTACACCATAAATCTGAATGTTGTGCTAGAAGAAATATCAGGGGAATCATCTGTCATGAGGGTTTATCATCTGGGAACCATGTAGTTGTTGAGAAGTTTTATTCTTGACCAAAACAGTCGATTGACATACAGAGAAAACATAAAGGCTAAAAATGATAGTCAGACTTACCCCGTCTTTGAGAATAGGTGTTGTTCTATTTATGAGACAAGTGTACAATCTAGGGCATAACCAAGGCTAGTGCTAGCACTATGGATAAAAATTGTAAGGGAGATATCAGTTTTTCTTTATCTGCGTTATATTCATGATTTAGGTAGTAATTTTGGGGTTCACTTTGTCATACCGAATGGGGAAGACTGGGATTGAACCATGACGCTCTAGTCAGCCACAGGTGATCCTTCCCTTGTTTCTCATTCCCGACACCATTACCTCTGCCAAGGTCAAAAAAGCCTTCAAATAACACTACTGCCCATAGTAAAAGGATAATTAGGTGGCCTGGTAATCGGAATGATTTATTACCTCCACCAAGCACGTTATGTTTCAATTGATATTTGCTAAAACCACTGAACCAATTTTATTGAACCATGTGGAGAAATTTCTGATTCCAACCGTTAATCTACATCAGCACCAATATGTAATGGCTTCTGCCCAGGGCCAGGCCCCATCCCTCTGTTTGATGGTCTTTGCATAATACAGCTAACAAATAAACCATCAAACCAACCAGCAGACACATATAAAAACATAAGGAGGAGCAGAAGGTATTGCCCTAATTTAAAGGTTGAATGAATATAGAGAAGAAAAAAACCTTAATACAGAATAAACAGACAAGACATAAAACATTCATGAGGAAATTGTATTTTGAAATGAAATCAACGAAAGTCCACTGTGGTAAAATTCTTATTCTTATGTCTTTAAGAACAACACTGGGGGAAAAAATGCTTAACTGGTAAAATGGTTCACTTTCCGAGTTGGACTCGGGCTCGCCGACAAACCAACTTATCAAAACTGTGTTCTCATCTGCTGTTGTGCACCATCCCTTTGTTTTTTGTTTCAGTGAGCCTGGGAAACAAGCGTCTTGCTACATTGCCAAAAGGAAACTTCATTCTTTGACGTATCCATTAAAATGCAGTGGTGCGCCACAGCTAATAAAAGGAGACAGAGGACAACAGCATGACCACCTAACGGCATCATAAAGTTAGTGAGGGGAGCATAAATAATGGAACACTCATTTTCTCAAACCGCCTTGGTCGAGCTGCTCGTGCCTTTTTCTGTAGCGCAGGTTTCAGCCGGGCGGCATGGAAATCAGTTAGAATATTAGTAGAGGCTCGGATGGAAAATATATGAATGTCATGCCACTGACTATATAAATTAGGTGCATTGGAGCTGTAAAGTAGTTCTGTCAGAATGAAAGATGAAGTACTGAACCACAAGGTAAAGAAATGTCGGAATGGACTAAAGTAAAAGCATAATGCAGATTGGTTTCACCCCAGCACACATTCGGACTGAATAATGTAAATTTAGTCAAAATCATAGCTACCTGCAGTTCTTGGGAAAACACTCACTGAGGCCAACAGGGAGGCTACTCTACCATCCTTTAGAAGCCATTTATACATTTTACATACTGCATAAGATTCATATTCCCTTATTGTCTCTACTTTGAATCTATCTCTTTTATTATGTGCATCTGGAATTGCATTTTCCAAATAACCTGCTTGAGCACTTAGTAACAGGTATCGTATATGATGTTCTTTAATACAGTTGCTAGTAATGGGAAAAAGGACAAACTTTTTGGAGGGTCTGTGTTAACATTTATTCCTGTGTGTGTAGGAGGTGAGATAGTAGTTCCATCCTAGTGGACTGCCACTGTCACACTGATGGGAGAATAAGCCGTGTCGGGGGGGAGCAGGTGACACTCATGTATGGTGCTGCATGGGTGAGACTCACAGCCGGGCGGATGAATCAGGCCTGTGTGAAAAAGAGGCAGGGGTGCAATTACACAAAGACAGAGCGACAAAGAGAAGGGAGTTTGTTTGCCACAGCATGGACACCATTGCTCAGCAAGAGTGAGAATGGAATCTATTTGCCACAGAGAAAGGAGACAGCTCTCCCTTTTCGGTCCCCTCGTCTCTCTGCATGTCCCTTCTGCTGTCCTTCCCCACATGGTTTACACACTGCATTGTTATGACCTAATTTCCTTTGAGGACATCTCTTTCCTCCTACAAATTGCAACCCCACTGCCAAATCTTTCATAGAGTTCTTGATGTCTGAAGGTCAGTGCCAGGCTGACATGCACTCGGAGGAGAGATAACCTGGCTGAAACAGATGACAAACGCTGATTCACTAACAGAGGAAGAGAAAGTCAATCTTTTCCAAATTGGGTCTGAATTGAACACGCCAAATCTATTTCATTGAATCTGAAGGTAATTGCCATGGGCGATGTTCACAGAACATGTGGAATCCCTGGATGCCTTAATTTAGATGTTCTGATTTAGAACAAAACTCATTGTGCAGGATTCCTAATTTCACTTGGTGTTCTCATTTGTTCGGAGTCAAAAAGAAAAAAAGAGGGAGCAAGTGGTTTGATCTCTTAAAGACAATCTTAAAATGAGAACTTGAGAAGAGCAATTTTATGCTTTTCACCTGGTTTAGTTATATGTCATAAGGTGATCTATTTGTTTCAAATCCTAAAGTTCTACTTGACTTATTACAATTTCACTTGTAACGATATCATAAGCAGTGCTAGCTCCATTACAAACTTTATTCTGGGAAGTTACCCATATGACACACCAACCTTTCGAAACAAAGCTATTATGACAAACTTATTAATTTTTCTGTCATCCTGTAATGAGTGTTATGTGCTGCAATTAAGTGACTGTGATACTTTACTAGCACAGTTTGGTTGTCTGGCTGCTCATCTCACTCTGCTGGGGAAACATCAAAGTTAAAACTGCAAAATGTAATCTCTGCAATGGAAATGACGGCCAACGCCATGAGAATATGACCAATGTTGTATGAAACATTTTCTGTCTTGATGTCGAAAGGAGGAGGAGCATCATGTAGCTGAAGCTCAAACCTCTCTTTTCTTTTGAAATATGAAGAAGGTTCTTATGTTTAGACAAAAAAGATCATTCTTATATTTTAGAGCTCTCTAGAAGGGGAAGATTTTAGAGAAACACAAACAGCAGTCATCTTCTTACCATGACTTTACATTACATTACATTACATGTCATTTAGCAGACGCTTTTATCCAAAGCGACTTACATTTTTAGAACACTCAGCATTTATGAGGGGCCATTTAGGGGTTCAGTATCTTGCCAAGGACACTAGAGGACTACTGTTTAATACATATGTATTATATATCTTTCAAATTGTGATGTACATAAAAAACACCACGTATAAATATGTACAATCATACCAGAAGAAACATGCTGGCTGTTATGGGAATACATTTCCAACTCCTTTCAGCTGAAGCACTGATCTTGTTACATATTGTAGATGTGCAATACTTATAATAGATTAAGTCTGATGCTAAATAGATGGAGATACTCAATAAAAGATTATAAATCCAGTCACAGCTCTGGATTAATGGCAGGTCTCTGTGCTAATGTGATTGTGGCGATCAGAGTGCCAATTTCCTTATGTTGGGATACTCAGCACTTAAGAAGCAGTGTGACAAATGCAATGGTCTTAATCCATTTTGTCAGCTTAGTACTTCAGACACAGTGCACTGCAGATCGTGCTCAAATCACTTTAGAAAATGTTGTCATCAAAGAGAGATTAAAGTAACATATTGTTACTGATTAACCTTCGATGACCTTGTGCTTCTAAAATAAGACGAGATCTGTGTTGGAGTGTGTTGTTGGTTGTTAGCTTGATACAGTATGTGTTGTGCTCAGAGTCAACTGCGAAACCTTTGAAAACTGCTTAACATACTGGAGAAACTTTTTGGGAACACATTCTCTATAAATAGCAGTGGAATTTGAAAACAGAACACTCTGTATGTGTTTGCGTAGGGAGAGATGAACAGAGACCCAATGTGTCAGGAAGAGAGAGAGAGAGAGAGAGAGAGAGACAGAGAGAGAGAGAGAGAGAGAGAGAGAGAGAGAGCAACAGGAGTCGGAGAGAGTGACGAGGGGATACAAAGGCTAATTTATCAGAGAGATCTGTCTTGCCTTTGTTCACCTCAGAAACTTTGGAGTTTAAGGACACTGCGTCTGTGTTGTTTGGCAGGAAACACTCAGAAGGGCGTGAAAGAATCACTTTTAAGAGATGACATACCTCACTTCTGGAATCCCTCAAATCTAAACGGGAAATACGCTCCGCTGCTAATCTGACTGTCAGCATATAGAGCCACTTTGACTGGCTTATGCAGTTGGAGGACTGGAGTGAAAAGCCTCCGGTCATCAATTATGCACAAAATGTGCAGATGACGGAAGCCACAGACATTTGGGAAATGATGGGATATTTAAAAAAAAACTTTCTAACAGAAGCTTACTATTGGAAAACTCATTTTGTTCCTTGACTGCTCCATGTATTATTTCCTGAGCAAAACCTTGTGGATCTATCCATCCCCACATTTGGCTATTATATCATATTATCAGTTTGAAATCTAAAAGCAAACATTCCCTGGTTCATACAACAATGCATATAATAACCTCAGAAATATTGTTTATCTATCTGCCTTATTAGCCAGGTTCATCTTCACCCTTTCTGTCTACTGACAACAACAAACTTGTCTTTTCAGATCCATGGCATGACAATAAGACTGTTGTCACAAAAACATATAAGATTTACAGTTGGTTCACTATTTATTTATTTTAAACCTTGATATAGCACCATACAACTATTTTATATCTAAAGATATAGTAGAGTGATAAGCAGAGAAGGCTCAGCAAGTTTCTCTATTCTTCCGAGTGCGGTACATAGTGTTCAGGTGAAAGTGACCTTCCAGAGTTTCGTCAAACTAAAGAAACATTATTCTTCAGTTAAAAGCCTTTGGACAAAGAAAGGGATCAGACCAGAGTCAATCTTTGCTTGGATTTTCTTGTGACTGAGAACAAACTACAAACTGCAAAAGGGCTCCAACTTAACTCTGAACTTGCTACTATACTATAACGCGATTTCGGACATGACCTACTGAGGAACTCCGGAGAATTGGGTATGGACTTTCTCCAGATGTTTCCTGAGGATTCAGATGAGGGGTAAGGGTGAGGGGTAGAAGCATTTTGTTTTTAAACCATGGACATCTGGAGCGCGGTTTCAGTTTCAGACTGGCAAACAATTTGTTTCGTTCCAAAAATCTGATGCTCAAGTGCAACATCTACTGACAGTGAATATTTTGTATCCAATCTTTAATACTGTTATCAAGTGTTAACTGCTGATTCAAAACACATTATTGGTGATATATTAGCATAGCTCTCCGATAAGGATGTTGATACTAATAAGTGCCTGAAGCATAATGTTTTGAAACACATACTTTATGAAGTATCATTAGAGAGTGGGGCAAGCTTGAGAAAAGGTTAAGCATCAAATCCCAGAGCTAAGCCTTGGCCTCACAGCGCTGCCTCCTGTCTCCCAGAGGAAACACTCCAGAGCTGGATCTGCATGCTGAGTGAGATCCGGTACAGTCAGCCGAGAAATCACTAGAACACAGGCAGATTAAGTGTCCACTGCTCTGTGAACAGCCAACAACAGCGGGCTTATCACTTCACACTCAACCCCAGATGGGTCAAAAACAGACAAGCAAGTACAGAAACTCCTCTGACCGCTTAACTCTGCAATTCACCGCCTCTACACAATGGAGTTCGAGTTCTGGACTGCAAACAAGCTTTTAGTCATTCTATAAAAATCATTATTACTGTTCTGTGTTCAAAACTGTTAATTCAAACAGTTTCTTTGATTTAATCGTCTGTTTCATTCAGGCTGTTCGTCCATATCGCTCACGTATGCATACATACACCCAGCGGATAAACTGTTGGTAAAGTTGTGCAGCAGGACGACATTTATTGCCCTGAAGTAAATCCACTTGATGCATTCTACACTGGCAGGGTCATTTTGCTCATCAGTAACAGATGTTTACGGCTTCGTTGACGCTCTACTGGTGGTAAGCAGTTGGTAAATGGAGCTCAGCTCAGGTTCTATTAAGGGGACAACTTTATTCACTCTCTCATGCGCCTTCATTTATTACCTCTCCCTCGGCCGCTCCTAATGGCTCGTATGCGTTCATATACCACCCTGCTTCCCTCTATTATCCGTCACCATTAAAATCTAAAAGGCATCTGCTCAGAGCTTCACTTCGCCCTATTGAGTGCGTCCAAAAGTACAGACAGCCCAAACCCCTACAAGGTTGTTGACTTGATTACTGCCGATAAAGTTCCAAAATAATAAATGCTCGCCTGGTGCTGAAGATGTATATGAGTTAAGTTTTATGTCACTCTTAAAAAAAGCTGTCTGCAGCTTATTTAAATGAAATGCCAAGTGTCTCAGGTCACTCATAAGAACTTTACAATCCATGGCACCTGTCAGTTCGCTCGCCGCCAGCGATCTTTCAAATCTTTTCAAATCTCGAAGTAGAAAGTGAAGGGGAGGCAGCGAATTAGCCTTGTGTGCAATGTGTGTTTCTTCTCTACCACAAAAAATACTCAATCCTGAATGACAATCTCCTATAAAGAGTCAAATTAGCTGCTTCCAGCTACTGAAGGTGATGTCAGCATCCAGCCACGTAGCCACTCTGCCATCTTCACACTCGAAATCAGACAACTACAAACAGAGTGCGGCTAATTTTTTTAAATAACATTCTTGATTATTTTCAGGCTCATCCCCATCACTAAACTTATTTATTTCTATACAAAAACAATCTAAAGTAGGACTGGGGGTGATATGGCCAAAATTCTACCAAGATAAATATTGACAATTATCAAGATACATGTAACATTGTTTCCTTTAAGTATAAATACATTTTCCTGAGTGAAAGTTGTGTTTTCAAACTTTTCTTTATGGACAGAGGATGCCGAACACTACAAATCATGTATGTGTTAAAACTCCTCACTGTGCTTGTCTATTGCATAATAATTATATCCATATATGTTTGAGTTTGGTTACATTGTGTTGTGATAATTACTGCCCCAATTAAAATCTACATTTCAACAGCTTTGTTGTGTATCCTTTGACTAGTCTGATTGGAAAACTGCAATAGTGAGCTGGGTGTCCGAGTTTAAAAATGTGAGGACAGATGAAATATAAAAATGAAAAATCAGGAATGTCACAGTCTGTGCACACAGAATCCATTGAGGGAAGTTCTTCTGAGCAGTAGACAAGTGTTACTATTACTTCGGTTGTAATCTGCTGGGTTCATGGCTTGTCCACTGTGAGCTATTAAACTGCTGCTGCATTCAACTCCAGGAGCTTCCCACTCCGATGACTGCTGACCTGAGACGTGATCAACCCAGTCCTGATTAATGGCTCTCTAAACCTCTGTGGAGGCAATCACACTCAGAAGGCCTCGGTCTAACTGTAACAAATGGAACCTTCAGCAATCATCCTTTATTGCATCAATAAGCTCAGTTATCGATTGATCGGCATTAAACTTTTAGAGGAGCAACATGCTTTAATTGCTGTTGTGTGACACATTGTTATTGCACATCTGAACCCATGAAAAAATGGGCTTTCAATACATTTTACAAAGCTGGGTTCAGAGTAAGAAGATCTAAAGATATTACACAAGGCAACATCGGGTTTCCATGGTGATCTGCATGTGCAGAGGCAAGCAGTGACTGGTGACATTAAGAAATTGAAAGTAGCACAATACTTAAATTGGTTTATTTACTTAAAGCTGAGGCAGTAGAACCCCCTCCTTTTTATCTCTCCATGGAAGTGTTATGGCTCATTTGGGCTGAGAGGGAGTGACTTGTCTCTGTCTACATGGCCTGGTGTTGGTGGTGGAGGTGCTGGTGGAGGTGCTGGTGTATATCAGGGACAGAGGCAAATATTGCCCTCATCAATCTAATGCCTGTCCCCTTGAGGTCATCATTTCCACAGAGCAACATGGCATCTCATTAGACTGATTTGCTCTCAGTGTCGGTCGGCCTCAGACACCTTCACAACAAAAACTCTGGCGTGAAAGAGCGCACACACTTAGATTATTAGACAACCTGATGGCACGGGCTCTCACACCTACGGCACATCGGCATAATTGGTCAAGTGTTGTTGTTTTCTATTTTCTATTTCTACATGCCTAAAGTCATCCTCGTTAATATATAGGATATCAAAGATGTATTTTACTTTTGACACGAGTCAACTAGACATTTGACACGTTAGATTCAATTATTTTGTTTAAAATGACCATGAAAACGTCCTGAGTGATTCCGAACACTTGGTCAGCACTTACAGGTGTGATCTCAACCATATGTGTCCTTCAAGGGGCGTGGGCCTGGGCGACATATGAAGGAGCAACTACACAACGGACATCTTCCAAAGGTTTCACAATGAACAAAGATATTCCTTAAGATTGACAGTGTCCACACGTTGATTTGTGTCTTGTCACTTCCACAATATCAACACCGATCTCCACATAACTAATTACTTCAGGGTAAAATCTTTCTTTTTTGTGGACCTGACTTCACACTCTCTCTTTTGCTCTCTCCCTCTCTCGCTCTCTCTCTCTCTCTCTCTCCATACATATATGGTCAATATATCTATCTATCTCACTTATACCGCCTACACACAACTATACAGTCATACTGAATAAAAAAATCGAATCACAAACACAAGTAATGTATATCTTTATGTGCAGGGGCGGCACAGTGATCCTGTCGCCTCACACCAAGGATTTCCCTGGTTTGAATGCCGGCCTTTCTGTGTGGTGTTGCATGTTTTTCTCATGTTTGCGTAGGCTTTTTGTGGGAACTACAGCTCGCTCTCACAGTGAATGTGAAAGTCTACATGTTGGCCTTGTGATACGGTGGCGACCTGTCCAGGGTCACCTGGGACTGGCTCCAGCCCCCGGCGACCCTCAAGAGATAAGCAGTATAGATAAAGGATGGATGGATTCATTGTATTTAGAGCAGGGAAGTGAGATCTGATCACAAGTGGTCACAGGAGACACATTCAGTTTGTATTTTGATGCCTGGTGGGTAAACTAACTTAGAGCTGTTCAGTTGTGATCAGTTTTGAACAGGGCCAATAACTATTTACCTACACTTAAAATTATGTATGTCACAATACAGATATATAAAAATCTCATTCTAACAAAGTCGCCAATACCCTTTAGCTTAAATATTTATATATCGGACTTGCATGTGAATGCATCACATGAGTGTAAAAAGCCCCAAACCCCCGAATGTATCCTGAGACAACCCTAGCCAAAGGGTGGGGGAGATTACAGAGAAGATTTTAGAGTGACCTTTTTACCACCCAAGAAACAGCCTTAACCATAACACACAAACACACACACACATTAAATCATACACCACCAACCCAAGAGCCTCTGATTCAAAAACAGGCTGTGAAACTGGGAGGTTTGGACGAGGGCCATGCTAGCAAGACAAGAGAAGAATGGGAAGACTACAGAACAGGCGCTCTGTGGATTTCCCAGGACACGTTCTGCTTCTTTGCCCGGGGCCTCGACCTATCAATCTGCAACAATCTGCTTTCAGGTGAAAAGACTCCAAGCAAACTCTAGCATTAATTAACTACTTACACACAGATGGGAAGATATCAAAGAACAGACATCTTTGTTACCAAAGAGACACAGAGACACAGAGACACTGTTTAATAATCTATCTTCTAGTAACAGATACAGTTCAGCTCATGGGATACCACGCCGGTTATTCTCTCGCCTTCCCAAATCTCACCTCTCTCTTACTCTTACCAACTGTGCTGCTGGAGATAAATTAAACCAGGGCTGGCATGTTCCCTGGACATTTTAATTAGCAAGTCTTTAATTCATCCTGACCCTCTTTCAACTTCGATCAGCCAGCGGGGGCTCTGATAAGGACCCGTCACTCACACACAAACACCGGGGTTACTCAACAGCAAATTGTCTCTCCGCCGTTCGCAGATACTCTCTACCTGTGCTGTCAGGGGAGAGCCGTTCACGCCTCAGTGAAAACTAAAAGCCCAGCGAGAATGGAAATATGGTGCGTGAGCGGTGCTCATTCAGCCACACTCTCTATTCACAGCCGCGCTCTGACCGTGACAGCGTGGAATACAAATGCACTCCTTGATTATTAAGAACAAATTTGATGTGTTACAGTATTAGCTGGCAGGATCAAAGACAAGCATTGGGTTTTTGGGTCTTCAGGTCGTTTGAGAGCCAGAAGCAGCTCAGAGCAAGAATAAAACCACAGAAATATAACTTTAGTCCCTGAATGAACACAGTACGCCCTGTTGAATTAAAGCACTTGAGGCAAAGCTGCTGAATTACAGGTCATAAACAGTTCAGGTATGAATATTTACAGTAGTGGCAGGGCACTGCTGATGTGTCAACAGTTGTTTACCTGTTGTCAATATGCCAATGTTATAGCTTGCTTATAGATTATTTATCACTTAATATAAATGATGCTTGGAGGCTACTGTCCTATATTTAGCAATGCTAAAGACACTGAAAATAAATTCCTGAATCCAGCCATTTATCTATGATCCATTCCAAAGTTTAACAGGTTCTTCATTCGGTCATTCCTCAACCCACGAAAAAATGTCATGGAAAATCGGTTCAGTAGCTTTTGAGTAATCCTGCTGACAAACGGCAATGAAAACATAACCACTGCATTACAGCATTTGAAAAGGGTCACATTTAGACATTTTTTTCAGGATCATAAAATGGCCGAATCCTGTGTCAGCACAAGGGTCTTCGGAGGACCTGTTCACTGAAACACCGGAGGAATCAGCTGTGTAACTCTACATCCGCTCTCAAGCTTTAACAGTTTGATTCCTCAGAAAGAACCGAGGTTGCACAAAACTGTGTCAGGCTACTCTGTGTGGGTGTGTCGGTGTGTGTGTGTTTGTGCTACATTCCCTTTACGGCTGAATAATACCAGTTGTAATATTGTATAAAACATTTAAATACTTGATTTTTTTCCAAAACGTGTTATTTAGTTGAATAATTAATAAACTATCACAAAGTGCCGAACCTGTAATTGCAGAGGGTATTCTCTAACAAGGCAGAAATCTTCTTTCAAGAAACTGAATAAGTTTAACCCAGTGTTCAACTGGCATTATTGCATACAAAACATACTCAGTTTGGATATTCCACTGTCGATCCGGGCTCAGGATGTGTATCCAATTTTTGGATCCATTAATATCTCTAACCAGCCTTAACCAGTCCATTATCCGCTTAATCAAATGTAACACAGTGGCTTTATTATCTGGACAATCTACTGTCAGAACCACTGTTATCATGCCACCAGACAGCTATAATACAACTCTGACCTCCTCTGCCACATTATCATTAGATCCATCAGGCAAAGTGGTCCCATCCATCAGCGGGCCCAGCCAGTGACAGCAGCCAGTTTCTGTGCAAGTGTGACTGGTGGTCCTTCCAATTTGTAAATGGGATTGTCAAGCATCTATGAAGGCTGAAACAATACCACCCCTCGCCACACACGGCTGGAGCCAGCTGCCGTGTTTAGCCTCTGTGCCAGCTGCTGCCCTTCACTCTCGTGCTGATCGTATCTGTTGACTTTGTCTCTTGCACTCATTCATTCGAGCGCATTTCCTTCTGAAGTCTGAGCTATCATGTCTGTGTCCTCGCCTCAGCTCCTCCTGCTGAATTCTTAGACGGTCTCCTCTTTCTCTGAAAGCCCTCCGTCTACTAATTATCTCTTATTCTCTCCTCCTGATCCTTATACCTACACTCTTTAATTTTCTCTCTCACTTGGCTCTTTCTTTGTTCGTTATCTCTTATTCTCTAGACGCCGCCGTCTCTCGCCGTCCGTCCCTCTGTTTGCGATCACAGACAGAGACCTGTAGAGGATATTAACTACCATTCCACAGGCGATATGGTAAGTAAAGCAAGATATGGCCATTGACTCGACATGCAGAAATATGACCTGAAGAAAACTAACACAACCAGAGACTTATGACGGTAGATTTGTGCGACAGTGTGTAACAGAGAATCTTTAATATACTTCCAAGACTAGATAGCAGGAATTACAGTGCACATTCATAAATAACAGCGATGCAAGTGGCGAAAAGGACTTTATGGAGGTTATGTTTCATGGGTTTGGATTTTCCAATTATGCACTGCAGAGCCCCGATAAAGCCCTACAGCAGTTAATAATGCTGACAAAAATCACTGCTCCGTGTTTGCAAGCTGCAGAGTGCAAACGGACAGTGCATTAGCCAAAGGTGGCATCTTGAAATAACTGGTCCTTGGTCCTTTCAGAAACAGACCAGGATGTGCAAATGGGATGCAAAGCCTCTATCACCATAGTCCAGACCCACCAGCTGCATTTTATGTTTGTCTCTTCCGTTGTAAAAAGTAATAAAAATGTGGAAAAATACAAAACAAAAACAAAGGCTTGCTTAGAGAATATTTTTGCAGCATCCAATTTTTATCAGTTGATATCCTCAAATATCTCAACTCATTCCAACAACAGAGTTATCTATCGAACTACTTCAACAAAATACTAATCGAACGCTTCACTACTCCTGAACATAGAGTGAACATAAAGACGGACGACAAGATGTCTCCCCAAAAGTGAAGCATCTCCATTGCCACTTGGTGGCAGGCTGCAGTGTAGGTCATACATCCCTCCTCTTCCATGTAATCAGATGGGACCTTGACCAGAGTTCAAAGTCAAAAGTTAACATCAAACACATTTTTCTCAAAGATGACTTCTGTCATTTAAGGTAGTTATTTTCAGAGTGTGTTTCACAGGGTGAAACGTGATGATTGACAGCTGAAACTGTCTCTTGATTGGTTGAGAACCTTGTTAAAGCAACTTCACCCCCGATTTCTACTACAGTCTCTGCCTACAAATGCGCAACATGGCAGTGTTCATATCAGGTATATGTATATATCTGTTGTGTTTCTAGGGAGGAGACAGATGTGCATCCTCCATCTTTACAAAAAGTCTATGCTTCTGACAACTATTCATTGGACAGATACTGCCACTGACTTCAAGCTGAAATGTACCACAAGCAGATCAAGACTTGACCCATATGTTATTCATCTATTTAAGATTGTTCGGCATCATTTGCAGTGACTCTTTCATGCATTAGTGCAGTTATCTTTAAACAGGCCTATTTCAATAATGTGGCTCAATATGTGTTAACTCATCCCAGATGATAGGACTGATTGAGACTCAAGTGGAATTTAGCAGGTTCTTTTTTCATGTGCATTACCATTAAAATGCACGTATCTAAGATATTTTCTTAAAGCCTTATTCATTGCGCTAATCTGTGATTGACCTCTTGTAGCTGTTACACTATCAAATTCAGTCTTAACTCTCTTCATAAGCTGCACTTCACCCTGTAAAACTCTGCTTCTCAACTCTCTCTAAACCCCTAGATCCTCTCTGCGCTTTCTCCAGCATGTATATTCGATATGCTACACAGCCAAAGCATACTGTGCATGAATCATACATTATCCCCCTGTCCCCTGCTCCTGCTCATGCATCTTTCCTTTCATCTAATTTCATTTTCCAGTTTGAGCTGTCAGGCGTGTGGAAGGACCTTTCTACCGCATAGTGTGGGGAGCAATGAACAATTTATATTCTGCCAGTTGGGCCACAATCGCCCAGCATCTTCACAATTGTCCACATAAATATTGAGACAACTATTTAAACAGCTCTGTTCAAACACGAGTCAGTCAGACTGAAACATTGGGCTCAAAGAGAAACAATTTGTCAAAACAAGAGAGAGAGACGCAGAGAACGGAGCAAGGCAGCCGTGTCCAGCCAATGCTTGAGTTTTAAATGACACAAAAAGCTGAGACAATTTGTGATGGCATAAGCTGGTAATGTCTGATAAGGACTTAAGATTCGAATAGATTTGTCTGTAATATATATATATATATACAATAAATACTTATTTGGGAGAGAGAAGTTCTAAAACCCCAGAGATCCATTTATAATCCATTTTTACAACCCAGGCATCACAGTAACACAAACGCTGTACCCTGACCTCTGTGGATGCAATTTGCTGTTCTAGGAATCTGTGAATGTCTTTACACCGAAGCAGAAAAGGCCTAATTAGCCCGTCTATACTCACTGCGTGTGGTTATCTAAGCCTGAAAATGCTCTGAGCCTGGTGCTCCGAGGGTAAACACAGAAAAAGCGAAGCACATCCACGAACGAAGAACAGGCATGTGAACATACAACATATGTTTCCCTCAAGTCCTCTCTCATGACAGCTTCTGCTAATTGGTCACTCGCCTTCATTTAAATAAAACACCTAATATTTTTTTTTATATCGGCTCGTTAAGGTCACAGTCAGAAAACCCATTAAGGTTCCATTTGCTTCTCTTTTTACAAAAATGAACGACACAGACACATGACTACTGCAATGAAGCACGCTGCTTGCAACTACAAAATAAAATATCGTCTTTGTGAGTCGTTTTGTCAAATATTTATCGAAAGCAAGAAATTGTATTTACATTTAATGCAATTGAATTTCACTCAGTTCAGCACATGCCACCAAGGCCCAATAGTCCTCTTCCATTAACTCAAGCTGCATCAAACAGTTGCTCATTTTCTTTACAGAGATCCATCAAGATCCAGAAATACTCCCTGGGATATTTGTGAAAACTTCCTGGAGCTTGTAAATTCTCAACCCTTGGAGGAAACGACCATCTAACTGCTTGTCTAATCATGCATAATACAGAGAGATCCTTTGGATACCAAAGAGACAATAGTTTTGATTTGTTTTTGTGAAGTAGGTTTGAAAGTATTAGATAAGTTGTGATGTACATTTCCTCAATATAAAGTAGGATTGCTTGAGATTTCCAAAATATCTTTGGAAAACTAGAAGGGCAGTCAGAGAGCTGTTATCCTTCCAAGGACCAATATTGCCATTTTAAAGAATAATCGAATTGTTCCTGGATCTAGTCCTTTGTCCGGATCTGAATCATGATTTAATGGGTTGTTTCCTTCCCGATGTCCAGAAACAACCCCTTACCTAAAATCCATTTAATAGATTTTACGTTATCCTGCAAAAAACAAACCCACAAACCAACAGTGAGGGGCATAAAAAACATAACGATGGGAAACAAAATAAAAAGTGGATTATTTGACTTAATCATTCAGAATTTTCCAGTACAACACTGGTTATGAAATTGTGATGAACTGATTACATGTCATTATTTGCAAAGGAATATCTGTGATATTATGTTCAAATAAATTTGCAGAAATTCCCACGGTGACTAACATGTGTTTCACTCTGAGCATTATTTAGCTGTGAGGCAGCCTATGTGAAGAAGCCGCATGCCACTCAGGGCTTGGTGCTGTGGTCACCTTTAGGTATCCAAATTAAGTTCTCCTTTGGCCTCCAGTTTACTGTAAGCGTCTGCCCTGCCAGAGCCTGCAGTCTGCCTCAGTTATCTGCCAGCGAGCAGACAAACATCAGTGGGCGTTATCTCTACTCCTCAGAAGCAGCCAGGAAGGAGGTAGGAAAAAGGCAGGTGGCCCAGCGGCATCACAGACGGGAGCAGACGGAGGCAGACTCATCATTTCAGTCAACATACCAATACAAAACCATCTTTAAAAAACGTGCATACACATAAATCTTCAACTCAAACACCCACAGAAGCACATCAAACTTCCTCTGGAAAGCAGAAGGGAAGAGTTGATTTGAAATGCATTAACCTGAATTAACCCTAAGCAGGTTAAAAAACAGTAAACTGGTGGTAGCAGCAAGAGAATCAGTGATGTAGTAAAAAAACAAAGATGGTGTCAATGAGTGTGACATACCAGAACCAGTTCAACCTTTCCAGTAAGGCTGAGCAGGAGCATTTATCCAGTGGCGATACTGAGGAGCTATAATACACCATCTGCACCAAAGTGATGGTCAATACTTGCATCTCATGTAAGATACCACATGGGGGCAATGCAATTGAAACCATCTCCTCAAACCACTCTCCTTGAGCCAAAGTCAGTAAAAAGTCAAATTCTGTGAGCAGCAGATTTCACAGGGCGCTGGTGCCACGGAGAAATACAATGTCTTCACAGCGCACTGTGTGTTCTGGTCCTATTTGTATTCACAGCGTACTGGAGCTGCCTGTGGGGGATGTGGTGGCTTAAAAAATATGAAAGTCGTGTTATCCTGCATATGAATTGGGTTGTTCGGTTCCTTGCACATTTAAGAGTTTGTAATGTGACATAGGCTAGATAAGGGGTTGTGTAGTGTGTGTGTGTGTCTGTGTATAAGTGCACTTCTATTTTTGTGAGAACAAGTTCCAGTTTTGACCTTTTGACCGTTACCTAGTTAAAAACACTGTCCTTGTCTAAAGCCTGGTCCTAATGAGGCAGAACGTCATTTCTAAGCTCCTGGTTAAGATGTGAATTGTGGTTGGCTTAGGCTTGAATTAGTCATGGTTAGGGATAAGGTTTCGGTTCGGCTGTCCACAATCAATTAAAGTTAATCCTAACAGGGATAGCTACACAAATGTGAGTGTGTGTGAACTTCTATCTTTGTAAGGGACCAGTTAGAGTGTTGACCTTACATTCAAAGTGAGGACATTTTGACTGGTCGTTATGTCTGAGGGGGAAGACTTGGTTGGAAGAATGAGGTCAAGGTCAGGGTAGGGTGTGGAGTTAGGAATTGAGACGTGGTAGTTGAAGTTGGTTTAAGGGGCAAGGGAATGAATAATGCATTAAACAGATTACACTGCATCTAACACCGTGTTTCATTTTATAAAAACCTGCTGTGTTCAGTCTGTGTGGTTTGGGCAAATCCAAATCCTCTCAGTTTTCACCTTCAGCCTCCTGTGACGCTCTCTGTCTTTCGTCGGAACACAGCGCAGCAGGGTGGCCTTTGGAGAGAAGCCTCCAGATGACAGAATATCCTCTCCTCTGAAGAAAGAGCACTAAGATAAAACAAACCCTGACACTCTCACTCATGTGCAACCGGGTCCTGTCTGGCACCTTAATCTCAAAACTATAATATATCTGCAGCTTTGGTCAGAAACCAACAACACGTATTAGGAAGGTCACAGAGAAAGTAGAGAGGTGGTCCAGAGAGAGATGCTAAAATTTACTGCCCGTTTTTATGTGGTAGGAGAAAAGGTTATACATCGTCATTTGGAACTTTGTTTTCCTGCTGAATATAGTCTGGGTCACACTATCTGACCTACAACCGACCTACAGTGCACCTGCACACACACACCTTAATATCAGATTCTGGATGAAAAACTAGATTTTAAAAGTATATCATATGTAGGTTACCTAGATTTGCAGAAACATCTGTCATCTTCTTACTTACTTATGTCTTACAATTACAATTGAAGGGGTTAAGGTTAAAACTATGGTTCGGGTTAGCCTAACCCTGTAAACTGTATCATCAACTCCAACAAATCAAGCACACAATGGGTTGTTGTTTGTTGTTGCCTTTCTTGACAACTGAAATCAGACTCTCCTTGTGTAATTTGGTTTAATTTTGAAAGCTATGGAATGACAAATGATTACGTTAGTGGATTCCTTGTTTGCTGAGAACATTTAACGGGTTTGTTCAAGAAAACAATTGCATTTAGTTTTCTTCACAGAGGAGCCTGTCCCCATTGTTGAGGAGCTCTCGACTAAATTACAGAGCGTTGTCGGAGCACTTTGCAAAGCAGCCTTGCAAAATGTGGAATGACTGACACAATGGTTGTCTGAGAAATTTGTCATCATTCAAATTGCTTGTTAGAAAATGCGGGACGGTAACTGGAGTAACAGCCGAGATCACTCAGGAGGGAACACCAGTAACCGAGCGGTGAACAAAACGGAAAATTGCATTTTTTTATGGCTCCAATTTTTTATGGGTGAAAAAAAACTAACTTGAGTTGAATAGTTTGCAATAAAATCTATTTCATTGATTTATAGTCCACTAAGTAGCTTTTGTTGTCACAATTAAGAGCTGAAAACACATTTTTGACGATGGTAAAAATACAAAAAATAACAAGTCTTTGTCACCTTGAGGTTGTTGTAAACAGTCTTGTTTCACTTTGTTTTATTTTAGAACTCATTTACAGTGTAGAAATGATCTGTTTATCTTTTTAATTATAATGACCACAACCATTAGTGGAGCAGCAAGTACGTCTCAACAGCAGAAAGGAAAACTTGACCCTGAGAGCTATTATACTGTTATTGTAAAGTATATCAACAGCCTCTGACGTTAAGTGTTCTCAAGGGGCTATTTTGTGATGTCAAAATCATTCACCTTTGGGTTTTAACGTCCTCATTTCTCCCTATCCTGCCTCATCTGTTACTGCCCTGCATTTCCCTGCATTCACCAGAATTACTTCCAACAACTCCCAGAGAAATTGCCTGAGCTCGTCGCCCTCACCAGAGCTGTTATTTATAGACGGAGCGAGCGATACAGCATACTAATCACAAATGTGAGCGTGTGTTTCTCCTGGCTCAGTTGTTCCCGTGGCTCAAAAGAGCAACACAGGGCCTTTTGGAACTGCTGACAAAATTGGAGACGTGGGGCAGTAATTCGCGGTTCTGTCCCGGCGTTTACCCACTGATGTTTTCGATTGATGATATTTCTCCTCCTGAATTAACTTCTTGAACTCATATGTCCCCCTTAAGCGTTGTCGACATTAGGACACAGTTTTATCATCCGTGGTCCAGTGGTGTGCTTTGGTCCAGTGATTCTCCAGTATTGTAACAGTGCTTCTTATAATGAAATACTAAAACCTACAATATATGTAGGTCTTATTCTATTGTTCAGAACCAAACCCAGTGATGCTCCAGGAGGACTTGAATGCTGGCCCCCCCTCTATTGTTTGAGATAGGAGTTTGAATGCTAATCTAGGTGTGCTTCAATTTAATTGACATCCACTTCTTGTCTTTTGGCAAGTGATCCACATAACAGGCTCAGTAATGTCTCAGTTATTTAACATTTATGATGGAATACTTTTAAGTTCCTACAGCTTTTTAATAATACCCATACAGTCGATACCTGCAGGGATAGTTTACAGAGGATTGGCTCCAGCTCCAAATGAGAACCTCGGAGGATAAACTGTATAGATAATGGATGGACGGTTGGATTATGAACCACATTAAAACCAGTATTTTGAATAACTAACACAACTTTGACAAACAGTGAGGTTTATGGCCGAGGGTTTCTTAAGGTGTCGGTGCAGGGCTGGAGGCTTAAGACACGCATAGCCTGTCATGGCCACACCTATGGACATTTAGGTTCCTAAGCCTGCCGCACACAGACAGCAGAGAGACCTGAGCATGAACTCATTGTCATTCATTATTTCCTCTCTCTTCTTCACTCTCTCCATGCCTCCATTGAACAGGGCAGGTGAGTGGCGGCTGATTACCAAACATTTTCTCCTACCTTTGATCTCCTGTGGTGCGGGGCTCTAATCCATCGTGCATCACAGGACGCCGTCTGATCTGGGTGGTTGTGGTGGCCACTTAGCTTCTCCTCATCTCACATACACATGTAGTGTGTGCCGCCGGCTCTCGCACAGGCGTGTAGATATATACACACACACACACACAGTCAGGGCTCTCTTCACTCTGTCCGGACACTGTAAGAGGAGAAAGAAAGAAAAGATAAGAACTCGCAGTCAGAAAAACACAACGGTGGACGAATATGATTTTATGAGGCACATCGACATTTCGTGCGAGCGCAATCAATTTCACACTGCACAGTGTTTCAGTAATCCAAGGCAGATACCCTCTTATGGGATTATATGAGGAATCAAAAGATGCATAAAGGTGTGATTTGTCCTGCTTGCAAATCCTGATAGTAAACTATGCCTTTCCAAATGCAACTTCAGCACAATGGTCCTGCATTATAAATCACACAGCTGGTCAGGTATCAGCTTCTAAAGTCCCGCTATGGAGTAAAATGCTTGAGGAAAGTTTTGGAGAAACAAATGTATATGTCGAAGCCATTTATTGTTGCTCACTTCATAACGGAGAAGAAGAGACGAGTAATACGTGTTAACACTGAGCGATGTCATCTAATTCTGATGGCAGACATTCACATGGCGTATTGAAACCCAAACTCACATGGAAGAGACCCACAACGTTACCTCCACTACGAGACACTAAATGACCGTGAGACACAGAGACACTGGCTGTTTGTTTTGTCTGTCTACCTCATCGGTAAGGTCATAGCCATCCCATACACAGACGGTCAACTATTAACTATAGGCAGTGACATCTGAGTGTGACCTGTGTGCAGAAGCATGACCTGATACTACCTGGAGAGCTCAACACCTAATGAAACAGAAATCACACTGTAGGAAGGAAAACGTCAGTCCGGCTATGAAAAAGTGGTGTATTAGTGTGTTCATGCGCGTTAGTGTGTGTATGTGCATTAGTGTGTGTATATGTGTGTGGGTGTGAGAGAGTGAGTGAAGGAGATAAATCTATGATGAAGCAACGGTACACTAAGTAAGAGATCCTGTCTGTTTTATGAGAAGTGTGATTCGGATCATTATGAAGCTGATTAATGGGAACACTGTGAATGCCTACTGGTCTGTTTTATTCTCTTAACTTCATTAACAGCAGCTGCAGGTGTGTGATGATGTGTGAATCCTCATATTATACATACAAGCTGATATTTCGCACACGTAGGAATATTAATTTATTTTATGTATGATGTATCACAACCACTTGTTCATTCTAAACAGCAGATTCAAATCTAGTGAAAAATGCCAGATACAAACATATCGGTCAATGTATTTTTATAAAAGTTGGGAACCATTCCTAAAATGATATTATCAAACCCTAATGACAGGTAAATGTAAATGAGGCTTGATATTTTACAGTTTAGACATCAACTTTATTATCTATTATATAACATTAATTAAAACAAATACAACTTTAAGGGTCGGTGTGTAGGTTTTCTAGGGCTCTCTAGGATATAATCCCCATATCGAAGTTATATGAACTGTGTAGTGAGCATAAAACCAATAGTGTTTGTCTTATATACTATTAAATATTTCTAGAGACGCCCGGAGAGGACAAACCAGTCAGTGGAGGTGTCTTGCGTTTGTATATTGATTTAGCAGCATGAAGTCCTCTCCTGTAAATCTGGAGGAAGTCGTCTGAGTGGGTTATGAAATGCTTGGAGGAAGTTTGCTGACAGAAGTTACGTTGAATGGAGGATAACACAGCCAAGGGAGCCAAGGGAGCCAAGGGAGCCAAGGGAGCCAAGGGAGCGTACATTCACTCACAAGCTTGCACCTCTATTCTCTGACAATGACATCTGATGGTCTTGTTTCACCGTTTCTCACTTGTCTCTTACTTCATATACTCGTCCAACATTCAAACTACTACTGTGTACAACTCATCAGCATTCCAAACAAGTCCCAGCATACAATACTGCTAGACAATTTCCACAGTAAATGAGAAAGTAAATGTCACTTACAAGACGAACATTAATCTCATGTCATTGCATTTTAACGGCGCCCTTACTCAGAGGAGGATTACACTTCTCCCTGGAGATCAACATAATCACTTCAAACACGCAGAGATCACCCTCCTATGTCAGAGCGGATGCACGTGCAGGACCCGCCCATGTCACATGTGAACTACAATCACACTGTACATTGGAGTGACCTTGTGACGTGTGCATTTCTTCAAACGCGATCGGGCGCTCTTAATCATAATCACGACAACTAAATATACTTTCAGCTTCAAAAGATTAACACTACACTTATAACACTAAGAACGAGTGCTTATGCTTATCACCATATTTGAATGATTATTACATTGGTCCCTCTTTATGACGACCACTTTCTCCCCCCATCCCACTGTTGTTCTGAGAAGCTCTCTCCATCGTGACCCTCCTCTCAACCAGTGTCCCACTAGAGCTGTGGGCTTTTTACAAACCCGTATTTCCATCTGGAGTGGAAAATAACGTAATGCCATACTTCTCAATGCAATCATTTTAGCACAAATAAAAGCTTTAGTTGTTTAATGGGCATATATCAATCACATATTAGCATTTCAGAAACCTTAACTCAGAGGAATGCAAAGTGACAAAGTGCAGAGTAAATCTTACGCAACAAAGATTTAACACATTATCTCACATTAAGTTATCCGGGGCAAATCCCATGCTGTTCCATCAATACACTACAGTTTAGTTCTGGTGGTTTGTCTTTTCCAGTATTGATCTCATTAAATTCGGCCGACTCCTCCGTCGACATACTGTAAAACATATTAATACTGCTACTTTGTGATGGTAACCGGAAAACGGAGATTCTGCAAGCACTTGCGTTCCTCCCGGGAGGCCTCCAGCAGCTCAAGTGCATTGGCAGAGATGAATCAATTCAATACATTCATTTTATCCAGCCAGGAAATCCACTTGTAATTACTTGCAATACGTTTTAAAGAATTTATGTATCCATCTTGAGACAATTTGGGCACAGAACAAAAGGTTAGATCAAATGAATATTTGAAGTTCTTGCCGGGGTTGTGGGATAAATAATGATGGGGAAACTTGCGAAGTGCTGACATATGTAAAGTTTTAGCAGAGAGGATATTGTTGCTGAATATTCCCTCCGCTTTCCTCTCCGACTCATTTCCCTCAATCTTTATCCTTCCTCCCCTCTGTTTCTATTCTTCTCTCTTCCTTTAATCTTCTGGCTGCTGTATACAAGCCAAAGGTGCAGATTATATTTCCTGTCAAACACTGCCGACGGCTCTAAAATCCCTCTTGTGCTACCTGACCTTACCATTGATAAAAAAAAATCATGGCAATCTGGTTTGAAGTTTGGCCACAACACATAAATTGGGCTGTTGCTCTTGAATGTCATTCACAATGCGAAAATGCAATTAGGAAAATCATATTCTAAAAGCTGCATATATGAAAGTAGAAATGCCAGACAAGTCTCCCAGCAGTGAATTCATAAAACAAAAACAAGATGGTTTGAAAGATGCCAATGGCTGTTATTTCACTGATTATCCTAGGTGCTGAACATATTTGCAAATAACTACATCAGATTATGTGCATTTGATTATGTATGGAAGTAAAAATAAGAAACTGTGCTTTGGTTGAAAAACATCTACTAGCGGTGTGCTTGTCATCTCGTAAAAAAACGAAACAGCCCTGACTAGCTGTAAGGCACGTTTTAAAACATACACAGCACAACCGCCACACTGTAAAAAGCTACATTATGAAAAGCCCTTGGGAAATCGCTCTCATGTATTTTGCACCATCTGCGTGGAGAAATCATCAGCCTCGGGCTTCAATTGTTCTGCAAACTCTCAGACATTCTCAACAGGATTTTTTTAGTTTCTGGTGATTGTAAAAATAACGGTTTTGTGCACCAATAATATTCATGTGTGAATCCGAATTGTGAATTCTCTCCTGAGCACAGGAAACACTAATGTTATGAAAAAAGCTTAAACCTTCCTAAATTGGTTAATTAATGGATCAATGTTGTAAAAGGAAGGAAAAAAATGTATCTCATCTTTTCTATGGACTTACTTTACCTGCAGTTCATAGATTTAAACATTTTAAACATCAGATAAAATCAAGGTCAGGATGAGCCCCTGATTTAATGACAATGTTATGGGGTGAACACTATTCTCTTTTCTTATTACAGAGCCTTTTTTGCAACCGTGATTGTCTTCTTTTTATCGTTTTTTTTATATTCTGCATGAAGTGCGTTTACTATGACGCTGAAGAATACGAATTGCCCTACCAGACAGTTCAATAATAAAAGGTGTACACCCTTTATTAACACTGCAACATTAATTCTGGAAATTCTATTGCTGGCATTTTGGCCTTTAACACAGTTTATAGGTTCAAAGCACCAAAATATCCCTGGGCAGCAAGGACGTCGTAATTCTGCTTTGACAAAATCATCAACATGATGATTCCAAAAAACCCTGCATAGATTTTAAAAAGGGTCACTAATCTTGAGTCAATCATCTTTTTAAAATTTAATCAACTATTTAATCTGCTTCAGCTGTAATGTTTTTGTGGTTATTTGTTATTTTGGTTGCAAGAAAACTCAAAAAGCTGATATCTGATCAGATTTGGGGACTGTTGAGCATCGATATAGAATGTGCTGTCGACACCTTTAATGAGCCGCTGTGTGAAGACTGCATTGTGTATTTGTGCTTGTATACATGTGTGTATGATAATGTGCGTGCAAATTAAAGTGTACTCATAAATTTTGCTTTTACTTCATGAATAAAATCCATCAGAGCTTGGGGTTGAATGGATTTTTCATTTGACTTTCCTCATTAATTGCTTTTGCCAAGATGAAGAGGTACAAAAAGAAAACGTCTAGAAAAACTACTTGATAAACCAGTGTCCTAAAGCAGCTTTATGTTGATTTACATCTAAACATGTGTTGTTCTGCAGCAGTATATGTCATATGCAGATAGATATTTCAGTGGGAAATCAATGGAAAATGGAAAGGGCAAGAGAGCAGTATGGATTTTTCTGTTTTTGCTTTGGCATGGTCATCAATCCCTACAGGTAATCTGGGAAAAGGGACACACGGGAGCACGAGCAAGACAGCTGCTAAGAGCCGCTGCAGCCGAGGTGACAGGTCAGGAAGGTTTTGATTTATTCACCCTTTACTGTGCAAGATAGCAACTCAATGCTCCCAATACGTTCTCTAAAAGACATCACTGCTGCCACAAGCGAAACATCTAACATTTGTAGGTTGTGTTGATGTTTAAAGGGTCTTCTCAGGGACCTTAAATGACACGTTTTAACACGGATTCCAATCTCACAATTTGAGGGGAGGAGCTACACATCATCACCACATATACCCCCCTCTCAGCCTCATAACTCTCCAGCTGCATTTATAGCAAATGCTGATTTAATAGGATAATTTACCAAGATGATAAAATTCCCATGTTTATAGCTTTCTCTAATTATAGACTGACTACACATTTCTGATTTTGATTGGATCTTTATCATCATCATTCAATTGTTTGGAATTTAAATTGTTTTTTTTATGTGATAGCGTCTTTACGAACTTTGGTCCAATAAAACAAGCAGTCTAAGAACACGTACTCAGACTTCACTATTTTACAACAATTTTATAGATCAAATTAGACAGATTGTTTGACAAAATGAAAAACAAACTATTTATAATCACACCCCCAACGTTATTTTGGTCATTCTTGACTTTGGTGAACAGCAGGCTGTTAAAACACATTCATTAAACTCCATCTAGTGATAAATACCATGGGATAATATGATGGGAAGCTGAAGAAAAGCTACTGTACTAAAGGGATCTTAAAACCTACTTACAATCAAAGTGTAAACCAACACATCTGGATCGCATGTAAAGGCTGAACCTTGGTTTGATTTGGAGAATTTAGATAATACGTGTTCTCTAATGTTTATATCTGAAGGCGTCTTGGCCTGTCAGTTAGTGTGTCTTCAGACCTGCCTTCTCTGTGCTGCTGTTCTTAATGCTGAACTCTGGAGCTCAGCCTCCAGTTATGAAGGAATATAGCTTCCTATCGGTCTGTGCCATGACCCCAATTGGAGAGCCATATTCAATGCAACACACAGGAGAGATGAGAGGCAGCAGTGAGCTGCCCAGGCAGGCTGCAGGGGACAGATAAAGCTTTTAGAATTCACGAGCTGTCATCACGCCGTCCCTGATACTAACCCGCCCCGCTCCTCCTCCATCAACCCCCCGGTGGCAAAGGGACTGTACGTGAAAAACTGTTTACAGTGACACAACAAATATGCAGGCACAAGTAAACAAAACCTCCCAATTCTCTCCACCAACCCACACAGAGGTTAGTGGACATAAAATATTATATCCTGACAGGCAAACAGATTGAATCAAAACAAAGCGGTAATCCACCTTTTGTTTATTAATCTAGCTTCAGAAGGATTGCTGTTATCATTCTCCCCCGTTGTTGAAAAACCAACACAGGAAAAATAAAATCTTTTAGATAAAAACTGTCACAGCCAAACATCTAAAAGGGGAGAGAATAAAAAGTGTAAGAGAGTAAAATAAAGGGAGATCAAGAGAAGGTGAGGAGAGCTATAAAAAGGAAATAGAGGAGAAATGGAAAGTGGGTGAAGAAAACAAAAAATGGAAGCAGTTTCATGGTGTCCAAAGAAAACTTGGCAATAAACTGTCAGGATGAATATCTGCACGCTTTTGAATCCGTTTCTGATTACATGAGGTCGGCATAACTGGGCTAGACTTTGCAAAAATGCAACAACAACCCACCGGAGCACGGCAGCTGGATATGATGGACCGTGCATGTAAAGATAAGTCGATGGAAACATAAAGTGCACGGAAATGCACCAGTGTGGGGGAGAGAAAGACAGTAAGAAGGTGGAGATGTGAGTGAGGCAGAATGATAGAGGGGGAAGAGAAGGGATGAACTGGAAGAGAGAATAGAGAAGTGGCAGCAGGACGGGCGGGGGGGGGGAAGGCATATTAGGAGCTGGAGAAGTTGAGTAAGTGGCAGACTGCCACGTTGGGCATTGCAGGACAGAACAGACTCATTTAGGCGTCTGCAGTCGACGCTGCTGAATGGCAATAGTGCTTCCTCTGCTGCTGGATTCAGGGACGTGCCCTGAGTATAGAGCGGCCCTCTTCCTGTGGCCTGGGGCCTTAAATCAGTTCTGCACTAGACACACCAATCAGCAGCTGCACACACACACTCTCCCACTGTTTCTTGCCCGTGCTCTCTTTCTCGTGGCCAAACAGAGATGTCCCATTTGCTAACCGTGACCCCGGGCTGAGACTTAAGAAGACAATATTGACCTTGAACAACAGTCACGAGAGAGGAGGAAGGGAAAAAAGTAGCGCATGTGAGCGTAAATAGGAACCGACCAGTAGGAAACCCTGAGAAGACGTCCAGGTGTGACAGTTCTGATGGGCAGTGAGGAGGTTTCTCACAAAGCTCCAGCTGATGTAATGCTGTGGACATTGAAGAAACTGATGAGGCAGACCCGAGATGTGCTGCTCTGCCAGAACGGGAAGGATTTGAGGAAGACGTATTCGATCCAGGTTCCCTGCAAGCGATATCGAGCAAGAGCAAAGCAAGGGCTCCACACGGCTGCTGTGTGTCCTTGCCCCCTATTCCCTTGGTGGCCCGAATTACAAAAAGCAACATGACTTTGAATCCTTTTGGGCTTCAACCTTACCTGAGGACGGCAGGTGTTTGTGTATCCCACAGTTGTCTGTGTTCATTTATAATGCATGACCCGGAGTACAATATTATTTCCTGAGGGTACACAGGTATATGCATAATTTACCACAGATTCCGTGAAAGCAGACGGCGCGCAGCACGACCTCGGGGAGGGATGTGTTTTGTCAGGAAATCCTGCTGACACAACAGGCAACTGGAATTCCAGTGATTTGTAGAAAAAAAGAAGAATCCAAGAGCGTATTTCAATAGTTCAAGAAGATTCAAATTCCCTTCAGATATCCGTCACCGAGACAAGGACGCACACAGCTGAGTTACGGCCGCCGTACAAAACCAATCTGATTCCCACAAGCCAGAAAACAACCTGTATTCTGTTCAGATATGTTAAAGTCCTGTTGGTATAAATGGATTGACAGTCGTTCTCCTTTCCACATGTCATGTCGGTTTAGGGATGAGCTTATGTCAGAGTCTTAACTGTCCTTTCGATCCAAACGGTTCTAGACCTGGAGAAATGTCATTGTTTGACTAAATTCACTCTTACGACAGCACGTCAGCAGAATGAAACAAATTATAGCCAGTACGAGAAATCGTTGACATGTTGAATGCGTCATACATTTCTTCCAAAGGAGAATCCAGCAGGTCAATCACTACCTTTACACCAACCACCAGAACAAGGTGTTTTATGACTCCATTACATTTTGAATTTGAAATCTTTTTTACAAATGCTGGTCTTCTGTTATATTTGCCTGTTTTTTTCTTGAAAAAAATAAACAGAATCGGTTCCATGGGTGTGGTAAGCCTAAAGTAAATCATGCTGCTTGCTATGAACATTCTGGAAAGAAGAAAATATCCTATTCCAATATTTATTTTCTTATATTGAGAGTTTTTAAAATTTATTTTCGGATATGCACCGACGAAAAATAACTATATTTCATTTGCGACTGCAGTTGAAATCAGTTGTCATGGTGATGATGCATTTCATCACTTCCTGCCCGCCTCAACCCTCCTCTCATAAGCCAGGATTCATTAGCATCTCTCAGCGCCATAAGATAATTCACACACTCTTGTGATTATTAAGAGCCGCGCGCCCCCCCCCAGCACTTCATAAAGTATCCATCCTCACTCTATCGATCCACGTCTGACTCATATTCAAGTCTCCAGGCACCTCCGGCTTTGTTTTGCAGTCTGTTTCCCTCTCAACCTGCTCGCTTATTAAAGCCAATCTGACACGCACAGACAACAATGCACGCTAATGGCACTTTGATGAGTTGCTTGACCATGAACACTGAGCTGACATTGAGCAAAGGCCTCGAGGGACATACTCGTGTGAGCCGGGGGCTGCAGTCAGTTCTGAGGTTAATTTATGAATGCATAAAAAGTTTTAACGTCAAATGGCCTTTGCATTTGCGTGAGCGTCAAGTTGTCAATAAAATCAACACCTGCACGAATGCACACACGTACAAACACACACATATATGGCATGTGGCAGCTCAAGGACAGAGCACAACACAAATGATCTCCAGAAGCAGTGATGATTTCATAAATATAAACATAGTAACTAATGTATAATTTGCAGTTATATATAGCATTGTATATGCCTGTCTTCTGTCTAACATTACAGCTATAAGATACTTAGAAGAGCAATACATGGTAGATGAAAACAAGTGTTCAAAGTGTTGATTCTAATATCTCCTCCATTTTCTTCAAGCATTGCAGAGGTACCATTGATTAGCGTGAACAGAGACAATATCACAGAGGCTTGAGGGTGCAATATTTCATCTCCTGATTTCATTTCATTAAATTTTCATGAACCTTATCTTTTTTTGGTAAAACTGTTTTCTTACACCACAAACCATCATCTGATTTAAACACTGTAGGCTTGAATCTCACGGCCTAATCTTAGCTTCAATCTATAGCGTTGATGAAGTGTGGTAATGAAAATGTGATTTTATGTGCAATAATGGGCCTGTTGTTTTGTTCCACTGATGATCTTACATCTTAGAGCCTTCGATTCTTTGTAGTCACGTGTTGTAGACACACGTGTCAGACAATCTGTTTGATTTATACTTAAGGCAGTATTGATCCTCACAAGACTTAGAGATCTTTTGATTAGAACAGAATTAAGAAAAAGGGCTTGTTTCTTTCTGCATGATGTTCTTAACAACTACACAAAAAAGGAAAAGCCAAACCTACTGATCCATGATCTGCAAATTGTGCACTATAAAGCTAATTAATAAAACTAGAATATCACTCAGCAACGGCAAACCTCCTCCAAGACGTAACAGTCCTCTTATGAAACTACTTTTAAATTCGCTAGATCCTGATTTTCATACGAATCTGAATGAAGTTGCACATACTCATAAATATCTGTCCCTTTTATATGTCTAAATGATATCCTGAGAAATTAAGCAAAATCTTGTATTGTAAGTGAGTAAAAAATAGTCTGGTGGGCACCAAAATAAAATGAGATCTCTCCTGACCCAAAATGCCTCCTATTAGTTTTCGTTAAATCCTTCTATTTAAACACAGTTACACAAAATGAAAGGACAAACTAAATGTTACCAAACCTACTTAACAAAAAAGGGCAAACCTCCTGCCAGAAATGATGCACTACAAATTGAAATAAAGTATAAGGTCACTGTTTGCTCTGTTCCTAATGACCAATGGCTAAAAGGCTCTTGAGTGACTGGTTGATGCAACAAAACTAAGTGGGCCGATAACCCCTGAATATCCGAGCAGGACACTGCAAAAATAACAACCATTCTAAAAGTAAAAGTGTTGGTTTACATTCTGCCTTGGATGGTGAGATGATGCAGCTCAGATTGTTATTTCCATTTTTGGAAAGTGCAGTACCTCTGTCTTGATCGCCTCTCAACATAATGTATGACGAGGTGAATCCAATTAGGCCCAATATGTGATGAAGTGTGATTTCTCCATGTTCAAACTGTCAGTTTTGCTTCAAGATATTTATTTCCCCCTACCCCTGTACCTCCAGTCTTGAGGAACAGGTTGGTTTTACATTGTGTTAAGTATCCTCTAATGAAGTCAAAGTATTTTCCTACATAATGAAGCTGCAGTCTAAAAATACTCCAGTCTAAAAAATTTGAATTTTAGGTATTATAAATAGATTAAACAACAAACTCACTCCGGTATCAGATAAAACAACATCAAGATAAATTTTTTCTTGTGCATTTTACAAAGGAGGAGAGCATTAGGCAGGTGCCTGACCTTTGAATCACCTTCATCTTAGATTGGTTCGGGCTTTCAGGTCTGGAGCTGAGGTTTGTTTTAGAGCTGCATGATGTGATTAAGAATGGAGATGTAATCTTCCTACATAATGAATGTCAATCTACATTCAGGAACATTATGAGACTGCTGACATTGAACCATCTGTTCCAGTTGCTGTATGTCGTCTCACAGAGTCTTAGGCCATTGTCTCTAAATTAAAATGTTTATTTGATTAATTCGACTAACATTTGGTTAAAAGCTCCTTGCAACTGGTATGGCTGGTTCTGTGTTAACTGGAGACAAAAAAAATACATGGTAGGGACGGATACAGATGAGATAACACCCACTTCCTGCAAGAAATCATCAGAAACAAGCAGAAGAACAGGTTTAATGAATGAGGTGGAATGAAAAGCCAGCTCAGGTTGATCATAAAGTGTGGTAAACACTGTCCGTCCTGATCTTCCTGCTGTCTCCTCTTTATCTGCCTACCTGGATCTCGTCCTGCTGTCTGACGCTCCGCCTGCTTCCCTGCCCACGCTCCCACTTTAACCTTCTCACGTATCCTTTTCAATCCCACCCACCCCTTCATGAGTCCCATCCTCCCTCGGCCTCCCGGCTAATTCTATCATCTCCAATGCGTATTGTCTGGCAGTAATTGATTTAGCCTCCCGCAAAATTAATACTGTAAAACCACAAGAGAAGCCAGCGATCTGCCGCTCAAAGTTGGCATGTTTAATTTTCATGTTGCTGTGTGTGACACAAACAGAGCAAAATCGCACAGTGGATTTTTTCTGAGCTCATTTCCTCTTTTTGTCTATTTGTAACCAACAGCCTTTTTTTATCTTTGTTACCAGAATACAAACAAGAGCCATGGGCCAGGAAATTTGGATGGGCAAATCGTGGACCAGGAAATTAGTGTTGGAGTAACGGATAAAAAAACAGAACACAGAGTAAATGAATGTTTCATTTTATACTACAAAGATTTCCTAACATCACTTCAAAGGCAGACCACTGACTTGATCGAGAATGCAGGAGATGCGTTTTAATATCCAGAGCCAAACAGACTTCTGTCAGAGGCGGACACGCCGAGATCAATAACACGGCAGCGACATGAATGATGAATTTGATAAACAAGTGATAACGGATGTGCATAACAATGTGCACTTCATGTTACACTTGATGGATTCGTACAACGGCACAGTCAATTGAAATCCAATAATAAAATCAGAAGGAGTTGTGAAATTAGAGGTCTGTTTGAAGCTGCAACAGTGCGTTTTCATGTATTCAAATTTATGGGTGGAAATAACTAATTTATGTAGTGATATCTTATTAGAGCTGGACAGTCGGCTGACGTTCGTTACACCTTTTACCAACAGTAAGAGGGTGAAACTGGAGGTGTTTCTGAAGTTAATAATAGTTTGACCCTCAGATCATGAATCCAGATCGTACACAGCCTCTCCAGGGAATTTCTGAAAAATGTCAGGAATTCTGTGCATTTCGGCTCAGGAGGTCTGCGGCACATTTGCATAGTAGTTTAGAGAATGTCCACAGAGCAGCATAGAGAGAAATCTCTCCCTACAGGAATCCAGAAACAATGAACACAATTAAATACCCTTTCAGATGCCATACTTGTTTGCAAAGTAATGTCTGTGTAATCTGACATGTGAGGAATATGTCTGCCATTTGCTTTCCATTGATCCCTGTTTCTCTCGGAAAGCACCAGTCTTCTCTGCCTTGGCTCTCCAGGGAAGGATTAGGCTTCAAACAGATCAATCACACATTAGCCCAGCCAATGATTTCACCTCAGTGATTAGATTATCTCTTTATCATCAGTTTATCATTGATGATTTTCTTTCCTTCTCTAATGCTCATTTCCCCTCCTAGTTTGCAACGGATGACTGTGAACAGCTGTTTTGCTTTGCCCATAAAACTGCCATCTACTCCTGAAGGTTAGATAGATTCATATACTCAGGACTACAAGAGGTCACATGACGCAGCAAGTCATATTTTCCCATCCAGTCGCACTAAATGTTGTCTTTAATGATCCTTGTTGGCATCGTCATTTATTACACTCAGTGCACACTCCATCAAATGATAGCAATCCTTATAGCACTGGTAAACATAGCATCAGTCCCAATCTAGTGCGCAATAACCCTTCAATGACTCTGTGTCTTGCAATAAGTAATGTCGCTAACAAGAGGCTTATATTTTCTAAAGTCATTGTGATAAATGACTGTTGACAAAAAAGACTTAAATCTAGCAACACTTTAAAAACAATTAATCGAAAAAAATTCTGACAAGAAATTTACCAACAACTGTCCTTCCAAATTACTGTGATGCATAAATCAGGGTGATGTCGGTGTTCAGTAAGATTGCGATGAAATTTAAGGTCTTTTCACACCCACCTTGTTTGTTCTGGAACTAAGGACTTTGCTGTTTAGACCCAACCAAGTGGGTCCCAGGCCCGGGGCAGACACCCATGGAGCCGTGCACAGGTCCACTGCCCCAGCCAGAGCACACAGGGCCAGGGCACGGACCCGGGGACCACCGGACAGTTCCACTAAGTCCGCTTACAGTGTTAGTTTTGGTCTTTTCATACATGTTTGGACTTTAACAAAGTAATTTTTTCCAGTTCTTACCGGCTCTGTCAGTAATTTACTCCTCCTCTCTGTGTCTCTATCATTCCCGCTGTGTACTGCCAACCGTGTCGAGCCAAACAGAGCGCACCCGTCTCGTCCAGCTCTCCATACATTGCCAAGATTACAAATTCAGTTTCATCCCAGTCTGTGTACACATGCATTCGATGACACTGTTTCCGTGTGTGAGTGCGAACTCACAGTTCTCTATGCAGGCAAAACCCTGCAGGTAGACGCAGCAGTGGTGACACCAGGATGCACGTATTCATACAATGTGAGAAAACATGACATGAACATGACTTTGGACCATGGTTGTGGCTTTAAAGTGTGAAAATTGAAGTTTGGGATGTCATGTTTTTCTACTTTGTTGTACAAAATGCGCCTGTGTGTATTTTTTTTCACTGAGGTAATTTCACAATAAAATAGCTGCCTCAGCAGTACATGCATGAATATGCCAAAAGCATTTTTCCTGCTGAATTCAAAGGCAGCTGTTTCAGGCTGTGATATCTACTGAGCTGCCTCAATACAGCAGGACATCTGAAAACACCTGCTATTAGTCTAACACATGGTGCGGGACACATGCCCAGTAAGCAGCCTGAGGGCCTCACTTGTCATGTCTTCAGACAGGGATGATCTCCCCACTCACTTTGTAAACAGCATTAAATCATAATCCACAAAACATGAATCAAGCCCTTCCTCTGCTGAGTGAAGCAGCGATGTGAGCTTCTTCAGATCTCCATTTCAGTGATTAAAGGGGATGACACCCAAAGAGACGACAGCCATCGCAGACCCAGCCCGCGCTCCCGGCTGCGTCCCCTATCCCTTGTCTCCTCTGCTCTTGTTTCCTTTCCTCTGCTACAGCTGTTGCCACCTGTCAGTGACTTGAATTTAATCAGGCTCCGTCGAAACAGAGCGGTAGCCCCGAGCAACAGAGGCTGAGTGAGGAATTTGTGGACAAGGAAGGCGAGCTGAGACATAGCTAACATTGTTGTAATGGTCAAACCTCCCCCAGGGTGTGTGGATTTCACATTTAACACATTGTAACAGAACACCGTGACTATGATTTTAATTGCTTTGCAACGTTACAGAGTCTCATTGCTCATCCTTCCCTTATGAAATGAAAATAATGATCAACATTTAAATTCTTCATTCAAATCATGTTTCCATTTCTGGTGCATTTCCCTCAATTGATGTCACCATTATTCATGTTACCTATGTGCCATGATTTGAAGAAAAGCCGCATAGGAATTTGTGTGAAAGCTTTAAAATCAATCAGAGAGTACAACATCCAAGGCAGTGTGCATTAAATATCTTTTTTCTTTTCAACTTCTCTGCAGACGTTAAGCCACCCACACGAAAAAAGATCAACACGCACTCGCACACCACAAAAGAGAACAACCTGCTGGCACAAAACAAAACAAAACAAAAAAATGAAATAAACATTTGAATAAACATGATAAAAGCAAAACTTCCCTGTGCAAATCCACCACAGTAATTGCATTGAACGAGATAATGGTGCTCCGCCTTTCCCGTTCCTTTATGAAATTTAAAAAAACAGTCTGTTCAAAATGTTTCAACCTTGGGTGTGGAGGCGTTCTGCTGACACAAATGAAATTCATTGGAATCTCCACCTCTCCAAGTCTTTCACAGCCACTCTATTACGTTTCATGTGATAAATGGTCCCGCTCTCCAGAACAAATAATTCTTTGTGCCTGAAATGTACTTTGTTTCATTTTCCTGCATTTGCATAAGCTCAAGTAGATGGGTGCCTTACTGAAATAGGTCCATCACTGCTGCCTTTTATCAAAGCAGAGGACGAGATTGCACGGCAACTTATTTTTCTTCAACTTACTTGGACAGAGTTGGCCATGATCAGCCCACCTGTATCCCACGAGCTCCATGCACCCAAATATAGACATATGCACACCCACCTATGTTGTTCTCCCAACCCACAAGGGCAGGATAATGTAGTTGACTAATCGCTGTGTCTGCACTGGACCTCTATTTATTTCCCACAGATGACCCTGTGGGTGATCTTCAGCATGATAACCTGTAATATTTACAATTTTTGGCAGTTTTAATTCCCTGAGCACCAACATTATGGATCACCTTTTACATTATTTGTATTTGATAGGTCTACATATATAGATGTGGTCTCATCAATTCAATAAAAAGATAATCTGGACTCAAGACGCGTGAGAGATTGTGGCCACGGAGCACTTACTCATCTCTACGTGGGGGTGCATGTAAAGTGTGTGTATACAGTGTCTGTGAGAACATATTATACCATAAAAATAACATGATCCCTCTTGTTTACACTTGAAATTCATAAACACAAATCTGCCTTGATAAACCACAAAAGGACAATAAGTGAACATTAAAGAAATCTACACATAAATAACAATTCTAATAATCCTTCTAATTGAATGAAGCTTCCTAGGCATTAGATACACTCCCTGGAATAAAATTGTTGTGAATTTGCTGGTGGTCGGGAATTCTGGACACTAACTTTGTCCCAATCAAACACTGGGGGACCAGATCTGGGACATGTCCTCCACAGAGCATCTAAAGCCAGGGGTCTGTCAGAGTGTTGAGACAAGAACCAGGACGGTTTAGAGACCAAGCAGCTGTTGGTAGAGGTGCCTTATGAAGTGGGTGTGGCATGACAGGGTTCTGCAATGAGTCTACACTTGTTCCTAAATTTGACCTTGATGGCAAATAAAAGACAAGGGAAGCATATAGCAGGTCTTGAGATAAAAGGAAGCACTCCTCTCCGTAGTTGTCTACCAATGGCTTTTTCTTTCCAATGGAATGAGACCACCTATTAGGGCTTGGTGTTAAATCAATATCAATAATTATCCAATCAATAGTCATAAAAGAAAGGTTCAATATGCATCGATATAATGCTCAAGTATTGTAGGGCTATAAACATAATTGATCTACCTCAGATTTGTAAATTGTTTGTCATCCCCTGCCTATCAAGATGAGTTGAAACCAAGAACCTTCCCTGAGGAGCGAAAATCTGTAAAAGATAAATAAGAGATAATTATATGATTTTTCTTGAATTTTTGGCTGTATCAATAATCCAATATTATCAAACAGAGTTGTTTTTGGGTCTCATGTTAAAGAAGAGCTACACAATTGCTTTGCCTTTCTCAACACGGAGAGCTTTGAGAAACAATAAGGCCGCATGACAATATTAATACTGTATTTCCTCTTTGAAGGTTACTATCCATTAGGGAAGCTTAAAATCTACAGAGCATAGAAGAGACAAGAATGGCTGTGTAATCACGCATAAAAGGACGACCATTATATCTTTCTCTTCCCTATTTACACGGCGTCTGAGCCTTAAGCACTCTAATGCTCGGAATCAGGTCAGATAGGCACATTCAAATTGGCCATCACAACCTTCTGTCTCACACACACACTCACACACACACACACACACTCACACGTGCTCTTGGCTCGTGCCTGTATTCCCCTCGCTTTTATTGTGTCATTCATACTCTTTATGTACACAAAGTGCCCATTAATATCTATAACGCTGGACACTGTCCAAGATGAAACCGTGGAATGTGGCAGCACTGCGGTCATATTCAACGAGCATGTAGTAACTCTTTCCATTACTAGAGAGGAGCTGGCTGCCATCTTGATAGTAAAAGTTATGGCATACATAAACAAGGCCTGTGCAATACTTTGGCTATGATCTCAGCTTTATTCAATCCAACTAATGACTTCTTGATGATATTCTTAAACTACCTGACAGGCTGTTAGGATGAAATAAAGTTGTTTAAAATGTTTTTACTACACTGCATTTAAGAATATAAATTAGAGACATTTTGTGCCCTTTTTCCTTATTAATTAGTCCCGATTAAAAATACATTGGATTACTTTGGTTTAAAGATCTTGTTTTAGTAAACTAACTTCTGAAGATACAAAAAATAGCCTGTATACCTTTATAGAGACGCAGCAGCAAATGTCTACCCGACTCCAAACAAATATTTAAAACAGTGTTCGATTGGTGACATGAACAACAGTCATAACATACTGGATACCCGTTTGTTACCTAATTTGGTCAACTGCAAAGCAGAGTGACAGGTTGATAAAGAGTAAAAGTACCAGCTGTAATGAAAATCCTGCAGTAGGGGAACATTGACTGAAAGGCAGAGTCACATATGGATATCACCAGTAGCAAACAGTAACCTGACTCAACGCATATCAGGCTGCATCTAAAGCAAACATCACTTCCCTCCAGGATTCATCTTGACATATTTCAGGTCCTGTTTAGCTTCCCCGGTGAGAGCCATTACCTGACATCACTGTAGTGAAAAGAACAGAGAAGAGAAACAGCTGTTCAGCCTGCCAGAAACCAAGATGTTTTATAATCTGCACTACGTGACAGACTGAAGCCAGCCGCTGCCACACGGGCACAGCAGCCCTGAACTTCCCTTGACACGGAGGAGCCGCACGTGTGATCGTAAACATTTGAGCCAGCGGAGCCGGGCGATAAACGGACTTCACGCTGCCTGCACCCTAGAACAAAGTCGGTGTAATGTCTGATTGAGCCAATGTGCAAACAGATAAAGGGCTGAAACCGGCTCACACTCGGCTGAATGCAAATACGTCAATGTCATGAATATGATAATCAGCGCCCTCAATTTCACACATTGACCACACAGAGTCCAGCTATACAAGGTCTTAACCTGGTTATCTACTATGAGTATTTGAAAGGGGGAATATATTAATACGCACTTGATGAGAAAGGAAGATGATGTTTGAAGGATGAAGCTGGAGTAGACAACACAAAAATCACAAGTAGTTAATATAAAAGACGACCTTGGAGTCAAATCCAGGAGCGTTCTGAAGGAGCTGCTTTTCACTGAGGCAAACAATGTGCAGTACATAAACAACACAAAGGTTGTTGAGGATTACTTCAAAGCTCCGTGAGGTCTATGCTAACAGAAAGTTATAATAGTAAACAAGCAAAACATATCATACCCCAAACCGTAGATAAAAAGAAAGTGTAAACAAAAGCTCAGCTACAGCAAAAAACAAACATGACAAATATATTTTATTGGTTCAAATTTGTACATTTAATCCGTGTTAGGCTTTTTGTGGTTTTATTAAAATCAGTGAACTGAAGAAAGAAGTTGGAAATATGATTGAATAAATAAAGTAGTAATGTGTTAATCAACTTGAAGAATTAAGCCAAAAAGAGCAGAACCAGGCGTCGGTATTACACGTCCATGTAATGAAGCTGCCCATATTACACTGTTAACAGCCTGTCAGTAGATAGTTGTTGTGCTTAATGTAGCTTTAAATAATTAGAAAGGATCCATATTGGTATTGTTGTGATGAATGTTGTCAGAGGAGGAGGAGGAGGAGGAGGAGGAGGAGGAGGAGGAGGAGGAGGAGGAGGAGGAGGAGTATGGAAGGTTTCTGACCATGTGCACAGAAACATGTCAAGTGCTACAGTATCCATTAACCTGCAGAGTGGAGAAAAGTCTGGCTCAATTATCTTTGATGGGGATGACATATATAAAAGCAAGAAAAAGCAGAAACCCAGCTTCACAGAAGTGGCATTTATGTTTCATGGAAAACACTTTGATAAATCAATCCGTATATATGAAAGTACTCTTTTTGTAAAGTACATAAAAACTGCCACAATTGCTGATGGTGCTGTCCAGATCCAAATTCTCCTAAAAGGTGATGTGCTTATCGATTTGCACCTGTCCAGCTTGACGTTGCCAAATAACTCAGTGAACACACTGGAAGAAATGATTTTAACTTTGAGGTTTTTTGTTTTTTTATTTCAACACGTTAAAATTGACAGCTCAGGAGCACTGCATCACAGTGGCCCCTTCCACTTAACCTTCTACTACAAGTTCTGTATATTTACTCTGTACTAGACATCATTTCAACCGCCTCCTGCAGCAAAGAAATGGGGACAGCATGCATACAATTTCATATTTCAGTTGTGAGTAGACAATCTATGGTATATCTGCCGTCTGCTGGATTGCCTGTCTGGACTTGGTGCCCTCTAGGATATGATTATTACTTGCTTGTCTAAATGATTTGGGGGCTGTTGAGGACTTGACTTTGCATCTAAGAGCATCTCCAGAAGCCTTATCTATATCTATATCTATGTCCAACTGGATTTAGTGTGATACCTAAATCTACAATATACTGTACGGACAGTCACAATGTGTGCAGCATGGAAAACCCTGTCGGCTCAGGGAGAAAGGAAGTAATGAAATGGAGGGGGGGGGCCTACACTCCCACCACTAGAAGTTGTCAAAGTGAATAAACACTTTGATCAACAAAACTCTCCATTACACAGTAATGTAACAGGTACCACAGAGAAAGATAAAGTAAGGCAGAGAAACCAGGCTGGGGGTTGCAGACAGTGATCCAAAAAAAAGTGTTATTCCTCGTCTGTGTTTGTGTGCGTGTGTGTGTGTGTACCATGCCGTGTATATTTTCCATTCAATGATCACAAGCACTAATGAGGTGTGAAGGAGTGAATCATGACACGTCCCACTGTTCCAATCAAATTTTGCAATAAACTCCTCTCCCATGCTTAAGAAGAAGTATAACATTCAAACAGAATGAAGAGTTAGGAAGAATAATCCCCAATGATTGAGATGTTCCAGATTAATCAGATTAACTCATCCGTGGCTTCTTTTATTAGTTTTTATACTTATAATAATAGCCATGGTTCAATAACCATTAACAGCTAAATAACAGTTGTGATGATTCTGAGCGTTTTGGTTTTTTTGTCTATGAGAACAGTGGCTACCAAGGGAACAGATAACTGCTGGGAATGAAAAAGTTTATTGGGCAAAACTGCTTTTTTTCCATTTAATATCCTTTTTTGGATTTGTGCTTCTCTCCGTATAGACATTCAAACAAGACTTTCTTGAAGTGCCAGATTATTTAATGGGGTTTGGTGCGAGGTACAGGTAAAACAAATTACCAGCCAATTTATCCCTCTGAGACCATACGTGCTAACGAATCTACTGACGGATCAAACATGAAGCCCACATGCCAAGACAATCCAGGATTTCCTCAGGGACAGCTCGGAGTGTCTCACAAAGTGGGGACTAAGGCTTTATAGTGGTTAACAATGGTTACAGGTGGCAACAGAGAAGGAGAAAAACATTACGACTCGCTGAAGTGATTACTGCCTGTAAGCACTTTGGTGCTATCAGCCCCTGGGATCAAGCTATTACACCTCTACGGTTAAACACAGAAACCACATGCCCCCGAACAATGAACCTGTGTGATTCCTTTCACATGTTCAACCCTGAAAAACTGTTTCCTTCAATTAAGAAAGAAAGGTTGCTTGGTTTAGAAATTAGACCCATAGTGATTTTCAAAGCAATGTTTTAATGTTCCTTAAAATGTTACACTTATGAGTAGAGAATTCAGTTATGTTTTAAATCGAAACATTTAGTTTTTCTCTCTTTATTTGGCACCACTTGTTCTGCCAAGTGCGCTGCAGCAGCTGAATAAATGGAGACCACTTTGTGGAGCACAGTGAAATGAGCATGTAATTCAGTACTACTGTGATAAGCTACTCAGTAAGACAGAGCCGCATGTCAAGAGTGGAGGAACTGAGTTGAGGAGTTTGAGGAGAGAGTGACACGTCGAACTAAGGAGACTTTGTGTTGTAAACGTTACAAGTTCGCTGACATTTGTTGGTCACTGTAATAAAACATGACAAAAGCAGGAAGCACCCTCACACTTAGATGTCGTCCCGTATATCAAACAGGATCCTCCTACGGAAGGGACAGCCAGTAAAGTGCTTCCAACAAGAAAATTGACTGAGGGCATGACTGCTCTCTGAAAAGTAAAGCCGAGGTGTCTCGATCACCCCCTGGCGGCCGGCGGCATAAGTCATAAACTCCATGTTAGTAGATGGAAAATGGACCAAACTGGACTAATCAAAGTACACAACAAATACATTTTTCTCAAAGATGGTTTCTATCATTTAGGATATTTCTTATCACACTGATATTCAGCTTGGTTTCAGTTAGTCATCTGATGCTCTAAAAGCATTGGAAACCTCCTGATTGCCAGCTGAGACTGATTGGTCGAGGCCTAGGCCCATGACCTTGATACCCAGGTTTCATCCCCGATCACTACTGCACAAACTCTGACTCTAAATGACATAATTTGTATCAGCGTCCATATCCCGCATATTTTAGCTTTCTATCTGGATAGTGGGAGGAGGTGGAGACGTGTCATCCATATTTATATACAGAGGATGATTTATACACAGTCTACAGATCTCTGAATGACTCAGATATTGCTGTGCTGCGTGGAGAGAAAGTATGGGGAGCCGCCAAACTATGTCTGCAAATGTATATTGGATGTCATTAATAAGGGTTAGAGATGACGATCTAATAGCGCCATCACAAAGAGTCCCTCAGATGGATTAGAGCAGCAACTATAACATGTCTGCGTCTGCCATAGAGCCAGTTTTCTCTACCTGCGTGTTTCTGTCCCTCCCCTGGGTCCCATCTCAATGATCCGGTAACAAGCCATCTGTCATTGTCATTGTAATTAATCTGGTGCTATTTAGTGGATAATGAGATGCTGTCGTAGGTTTTGTGCAGCTTCACTTCCCAGAGACTTGTTTCTTGTCTCCACCGGAGCGAGGAGAAGGAGAAGGGGCGGAGGAGAAAGGATGCAATAGAGCCGTACAGTGCCGCAGTGTCACATACAGATGGTCGGGATATTTACTCGCCAGCGTTTAACCTGCTCTGAGGGCGACGCTCATCGCTTGAGAATCAAGTGTTCATGTGTGCTTAAAGCAATCAGCAGCAAAGAAGGGTTTATGTCTTACATATGGAAACTTGTATTCAATTTACACAGGGCGTGTCGTTGATAGAAATGGAGATGGCTTTAAACTATATAGGGAGGCATCAAATCTAACATACTGTAAATACGATTGTAGTGGCTGTTCCATATTTATCAGATTATTTATGGGAAAGGTAACAATTCCACTGAAGCTAATCTGACAGAGCCTGAGCACCAGTCAGCGCCGAGGCAAATCTTTTACAACCACACGTGAAAATTAAATGCCGGACTAGAAGGGGGGGGCTCCTGCTCGGGATGGAAATTGCCCTGCCACATGCAATATCTCATGCTAAGGTGTTTCTCTCAACAGTCACATCATTTGCCTCCTTCACTCGGAGAAGAATTCATGCTGGAATTGTATTTCTTTTTCTCAGATGAATACATTTTCACCCTCTGACGGGGACAGACGGTGTCAGGGCCTGTGAAATTTCACACGTAAACAGCAGGAATGCAGGTGATCTGCTTCAATCTTACACCAGGAGGTTTCATGTATAAACTGCCACCGGCTTTGTTATTACATCTCACAGTTTTTATAACACTATACGGCACATCTGAGAATTGATCGCACCTCCAGAATAAATATAAAACAGAGAATTGAAGTCAGAGAGAAGTAATGTGATGGACATAAAAATGGGCGTATTACCTCGCACCGATTATTTTTTAAATATAGTATAAATCCATCAATGCCGTCAAATAAATAAGGCCAAGTAATGGCTCCAACAGGGCTGTGGAAATAGAATGATGAAGAGAAGGCACTCTGTTTGACAGTCAAAGGAATGAAGCTATTAAATACAATTTACTTTATTCAATATGAACGACGACATCACTTCACTTCTCAATCACGTTAGCCGCTGACAGCAGCCCGCGACCGCCGCGATCCAATCAACTCCCAGGAAATGAGGTGAGGACATGACTAAGCAGGACATGAGCAGAATTCCAAAGGAACGGATAAATGATCTTCGTGGGGCCCTGCTGGTTCGCTTCAGCTTCCAATTATTTACTGCCAAGGGGCCTCTAATATCAACATTTGTTACCTCCCTAATGCAGTGATAGATCTCACCCACTTTCTATCACTGTTTACGCACAGAGCGGTAAGTCTGCCGAGCCGCTGTCGAATCAACAGCTGCTATTCGTGCACGTGCAGAGAAAGAAACACACACACACACTCAAAAAAAGACATGAGAAGGGTTGTATTTAACAGAAGAGGAAGCTGATCCAGGGTGAGTAGAGGACTCAGCAGTGTGTCTACAAGGGCTACAGCTGGACTCTCATTGGGTAGATTGATGGTTGACACTGGAAGGTAGTCGGTGGGTTGCTGGAGTCAAGCATCATTACTGAGGCCAAGCACCCCAGGTATGTGGTTAATGGCAGTAAAGAGGGCAGCGTGCATGTGTGCCAGTTGCTCAATGAGGCTCTGCAGTGTTGTGGGGGTGGGGGAGAAAAGAAAAAAAAGAAAACAAGTGGTGATCACTCCACTGAACTACAATCTAAAGTGATCATCCAAAGTCATTCAAAGGATGCAAATACCCCGTTCAGAGCAGTGAGCTGAATTCAATTAGATCATTAGGGACTCGAGATTGTTATTAGCTTGACATCACGCCGCTCTGTTATTCCAGAAAGGCTGCAGATTTCACCGGCCCTTACAAACTCAATTTTTAAAACGTTGCTCTCAGAGAGCTTTGGGTGATGAGGATGAGTAGCGGTCAGAGAAGACTCGGAGATCAAGGCGGGCTGAAAATGTGCTCTGCAGTTCCAATGTGTGTTCTCATTAAATTTGAATGGGACTGAAAGCCTGGAGGGGGCCGGGTGGTGTGAGAAAGTGCTCTTGATTAGACGGAGAACAAACCGCTCATAATGACTCCAAACACGGTCCTTTCCATTGAAATAACCACGCTGGTGGGCAAGGCCTCCAGGGTGGAAGGGAGCCTGTGGTCTAGATGAGGCCGGACAATTGGACGTGGACAGTGATATGACGGCTCGTGCTGTTTGTTAAAACGGACTCCATGCATGGCGTAGTTTTCTGATTGTCTGGGCACATTAATCAGCGAGTCGGCTCAGGAGAAGAGTTACGAATGAGCTGCGGAACTGTCGGAGATGGGGACCGCTGGGACAAACACAGACCTACTGCTGCCATTTTGTAAACAACTGGGGGATGGATTCTACGGCGGGAAGATATTGCATATTCCTTTTTCTTTGGGCAACTGTTGTGAAGCGTCGGACAACAACAACGCTGGGTAATCTCGATCAAATAAATCATTCATCTTAGTGCCTGCTCTGTGACAGAAAGGCAATTACCTCACAAAATACACAGACTCTCAATGTCAGAGCACTTATTAAAAATTCACTGTGGAAAGTCTCAACAGATCTCGGAGTTTAACCGTTACTGTGTCTCACAAATCACACTTCTTGATATTAAGTCTGTAAATCCAAACAATACTGAACCCGTCATGCAAAAAGAACCAACATCTGCCTGTGTAATCACCACTAAGACTAAGTATCACCACAACAGATTTATGGGATATTAAACAGATAATATTCTCGATGTACTTTGTGACATTGGATTGCGGGGATCTAAATTTATGAAAAATTGGCTTAATGGAGCTCAAACAAACTATCTTTTGAAAATAGAAGGGTGCTTGGAAAGCGCATACATCCGCCAAGGCCCCGTCTCTCCGTGATACAGAAAGTAATAAAAGAAAAATCCTGGATCGGTGCCTTTGTCTGGATCTGTGCCAACATTTAATAGGTTCTTTTTTTGGCCCATGTCCCATCTTTTCCAAAAAAAAGTGTGGAAATCCATTCAGTAGCGTTTGCGTAATCCTGCTGACAAACAAACCCACAAATAAACCAAGCAGTCGACAAACAAGCAAACACACAAGGTTGAGAAGTAGAAGTAGAAAAAAGAATAAGTCTGATGTCAATCACCTGTTTTTTGCACAGAGGATGCGGAAGCAAATAATGAAGAAAGATAATCTATATGAGAAATTATTCTTAATCCTGCAAACATCCCACGGTCCATTAATTATGGAGCACTGGCTTAAGATGAATGAATAATCAAAGGTCACAGGAGACTGCCGTGTTCAAATCGTATTGAGAGCGATGTATTTCAAGGTGAAAGAGAACATGTCGAGAGGGAATCACCAGGGAGGGGATTTGATCAATTCAACAATTTAACTAAACCTCTCTGAAGTGAGCGCAGCATGGATCTCAGGAGAACTTCAACAACTCACGGCTGAAAATGACTGGTGACTTGTGCCTCTATTCCTTTAACCTGCATTCTAAGAGCAGAAGATGAACTAAACTAAACTCTTTGGGAAACACAACTTCCAAGTGAGAGATAAGATACCAGGTATCCACTGGATCCAAATAGGTGGGATATTTTAAATAGAAAAGTACATATAACACATTTGGTATGCAAAGTGATAAACCAACAACTTTTACTGGATCTATAAAGTGATCCCCCAAATAAACAGTACTTATATTGAGTTATTATTAACATATTAGTCTGCAGCTTTAAAAAGGTCAGACATCTCAATTAAGATGCCTTGAGAAACTTTGTAACACCCTGGGATATTGTTTATCCAGACCAAATCTGCGTGACCTTTTCAGCTCAGGAGCAACTTTCTGGAAAGTCTATGAAATCAACTTATAGAGTGCAGTGCAGCTACTGCAGGAGGTGATGGGACAGATTTCCCCACTGTGGTTTGCGATTGGGAAAAACACTTAAAAAAACACTTAAAGACTGATGGGGATAGGGCTGCCAGGGTAAAACAGATAATGCAATTTTTTCCCCCATCCATAGAACGTTTTCTCATATCATGAAATGAGATGCAGGAAGGGCTTTGATACTGCAACTATTAATAAGGACAAGGGACCTGAAGTACATTTAATCGATCGATACGTAGTACAACCAATGTTCGGCTGCACTTAACAATGCAATTACCTACTGGGGGCAATTAGCTCTTCAGTACAGGCCAACACAAGAGGAGAGATAATGCACTGATGCAGATTTATGCATTGTCCCTCTCGCTGACACACCACACACACACACACGCACACACACACACACTCCTCGACATCTGAGGACATTACATAGACTTGCATATATTTCCTCTCACCTTGAACATAACATCTGCTTACCCCCGAAACATGTCTTCACATTAAAATTGATGATTTTCTTGATGGGGACTTGCTTTCAGTCCCCATAACGCATCAACATGGGTAATCCCTAGACCACAAACACACACACACACATTATCCCTGGTCGGTGATTTTACATATCTACATCTCCTATCCTGAAGCTCCCTCAGCTTCTTGCTACAATAGTCACATCTCAATTGGATTAGCGTGACTGTGCGAATGTCAACAAGCTCCACAGCGACAATTAGCACCCATCTCTAATTGTGTGCATGTGTGTATGCATGTCGGTGATGAGGACAAATGACGCGGTGAGCGAACAGGTTGTGTGTTTGAAACGTGTGTGCTGGAGCAAAACAAACCCCATATTTAAAAAGATCCCGACGAGGAAGCGGTGTGTGGCGGTTCTATAATCTGTGTTTTCCACATCACAGGAGTTTATTATTCTGGAGTTTTAAAGAGCTCATCAACATGTCACAAAAACCCCGACATCCCCATCTGCTGCAAATTTACTTGACATTTCCGCCCAAATGAAAGAGCTCTCGTCTATTTGCACTGAATTTTCTTTGCTCAACACTCTCCCACTCATGTGTTTGTTTCCCGGCAGAATTTCTGCTGTTTAACCCGACTGCAACTCAATGATTGTAAACAGCTGGCGCGGTGCCATCGTGGCAGATGAGCAGGAGATAAAGTTGTGCAAATATGTTAGTATCTGTAAATCCAGCACTGACTTTTAGGTCAGGGTGAAATTACACATATTTGACTCTTCACCCTCATACACAAAAATAAAATCTCCAGATGTTTTAGGAGTTTGGGACATTTTATTCAGTCGGCTGCTTTTTTCCTTTTATCGTATGTAATTGTTCATTCTACAGTGCTATATTCATGTTATAGCATAATTCCAACCTTGATCAATTATCATTCAAAGCCTATAAATGCTCAATGTACTCAGTTGAGGAGGTAAATTGTAGCGCAACTTGATTCAATTTGGTGTGTGAATCAGTACTTAATTAACTATGTTAAAATACTTCACTATAATTAAAGTAAAACAAAGTGTCATAATTCTGCTCTGAAGAATATGGGGAGGTTTTAAACATTTAGATAAAGCTGAGCAGAATTCATGCCAGTCCATTCTCAATGAAAAAGAGAAAATGAATGCTATGTTTATATTCATATGGTGTAAGCTGTGGCACAGACACCAGGAGGATTCAATGTGTAGCTCTGTGGGCTAATGCATCTTATATTCATCTGCTTGTCCTGGGCTTAACTCCAGAGAGCAGACACTATAAAAAGAAATGAGCAAATGTTGTGTGCAAACTTCATACTAAACCACGACCTCCTAATTATATGTGTAGTTCGTGGGACACCCAGAACAAGTCAAGGCCGAAGAAATAAAACTAATGATGATGGGGGTATTTGAATGCCTGGGCAAAGAGGCACAATTTATATTTCCCTGACATTCATTAATTAGAGAGAGGGCAGGAAATTGTGCTCGGCAGCACTGTCCTGGATAAATAGTTTAAAAACACAAACCTGAAGGGGCTCTACAAAGCAATTCCGAGCTTTTACAAACATGTTTGATGCCACCAGGCATGACAGGCACAAATATTAGCACTGCCATAGAACCAAATACGTTGGGTCATCGAGAACAAACAGAAACGTTTTATTGCATTTCTCTACCAAATTCCCCAGAGTCTATTTCTGATCCACCTCTCATGACACAACTCTCAAGGTAGCAGTTACAACATGCAAACAAGAATTAGTGGTTTCGAATCCACACATGAAGATAAGACGAGCCTTTGTATTGAGAGGGATTCAGGGAGGAAATGCCAGTAGGACTCATTTGGGTGATGGAAGCGGAGTGGAGTGGCCATTAACCAGTAGAACAGCTCTCTTTATTTGGAGGCTGATAGATGAGGCACTCATCTATATTCAAAGCCTTCCTTGTCAAATGGAACAAATCTTTGTGTGGCCTCTTTTATTTGGTTCTCACCGTGTTTCCCTCTTTCTCACAAATCCCCATGTGCATCATTATGTATTATGGAACAGATGAAGCCTCTCCACATTTTGTAATTAATAACAATGGTGTAATCAAAATTAAGGGCAATCTTCTTCTCTTCTGTTTTTTTTTGCACTGTGACAATTATTCCACCCTAATGAGTTAGCTCCACCCTGCGCTGCTCTCTAAACCCCTCTGTGACACCGAGGGAACTTTTGATAATGAAGTTAGATGGAGAGGAAGAGGTAGAGGCATCAGATAGGGTGAGGGTGGAGAGATCAGTCTCTCTGCAGTGGGGGTGCCAGGTACTGAGGTGAGGTGGGCCAGGGGGGAGGGCGTGAGGCTGGAATCAAACAGGAGAGAGAGAGAGGAATGACGGACTGGAGTAATTACGGTGAGATCACAGCAGTGGCGAAGTTGTAGGGTCATGTCAGAGACTGAGACAGCACAGAGCATCACTGAGGATGAGTCAGACGAGTATGCAGGGGTGTGGAGAAAGACAAAAAGGACGCAGCTGAGGATTATGCCCTTTCCCAGAGCAACAGGAGACACACACACTCGGCTATATTTAGTTTTCAGTCGCAGCTTTGAAGACAGAGGTCGTTGGGACCAGTTGTCTGCAGAAAACCAGCTGATCACATCACCTGCTTACTGGTTAGGAGTGCACGGTTTGCCGCTCTCATCACCGAAACCCCTGTCACGTTCTGCCCTAGCATGGATTTCAAAAGACTAATTTATATAATTATTGTGACACACACATTTTGTATTCACCACACACACACACACACAAGGAAGAGCGACATCACACATCCCCCATTCCTCACACCTACAGGTTATGTACAGGTTATTTGGTCTCATTCAATTCAAGTGCAGTCTTAAGCCGGAGAACCTTTGAAGCCGAGCCACTGCTGCCAGACAAAGCCCTGCTCACGTATATATTCAAAGTTTGATGAGGCACCACCCAGTACCCCGACTGGAGATTCAGCTGTCATTGTCGTGGATTTCCCCGTTGTCGTGAACTGGCTGAGGTTGTTATCGACATATCGATGTCGAGTACCAGTCGCCGTTGCTACAGGGCACTGGTCGCCTGTCTAAATAGCACAGAGTTCCACACTGCACTTCTTTGGACCCTAAATATCACACATGCCAAGTGTGAGGCAGAAAAGATAAACGGTTGTCAAGATATCCTAGCCTCATAAATGTGGTCGGACCAAGGTGAAATTGCTCTCCTCCAACCTTTATGATGATGACAGCCTAATTGGCTTCAAACTTCATAGATATGCATGAAGGGTGGTGCGTTTTCGGTTTCAACCACATCAGACCTATTATCGACTGTAGATATATCTCTAAGAGAGGATGCAGCCTTTTTGGATCTCAACTTTGCAGCTCATATTTTACATGAGGGCATCTTACACTCTGTGTTGTGCTCAGGAGGAATGACTAAAACGAGTGTAAATTGAGTGTAATGTATTTCCCTGTTTGGCTGATATATTTGTGTAAATAAGAACACAAATAATGTGCCACCTTTATTTCGGAGGTGAAACTTTGAAAAAATATAATTTGAAAAAACCCATTACCCACCAAATATTAGTTACTGATCAGATTCTATTTGCTTAGCAACACGGTTCACTCACAGCTCAAAACAACAGCACAACACTAATAATGAAATCCATTACATTTCCTACTTACCTAGGGAGCTTTTTCCTATCTTTATTCAAGAGCTTGGTCTTTCAGTTTGACGCATGAGTTTAATTAAATAAATTAAATAATGAATTTATGTTCAGATTGTGTATTTCATATCATCAAAACCCTGCCGTTGCACTCAAACAGCCCCTGTTTGCACTTTTTCTTTGCTCTGCTCCTGCTCAAACTGTGTGCTTGCAATCAACTATATTTTTCCTCGCACGGATTCTCTTGTCTGCACTCGGGCTGCTTTATGTGCGCTCGTGAATTGTCTGCTCTCAGATTTCTCCTAAGTGAAAACAGGGGTTATTTGAAGGAGAGAAGGTACAGACAATCACAAAAGAGGAAAACCAGTCAAAGACAAAAGGAGTTTGTAGGAGAAAGTTCTCACAAAGTAAGACATGAAAGAAGCTTTTCAACTAAATAGGTGCCAACAAATGATGACTTTGAAATGTGGACCAAGATATGAAAGCAAACCGAAGAACCAATGAAAATGAATAACAAGGCCAAAATCAATAGATTATGTCCAAACATCAAAATATACAAAAAGTCCATCCAGTCAATAAATTGATTTTAAAGTGACAAAGGCAAAATCCATAATGAGCCTTCTTAAAAATCCAAAGACAAATCAAAGGTCCTAAAATACTCTACAGGGGTAGAACATATTTTACATATATTCCAGAATTTATCAGATCAAATAAAGCTGAATCGTGAATTACTGGAAAATCCTGTTACGTTTTGTGAAAGCGTGATACAATCCTGTCACCCCAGGAAACAAGAATAATGTAATACACATTTTAGTTTGTCTAACCCATAGCATTCACGTTAATTCAGGATTAGTTAAGAATGACGTGGCTTGGTTGAAAAGCAATGGGATGAAGGTGAGAAGGGGCGTTTGTAGCTCTGAGTGGGTTTGGTCCTGACACTCCGCTAACAGGCCAGACAGGTGATGGATTTGATCACCTGACAGGTTTGAAAACTCCAAAGGCACTCTACATGACGCCTGCCCTCGAAAGCATTCGTCTTGATAAGGTTCGAGTCACTCAATGCCAGAGACTAGTGTACATCTCACACAAGTCCATTACGGTCAGCCCACTGATAGGATGGGGGTCGGCAAATGTCGGAAGAAGGGATAGCTCTGTCTTTGGAACGTTGAAGGCGGGAGACAAAACGACGAGGCTTAAAATGAACGTCATCAAAATCTTCCTGTATTTGCTCACTTGGCAGAGCACTTGTTTATGTTTGTTGTGATGCTTTATGTGTTTTCTGTTTACCATGACAGTAAGGAACACTAAATGTATCATTGCATCTTTGCAAATGAGCATTAATGTGAGTGAAGCTAAACAACATTCCTTGATGATACCTCTTTAGTTTTTCAAGGTCAACTCAAAGGCATTTCAGTGTCTATTGACAGTCTAAAGCATTTTATTGTGTTGTATACATTCTATTTCAACGCCATCACTTTACATTGGGCCAAGGCTGACAGCTGTGTGTGTGTGTGCCACGTGTGTGTGAGTTTTAATTACAGGGTAGAGCTTATTTTCTCATTCTTCATTCTCTGCAGTACTTAATTACTGTGAATGTGACACTGAAAAAGAGTTGAACCCCATCAAAGTCTTCTCAGTGCTTTTCTTTAATAAGTGTGTATCTGATGACATTACACCCACATAATGAACAGCACAGCAATTATCATGGCCAAGAATCTATCGGAGAGAAATTAATGAAAAGATCAGTAATTATCTGGCTTGACTTCCATCACTGACCAGTCTTTCACCATTTAACATCCACTGTAAAACATAGGGGTGTGCGATTTGTCGTATAGAGTCGATATAATGTGGCTTTTACCACGTGAGATGTGTAAAATGACTTTATCGCGACCATCGAGTATAAATTGTCACGTGAATGTTTTAAGGAGGATGCAATCCTATTTGTGTTTCGCTTCTCTCGCTTCTCTCTTCTCATGCCCCTGTCACAGCAGACTGCTCACTTACTTTGTATCAGGAGGTAAGAGACTCATGGAGTGTCGAGGGAATTTCACCCAGACATGTATCAAAATGCTGTGAGGACTCAGAATCAAACACCACACATACACGAGAACTTGGTTTTGCAAAGCCAGGGAAGTCCGGACCTCTTAGTGGGTCGCAGCCAACTTCGAAGGAACTTCCCTAACACACTGTATTTATTCAATAGCTCAGTTACAAGAGGTGAAGCTGGGGTCACATTTGCATAAAAAACATCTTGATCGTCACATCTCTCCAGACATGTTTCCTGTCTTGGGTACTTTCCTTATATGGCAGAAAACATACTTCAGTTTAACAATAACACTGTTTTCGGTTCTGCAAAGCGTGTTGTTGCACTCAAAGGTGCAAGACAGTCAAGAAAAGGTCAGACAGTCACACTTTGCATCAGCAGTATATTCAGCACATGATAACCTTATATACAATTCTTCTAACATGGAGAGAGAGAGAGAGAGAGAGAGAGAGAGAGAGAGAGAGAGAGAGAGAGAGATAGAGAGAGAGAGAGAGAGAGAGAGAGAGAGAGAGAGAGAGAGAGAGAGAGAGAGAGCGAGAGAGAGAGAGAGAGAGTCCCAGCGAGTTGACGAGAGTTCCCAGTTATTGACAGTTTGTCTGTATTCTTTGTGAACGCTGAAACGAACGAATCCGTTTACAGATGATGAACGTGAACAGCGTTCTCTCCAGTGAGAGTGGTTGCTTGTGTGTGTGTGTGTTTTGAGATGCGAGGCGCGTCCACGTGAGGCAGCCGGTCAGTGACTTTGTTGAAGAGCAGTGGAAACAAACAGTGAAAACACAGAGGTCTCTTTACGATCCAAAGCTCACGTCCGCTAGCTTTGCCACTTCCTGTGGAATTTTAGTGATTTAGATGAGATTTTAAAATATTGAGATATATATTGTGTATCGGGATATAGCCTAAAAATATTGCCTTTGTGGGTTCAAAAGTGTGAGAACACTTGCCTGAGTAAAAATTATACAATTTCAAGTTTAGTTTCATTCTTCAGTGATTATAGCTCTGCATGAAATGTTTCCTGCTAGCTACGATCTGGGTGCAAACAATTGAAGAAAATAACTCAATCACAATTCAATTCACATTTAATCCTATGGTTGAACTGGCACAAAAGCTACGAAGATGACTTCCTGTGTGAGGTAGAGGAAGAGTTTTCAAAATAACTTGGGGGAGGCATGAAGAATTACTGCTCTGTTGACATCTAAAAATGCGACTGAGATATTTATATCTCATAATAGCACTGCTAAGAGGAGTCTGCTTTGGAAAGCAGCACAATAATAGACAAGCCTGGGACAGAATCAAATTTGCAGGTGGAGACCAAGACAACTTGCTGGAACTTACAAAATCAGCCCTGACCAAATACCTATGTAGTCCTACACAGCTCAGCAAGCCGCCTCTAATTAAAGAAGCTGCCATGCCCCATTGAGCAGATTGCAACCCTCCAGGAGAAGAAACAGTGCACATGAGAAGATTCACCTTAATCCTGAGACACATTCACTTATCTCTTGTACCGAGTGCTGGGAAAGCAAGAGAGAGCGAGGGAGCACTGTTGGGAGAAAGAGTTCGGGGAAGAGAGAGAAACAGAGAAACAGAGAGCGATGAGTGGGAAGACGATGCGAGAAAGCATGACAGGGAAAGTTTGCCGAGTCTCAGAGACGGGGAAGAAATAGATGAATCTAGTACGAAAATAGAGGTAAATGGAGGTGCAAGGGTGAGGAGAGACGGAAGAGAAGAAAATGAGAGACGTTCGACTCTCTCTGTTTTGGAATATGAGCAAAGCTCGTGGATTAATCAGGCTGAGTCATGGTGTCACAGGGGGCATCTGTTCTGTTTAGCCCTGTTCAGATTGTTGCACTTGCCAGCGGGCATTAACATCTACTCACATTCAACCCAAAGCCTAATTGCAATCTGCGAAATGGCCTCAGCAGTAAGTGCTTTCTAAGAGAGAACATGTAAGACATAATTAGGACTTTATTGTACTGTTTTATCAAGTAGCAAAAAGAACAGAAGAAAATATTATGCCGTTGAGAGTTTCTCCATTTGAGCCTCTGCATAGTTAAGTTTAGTACAAGTATATTCATATTGTTAACTTAAAAGTACTATTATTCCTGTACTGTCGTTTTTATATTCAGTTGGATAGCCTGTGAGGAAGTTTCATGTTTTGTTTATTGAGAGGAATAGGGGACTTCAATTACTTTGTTCGCACTGGTGTTAGAGAAATTTACTTATAAAACTGTTGTTGAACTACAGCTAATTAGAACTAATGAGTGTACATACACAAGTTTGAAGTGTCAGAGATATCGATGTGTCTTTCCATTGGTTGGACCAGGTGGCTGGGTTGACAGGGGAACATTTTATATATTGAAAAATAAAGATACCTAAATGGTTCTCTGGATTGTTAAAACTTAATCAATGCTCTTAAGTGAAGCAAAATGACATTTAAAGCAGGAGTGCTGCCCTCTGAAAATAAGTTGAATGAGATGCTAAATTGCCTGTTGCTGAAACACTTAGGGAGAATCGTAAAATATGTGAACTATCGGCCATTTTGCAGCAAAATGCCAGTAAAATCCCAATCTGTCAGAGATCCTCCCTTTCACGTGCAGGATGAGGAACCAAAAGACAAATAAAATAAAAAATAACGGGGTACTTGATATTTGGTATAATTGGCCTCTGACGCTTTTAGAAAACATCTTAAATAGGGTACAGCAACTAAAACCAATGATTCATCCCTGGACAATGGCGTAGCTCAGAGTCAAGTTCAGTTAGAAAAGTCCAGCCGTCTCAAGGCTGTTGTCAGATCTCCATGCCCTCCTCACGGCTAATAAGATACACACAGTGGTTTCCGTAAGCCTCAGTAAGAAGTAGAAGAAGAAGAGAGGTTCTTCAATTAACTTTGATGAGGTAAAATAAATCACGTTAGCAGGGCTCATTGGTGGTGATTCACCGACTGGGGCCATTAACACAGACCGAGAGAAAAAAAACTCATCATCCACCTAGCCCCCTGCTCATGTTGACAAATACCAGGCTGTAATAGACCATAACCACAGAAGAAACCATTACCCCAGAGAGCATCATGTCACGGTATGCTGATCATAACTAATTTGATTTTGGTGTGAATCGGAGCTGTATGTTTTGTCTGCACTTTCATGGATGTAACGTGTCTGTGTATTAATGAGTCTCAGTAGAATCTGTCACCCCCAGGCTTCAAACCCACAGTCGGCTTCAGACAAAGACAATTGGCAGATGTTTAAATACACCGAAGCATTTGTCAGCACAAGGACTTTCAGTAGGGGACAGTATGAATTAATTGAACACAATCTTTCTTGCACACAAAAAAACATCCCCATATTTAGAGCATGACACCCTGTGATCAAACATCAATATCTTCACAGCAGGAGTCTGATTCTGCCTCTAAACTGCGGCCTGCGGCTGAAAAGAGCCGTGCAACATTTCATATCAGAAGATGTTCTACAGGAAAATATTCATTGATGTCAGAATTAGTCTTTTGATGCCCCCTCTGGTTATAGATCCTCCGGCCCACACACACACACATACATGTAAGTATACACTCCCATAAACAGGCACTGATGTGGGAGTGTTAAATCTCAGAGCCGATATCTCCTTTTCTCTCCACCCTGGTTTTTTGGGGGTTTTGTTATCAATCGTGCCCAGCTCTCCCAGGGCTCTGTAATTTCTTAATAAATAAATCATTAGTGGCTGCAGCATGAGGATTAATCAGTGGCTGCCGCTGCTGCTTCTGCCTCGCTGTGGGAGTGTACAGTCACTCCCACCACATTCACATCAAGCCCCATCAGCAGCAACTAGCCGGGCTTTGTCGATTGGCAGCGTTTACGGTGGGGGATTAGAAGCGGCAGCCTGGAACCTCCACATCATGCTCATTTCAGCTAACTCTCTTTTTCTCCCTTTCTTTCACAGCGGGCCTCTTTCTCTGATTATTTCTGGCCTTCCAAAGGAGCGAGCGCAGCAGAACCTTGTGATATTAACAGCGTCTTCATATGTGACGTTTTATCTATAATGAATATCTGGAATTATTGGACGATCTAAACTCTGAGGGAAACATGGTGATAGCCGTTTTAAAGAGCTACGTGTAATTGAGACCCTCGGTTGACGGGGGGTTGGTGGAATACAAAAGCAGAGAGGAGGACAGGTGAGAGAAGGCTGGTGAAGAATAGGTGCTCCCATGGTACAAAGTATAATAAGCCAAACTAATTGCTTACAAAACATTAAGGCCACTAGAACAGCTGATAGTTTATTTAGTTTTTTAAGAAATTGTTTGAGCTAAATTTGTAGGATCTCTTTTGCATTTTTGTGATGAATCGTTTATAAATAGATAGATGGAATGAAAGATTTTACCGTCTTACGCAGAGACAAAAAACCACACTGTCTAGGGAGGTCAAAATAACAGGAATTTGATAGTCTGCACCAATACCATTCTCAATCCCAAATTCAATAACATGACCCACACGCACACACAATATTTTGCAGGACCCAATTATGACATGAGTCATCAAAAAATGCAGAAAATTTAACTGAATATTCAATATCAGCACCAGTGGTTGAGGAACTATTCAAATTGTTGTAAGTGCTGCATATCATGCTTTGTTGTGAAAGAAGAACTTGTTGTTTGTAGATGAACAAATTATCGCTGAGAAATGTCATCAAAAGTGCTCTTAATTAAAATAGTTGCCAATTTAGTGCAGGTGCACCAGAGTCATTCTGTCTCTACCTTTAACACATGCAAACACACACACACACACACACACACACACACACACCACTTCTGGCAGCGCCCCCGAGCTGTGAAACTTTGTGTGTGTGATTCTACATGCAGTCAGATTGAGGTCAGTGTGTGTCTGGAAGTCAGAGGCTACAGAGAGGACAGAAAAAAAACGTGTGTAGCCAGAGGGCAGGAAGTGGGGAAATTATTTTGAAAGCACTGGTTTATGATCACATTTAAACATTCATACGTCAGGGGTTAGGTTAATAAACAGGACACACACTTTGATCAGCACGAAGTGATGCTGTTCTTGGTGATGGGCAAACATGTTTGATGTGTTTCCTCCTTTGGCAGCAACTTAAGATCCACATCTGTTGCAGACTGGATGGACAGCCATCCTCCAGGACAACCCCAGATTTGTTTTTTAGGATATTCAAAATAATCTCAGGCTTCTGAGTTAAAGAATGTTCCTTATGGGATGGAGGTTGGTTACATCACTTCTCTCTGCCATTCTTTCTGCTGCATGTGTGAGTGTGGTGCTGACAGGTAAACAAAAAGAAAATGCGTGTAGGCACAAGGTGAGATTTTCTGTTTTAATACCGGTCTATTTCTGTAGGCCTCTAGCTTTTACAAGTGAACAGGAGGAACTCATTTCTGGGATATAAATATATCCTGGCCTGTTTGACCTACACTCCTGGCATTCTAAATATTAAAATAGTAAAAGACGTTTGCTGGGGAAAAGAAGCTGAAGAGAGAGATAGTCTCTTCTGATGAAAAAAAAGAAACACACACCAAATATTTTGCAAACAACTGCTGAATCCGGGGCAGTGCCCTCAAATTTATGTAAAATGTTAAATATGCTGCTTTAAGTGTTGTTCCGTCCACGACCCTGTTCAGACCTGGTGCTAACCTCCTGATCCAATCACACAACAGCAGTTCAAAGTAAAGGCGTCAAAGTGCCCTCAACATGTCTTGAGATCCAACCACTTGAACCAATAACCTTCAATATTGGACTTTATAATAGTTCAACACCCCTAATGCTTGCCAATAGGTCCAGCATAACTGAGCCCACTGTGGTGAACTTCTCCTGGCCCTGCAGCATTCTGGTTGGAAAAGAAACTCTCTAAAGATTATGACAGCGGCTGAACCCACAAACACAAGACAAATACACACAGTCAGAATGTATTACCTGTGTTTTGATGCAAATTAATGCCAATGAATTTGCTCTAATGTTTACTTTGGTGCAGTATGTTAACGAAAAACAGGATTGATCCTAAAATAGAACATGTCAAACAGGAAGTGCAGCTGGAGAATGTCAGTGCAAAGAAGAAAGAGAAACATTTTGTTCTGTTAGTTTGATGTTAAAGCAGACTCCCTGCTGTTTTACAACTTAAGCCGCCAAGGAAAGACAATTAATTTTGACTGCTTTTCTGCCACAGGAGCGAGTGAGTGAGAGTCATCGTGTGCAGCTGAAGTGAAAGGTTCATGTGTATCTATGTTTGGAAAGGTTTGCACTGAACAGTATTTAAAATCGACTGGTCTGAATATGAGGAATCTCAGCAGGGTGTATTGTTTTTTCCCTATGAGCTGTGAAGATATGAAAAACACTGTAATTTTGTATTTATCTTTACAAATTCAAGATTATAAATGAACTGCTAATTGACCATTCTTGACGCTGTGGAAAATATTTGAGCCCTTCTGAGTTGAAGGCACTTGCTCTATCAAAGCTTATATTATCACAGCAGGAAAAAGGCAGACAGATTTTGAATTTACTCTGAGCCCCTTGAGTCATAAGCTGTGCTTTAGTTGTCTGTTTGCCAAACGTGATCCAGCAACACTTAAGGATAAGAATTATTCCAGTGTAGAACGGCTTGAAGTTGGCGTTAAGTCTTGTTGACAAGAAAATGCACTGACAAGGACATGACATGCATCAGACTCTATTTGATCATTGAATAAAGGATTTGACATGTGCATGCATATGTATGTACTCTATGTGTGTGTGTTTGCAGGAGACAGGCCAAGAAATTAGTCTAAAAGAGGAACAGTCAGTGTTTATGTGAACACAAACACATATATGTCACAACACTGACACGATCTGCTTCTTTAGGTTTGATTATAGAATAAGATTGTTAATATTATTTTTCGCAGCAGTCTGTATCCCAAGTTTTCCTCTGGGTCTGGGCCACTGCACTGAGAGCAGCCCATGACAGACAGAAGTCACACAACGCCAATTTCAATGATTGAAAATGAAATGTAGGTCAACCTGAAATGAGCGAATAACTTAACAACTGTGTGGTAATGATGCAAAAGTTCACAACCCAACTCCGAAATACTTAGGATTTTTGGTCAGACGGCAAAATCATATAACTTCAAAATTAAGTTTTATGAAAGCCTGATTTCCAGCACTAGCAACCAGTGGGCGCATCACGAGAACATGGACCCAGTTCAGCATGGCCTGATGTCCAGACCTCCACCTTAACAACAATGTCTGGGGATATGAGATTGAGATATTACTACACTCAGGGCTCACTGACACTTGGTTGAAACCCAGAGCAGTATGGAGGCATTTTATCTTGTTTTTCTATTGTTTTTGTACATTTGAAGACGTGGTCGCAATTTACTTCAATCGTATAGGATTTGGCTGCAACGTTGTTTAACCTTGAGACTCCAAAAGTTGTTTCTGGACCCACACACCGCCCCTCCATCCGCAGAGTGGTGAGCAGATAATGAGTGAATTTAAATTTTTGGGTGAATCCTCCCCTTCATCTGTAATCTTCTCCCTTTCTACCAGTTGCTCCTTTTGTTTCTCTCTGTGCCCATGCAGATGTCAGAATGTCAAATGATAGGGGAGGAGAGAAGACAAAAACGATTGCTTCCATTTTGAGGAAAGAACAACGGTGAGAGAACATCTAATTACTCTTACAAGCTCATGCCAGGCACCCGGTATGAATCCTAAACCACTGGCATTCTGCGCCAAGACAGAAGCCAAACTAAATGGGGAATGGATAGGAGGCAAAGTGGAGAATAAAGAGAGCAGCTCAGTCGGAGAGAAGGGGCAGCGGTAGAGAGGAGACGATCGGGGGGAGCAAGTGATGGAGTAAGGGAACTCACTGATGGAGTTCTGAAGGAGTTAAAGATGGGGGGTGGAGAGGAGAGGTACTAGCTTGGAGTGGGGAGAAGAGAAATTTCATTTACCATCAGCTGACACATCACTCTGAGTATGAACCAAAGTCACTGGGCTTGACTTGAATGGCAGAGCGACTCCAGCTCTCTCTGATCTTCTGATAGAGCACGTATCGCAATCACTTGGATGTCACTCCAGTGGAGGACAGTGGCCCTGTGGTGGTTTTCCTCTGCGCTCCTGTTGTCATCTCTGAGCTTTCAAGTCACAGATAGTGTACAAATGGCTCTGTGTACAAACATGTACCAGCCCCACCTTATCTCCACCCTGTCTGTGTCTGTGTCTATGTCTATATGTGGATTTCTAGCTGGCTGGACATATTATCTTGGGCTGCTGCAGAAGAGATCCTTTCCTGCTTGGCTGTTTCTCTTGAAAATGACCTGCATTTCCAACTTAACCTTCACAGGGATATCCAGTGCTAGTTTTCAATTAAGAGCAGCAAGGACTTTTATTGTTCCAGAGACACTGTTTTGGTGGTGTTTTAGAACCTTACCTCCTCCTTCCTGCAGTGTTTGATAGCCAAGGCAGCCTCTCTTGTCAGAAACTACAGTTTGGGCTGCTGGATTAATATTTTGTTCCATATAATGAGTTTAGCTAAGTTTCAAATTTGAATATAGCAATTAGAAAACACTCCTCCAATTTAGAAGAAGCACTGAGCCTTCCATAAGTGCCGGCTGCCAGCCAGACAGCCAATGACTTGTTGAAGTCCAGCCAGCTGCTCATTTTTTTTAATTTAAATGTTGGATTGGCAACTCAATATGTCTGCATGTGCAAAATAAAATCATGTTTTAATGATACAAGGTAATGGTACTTTTGAAAGATATATATATAATCAAGAATAGTTTTTTTCACAACATAAATTGTATCCATAGTCTATATTTTGCTTATCCTGTCATTGAGTAGATATCTCCTGCCTGACATACTATTCTCTATGGCATTGTTAACATTACAATAACGTTTTTCATGCTCATTGAATTATGTGAATCATAAGGTGCTTTAACATTTCCTCCCCAAGTTCAGCCTATCCTATTTTTGTACGTATTCAATACAGTTTCAGCTATTGGCCATCATTTTCTTGTTCCTTGCATTACACATGGCAACCGGAGGCACCAAAGTGCCTGTATGGGACTATTTTGTTGAAAAACGCACAGTGTGGAGTGTGCAATAAAGTTTTAAGTATGATATCATTACCAGCCAACACATAAAAGAATACTTAGTAGTAAAGTAAAGTCACCTTAAGTACCAGCGACCAGAGGGTAATTCTCACACCTTAAAAAAGCTGGTAGTCACTCATCATATTCGTCAACGGGAATGCGGGATCTTCAGACCCAAGGACCAAGAAGATGGACAAGACAATTAAGGAGATGATCACTACAGACAACCAACCATTCCCAGTGCTCTCGGATATTGGTTTTCAGTGGTATTAGTGACTTGCTAAGCCCTATTACAAAATGAAGGATGAGACCTCAGACTGTGTGGAGATGCTTGATGAAACTTACTTTTGTGTCTCTAATGGGCCAAATTGCATTTGCTATTTAAATAACATGAGCCCTGGGAAAATGACAACTGACTCTCATTGAAAATAACAAAGATATTTGTGTTGCGTGGTCTTCTGCTGTATGCATGATCCTCATCCTCTAACTGTTTGTAAAATATGATGTGATGGGACGGTTCATCTTACACAGGCATCAAAACTTGCAGAAAGCCATGGTTGACGAGGCAATTCTCCAATTCATCGTTGGCAACTGTCCTCGATCCCTGTTAAAGTACAAGGCCTTCACTTTAACAGATAGGGAAAGCAAGCTGGACCATGGCTGAAAGAAGATGCACGGGACATGGTAAAACAGTGGAGGAGACTTCTGAAGCTAAGTATCAGCGTCTCAGATCGATCCCCTTAAATTCAACAATCTCTGTGGACAGGCTGTATGCAAAACATCTGAGAAGCAGCCGACACACAATTTGGAAACTGACCCGGACGGTTACATGAAAGAGCCAGGGGCTGTGAGGAGCACCCGGACCTTTGGAGTGGTGGAGAGGAAATGAGGAGCGACTTCAAAGATTTGCTGCACTGGCCAGAAAATACCTGCATCTGCCACGCTCCACTGTCCCCAGTAAGAGTGCAGCAAGGTCAGCACGCTATACCTCAAGTGGGGGAGCCATCTTTTCTGAGAGAATTCACAAGAAGTTTAGATTGTTGACAGATATATTTTGTGGGGTTTAATTTATTTGTGTTTTGATTTGTCAATCATCGAGTTTGTAATAAAGTCAAAGACTGTTGATGTACAATAGCGGATATCTACTTATTGATCAGCTATCTGATTTTTTCTGCTCCGGCCGACCATGCTTCAGGATTGCGGCAGTCACACCCTATAGGCATGGTATCCTTGAACCCGTATCTGCCCCATGTCCTCCCACGTCACTCCCCTGCTGACCTGCACTCACATGTTACCGATAAACACTGACAGTTAATCAGAAGTTAGTAGGGGCACAAACTGTCCTTGAAGTTTATTTCATATTTGTTTGATTTGTTGAGTTTGAGACACATTTAAACAGCAAAAGTCCAACATTTTGCACGCACTCAGTTCACCTGCCACACACAACACGCAGAGTGACGCACACAGCCAGGACATCAGGGTTTAAGTGACTGGAACCATCCGGATTTATGATCTGACACCATCGATTAATAACTAAGTTAATGTGTTTGTGTGAACAGCGATAGAGACGAGACGCACACAGGCTGCTGAACAGGAGGAAAGTGCTTCCGTCTGCATCACTATTGATTATATTATTTGTATATTTATTTATCGGGGGGGGCCGCCTGCACATTATTGGACCTTTTGTTAAACAGAATTAAAACGATGAGACACTAGAAAACATTACTCAACCCTAGCAACACACCTTTCCTGCAGCTAACACAGACTGTGTCTATTAGCTTGCCTGTGTTTGTCTGTGTCCTGGTTTTCAGTAGAGGAGGGTCAGGTATCACTTCAGCAGAGACAATGTCAAAGTGTCAAACAGACAGAAATACCAAGCGGGCGTCTGTCAATAGCCAACACCAAGTGCTGTTCACATCTGAAGCACTGCAATCAAATTTAAACATTAAACAAGACTAAAGATCTCAGCAAAGAATTGAGACGTCATGTTTTTTCAAGCCAAAGGAGAACTGGTGTAAATCTTTTTACTCCTGTTGTTAATGACAGACCAGTATGAGCAAAAACATGGTTCTATCCCCAAGGAACCTGGAGCATTCATGTGAACGACCACCCTATTAGAGGTGTGAAATGGGGCTAAATGGAGAAAAATGATGTCCAGTCAGCCGGACAGGACCTTGTCCCCGAGCAGTTGTTCAGCAGCTTGATCTACAGCATGGGTCACCTTGTCCTCCCACTTACAACACAGCTACAGCAGGCCCAAACCCAATTCACAAAGCATCAGGGGCAGGAAAGATGAATCACCGGGTCAATATGATCAGGCGGCCTGGTCTCACCTCCGTGCTGCATTCCTATAACACCTATCCTTCAACTCGGAAAAAAAAGGCCTGAAAGATCCCATGTAGAAACCAAGTCATGAGCCAAATGCTGTGTTCGCTCATCCGTGGGTCCTGCAACTGAATTATTCACAATTATCTTTGTATGCAAAGACTCTTGCTAATTAAAAGCATTCAGTTGTGTTTGGCTGAAAGCCTGCAGGAGTGTATGAGAGTAAAAGAACAGCTTAAAGAAACACCACTGGGAGGAGAGCTATGAAACATAGATACTAAAACTTGAAGCATAAGCTTTTATAGACAGTAACTTAATCAGCAGAACCATGTAGCCGGGTCAGCTACCTATGAAATGTCTCGATTAAGTGTATGTAGGTATACAAGAGACTGTAGTGGAAACATATCAATCAGCCTAGCCCAGATTAAGGCCTATGTTAGTTTATTACATTGCTGTAGATACAAGTTTGTCCTTAGTGACGCACAAAAAAAAATCGGTATTTAAAGAATTATATCATTGATACCAGAAATCCAGTATCAGTTGGGTTATAAACATATAGCATATTATATACACTAAATCAGCATGCTACATTTTCAGGTGCACCCACCAAGGAGTCTGTCAGTGATTTTTGGCACCAAGTGGGAAACTGATGCTTATCAGGTGATGGTCTGCTGAACAACAAAATGGGTCAATTGAATTGATTCAGAGGCTGGCAGCCCACTGCAGGGGGTTTGAAGATCAAAGTTGGCTCCTTACTGGTCAATGTCGTTCACTGGCCTGGAGATGGAAAGATATTTCCATCTTGCAGCTGGGTACTTCCTGGATATTTGGAACTGAGGCTCTGACTGTGAAGAGGGTAGATGCTTCTGGCTAAAACTACTGGGGGTCTTCGAAAGTAGCATTGATCCTAAATGGAGGTGTGTCAACAGTCAGCTTGAACATGCCAGGGGGCATTCTCCTCCATGAAGAAAAGGAATATCTAGCTTCCAAGGTAGCTTATGGCACAGGACCATAAATGACCCCTTCATGGGTTTTTTAAAATGTAGCAGCATTTTGTTTTGGGGCTTTACTGATGAGAAATGCATTTGACAACTGCTGCTGTTTTTTCCGGTCTTAACTGAGCTTGTGATCCTTCTTGCAGTGCCACTAAGATTAACCCCTCGGTCATATCACTGCTCCTGATGAGTGCAGAAGGCAGCCAGGAGCTGCTCTTCATTCCCATAGCCTCTAATGAGATGTCAGCAAAAGGAGGCAGAGAAAGATGCTTGGTATACACTTGCCTAAATACCAAATTAAGAACTATTTTGCAGATATAATGGTGCTTCTACTCGGGAATTCATTATACTGTATAAATGAACATATGAACAGGCACTGGTCTCGCTCTCCCTCTCTCTCTGTGATCAGCTGACCGGCTGTTGTTAAAATATTGATTTGTTTCTAACCACCGCCCTAATATCAACACTGATCACCATATAATGATCAATACTTAAATAAGTAAAATCTTTCTTCATTGCTGAGCGCATTCACTCTTTTGTTCAGCCCCTCCCGACTCCGCTCCCTCTCTTCCTCTCTCCCACGCTGACACACAGACACACACAATCACACTGTCATCGCCCTGTGTAAAAATCCTACTGAGTTTAGACAACATCATTTCGTCTTCATGAACACAAGTGACAGCCATGTTTATTTGCACACACAGAGCGGTGAAGTGAGATACGATCATAAGTAGTCATAGCTCTTCCATAATTGCATTCGCTGATACTGGCGTGCACATGCACATGAATATATTGCCAATCTGCAGTTGATGGGCTGACATGGCCGTTTGGAACATTTTTGCATATCCCCCAACACTTGGACACTCATCATTTCTAAAAGGTTATTTTGAAATAAAAGGTTTACTGTCGTGAATATTGGAAGACATTTTTTGGTATATTCAGTTAACAAATGCATTTTTTTCTGAGACCCCGAAGGGAAAACCTAAAGGTCGAGGGGTTAAGGGTCTCTGTCTCTGAGGAGCAATTGTCCAATGCACCTGACCCATAATGCACTTTTGCTTCATCAAATGCGCTTCCTATTTTAGCCCTTCTTGGCCAGCTGCCCTCTTAACAAAACACACTGTCTTCCCCAGAAGTCCCACAGGCAATCACACTCAAAAGTGATTCATTGTGGCATTGCTTATAAACCACTGTAGTGTGATGAAAAGCCAAGAATAGAAAATAGAGGCCTTATCCCTTCAGAAGAGTTAGTAGCTGAGTCTTCAGGGTTTTCTGGCAACAGATGACAATATGTCCAATATCTGGTGATACAAAACATGATAGCTTATATTCAAATGTAATTGGATCACTGATCCAGGGACAGCTGTACAAATGAAAATCTCAGATTGAAAAATAGTTTTTTTTTATGTTAAAGGGGGTCATCCTCACATTACATGGAACAGACTTGGTATAAATCATTATAGATAGGCCACAGGCTCCCTGCTGATTCATTCACATCAATCAATTTTGCTTGCGAAAGCATTAATGCTTTCAGATTAAGTTATAAGACCAGGATTTGTACTGTTCATACTCATTTTAAGTAACTTGCTTAATGTGGGCTTAGATCATAGACTGTAAATAAAACAGACACATCTCCACTTCTTCCCACTGAACAAAATATAACCCACAATATCCCAGATGCAGCGTGTGTGAAGGTTTATTACTCTTCAGATCCTTATCATTTCTACTATTTACTGTAACTTGTTTCTTGCATGTTGTGCAAAACCGTAGAAGGCTGGATAAATTAATAGCAATTTGATTGCTATTGTTATGGAAAGGCTAGAAAAGGTTTGTCTCCTTGTTGTCTAAGTTATGTGCGATTGCCATGAATCTGACCAATTTGTGTGACTCTACTGTCTGAGAAACACACACCCCTTCTAACATGGGTACCTGGAGACAGTAAATCACAGCCGCAGCAGAGGGAAGAGGACAAGAGGAAGGACTGATGCTGACTAATGTCTGTGTTCTTCCACCTCCCTCTGCTTCATTCAGTAGTTTGATGTAGGGAATATAATTTATTGTGACAGCGAGCTCGGGGGGGTTTGCCCTCGGACCCCAGGACACCCCAAGTTGGCTACATTTTCCTACTTGCTGGCCAGTCCGTGTCAATGTGGAAAACTCTGATTGTCTATTTATAAAGGGTTTTTCAATTAGAAAAATTGCCAATGTGGAGTGTGAGGCTAGGTTGAAGCCCGGGGCGAGGCAGTGGCTGTGAGACAGAAACTCAGTAATTATATATGTCAACGACTTGCATTATATTAGCTGCCACTTTGGTGCATGCATTGAAATTAAAGTAAAAAAGCTTTTTGATTCATTCCTGGTAAATTACAATAACAAAACAGCATGACTGCCACCCAACATAGACAACACCTGCAATTTCCTAGTCAAGTTATTGGGTCAAATTCTGCAGAGGTGGATGAATTGGCTGTTACACTGTCAGACAGGCTAACAGCAATGTGGCCTATAATGTATCGAAGCAATAACATGGTATAGAAAGCACAACAGCAGCAGCTGCGAACGTCCCGTGAGCAAAGAACATCAGTGTTTCCTAATCTCTGTCAGCAGCCTCCTTTTCTTCTTCCCCTGCTCCTCCAATCGATATCAGACTCCACAGCACATACCGGGTTCCAAGAGGCTGCTGGTCCACCGATCCTAATCTACGCCCCTCAGCAGATAAGGCCAGTAGAGGAGGGACAGTACAATAATTGCTGGCAACAAACTCGTCAGCTTTCGACACTGTTTTCTCCAACCTCCGCTCATTAGGCTAATTAAGATGATAATAGGGAGAAAAGAGGATCTAAGAAAGCCAGTGAAACTAGACCTAGCAGCCAGTGGAAGTCAAGTGAAACTAGACCTAGCAGCCATCCAGATAAAATGCCACTTGACACCGATTATACACAGGTATCAGTGACACATACCCTTCAGCCTGCAATATACCACTGTGTTGTTTCTTGTATACCTCAGAAATCCTGTTGGTCCACCGAATGAGTGCGCTGGTGGACCAGTGGTGGAACAATGGGCCCATCAAAAAAGCCACATAGGTCCAGCCTGGATTTTAGGACCCATGTGTTTTGTGCAAAAGTAGCTCAGTTGGGAGCATGTGAGGCTGAAGACCCAAAGATCCCTGGTTCAATAACTGATAAGCTATTCTTACAGGTTACGGTTGCAATTGTCCCTACAATGACACTAATAAATGGATTCTAGTGACGTTTTTACCCAAAATACATTTCTAATTAGAAATGTCAGCGGTTCTTAGAAGACTGCTTCTTTCCTGTGTGATCATCACAGAACCCCAGTCTTAAGACTCAAGGTCATTGATGTTTTCTCCTAGTTGTAATGTCTCAGATGGGTATTATAAGCGATAGTTTCACTTTACTAACTAACTTATACCGGTTCTTTTGACTGCCATCACCCTCTTTGGGGAATCACAAATCACAGCAGACTGCACGACCTGCAGCAAGCGTACAGCATTTTCTCTTTCATGCCTGATGGTGGATGTCTTTTGAGATGTACCTATAAGCATGTTGGGTGTGTGGTCCATCCATTACTTACAGGGCAAAGACTCAAACACTTCACCCACCCCTCCATTGGCATAGTGGTCGGTAGAATGAGTAGAAGTCAATAATTAATTGAACTATCCCATTAAGCAAAATGTAATCCGGGTAACGAGTTGTGGAAAGCTTTTATTTTATACCTGTATTTAGTGGTGGTTGGATTTGGTTGAAGGAAAGGCTCCGGTGTAAAGAGAGCGACTGCACTGAGAGGAAAGGGAGGTGTGAACAAGTGGAGGTGGTGTCCCAGAGGAAAGGAGCAGGGACAAAGGACGCTCCGGTCACTTTAACCCTGATGTCCTGGCTGTGCGCTTCTCTTGCCGTGTGCAGCAGATGAACTACGTGTTTAAATACAAGCCTCATAAACTCTAGAGCGAATCAACAAACACAAAGTAAACGTCTGATTAACGTTGGTGTTTATTGTTAAGGGTAAAGCGAGCGCAGGGGACACTCTGACAGGAGACTCTGAAACGGTAAAAGACGGTCAGACCTTTTACACTTACAGTATTATGTTGGTGTAATGATGTGCAATTTTGAAAACGTCTTTAAGTGAATTAGAGAAGTGAGTTAACAGGGGTACAGTGCAGAATCCATTTCTCTATGTAACAATGATGAGTTAATGTGGGCGTTAGGGAAGAATGTTCCATGCATTCCTGAATACCATGCTGGGAAAGGTCAGAACCGATGGCTCGGTAATGATAAAGGATCACGTGCGGCAGTGGAGGGAACGTGCGTGCAAACTAAATAAAAAGCTTTAGGCTGCAAGGCTCTTTTTCCCGGTCTCCTTCCCTTGCAAGTCACAGCATTAACTTACAGGTAATTATAAGCAAGTGGCTCTGTACCCTTTTATCTCTCCTCACGTCTCTTCGGCTTATGAAAATCATGCATGAAATAAAGAGACGTACCGAACCAGAGAGTTAAGAGAGAAAGAGCAATTAGGACAAAAATGTTTTAATAGAAGTGCGTTCATAGATTCATCAATTATATATACAGTATATATATTAATGTAATACATGTATATATATAATATTTTGAAATGTCTCTGCGACTGACTGATCACAGAGCTGTGATTCAGTCAGTGAGCAAGCTACCTCTTCCTGTGACGACAACACCTGTATTTTCAGGGGTCTGCAACATTTCAGTCAAATGTATAATCTTAGACCTTGCTGCTGTAACATAAATGTAGTGCATTATACAAAAGTGATATAAAAACCTGCGCTGCGTTTAGAAAAATAGATGCAGAGAAGCTCACACTTTTAAATAAATGAGCCAGTCGGCCAGTGGACATCATTAAGCCCAGTGCTTCTGACCGTTGCTTGATTTATTGGCTCTTCAGCCTCGTGAATCAGTGATTTCTTCAATTAAGTGTTCTTTCTCCTTAATCCTTAGCCCCTTATTCCTCAAGCAAAACAGACACTGGCCGACGACGCCACAGCAAAGCTAAACTTTGCAGCACAAGAGTAATTTTTTTTTCTTCTGAGACACAGCCCTTTCTAATTTGTATTCCGAGCGTATGACCAGACTTTTTAATCTGATTCACAGTGGCATGAGAATGGCTGGCTGGCTTGTTTTGTTCTTCTCTTCATGTTGAGTTTGAAATGCAAACTACAATCTATTTATTTCAGGATTCGTGCCGGCCTGCGGTTAGCCGACTGTCAGCGGTCGTCTCCACAGTGTGTTTGTGTGCAACGGTTTCCAGTAGACACTGGGCAAAAAGAGTCGATGCACCAGTCCAGCCCTGGTGTGTCAGAGCTGGAAAAAGTAAACCTCTTGACAGAAAGTAGTCTAACTGCACCATTACACGTTTTCTACATGTGACCGATAAGGTTGTGCACTAAGGTGACATGTGATCAAGCCGTGGTGGGAGAACCGACCCCAGATTCTGCCTTTTCTAGCCGGGACATTCTGCAAGGCTTTACATGAAGAAATGGCTAGGCTATTCTTGGGCCTTTTTGATCTCACTCTATTAAATACAATTTTTTTTTCTGAGAATCTGATAGAAACTATCAGAGAGGGGCACAAAGTGACTTCTCTTCACACCTTTTACACACAAGCATCGCATTGGCTCATATCTTCCCCATTCATTCATTTGAAATGAAGTGAGCGCAGAGTGTTGAGGTCAGTCAAGCTCATCATATCTAAAATGCTATTAACACCCATACTGTCATCTGCTCTGCTCATCAGAATGGAATGAGTTCACAGATTACCCACAATCCCAAGGCCTGCGATTTGAGTTCCCTGACAGAGGGAGTCTCTCTTCTGTTGCAAATCTCTCCGGTAACTCTGTAACCCCCGAGGAGGCTGCCATCTGAATACTGATGGATTCGTTGGCCCAGTCAGAACACAGTGAGGAGCCATAATCCCAAGGCCCCTGCACAAGGACGTCCTCCTTGAACCATAATCACCCTTACATCTCTTATCAGCCCCGGCTTGGAGAACATGATTAAAAAAGTGGCCAGGACATATTGCCACTGCACCTGGGATATGACTGGTCCCTGCTGCCACGTGTCAATCAAGCTGAGGGGGGCAGATGGGCACTGCATCGCGACCCCCACCAGCCAATTAGAATGACTGGAGATCCACATAGCATTAGCAGTACATTAAAGGGTCTCGATGATGAAAAAGAGGGGTCTAACTGAACAACAAGTGCATGCTGATCAGGAGGAGGGAAAGAGAGAGAGAGAGAGGATCGAGGGAGGACAACAAAAAATGGAAGAGTCAATGGCAACTGGTCCCTTGCAACCTGGGTCAAACAACAGAAAGTCAAATCTCCATAAAGAGAGACGGATTGGGAAGAGGAGAGGAGACAGGAAGAAGTGCAAGTAGCAGAAGCACACAGAGCTGTGAAGGGGCAGGGGAGTCTGCAATGCAAATGTATAAATCTAAGGCTGGGGACCTGGAAAGTATTGTGTGTGTGTGTGTGTGTTACCCCTGAGAGACCAATATGACTCCAAGCACTGAAACAGATGCACAGTAAAAATAAGTGGATACTGGTGGGTGGATACTTGTTACTTGAGAAAATAGAAAAGAGAGAGGTGGAGCATGGGAAAGAAGGAGCGTGCAGAAGAGGGGAAAGGAAAACGAAAAAGGGAGATGTTAGCTTTCAAAAAAAATGTGAAAAAAGGAAGGGGTCCAGCTGAAACCACCATGTTGAGCTCCTACATCCCGGAACTTCAGCTCGTGTCACTAAGACAAATCGCAGCTCTTCTTAAAAACCTACATGAGGAATGAGTGCAATTTTTCCGCTGTGGATTACACTCTGGGGGCTGAAGAATTCAATGTGCCACACAAGTCTCCCTCAGTCAGCATGAAGCGTCCTAATCTATTGTGAACTGCTCCCAAGACAAGAATGAGAGGATGCTCCGGTCTCAGGCAACTAGGCTGCACTAACAAGCCACAATCCATAGAAATACAATGTCTTCTCAAAAAGGAATGTCTTGCTGTGGCCCAGGGAAGGCAAGCATAGTTCTTATTTTCATCTTCAAGCACTAGAGAGGGAATGAGAGGTGGTCTGCCAGTGAAATAGGAAAATATTGAGCAGCGGGCCCATTTCTTGCCTACAGCACGATAAAATGGCCGTTTGGATATGATTCAAAAGAGCCTATTGATGTTTGATAAAATTCACATTCACAAATCAAAGTGTGAATGTGCCAGTTGAGCTGGCTGGCTTACAGGCCAGCACGAGGGAGAATAGGGAGGTACAGAGGCCTGCATGCTTTACAAGATGGGAGTTGTAGAAGTTATGTACCGGGATCAATCCTAACAATGTTCCCTTTCTTCATTCACCCATGGAAGAATAAGTCAAAGTCGGACAGATTAATATGATCGTGTTTAGAGCTCAGATCGGGAGTGGATGGCTGAGTTTTAGCTGCATAAATATTCATAAGAACAGAATTTTGCCATTAGGGTAAATATATCTATAAACGCTTTCAGACATGCACTGAAGTCTGCACTTTTTCCTGAATTATTTTGTACATGAAAAACGAATATTTTCAGGATTAAAAAAGAGAACCCACACACGTAGAAGAGGCAGACAAAGTTTAATGGTGGTAAAGGCCGACACTGGTGTTAATGTGCTGTAGGCAGAACATATGTTTTACGCAGCAAAGTTTATAAATCATGTCCTGAAACGGCTCATGCATAAATCTCCTGCTGCGTTCTTCATATGTTAAAGACAGATTTGTGGACCCAATTTTTCAGGCATATAACATAGATATATCCTGTAGCTGAATAGTGACTTTGTTATCAGTCCAGATAACGTTTTATACATTGGTGACAAATTAAAGGGAAAATCTAACGTTTGACATTTCAGTAAGTTATTTGTCCATCAGCAGACGTCAGATCAGGTCCAGTTCCTCTTGGTCTAGTTTATTCAAGTGTGAGAAGCTCTGCCAAAAGAAATACTCTGTCCTTTGCAGTTTACCTGATCGTTGTGTGGGAGTGTTGTCTAACACATTCGCTTCAAATCTACATCAGGTGTTCAACTGGGTTGAGAGTGAATCATAAAGATCATTTACATCATCAAACTGCTCAGTGAGACCGTGTCCTGTATGGAAGCATTTGCATTTGTTACGATTTCCTTTTTTCTATTAACGATCATTTCCTGAGTTTGTCATAATTTTTACATTTTGGCAACTGGAACTAAAGGATTAGTAGATTTAATAACTTCCAGGTCTCCTCCCAGAAATGTCCCAAAACTTGTTAAAAAAAATAGATTTATCTCGTACTTTGGCTCCACTTCTTCTTCGTGGCTGTTAAATCGGGAATAGAAATCTCTGAATGCTGAGACTTGGGGCAGGTTGTTAAAAATGTGTGATTTCACAGTGGCTGACCATACACAGGCTTTTCTGCTGCTACTGCTGCTGCTGCTCCCGAGCTTGTTTAGTTGTCTATCGTCAACTGATTAAATTCATGGCTCCACATGTTACAGATAATTATGCCTGATTGTTATGCAGCTGGGAGGAAATTAGGCTTTCATATAGGGCCGATTGAAAATATTTAAATAAAAAAGTTTACATTTGAGAAAAATTTTCATCATGTAGACGAAGAGGTCATTTGTTTTGTTTTAAGAATTTCTCTTCCCTTTTGCCTTATTTCTGTCCTATAACCAAACAATAGCTCCGTTCTGACAGCTTGAGAGGACCTAAGTGCACAGTGTTCCCGTTCTGATGGATGCATACATTAACTTGTATTTCATGGCTAAAATAACCAGAATGACAGGGAGTGGTGGGAATGGACTGGCTGCTATAGCAACAAATGAGGTGCTGCAGGGATGGTGCTGGATAAAAGCAAAGGTAAAGTTCTTCCTCGGTTCTAACTGAATTACACTTCCATTGGACATTTCAATAAGTGGTCAGAACCCAGAACAGACTGAGCTGCATCTTCTAAAGTATATCGCACCGAATTAACCTTAAAAAAGCATGTCCCTTGCATTTCAAACCGTCTGTGAAATTCGGTTAATCACGGATGATTACCTTAAAACAGTGAGCAAGCTCTGTCCACCTGCATAACGTGTATCAGTTTACAAGTTAAATGCATTATTGATTTGCAGTTGGGGGACTCTAACCCCCCCACCCCCACCCTGTGTGGCATAATAATGAGGGTGAGGCAATAGCATGGGAGACCATTTATCTATGTCGTCGCTGCCTCGCCTGTACGTTAGACTCTGGGCCATTTCAGAGTCCATTATATGGGCCATCTTTACAATCCACTCTGATGTACAGTGAACCGAAGAGCTTTGTGAAGCTGGAATGATCAGCCCCCAATTGTCTAATCCAATCACCAGCTTTGGTTTATGTTTGAGGAGAACAATCGGCAAGTCCTCTAGACGAGGGGCAGGCTTAGGAGAAAGTACATCAAACCAACTCTGTTTGACTTTACTGATACAAGTGATTATGTATGATATATTGTGTCCTTAGGTGTCTAGCAAGGCACTGTGAAATCAAATGTATCATTATTATAATCATTCTAATTAAAAGGGACAAGTAGGTATAATTAATATAATATAAATAATTCAATATAAGTCAATTTGATTTGATTTGATTTCTAATATTTCAATTTAACTTCTGTGGTCCACATTCAAGCAAAGTCTGCAAGTTCTAAGCACCCGAGCTGACACTTACTTGAATAATATATTACTTTAACAGGGCACTTATCAAAATGACACAGAGTGGTGCTTCTCTCTCGTCAAAATGATCTGTGATTGAGCAGAACTAGTGCTGACACAGACGTGCTGAGAGCACATTAACCACACAGCCAAGAGTTTTCGATTTGTAGTTTGGCAAACTCAAAAGGAATTTCACATTTTTAGAGACGGTTACAACCGATTGAATCTGCTGCCGACAGTTGAGTCATGAAATCAATGGTCAACAAACAAATGAGACACAGATTAAAATCTTGACTCTTCACACTTGAAAAAAATCTGCTTATATCTGCCCAAAAATTACACAAAACCAGCTTTTAATTGGCCAAGTATTATCTACTTAGGGTCTGTGGAACCTCTCGGCAGTTCATACAGGGAACTAATGCTTGTGTCTATCTTGTGTCCATCCAGGTTTGTTTTGTCTGTCCCTTGTCCACAGGCAGGACAGAATCCCAGCAGGTTCTTTATCTACGGCAGCCTGCCTTGCCCATATCCTCCTGCCCGTTTATCACTGTCCAGACGGTTGACGTGCGGTGCAGTGGGTATGGATCATCTTAGACAGTCAAATGAAGTGTTCCCAGAGGCCCACTGTACACACTGTACACACTGCACACACACATACACGGGTACGCTTGTAAGACAAATGAGAAAAGAAACAAGCCCGGGAGGAATCACATACATATTGTAGGTCTGTGATTCTCATCCACCAGGCCACGACCTGGAGCTGCTCTGTGCTGTGCTTGCTGCTGGGCCGATGTTATGTGACAACCTCAGCAAAAGCTATAACGCTGTGCAGGCTGTTCAGCTCTTATCTCCGGTGATCTATGATTTCAGAATGGGACCCCTGTAGTCCCTCGCTCTCCTTCTGCTACATTTTGAGAAGTGCTATCTAAGAGAGGGTTTGTCTTGGGTGCACTCTCAGGATGTCAAATCCCTCCGGAAGAAAAACGCCAGCAACTGGGTAAATGACATGTTTTTGCCCTCATTGTCACTAGTTGCTATGTGCATGCTTCACAGGCTAAAGGATGGATGTGCAGGAGCTGGTTAACCTTCACAGCTTTGGGGACTTGAGCCCCCCCCCCTCCCCCCCTCCGTCCAATCCATCAATTGATCAGGAACGCAATGAGACCATGAATCTTACTTCACTTTTCTTGTCAGCAGATTGCAAATGGCCCCACGCAGACGTAATATCATGTTTGCTCAGCCTGGCACTTACTCAACGTAGGAGCAGAGAACTCCCTTTTGGCTTTTTCCACTTCTCGAACTTTTCCTCTTTTCAGTGACCTCGTAATGTTTATTTACTCTCAGGTTCTCTACTCCAGCGATCTTTCCTTTGGATGGATGCAGACAAACAGACCAACAGACAGACGGGCTCACTATTGAAGACTCCTCACTCAATACTTTGGAATAAATGTGTGCTTGATATTGATATTGCTCCCTGGCCAACTCTACAATCAGATTGCTCTGCTATATAGTTCGGCTTTCCAAAGTTTACTTTTTTTTTGTTAAACTCAGTTAATAATAGTCTTCAGCCGAAACTGACTCCCTTTTGCAACCAGTCTAAATCTAAATACATTTTTATTTACAAATCATGGATTTAATTCTACTTCTATCACTAGTTTCTTGCACTATTGGAACTGCTTCTTCTTCATCCTCTCAAATCGGGGACACTGGACACTACAGTGATCGACTGTCACCTCTTGAGGTACAAGACAGGAGATACGACGAGACTATCTGGTTAGCATGCCTCAGTACAAAACTCATATTTAATCACATTGTGTTGATAAATTTAGTGTATTTGTGAATGTTTTAAACTGAAATATGTATATACACAATGAGAATTTGTATATCGCAGCCTTTTCCAAGGACCGACACAGAAAACAACACAATTGGGATTCTCTACGTCCAGGCACTCCTACCAGGAATAATAATAATAAAAAAAACTATAATGGGGTCTTGGATGAGAAATCAAATTTTATGTCATCTACCATGGTCATTTGTTTCACAATAAAATCTCCCCAAACAGCAGGTAACCACATGTTGAGAGACACATAATTAAATCCTTCCTGCTTCTCCAGTTTGCTCGTCCGCTGCCCACAAACAAAATACTGCAGCACCAGCTTGCAGAAGGTAACCCAGTATGAACTGACTTTAATCCCTGTAAAGGTGCCTGCAAATTGGACTTCCCTGCAGCGTCTTTGCAGCAAGATTTGTCTCTTGGCATTCTTTTATGGGGGGGACCACAACACAGCTCCCGTTGTTACTGCTGCACTGAACTTGATTTACTTCTGACTGAATGTGAATCAGTCTGACTCAACTTAAACCAATTTCAACTTCCTGGACTTAGTTTTTTTTGGTATATAAATCAATGCTGGCCCATGGGAGCCCGGTGTTAAGCTAATATCATTTCAATCATCTCAGTAAAATATATTGCAAGCGTAAATGCCAGAGGCAGAGGGAAATAAGGTCTGGAACAATATGTTGCAGAGCGGAGAGCGGATTTGAAGGTCTGAGGTTGGATATCAAAATAAGTGATATGGTAGGAAGGCTTGTTGTGCAGACACAGTGCCAAAGATAAAGGTTGTGGCAACAATCTTACACCACAGGTGGCCATGCTGCAACACAGAACCATCAAAGGTCTCTCTTCAAATAACGTTGTAAAGGCTTCTGAAATAACACAACTTCCAGGTCAACTGTGTAACTGTGGATTTCAGGTGAGCTTTGATCCACGATTTACTAATTGAGATGTCTTCATTCAACAGATATTTATATATCTTAGACACGTACAAAACAAAACAAGTCTCCATAAATGGATTGCAGAGGTAATCTGGGGAAAAGAGATCTGTTTTAACTTGAAATAATCTTTGCAGGATTAAGCTTCTATAGTTCCGCTCACTAGAATCACACCGACACCTGGCCGACTGATCAAATGAAACAAACATTCGTCTCATTATCAGGCAAGATATAATACATTACAAATAATAAGGATGGATGGATAAAGCAGCTAAGTGAAATAAGCAGTAACTATGGGATTTTCCCCCACCTCAGTAAACATCTGTTGAGCTCCCATCAGCCAAAGCTTCACTGCAGCCCTCCAAGGACGGGCCCTCGACACTCAACCTTGAAAACTGTCCGGGAACACACAGCACAACGGAGGAAATCAACAAAGGCGAAGAGGCATACCTGAGCACCATTAAGCCGGTGTGTTTATCACTAGAAGGGCACCGTTAGTGTAACCTTGAGCAAACAACTCCTGCCTGCTGTATTAGCACAATGAATACGCTCGACGGAAGCAAGGCAAGGATGTAACCGGCGTGCTGAACTCAGTCATGAGTGTCAGCACGCCGCAGCCACGGCTGGGCTAAATGAAGAAGGACAGATGCAGAGCGCCACAGCACTGTTCACTCCTGCTCATGGGAGGAGAGGCTGTGTCGGGGCGGCCGATTGTCACCGTGTCCCTCACAGTGAGGCGGAGAGCGGCCGACGATAATTAACCTTCAACACAGTCAGCCAAGACCTCGGATAGCAATGTCACACAAGCCCCGGGAGCGGTTTCATGTATTCAGTCACGTAAATTGGACAAAATGTAAAACCGGCCATTTGGTAGTCATGTCAAATGAAATAAAAAGCAAAGATTAATTCCACTACATTCACAGGCTGCAATGAAACCAGTGGTGCTGCAGGGGGAAGGAATCGTGCACTGGGTTGATATGGTGGGCACACAGGTTATGGGGTTAAGATGGTGCTGACCTTGGGTCCTTAGTTTGCCTACCTATCCTGATACCTCATTTTGTTTCATGAAGCTCATTCTGAAGCCCGTTCAGCTTGTGCGCCAAATTGCCGTAATTATTTCAGTTCATCTGATCGAAATTACCTCGTTATGTTGTGCAACTGAGATATATTTAGCTTTGTCAGGCTTGTAATGGATCTCTCAGTGAAGGCAGGAAAAACCCACTAACTGCTTTGCTTACTAAAGCAGGAGGTTTAGAGTGTCAGCTGAGGACAGCAGCAGTTTAATGGATTCAAACACTGTACATATTGACTCTGACTGACCACGCTGTGAAACGCCCCAGGGACGGAAACACACAACTTGGCAACACACAAACACACCACCAATTTGCTTCAATTTTCTGACCTTTGGCCTCGACCAATTCCGTGTGATTTCTCACAGGGCCGTGGTCCGGATATGTGGATGTGTTTCCCTGCAATACAATGAACACGGGATAAACAGCCTGGTTAAGCAAACTGAGAGTTCACGCTTCCCTATAAACTCAACCTTAATTGTCATTGTTTTGCTAGTAATCACGGAGCATTCAACAAATAGTAGTAGTAGCCTCAACGCCCTTGAGTTACCATTACCATAAATTGTCGTCATTATTCAATTAGGGATTTAAGAGCCAATCTTCTGGAACGGTATTGGAGCTGACTGAGGTCTGTGTGAAGTACAACACAAAGTAACATAGTATAACATAAAGTTATAAACTGTGCATATAAAACTCTTACACTTCCAGGCATTTATATATTCAAGAGTAGAAGTTGGCACGCAGCAGCTTGTGGGCCCGATCTGGACTGTGGCCTAGTTGTGAATGTATTTGCATTACAAACGCTTCACATCTAAGCTGGATACTGTATAGATTTATAAAAAACAACAAGGAAGCAAACAAAAAATAATTGAGATCTCTATCTCGGCTGTAACAGTGAAACAGCAATGGCACCGAACAAGCTGTAAAACGGGGCCCTTTGTTGAACCTGAGTTCCAAACACTGCTCCAGGTGCGCCAGCTGTCAGTGCCCCATTGTGCTCCGTTAAAACAGTAGAAGTGTCATAACACACCGCACTGCAAAAGAGTGAACTCTGGAGTGCGCACACACACTCACACACAACTCAATAGCAGCAGATGAGCAGGGTGAGCAGCATCCCTCTGCACATCTCTGACACAAAGCCATGAAACAAAGCCATGAAATTCTCAAACGGGCGCAGGACGGAACACGAATTGAATTCGCACTTTGGGTGATCCAGCAGAACTTGCACGTCCACCGAATGCGGCAGGAAAAAAAAGAGCCATAAAGCTTAATTAGTGACACTAAAAATAGAAACCTGGTATTTTTAGGATCATAACAAAGTGGAATCCCCAATGGCCTGTACATCTGCCAGAGACCTAACGTGCTGTGGGCCACTCCAGTGAGCAGGGCCTCCCTCATGCTGCTGGGGTGGAACCTGGACTACGTCTCGAGCTGAGATGAACTGATGCTCCTTCCTCTGCTGCACTGAAAGAGCCAATCAAAGGTTTATTAAGATCTGTCATAGGTGAAGGATCTGTTAACAGGAGGCGGTTCAAGGTAAATTAAGGCACCATCTGTCTATAGGAGTTTATTTATAAAGCTATAGCTAGAACCAGAGTATATCATGGTGTTATTATGTTTTAAGTCTCATCAGGGCCGTGTCTCTCTACCTCATTATTCTTTGCCTTTTGGCAGAATAGCATCGCTGCAATGCTAATCAAATTAATAATTCCGAGCAAACAACTGATGGAAAATATGTTACAGAGGATTTTTGCACATGTAAGAAAACGTTTGTCCCATGTTATAGATACAAGTGAAACCGTCAATTTGATAATAAGTGATTCAACACCCTTCTGAAAGGTTTAGTCACTGAATTTAGCTTTTGAAAAATATACACAGTTGCTTTTCAGCGTGTAGGATACTTACCTCTGAGGAAAATGAAGCTAGCTCGATGCGTGGAGCTAGTTTAACGTTAGACTAGAAAGTAGCTTTAGTGTACGACAGGGTTTTCCTCCACATGTGTTTGATCCCGAATTAGGGGTCACCCATACTCCTCACAACCAGAATGGCGCGTTCCATTTTACACAACAAACAATACAGTTACCAAACTTTTACAAATACTGACATCACAAGATTTTATATTGTAGATTGATGATTACTCTCAGTATTTGAGCATTATGATTGAATTATGTCTTAATGGATAACCAGATATATATATACATTTTTATAAAATATGAAAATAAGGATCAAAGTTGTGTAGTTGTGCAATTTGTTGAAAATAATTAGACAAATTACACAACTTTGTATAACATTTTTGTATTGCACATCCAAAAAGCCTAGAAAACATTTCCTCCCTGTGCTGCTGTGGCGATTGTGAATTTCTTCTACAGAGGATCAATAAAGATACATCTTATCTTATCATAACATAGATTCACATGTGGAGCATAAAGGTTCATTCTTGATGTTGGCAATAGTAGTTTGATAGAATTGTATGAACCTAAGTAGTTTTCAAGCCCATTGCAAAGACTTCATCAGTGGATGGAGTTCGTCCAGCTGATGGACTCATATTCTCAGCTGTCACTTCACAGGAGCCGCACGTTTCATGATTTAACAACCTGGCAGCACAAATCTCTAATTTATACCAGTAATCACCCAAAAGACTCTAAATTATTCCTAATTTTATTATCCCACAATGATTAATCCCCACTTCCTGGCTCTGTTTTGGAACAAAGCCTGTGACGGAGCTGGATCTGCAGGACAGAAAACTATTGCCGCTCACGATCGCACACATTATCACCATCCTCCAATTACTGCGCTGACAAACTTTGAGTGTTCCTTGGAGGCATCAGCTGTGGCGCTTGGCACCAGGAACAGGGAGAACTTGAACTGCCAAGCCGCAGATGAACTTATGAACATGAAATGGATTCTGTGGAGGGCATATCTGACTTATAGCAAGAGGGCGCCAGCAAAGCAGTTTGTGTTTATGCATGCAGCATTTATTCATTTTGGGATAAACACAAATGAGCTTGCAGAAATGTGAGCATCAGCTGGCACCGGCTAGCCACTAACAGGTGGTTGCTGTGCAGTTTCCAGGAAAGTTCCCAGTGACTGTAGAACAAAAAGAGAGCTCTCATTGAGAGAGAGATATTTTTTATGCAGAAGAAAAAGGCAAATTATTATCAAACCCTTTTTTTAAATGAACCCCTTTTAGCCGGTGGTGCAGAAAACACCAGCCCCACATATAAAAACCATCAATTTAAAATATGATTAACACTTCATTCTTCTCTTTGAGTCTCATTAGGTGTCCATTTGTACTATGTGTCTTTATAGCGGGGATCCTCAGACCATGAAGCTGTGTGCAGACTCACTCTTTAATGGGCAGAAGCACTATGTGAGTAGCTGCTGCTTTGAGCTGAAGTAGTTGTGACCATTCAAGTATCAATTATCTCACATTTCCATTTACCACTGAACATCAAAATCATTATTTAAGATTCTAAAAGGGTGTTAGGACCAATAGGTTATCAATAACAGCAAAGTCTGTGGATTGTTACGACTGGAGCCAAAACAGGTACCAAACTGAACCACAAGAGGGGGCCAAAACGAGCTCATCCCCTCCCAACAGCATCACGTTCAATCATCCTTTTCTTTCTCTCCTTTTTAAGAGACAAATCTAGCCGGTGAAAGTCTGAACTGAAGCTCTACGGGGAGTTTTAAATCAACAACTTAACCAGGACAGCGGTCGATCTTGAACTTAATGAATTTACGCTTGATCTGTATCTCCCTCCTAAAAGTGAATACTTGATCACCGTGTGCCCTCCTGTAAACCGTCACGATTGAAGCATCCTCGGCCTCTGCCTCGGATCAGTGAGCCCTCACGGAGACCCGGAGCCGAGCTGCTGCCACAAGGACACTTTGCCATCAGCGCAACACAGCATGCAACAATTAGGCTGCGGCGAGAGTTTAAACCAACGCAGCTGCATGACGCATGGAGCAGGAGGGATGCATCCAACTGATGGAGGTGCTTGGTTGAAGCATCAGTCAGGTGAAAGCATCATTTTATTATGGGTGTCTCAACTTCTGCCGCGTAAAGAAGCAAAACCCCTTCAGAGGAGGTTGAGTCAAGCTGCTCGTCTTTTTCCAAATTGGCACCTTTTACGCGCGGCAACTGTTTTGCATATGCGGCTCTTCAATGCGTAATTCCACTTTAAAAACTATATTCCCTTACCTGGTTGTCCGTGCAGCCTCTTGTCCCGGGTTCAAAATAAAACCTCTGTTAGTTTGGCACAGGTTGACCGTGCGCGTACGTGTCCGCTGCCCGCAGAAATACCTCGATGTTGCAAGAAAAGCGTAATTTCCTCCCCGTTTAGTTCTGTGGATCTCGTTCCGCGCCTCCCTCCACCACCACCACCACGACTCTCGGGGCAGATGGATACAAATGCGTAACCAGTAAGATCAGCAGCAGTCCGGTTAAATCTGATCTTCGGGTGTTCCTGTTTCAGTGGGCATTAACGCGCACGGTGAATACAAAAAAACAAAAAACATCCACATCCCCAAATAGTTGGATAAAATATCCTTCCTCACTTTATCCCCCAAAGAAAAGCAGTCCCCTTCCCTCTCCGGTGCAGAGTTTTGTGGTTTGTCTCTGTCCCTGTTCGTCTTCTCTCCCAGTTCCTCTCAAATGTGATCGGCCTGTACTGGAAGTGGGAGCTCCATCTATTAGGCTTATTCTAACGATGCCGGTGACGCTGCGTATCCCGCATCCCACTTACCAGCGAGGGAAGAGCGCAGTGGAGGAGACGGTGTGGAGGGGGGAGAGAGAGAAAAAGGGGAGAGAGGCAGTGAATTAGCTTTGTGCTGAGCTCCTCCAAAAAAAACGAGCTGGACCGGTGGAAACACGCTCCGTCCGAGCCCTGCTTCACCCTGCTTCACCCCCCCGTGCTGTGGCCGGGTATAGTCCTGTGTGTGGAGCAGGCGACTGTATCCACTGCGGTCCGGTGGAGAGATGCGGAGCAGACTGAGGTGCAGGCGAAGTCTCGTCCTCCTTCTCTTGCGCGCACACACACTCAACAGTCAGGATCTGTTTTTCCCTTTGGTCGATTCTTCGCCCTGACGTGCAGGGGGGAGACGCTCCGGACTCCTGATGCATTCAGGGGGAGGTTAAAAAGTCCAGAGCTGATTTTCTTTCAACATGTGTGCAACAGAAAAACGCTCTTGTGATATTAAAGCAAACAGATATTTACACAAATAAAACCTTAATTTATTAAATGTTGCTGCAGGGGATGAAAAAAAGGCACTCACCAAAACAAAAACACAATGTACAAAAAAGGTCATTAACCTGTGTCTTTGCATAATTTAAAGCACGTCACTTAAGAGCAACCTGCTGTAAATACATATTAAACCAATCCACATGGGACAAAGACAGGGGATGCAGCAGCAGCAGCAGCATGGAGGGCACCTGCAGCAGCAACAAGGTGCCTCCCATCCTGAGCAGGAGGAAAGTACAGTGTGACCTCTGGAGAAGAGCTCCTGCACTTTTACTTCTGTCAAGATGTCTATAAGGATCCAACGGCTGAACTCTAAGGTCACACGGCAGCTCCCTCAACGCCCTTCCACCGGCTGCTGGTTGCCCATTCCCTCAGTGGTTCATCAGGCACGTGGAGGAAATGGGAGTTGGAGAACGACGTCCGATCTGTAACACCGCAGATGATGGACTTCAAACACCAAACACTCAAAGGTGAAGGTTGATGCTTAGTGCTAATGAGAGCTTTGAGGGGACAGCAGATAATGATGTCCTGACATTGACACAACCCCCCCCACACCCAGCGATCCTGCCAGATGCATGTTCATGAAGGGAGGCCGCAGAGAGACGCACTGAGGAGCGGCCACATGCAACCACTTGATGGAGGGAAGGTGTCCACAGGCATGTTTGGATATAGCTCTCAGGAATAACAGGGAGTGGATGAATTACCTCCGTGCTATGCACACACACGGACGCAGATTTTGCCATATCCTGAAGTGCATTATCACTAAAGCATTTGCATACCATAACGTGTGTGCCGGGTAATTTATGATCCATTATTGATAAAAAAATAAATCAGCATGCTTCGAGTGGGACTCAATGAAGTGATACCCATCATCCACATTTCATTATATGTGCCCAGAATGGAGATGTAATGGGATGTTTGTGTCTGGTAATGTAGGCCCAGAGTTGATATAAATTTTTCATGAGCCCCCTGGGACAAAACAAGAAGCTCTGCCGAATATGTATTTGGCTATTTGCTATTCTCTAAACCTATTGGATAGTTCACTGTTATTATTGTGCCGAGCAGAAGTTAGGCCTCGCTGTCGCCAGCTGCAGCCGTGATAGGTCGATTCGTGGACGACATGCTGTCACTCAAGGACAAGGAGGAGTCATACCTTCAGACAGAACACGGAATCTCGTGAACAGCACATGGTGCGGATCACGGACGCTGATTCTAACATTACTCATATCAGTGCATCAGTGTCCAGTAGCTACAGCTAACAATTAAGCAAGTTGACAAACATGTATCGTGAAGGTTAGTATGCAGAGGCATATTGACTAGAGGAAAATGAGAACTCAACTTTCGATTCCACTTCCTTAGCCCCCGCCATATCTGAAATGTTAGCAAACAGGTCACAACCGTGGCGTAAACATGGACGACATGACAGCTCCCCGAAATTGAAGCCACGTCATATGGATCTCCCTCTGCTGGCATTGCTGCAGTACTGCTCATAAATCACACCTCCTCTATTTTAGTAGGTGAGGCATGGACCACACTGAGAGAATAAAGTAGCCGGAAAGGTCAAATACATTTTTCTAAAAAGTAAGTTGCCATCTTTTTCGGTCCTTTAACCCGCACTCCCCCCTAAAGCTTTGTAGTTGTACTGCTCCGTTTTGTCAGTTTTTTCCGTATCTGTAAGACTTTCAAAGGGACAAAAGAAATAAGAGTAAAATGCTCCGTCCTTCACGTATAAGGATATAACATTGAGACGAAATGAGCCTTTAAGCAAGGCAGCAGGGGTAAAATAAGAAGAGGTGAGATATCAGGCTCAAGGGATGGTGTGAAACTTACTTCCATTATGTTAAACCATCACAACATTGAAATATATTTTTTCATTGATTGGACAATCATTTTCATGCAGCAAATTGCTAATGGTTTGCTTTCCTCTGCAAAAGACCGAACCCACTGATTTGACCCATGGTGCAAAAACAAGTCCAATTTCTTATTGTGACTTTCACAAGAAAAGTTAAATTACATAAAGCTCTGCAGAGACACGTTTAAAGAAAACCCCCTCAGTAAAAAAAAACTAAAGGAACAACTGTTCTGCAGTCATATTTTTCAAATAAAGGTTTTAATGACAATGTTGGATTTCTTCTACCCTCAGCTATACATTAGTGACTGCTGGTTGGTTTTTACACACACACAAACATCCAGTGGTCTACCCCCCCTTGAGCAGACCCCCCTCAGATCTTATGATCTTTAATAACTGATGGCTGATTTCAAAGCCGCCTATCTAATCAAAAGCTTCAAGAAAAAAGAAAGTCAAAACTAACCATAACATTTTGAGCAAAATTTCAATCAGATCATTCTCTTGCCGTCAGAACTGATATTATTATTTTATTGATCAGTGGATCTGTCTGGTCTCACTAACATTTCAGACCTCTGAACCTCAGGCTGTCATCTCCAAGGCTAAATGTCCTCAAACTACACTGAGAACAGGAGGAGAACCAGGATGTGCTCAATCTCCTATTATTTTGATTTTTTACACTGGATTTGTTGTTTGTCATATTTTAAATGTGCTCTATTAATTACTGAAAACAATGCCTGACAAATGCTTTTTAAATCACATGTCTTAGTAATAGTTAAGAGTTGTTGGTGGGTTTCAAATGCTAATGAAGAACCAGTGTAGCTCGAACGCTATTAGACTTAAATTGCACCAACTGTTTTAGTCATTAATTCAGTAAACAGGGCACAGTATGCAATAAGCATAAATGTACAAATTGATAGAAAACGCTACAATGGAGATGATGATAATCTAGGTTGCCAAAAGTCTAAAATTGTGAGTCTGTTTGTTGCCAAATTTCCATGATTTAAAAAAAAACTTGCATTTATATGAACACAAAGAATGTAATAGTTTGATTTTAAATACTCAATTATAAACATGTCCAGAAGGTCTGAATTAGTGTTGGTTGATCAGGTAGTTCAAAGGTGACTGGGTAAAACACATGGATCCAAACAGCCATTATACTTACTGAGGTAACAGAAGGTGGAAGGATGGGAAACAGATAATGTTTAGTACAATTATTACACATAATAAAATAAACAAAACATTCATAAATTTCAACTAAGGTCAACAAAGGATCTGGATGAAGGTCAGGATGAAGTCTGTCTACCAATTGTAAGAGGGACATTACGAACTAGTGAACGTAAAACATATACATTGACATTGAATTAGCATTAATCATCAATAAATAAAATACAAATGAATGAATGACCTCAAATGACCTGAAACAGAAACAAACTTTCTGGTGGCCACTTGGTCTCAAACAATTCTTCTTCTTCTTTCTCCTCTTTTTCTTCGTTATCTTCTTTGGGTTTTTTGGTGGTTGGCAAAACAACGATTTGCCCACAGCTCACAGGGAGCAGTGCTGGATGCTCTGTCTGAACGGCCACTGGAATAGGACGGATCTTCTGTGCAGCGTGGAGTGCCTGGAACATGACCGAGCATATCTGATGTCCCATTTCTGGCCCAGTCATACGAGTGTGACTCTTCTGATGTGAAATAGCTTATTAATGAAGCTGTGGAAACTGGCACATTGACAGCTGCAGAGCTTCTGCTGAGGCACTGGACAGCATATATACGTTACTGGGTTTCACTGGAAGTGTAGAACAAGCCACTGAAGCAGGATGTGAAATCCACCGCGAGACAAATAGACGTTGCATCCAAGCAGAGAGTCTCTCCGCCATGAGTGCGAGTGAACTCTGAGCGGCTTGATTAGTGTCGGCGTGGCCACCTCTGACTGGAGACAAATCATATTTGAGCGAGAGCCATTTTGTAATTAGGCAGCCCACTGACATGGCAATAGGCTTTATTGGCAGAGTCTCACATGTAAATCCTAGAGGAGCTCCAACGACATGTGGGCGGGGTGGGGGACGTGAACGAGGATGCCGATGCTGAGATGGCAGGACAAGGGTACAGTCACCTCGCCGTGATGCTAAACAAGGCTGCGTGGTGCAGCTCACAATGGATGACACATTTATGCTGAAGTCAGAGAGGGGGTGTATCACCAGTGGTGTATTGATTGAAGGGAGCTGGCAAGGTACACTAACAGGGAATACAATTCAGCTACAAATCAGAACATGGATTGTCAGCAATTTCCCTCATTACCATTCCAAGCATTATCCTATTGACAGCTGTTTTGGCATCGACTCCCACATTCTCTTGTCGACCTGAGAGGCTCCTTCTCCGACAGAGGACTGGTGTGAACTCTGCGGTGAAGGTTGTAAAACCAAAATCAAGGATCATTCATTACCCGGAGTAAATCTAGTTTCCTATAAATCTGATGATCTGGTTGTGAGAGATAAAAACCCTGAAATCTCGTCTTTTCACGCATCTTCTTAAGATGAACAACGTCATATTCTGCCACAGATTGAACAACTGTGTTTAAAAATGGACGTGGAAAAGAAGTGAGCTTACATGTCTGTGCACCGATCAGGATTTACAACTCCTGCTGATCACACCAGCATGATCAAGTCATATGCCTGGTCCATAATGTCAACACGTAAAAACTAAAACATTTAAGAGAAAAGAAGATTAGAAATATCAATCTTCTTTCTGGCATGCTAAATCTTTTTAAGGCAAAATTAAAAGCTTTCATAAAAGAGCCAAAATAGCCCAGGACTCCCGAGGGTTAAGGGTTGTGGAGAGGCCGGAGCAAATCCCAGTTTACATTGAATGAGAGACTGGGAACAAACCTCGACAGGTCGCCAGCCCATCATACAACAAACACAAAAGGAGCCTTCGAAGGACTTGGTCGATGAAGAGCGCAACCTTTTTGGTCAGCCACGAATCCTGGGATAGGTTGGGCCGGTTAGGAACCACTCGTTGGAGCCTTTGTTTCTCGGGGATGGGAGGACGAATTTGTGGGTCGCACTTGTCAAATTGACAAGTGCGCCCCCTGAATTGAGATTCAAACTCACATTTGAATCAGACTGCGATGCAGTGGTTGGCTCCTGGTTTCAGGCCATAGTCATATTTTAACCAAATGTGATCAAACTGCACCTATTGAATCATGAAGAAGCAGGAGAGCAGAATTCTTTGACTGGCAAAGTAACGATGAATAACTAACAATGTTTTTCCCACCAAAACTTTTCAAGTCTGACTGTTGCACATCTCATGATGAATAATTGATGTGGAAACTCTGCAGAGGAGTCTGCTAAAGTTGTTTTTGTGTTGTTCATAAAGTAACTGGTGCAGATTATTCTGAAACACAATTATTCACATTGAAGGTCAAGGCAGACGTCTGGTCGTTGCTTGTGGAGGATAATGTCCCGACTGCGGGAGCGTGAAGAGGACTGGTACCCGACTGAAGCCTGTTGGACTCATCTGTCATGTTGTAATTTTAGTATATGAGCAAACGACAAGGTACCAAGCCAAACAGCATCACTCAGCCCAGATGGCCAGTGTTGATTTCACAGTCCTTGGGGATGAGCAGCTCTCAATCACACTGAGCCCTGTCAGAGTCCACTGGGGATAAAAAGACGGGCGTTCCATGCCACATACATATGGACACACCCATAAATATGTGTACATGAATGTAGAGCCCTCAATGTGCACCGATGCGTGACCGTGTGTGTGTGTGGAGATTAAACCCTTCACCTTGGCAGCCGATTGTGTTACGAGATTGATTTACAACTTTCTGCCACCCCCCCACCCCCCCACTGTGAGCCACTGCGGTAGCACACACATGGCATGGCTGCTTGGTAAATATTCATCAGCCGTGAATCAGACCACTGCTGCACATGTGTCAGTTTTGCGTGGCGAGGTGTCAAGTCAGTGCGCACACACACATGCTGCCTCCCTGCCTCCACCGCATCACCTTCCATCCCCACAGCTCCACACACACACACACACACAGCATTGTGCATTGTGCGATCCAAAAAAAGAAAAAAAAAGGCTGCTGCTCATATTGCATCAGCTAACAGGATGGATCCCCATCCGCTCACAGACTGACAGCAGGCTAATGGCTCTGTCTTTCTTCCAGTGGCCAGAGAGTGATGGGAGGACATAACACGAGGAGAGAGAAAAAGGGGAGAAAGTAAGGAACAAAGCCGTTAAGAAGAGGAGAAGAACGTGAAACCCACAACTCCTTTTTCCACGTTAGCGCCCAAAGCCGGGGGCCGACGCCAACATTACTCGCATGTGACAGTTTTGAAGGCAAACACACAATTAGATGGCGTCTGGATCTGACTGGCGTGCGGATGGGAGTCTTCGAGGAGAAGCTGCTGCTGAACACGATGAATCCCTGATGGGGGAACCCGGGGGTTACGTGCTTTGTTTGGACAATCTCTCCACTCCTGGCAAAACATTACCCAGACACAGCGAGGAGGTATATTGCACTCATCTAAGGAGAATGGGCCGTTAAGTGTTTTTCCTATTCTCTGCAAGACAGGAGAAATGAGCAATGAGGACAGGTGTGAGCGCTTTAAGTGACTGTAATAGTTGGAGGAAGGCCTCGAATCACCGCTCAGGAGGCGTCGGGCCGGCAGGTGGGAGGCTTTGTTTGAGTTGGTTCATAAATACAGACTCACAAGAAGTCGTCTCGTGTAAGAGAGAGATCAAAATACTAATCTCCGGGAAAACAGTGCGGCTGCTGAAGCATTGCGCGTTTCCTATTCACCTCCTGGCGCTGAATCGAAGCCTTCGCTGGAATAAACAGTCATCAGCCGCGGAATGACTCAAGTAGATGCATCCTTTGACCCCAAATGAAGAAAGTCAGTTTGAATTGGGGAAGATTAACTCGCGGGGCGGGCCGACAATCACAAGCACAACATCCCCTCTTATCTCCATTTCGCTCGGCTCAGGAGTAATCTTGCTCAGGTGTCAATCACCGCTCCTGACTTTATATAGGGGTTAAATAGCACAGGTCTCGATTTCCTCCCTCCGTCAGAAGTCACTATGAGACGGCAGGGTGTATTTTTTTAAATCAGGTGAGGGCATCATAGCCGATGGCGCTCTGCAACGGTACATGACCTTTATACAAAGGGAGGGGACATGAAAAGACCCATTCCAGATCAGCTATTACCTGATGGAGGTTCCTCTCAAGGACAGATGCTCCGACTCTGACAGATGTTTGATTTCCGTCTCACATCAGTCCACATCCTGCAAAAGCTGTTTCAGGAGGTTAAAGCACCTTCTTATCAAGTTGGGCTGAGAAGACGATTACACAGGAGGAGTGAAGCCTCTCTGCGGGCCATCACTTAAAAGGTGGCCTACCCTTACCGCCCCCCCCACCCCTCGGCCCTTGTGAATCAGTTTAGTGGGATTAGCCGGGCCCTTGACTGGAGTCATTCTCCGCAGAACCCCACCGGTGAACTCTTGCTCCAGCAGGTCGGCGCAGACAGCTCACCTTCAGGCCTTACCGGGGATTATTATCCTGCGCTGAATTCGTGCCCTTTAAAAAAAAATAAAGGCAGCAGGAGGCTGTCAGATGAGTCGCACTCCCCGATGTTTCAAATGACTAGTTCTGCCCGTGGAGAAACTAGCAGCGGACGACCAAACAAACGAGTCATTTGAAATTCCAGTCAGGCTTTGTTGTTATTCTCTCTGCGTCTTTCTTTTTTTTTCTCAAGTGGATTCCTTCCTTTCCTTCCCCGATGTTGACGTTAGCGTCGGAGCGTTATTGATCAGCACTCTGCCGGAGCATGTCAGGTAGATTAAATTACCTGACCCTCATCTTGGTCCCTCAGCATCCATCCAGGACTTTGAGACAACACGTGCATTACTGCTCCTTATCTGAGGCTGTGAGAGCCGAGCGAGGCGACGCCTGCCAACGCTGCATACCAGACTCAGCTCAGAAGCACGGCTCGCTCACATCCAACTATTATCATTGATGGATTATTTTTGCTTTTTAAAAAACTGTGTGAGTGTGTTAGAAATACAGATTTTTTTTTATTTTGAAAGATGCCTTTGATTCTGAGTGAGCGAGTGGGGAATTGGTGGAGTTAGCAGTCAGATGAATCTCTCTGTGGATGAACACCATGTTTTAACACCCCCCCCCTCCCTCCCTGAATTAATTTACCCTCAGAGAATAGAACCCGGCTCCTGGAGCAGCTTCACCTTTACATGAAAGACACACATCTTTCCTCCTTTACCTCTCAAGATCAAATCATCTCTCTCTCTCTCTCTCTCTCTCTTTTTCTTTTTAAATTCACTGTTTACAAATACTGTCAATGTAAAACAAACCCGTTCAGCTTCAAAGCTCATGTAAAATTCATGCTCATGCGTAAAACATTAAGTGTGTGTGTGTGCGTCAGCGGCTCACAAGAAGACGGCGTGTCGTAATTATGGATTTGGGCTTTAAATGCTGCAGGAGCCTGTTTGTACTTTACTGTGCTCACCAAGAACCAGCTCACAACAGAGGAGTGTGCATTCGCTCCACGCAGCCGAGGAGGACTCATGATTCCTAGATGACTCACACTTAGTGACTCACGACCACAAGGTTGTAATAAGAGGAATTAAACAAATGGTGCAGGCCACTCGCTCCCTTTAATATGACCGGATTCATGCAGCGATTATCTAATCCTTCATCAGGTGTTTTACTGTTATACACCGGCAGCCGTGTGGAGCTCTTCATGTTTCACAGCACGTGTTGCTCTCCTGTCCCTGCAGCAGAAACATCGATTCATGTGCTCGTTTTTCATATTCACATTTATAAAGGATCACATTTCCTCTTGTCAGATGAATACAGCGTGTATTTATACAGGGGCTGTTTGGCAGATGTTACCTGTGATGGAGGGAGAAACTCAGGCAGCAGCTGATGTCTTATGCAGAGGAGTTTAATGTGGACGTGTGATGCATGGAGGAGGAGAGCAGAAGGTGCAACGATAGAGCAATGGAGTAACATGAGCAGGTGTCACCCCCAAGTGTGAAGATGTCTCCCACAGCATCCCAGTATCACTCCTTCATCCTGCGTCAGCAATTCCAACAGCAAATCAATGACTGGCTCGAACTGCTGTCACCCTGTATGTTACATGTAGGTGTTTGCATCTTATTAGATAGTAAAGCATGTAGTATGTATAACTAAATCACATCGTGTCCTTACATGTAGCCGCTGGCTGAAAGTAGGGAGCATGTGTAGAATGAGACTCTGTCCTCATAGTGCTGTACAGATGTAATGTGTAAGGTTGTGTACAACTCCTCGACATTACCACAGCCAGCGATGATGTAACAAAGGACATTTACTTTGTTTATGTTAGTACATTGTTTGCATGTATCTGTTCTTCACTTGTGTAGTTTTGTGTCTTATCAGCAAATATATTTTTACTCCAGTACAATGTTTTGCAATAGATTGGGTTACATGTACCTATAGTCTCTTTATGTTTTAAGCTATCAATAACAAGAATGGGTTATCCACTGATCCAATCAAAGCAGGCAGAGAACACTAGACTCCGCCTCCTGACTTCTTATTGTTGATGTCTGCACACACTGAGCAGGTACTTGTACCTCTAATGTTTAAAGTATATTTGAAAGCAAGTACTTAATTATTTTTACTATTTAATTTTTTATGCTGATTTGGTCACGTGAAAAACTTATGGAACCAGAATTTAGTTTGAAAAAAGTTTGAACCTTTTCAGGAGACTCCGACTGGAAATATCTTTTTAATATAAGTCCTAGCACTTTGCTTCTCATATAATTTTTAAGCTCTTTTCCAGCTCCATGTTTATATAAACACGTTGCTCTCCTGAATATCAAAATAAATGCAGGTTGAGTGCTTATAATACTTCAAGCTGAAAGGCCGTTATGTTTTCAAATATAAAGTTTTCACCAAAGTAACTTTATAATGTCAACGAGACATCTGGAAAAATGGTCTTTGCTGAAGGACATGATTTATCATTATAGTCTATTTACCATCATATCAATAATTTTTACAGTGGTCGCGCTCAGACAAAGAACCAATGCAGTGCTGTATTGATGGGATCCAGGACACCAGATAGTGTGCTCAAATAAACACAACATGTGTGGAATCCTAATTTTTCAGCTAAATGTCAATTCAATTCATCGCAGAGCTACACACACACACACACACACACACACACACACACACACACACACACACACACACACACAGACCAGTGTTTGATCTTCAGGTGGAGCTGCTACATGTTAACCCGACACACATGAAGCTGGGATCAATCCTCTAAATCTCAGGAGGAAAATTAATGTGTTCTCCTGTGTCGAGTTCTGCTTCGCATCACTTCTCTCTTTATGTGCCCCGGCGGTGGCAGCCATACATTGAGGATGATAAATAACTAATCAATTCCTCCTTTCAACCAGGAGAAGGCAAGTCTCAACTCATCGCTGTCACGTACTGTAACTGAGGTCCCATCACAGCGGCCGATTCCAGACATATGTCAATAAAAATCTCACTTTGTTTTCATTCCTGGTTTCATTTCATTTCTCTCTCTGGTCTGTGTTTCTGTGCCTGGTGCTGGACACATGGACCCAGCCCACACTCGGCCCGACCCACTGGGCAGCACAGAGGCGGCAGATGCGCACTTTGCCAGTGCTGGTGAGCAAAACCAGCAGAAGCATGGCAGCCAATGTTGTGTCATCCATTCCTGCAGAGGCTCTGAGGTGCACTCAGAGCCTCCTCTGGTTTCCCTTTCACAGCAGACTGAGCTGGGGAGTGGGCCAGGTGGTCCGCCGGAGGCCTCCTGCCCAGATTCTCCATCAAATTGAGGTGTGGTAATTAGACAGGGGCAACGCCAAGCCACAGGTGCCTGTTTATTACTGGATGGGTTGATTCTAAAGTGTCTCACAGCCACTGATCAGGTTCAGGCATCCTCTCTCTTTGGCACACTTTTGCATATTCCCTCCATTAGAAGCAGTCGGTCACTTCGTCTCTAGGCATCGGCCTGACGCCTCCTCCCCTCGTCCTGCACGGCCTCATTGTTGTGCTTGGGACAGTGATTACTCCAGAGGCTATGGATTCATCAGACTGTGGGGAGCCCATTGATCTTCAGTCCAATCCATCTTCCATTGGCTTCTGCATCGATGGAGGGGGAGAGGTGCAGCATGAAAATCAATCCCTTGAGGTCAGGGGTCCCCGTTTGGGAAACAGGTTATAACTGAGGTGGACTTTTTACAAGGAAACGTCAAGTGTCCTTGATTGGGCTGGACGCCGACTGATCATGACCACGCCCCTTTCAAAGCAATTTGCAAAAACGTGTCTGCTCAGATTTTAGAAGGAAATGTCTCCAATGTAAAAAAGTGAATCCTACAGCAGTGAGCGGATATTTCTACTTTGACAAACCCTCTCCAGAGAAGAGAAACAGAGACTCTATCCACCGCCATAAATCACCACGTGAACAGCTGATTTATGTGAATCCAACTTCTAGCATTTTCTTTTTTTTTAGGGACACTTCACTTTATTCCCTCTTTTAGTTATAACCTCTGCAGTCTGAAATATAATAGTCTTCGATGAGAACCACACAACCAGACAGTGATTTATTACACAGGGTAAACAAGCCTGCTGTGACTCTGCTGGCAGCGCTAAGCAGACGTAAAGGTGGAATATAACCAATTATTTTATTGACCGATCTCAAGTTTAACCTCCCAACAATCTCACGAGGGTCACTGGCCGTGTGCTGGGCCCTATGGTGGAGCGTGTATGTACTGGGGCAGCAGCTCGGGATTCTGCGTGTGTGCTGTGCATCCTGCTGCAAACGCACACAAGGATGAATACTGATGAAACGGCACACTCTGACCAAAAGGGGATAAATGAAGCGGGCGGGCAGAGGGAGCGAGGCCCATTCTGTGCACGGTGCGCTGAGTGACAATCCTAAGTTTTGAAGTGGGTTGCGTCGTGTGAATACCACGACGGGTCCTGCAGCAACAAAACAGTATTTAATCCAATTCTACTCAGAGACGCAGGACGGCTGCACACACACACCGGTGTAAATAGATTAAGACCTGGAAAGGATGCACTTGTAGGCGCATTAGCATATTGATGAGAAACTCTTTTCAGACGGAAACGTGTACGTGTGTGTGTGAATGGGTGAATGTGTGCGGTTCACTTATGTGCAGTGTTTGTTTGAAGAGATGTGGGTGAAAAAGACATCTCTTTGTTTGTTTCCTTCCTTTGCCAAAGTTATTTAGACTGAGATCTTTGTCTTGGAATCAAAACCCTGTGGAAACAAACAGGATTGTAGCTGCAATGGTCGTACACACCGGCATCAGGTAAACACATCAAATCCTTAACTTGATTTTCTGGCTTTGAACGCGTCTCCAAAACAACATCTGAGAATGTGGGCTTTGTGTTTTGATTGTGTGTTTACAGGACGACACGACTTGAACAACCTGGTGGGTTAGAAAACAAGAAAACAGGTCTTTGATTTTGGTTGTAGGAAGAAAGATGGAGCTTCAGGATCCTCCCTGACCAACAGCACTGTTGCATACATACCTGAGGAGGAGGAGGTGGAGGAGGAGGAAAAAGAGGAGGAGGAGAAGCAGAAGGGCTGGTCTCAGCGGGGCTCAACATGTGACTGACACCTCTCTCCTCTTTGTCTTTGCCACTCCAATTAGCTCGGTGACGGGTGTGGGCAGGGAAACTAGACAATCAATTACCGTCCCCTCTCTTCTCCCCACACGTCCCCTCTTCATCTTCCACACGTCTTTCACTCTCCATCCCTCACCTCTTCCTTTCTTTAATTTATGGTCTTTCCTCACCTTGTCCATCCTCCACCGGTGTCCTCACCCCGTCCTCTCTGCTCTCTGGGTTTCACCGCAGCAGTCAGGGTGACGGTGAGAGGAGAGGAGGGAACATGTCAGTGGGAACTGTGAGGCTTCCTCCTGCGTTACACTCACAGACACACACACAGATACACACTGACACACACACACTGAGCAGAAAGCCCTGCCAGGCGTGACTCTGCTGTGACTCCACTCCTGCAGGTGAAGCCGGAGTTGATGCTGCACAGTCCTCAGGGAGGGGCCCTTGACCATTGACTCATCGAGGAGGCAAAACAGACACGTTGCTCCAGTCGCATATATGTGGAGAATCAGCAGGTTATTTAAAACACTGATGCCACTGCAGGTTTCAGGGAGGGTCTTCTTTCACCACGCTGTTTAATGGTGGAAGTTTGCCACCTGCTGGAAACAATCATCACCTTCTGTAGTTGTCCTTGATCAAACCTCTCTGGTGGTTTCCCTTTAATGAAATGACTCTTCCCCTCTCTGACATTTAGCTCCGCTCAAACCTCCACAGGAACCGCCTCTCTCCGTTAAGGTCAAAAGGAAACATTCTTGACGCCTGACGACGAGGATCAAATTAAAAATATCCAAAAAATGACTGGCAAATTTCCGACCTTGTTCCCCCCCCCCGTGCTGATCATCTCTCAGAACCTCTGGAGCCGTGAACAACACACCGAGTCCTGCAGTCCGCGAGGCGGTCATATATTACCTGCTGTCAAAGGGGCCCCTGCATTATATTGAATAGCTACTGTAGTTCATTCACTTACACAGTAAAACCTCTGAATCAAAAAAAAGAACACAGCCTTCTCTTTACCCTGTGTTCAATTTCAGCCTATTTCACTCAATAGAAATCAATCACTCACTCAAACTGAAGCTAAAACAATGAGGTAATGAAAATGCAGCTTCAGCACAAGTCAGAGACTCACGATAAACCTTGAAGTATGTATATGTGTGATACTGGGCCACAGACAGGTGCTTTCATATATCCATGGAGGGATGGATCTTTACCACTGGCCAGCATGTACATATAGTAACCACCCCCCCCCCACACACACACTGGCTATAGCTGGTACGGAGGCCCAAACAAACAGTTCCATCATCCCTCCATCTCTGAAACTCTCATTAAAGACAGACTCAGTTTCATAATTGAAAATTTGCCTGAAAACGTCAAAGTAGCCAAAAAACGGGCGAGGTTTTCCTTTTTCAATGTGTCATGGCACCATTTATTTATTAAAGTTATGCATAACCTTCCAACTTGATCATTGTACAGTATATGTTGAACTTCATGACATTGTTAGAATATCAGGCAGTCAGATCAGAACAGCCAATAGTAGCAGAGAGAAGCAGCATTTCTGTCAGAAGCTAATACAGGGAGAGCGTGGCCGCTCCTTGCAGAAGGGGGGGGAGGGGGGAGGAGGAGGAGAACGGGGGCAAGATCCCCAAAGGGAAGATGAGAAAGCATGACATATAGAGTGCAGCGGGGGATAAAGAAACATGATTGCCAGGGGGCTGCGAGGAGAAAAAAAAAGGAAGGATGACACCTGTAAGTGTTCAAAAGGAAGAAGAAGGAGAAGAGTCACACGCAAAGGAGGAGAGGAGTAGACAGGAGGAAAAATAGCCCTCACAGTGAGGAGGAGGGGGAGGAGGAGGAGGAGGAGGAGGAGGAGGCACAGAAATGCAACAGGACCAGATCAGAGCCTCGAGACTCTTCATTCTAGTTAACACCACACCTAGAATTTGTCTAAAATTCTAGTCTTTTAACACAGTTCAAGAGTTTCAACACAATGGGATCTATCCATCACCCGTGCGACTCCGGCCTCTATCAGTCTGAATATACTCCTGCCACTTCATCAGGACTACGCTCGGCTGACGCTCGCGTGCACCCAACACTCACACGCAGCCCGTGTGCCTGACGCAGGGAGGAGCAGCTGGAAAGGTAACACCATGGCCAAAAGCATGCAAGCAATGTGGAAACACTTTTAAAAAAACTAAAAAATGAAAAGAAAGAAAATAAATACATCTTGGGATAAAAAAAATCTTAATACATTATCTTAAAATTTTCCTTTTCTTGTTTTGTGTTTCATATATATATATATTCTAAACACACATCTTTGTACATTTTGGTATAAGTTCTCTTTCTTGCAGGGAGTTCGGGGGGGAAATGGGTGTTAGATGGTCGAGGGCTGAGGTTCTGGGGCAATCCCACTTCCGTGATTGCCTTGTGCTGATGGAGGGGAGAGGAGAGGGGGGTGGGGGTGCGGCGTCGCTAAAGACACCACGTTTCTGCTCGCGCTCTCGGTCTCTCATTCTCAGTGGCGGCCCGGCGATGGAAAGGAAAACACGGGGACTCAGCAGTGAGAGGACAAGCTTATAGGAGGTCCAGAAAGTCCAGGACACGAGAAGTAAGAACAGACGACGGGTCGGGACTTCCTCTTTGGGACCGGAGCCAGAAGCCGTGGCGTGGACTTCCACTATCTCTTACCTCCTAGAAACGAGGAGGCGAAGGATCAGACGATGGACAGATACAGGAAGTGATTCAAATGTTGAGATGCAATGATTCATGCTGACGATGAGATACCTTTGTTTCCATCCATGTCTGCTGAGGATCTTTCAGGCCTTTGGCGTATTAGTTTATTGTACTTGGCCTCAACGTCCTGCACGGGGAAAAAAAACAATCCACTGTAAGATCACGCAGTAAAAACGACCGCTTTGTGTTAATCACTCAGTTTGTTACACGTGATGAGGAGCTGAAAGGGAATACATGTCAGGTACCTTCAGATAGCTCAGGTTGGACTGAAGGCTTCTGAGGTGAGACAGGACTTGTCTGCTGACAGAGGAGAGGCTGCCGGCCTGAGACGCCGAGGAAAACCTCAGGTTGATGCCGGAGTCCGTGGCGCAGCCTTGTGAGGTTCTCAGCTGCTTCCCTGTGGTTGATGCCAAGATGTCGTCGTCTGTGCTGCTCTCCCCCGGGCCACCGTAGCCCTCCAGGACTAAGTATCCTGCTGAGAGAATGAAAAGAAGCCCTTTTACACAAATGTCATCAGAGGAGGGACACAGAGCACAGACCAAACCCAAGTGAAACAAGTTCAAACTGTTTAAATCTACGGCCCCAGGCTCACCATAATCGTCAGGAGAGTCGAAGAAGCCCGTGTCCCCGGAGCCCAGGTCCTGAGCCGGGTCCTCCGTGTGAGAGCTGCTCTTCTCTGAGCCGTTGTGGACCATCACTCGTGCGCGGCTGTCGATAGGTGTCCGCAGAGACGTGGTCCTGAGGAGACGAGCCCCTGTGGAGCGTTTGCTTTGCTCTGCAGCCTCCTGGGACATCAGCTGGGTCACCAACACCTGCTTTAATGCTGCCACTGAAGGACGGGGGAGAGATCCAGGTTATTGATATATATAATTACATATAAACTAAATTAGGTTTTTGAGTTATCTGGTCTGAACGCTTACGTGTTTTCAGCGCTTCGTCTGCTCTGGAGGGATACACGTTAAACGAGTCTCCCTCTCTGCCGTCCTCAGCCGCCTGGTAAGGAAGCTCCGGATCCACAAACCCTTCCTCCTCTTCCTCCTCAGCCTTCGTCATCTCGAACGGATTATTACCAGGAAGAGAGATCGGCAATGCGCTTCTCGGGGCCGGACTGCTCTCTTTATCTAATGAGGAGCGATTACAGTTATCGGAGGAGTTCTAATTAGATGAGGATTGTCGACACAGTTGAGAAGCACCGAATAATGAAGTAACAAGGAAAGAAGAAGGGAAGTAATGGGTGAGGAAGTGGCACCTGTTGACTGGGTGCTGCCGGTGGATGTGCGGTCTGCGTCTCGACTCAGCCTGGAAACACCCGCGGTAATAATCTCCACGTCGTCTCTCTCCCCGCTGACACACAAGCAACATATTTTTGTCAGTAACAAGCTCAAACCCTGAGAACCATCACATCCAATCGAATTACGAAAGATGACAAAGCAACATACTCGCTCTGAGGTAACGGGATGATGCTGTGAGGTTTGACTTTCATGGCCTCCGCTCTCTGGATGATTAGACGCTGCCACCTGTCGTTAAGGAAACAAAAGAAATGTTGTTAGATCACTGAACAAGTGGAACAATAGAAATGTAAGAAAGCGATCAAAAGATGTTTCTCACGTGATCTGATCTGCGACGGTGGGGGCCATCAGCTCGTAGATCTGGGCTCCGTTGTCGGACATGGACAGGACGAAAAAGGACTTGTTGTCTGGATGGGGACACGGTTTGAGGTGAGACTAGTCAGTTTTATTCTACCATTTACAAGCTGTTTTCAGACCTGCACTGAACCCTGGATATTTCTATGTGCAAATGCAAATGTTCAAATCAGTCACTCTAAACATTCTCCAGAACTTTCCTGCCAGACTGCTAATAAAGGACTGGAAAATGAGCCCATGTGAGAATACGGCAGGAAAATGTGGGAAGAATTCACAGCGAGCGAGTGGGTGTGTTGATGACGTTTCTACATGATGGACGCAAAATGAATCAACTTGGGAGGACAAGCTTTTTGTGATGAGCTTGCCAGGCTCTCTGCAGTAGAATTCATTTGTCATGTCCTGACGCCTCGCCTCGCCTGAATGTTCTGGACATTTTCCTGTTATTGTTAACGTGTCTGACTCAGACAATCTCCTGCTGTAGTCTTTATATGCTAAGAGCAAACTGTTCACACTCAAATTTTCCAGACATTTTTCTGAAATCATGTCTTAAACAACAGCAGAAACATAGATCATCGCATCATCGGGTTCTGTTTGAGCTATTTGAGAAAGCAAGAGCGGTATGATGCTTTTCAAATGAGAGGCTGTTGTGTTAACTGACCTGTGGCCACAGAGCGCACCAGCACAGTGTTGAGTTTGATGATGGGGCTGAAGATATGTTTGGTGTCTGCGGTGCCTGCCAGGTTTTTGCTGTGACACTTCAGGATCAGACGCTCGTCTTGTTTCTGTAGCAGGACCAGGATGTCCTCCAGGAGGAGCGTGTACAACTCTACAGAAGAGACAGAGAACACTGTTATTCCCCGTTTTCATATACTCTACTCATCAATAATCAGTCTAATAAAGCATTGATTACAAACCGATAGTCTTGTCCTTGTTCACTTTCCATGACAGAGGTCCCTCGTGCACCATTGTTCTCTTGGTAAGATCCAGGTTCTGAAGAATGTGAACAATGAAATAAGTTAAACATCTTCTCACTGATTCCTACCGGTCTATTTTTTTTTATCTGGCGGAGATTTCAAACTGCATACGTGGGATTAAAATGAGAGAGGGCGCCTTAAGTGAAACTAAAAGGGTCATGTAGACATCTCACCTTTAGCTCCAGGATCACGGGGTTATCTGTCTGCTTCAGAGAGGACAGGTCCAGTCGTCTCTGATAGTCCTCCAGCCTCTGGAGAGAAAGAGACAGAGGAAAAAGGGATAAGTGAGTGCTTTTTTACAAAAGGAAGCCACCGCCTGGGGAGTGAAGAAGGTGGTGATAAAATAAACTTTGAGCCGAGCAGGAAAGACGAGGAGGACTTAGGATGAGAGTGAAGGGGATGAAGAGAAAAGTCCTGAAATGGAAAGACAGTTCCTCAAAGCACACACCTGCTTGTCCTCAGATTGCTTCACAGCCTGGTTGACGTGATTTAGGATCCTCCTGCAGCAGTCCGCCGCCTGCTTCACTTTGTCCTTCTCCACCGTGTTGTCTGAAAGATTTCATGACAAATAAGGCTTACTCACTTATCCAGGGAGGGGGGTGTCCGTTAATTTCACATTTCCTCCCTCCATTAACAAACAATCATTCTCAATAATGATGATAAAGCAGGGAGGCATTATGATCCTATAATAGCTGGTTATGATTTATCATTAGTGCGTTCTCTCTGTGTGAGACTCAAACCCCCGGACTAAAATGATGGACCAAATAATGGCCGATACATTTCCTAAAATGTGCACTCACGCTCCGGGAACATAAAAATGATAATCTCTCCATTAGTCTGCGTAATTGTCTAATGGCTGTCTAGTAACCACAGAATACTTCATTCGGTTCATTTTTATCCACTTTTCTTCTTTCTCAGGAGATTTCCATTTTTATAAATTTGTTTCTATCACAATCGGGTTATAAAACCCAAACGAGCTATTGCTCCTGTATTAAGCATCACCATGGTTACCTGCAACATGAGCATCATTTACTTTAAGGAAAGGCTGGACTCTAGTTGAAGAGGTCATTTGTAGAGGTAATTTTCTTGTCTAGACCATCAGACTAGATATGAATAACAACCTTACAGGTGGAATAATCCATACAGCTATCAACACAGTGTGTGGCCCGGCGTACTGGCAGGCTGATGTTGTTGCCTTATGAAACCACATTTAAAGTCACAAGATCCAGATTTCTCTTTGAATCTATTCAATTCCACACACTGATTGATATCTGTCCCATAAATATGTCAGATTTTGCTTTTCAACAACATCCATGCATTATTTTCTTAGAAATCGCTATATATATATATATAAAAAAAAAGAAGCCCCCGATACTAAAGAAAGTAATAAAAATGTCTTGATCCATTCCTTTGTCCAGATCTGCCCCAAAACAGACAGAGGTGAAAACACGACCTCCTTGGTGGGGGGTTATAACCTTAGTAAGGATCCCTAAGAACTTTGAGCAAGTTTTAATTCTGGTGGCTATCATTGTGCTTCATGTTAATCTGTCACGTCGATGATGCTCAACTAATATCCAACATCTCTAATATTTATCAGCTGGAATTTTTACTTTATCCAATCCCTGTTTTTAAATCGTTAAAGACAACATGTGCGCTGAATATACAGAGTGTTAAATGCGTGTTGGTCTGCAGGGCAACAGCACTCTACCTGTGTACTTGGAGATGTTCTCTAGCAGCAGAGGGTACTTGGTGAGTCGCTGCATCTCGACAGGAATGATGTCTTTAAGCTGCAGTCTGCGACACAGTCTGTTACTCTCTGCCTCCTGCAAAGCAATGAAGATTACAAGTTACACTTACACGGTCACCTAAATGTGTAATCTTACAGATATAGAGAGTGAATGAGCTGCATTTCAGTTGAATTGAGCAGGACAGATCAAAACTGTTCAAATATTCTGTTCGACACAGTATTTCAAAAAAAATTCCTTTAAACAATTAATTATTTGAATGTGAATTTTGTGTAATGTGCAAGAATAACGTCAGTACCTGGATGAACGAAGTGAACCTGGAGTCTTTCTTCTGCTTGGTCTTAATGATCTCCAGAGCGAAAGGCTGGTTACTGCAGAACGTCCCCACCGCCTGCTTGATCTTCTCCTCCCCGCCACTGAACTGTAACCACCACACCCAAGACGGGACAGAGTCGAGACGGACAGAGCAGAGAAATCAGACACTCGGTCGCTCTAGGTCATGGGGCGTGTGGTTGCCATGGAAATGTCTAGTATTTAACCATTATAATGAGCGGTACCTCCCAGAAGGGGGCCAGGCTTAAGTCCTCGTAGAAGAGGCAGCTTAAGTTTAAACGTAGACGAGATTGACTTTGAGACCCCCAGGGAACCGTTTACCCTACTTGAGACATTTCAGACATGGAGGCCCACTGATACTGTATGTAGCTACCTCATATCTTATGTATCTCACCCGATGCTGAGAGGCAGAGATGTCAGACACATTAAGGGCATCGTCTGACGTAACATTTACTGAGGAGTGGGCTTCCATATAATTTACTATCTCCTGCTTTGATAGTACTTCTTGTTCCTGAGGAGGGCGAAGCAGTCTGCTCCATCTTTAAGCTTTTGTCTTTTAGGATCTCAAGGTGGGATACATGACTCTGATGTTGATTATAACAACATTGCCAAAAAAACGTTCTCTATTACATAAAAGCTTGAAATAACCCTTTTCTTGCTCATATGACATGTTAACAGACGTGAGGCCGAGGGAAGCAATCAATTGCCAGATTCAGGGTTTTTTTTTACTCGATTTGAAGCAATCTTGGGCAACAGATCAATTTCTTTGTGCGCAATACATTTTTCTCCTGCCACATCAGTCTTCTTGAAATGTATTCAATATAGGAAGATGTCTGAAAGAGGGGAAAATACAATTTCAGCCTGAGAATTGTACTCACCCAGGAGAGCAAGTCGTCTCCTATCTGATCAATTACTGAGGACTCATTTCTCTTCCGCACGGCTGCCATTTGCTCCAGTATTGAAGCTGAAATTCCAAGAAGAGGCACCAACGAACAGTCAGTGTGTGCGACCACATGTGAGGACGCTGTGTGTGTGCGCTTTACATTCTATATACGATCATCATAGTCCCTTTAAACGTTAATCTAACTCTCGTTCGCAGAAGTCGTTTTCGGACATGAACGTGACTTTGTCTTTCACATATGAAGAACGCAGCAGGCCATCGTTCCGGTCAGACGTGATAGGAAATGACAACAGGAAAATGTTCAGAACATTCAGGTGAGGGTTGGTGTCAGGGTGGAGCATGACGCATGCAGGAGGCAGGACATGACATTTACATTCCACTGCGGAAATCACATGTTTTCTGCGTACAGCGACACCGGTGTCTGCCCTCATCACCAAGAGCTCTTAAATGTTGTTGTCTCTCCGAGTTGACATTTATATCTGCATGTACAACACAATTCTTCATCTTGAAATAATTCATTAATTTTGTCTTCTTTTCAGTTTTGTATTCATCACATGTTAGGAATGACCCCAACATTTTCCTGCTGTATTCTCAAATGGGTTAAATCCAGCATTTTACTGGGGAGCTGGCAGGAAAAATGTCTGGAAAATGTCTGGAGCAACAGTCTTAGACATTTGCATTCTAACATACACTCTTTCTTGAAAATTTCAGGATTAAAGTCCAGAGATCAGTGCATGTCTGAAAAGTTTTGCTTTTGACTTTTTGTTCAAGTTGTGTGTGTTTTTGTGTGTGCGTGTGTGTCTACCATGCAGCTGCAGAATCTCCTCCAGGTTGGTGAAGATGTTCTTGATGTCAGCGGGAGGCAGGATGGTCTCTTTGGAAAGCTTCTGGTAGAAAACGAGGTCCAGAACTCTCAGCATCCGCACATGTGCACGCTCAGTGTAAAACAGCTCTGCAGACAAAAGGCAAGATGCAAATTCAAGATGGCACATCATCTGCACAGCTCAACATGATGTACGTTGTGACAGAGACTTGGGTCTGAGCCTAGCAAATTCTCTGAAGCATATCTCCCTTTACTCAATGGGTTATATATCACAACGGTTTTTCAAATCACGCAGAGTAGGATCGACTTCATAGAATTTTTGATAAATAGAAATGCAGCCTTCATATATTGTACAATGTTATGCTCTCACCATTGATAACTTCCTGCCTCTTGATTTCATGAGGCCGGAGACCAGCTAGGACTTCTCGCCCAACCAGCTGCTGCCAGTTTGGGGGGTCGTGCTCAGAGTCTGTTCCCTGGTCGTCTTCACTCTGGGCATCGGCTGCACCCAGTCCCTCAAGCCTACGGCGAGAGAAAAGTTAGCTTTCAACTGGCTAATAAAAATTATCCGGTAAGTATAACCCATTTCCTTTTTAAGATGGATTTAAGCCGTATCCTTACCTTCTTATGGCCTTTGGTGTTCCCTCGTGAGCTCTACAGAAAATGTTATTAGAAAAATCAATATTATATAAATATTCGCTCTTAAAGGAAGCCAGTTTGTTGCTGCACATGAGACTGTAAATGCACCTGTCACTCTCTCTGTCGTCCTCTTGCAGTTGGTCCAGATTGTAGAGGTCAAAGTGCGAAGCAGGGTATGGCAGCCCGTCCAGAGGGTCAATCTGAAGGCCGTCACTCAGCCTGTGGGGGCCTGAGGTCGGAGTACCACCTGAGAGATGAGGAACAAGTTAGAAACCGTCACTGTGTCACTCTTCCCCTCATGTTCAAGCGAGTTGATAAGTAGCTCACCCATATCAGCGTCTCGGCTCGTGTCTGAGCTGTAGGTGGTGCTGTTTGGGGATGAGGTGCTGACAGACATGGAGTGTGTGAGCTCTGAGCCCTCACTTGATTGGCTGCATCTTAAACGACCAGTTTCCGTGTGGTCGCTTGCCCCCAGTGAAGGCTGCGACAATTGTTTCTGAGGTCGTGGGCGACCATCCAAGGCTTTACCCACTGAAAATATAGAGAGATGTGTTAACACATTTTGAAATGCTTTAGAAGTAGAACCATAATTTTGGCGTATTTAAAAGTCTACACTCACCAGATGCTGCTTCGATGCGGCTGGGCCGACGCTGAGGACCAAGGATGCTGGGAAATCTGGGTCTCTTCACCTTTTCTTCTCCTCCTTCCTTTTCTGTCTTTATGCTTTTCTGTATTTGATAAAAAAAAAGCAAACACAATGTGTCAGGCAGGTGACAAAGAGAGGAGAAGTCCCATGGCACAGGAAACAATATTGAAATACCTTGATCTTGGGGAGAAAGTTGATCCGGACCCGTTTGGACTCCAGACTGCGAGGTTCCTTGACCCTCACACCAAGGTGCTTCATGTATGTATAGATGACATACTGCATGGTAGTGCTAAATGACAACAAAGTTTCTCAATTATAACTAGCTAAACAACAGAACGCTATCATTCGAAGTGAACAAGTGTCCATATTGTGGATTGTACCATATGTCATTCCTCATACAATCTCTACACAAACCATCTGGACTGTGCTGCGACCATATGGCATTTCAAACTACACTGTTTGAATCAGTCCCACGTTTGAATTATTCAGTATAAACATACTGCATAAATAACATGTTGTCTTTGAGACACTGCCCGAATGCTTTATGTGTAAACTGTGGGGGATGTGGAAAAGGGACTTGGATGACACCAATATGTTGCTCCGTTTTCTTTGTCAAAACAGCAAAGAACTGGGAACACTGACTGACTGAATTTAGGACATACAATGATTTAAAAGAGCCAATGAGTGTAAATTAATATGTTAACATTCTTGACGTACTTACATTGTGGCCATTTACAGGTTTGCAATCTTAATTCGTGTGGCCAACCCATAGGTTTGCACTGTGTTATGTTCAAAATACATATTGGTTATCAAATAACATACATTGCTATTTTGCCAATTGTCACTATCTCTCTCAGTTTTAGCGCTCTCTTCTGCCAGGTCTGCTCTGACTGGTCAGCTGTCTCCCTCTTGCAATTGGTCAACATTTTACTCAGAGGCTTTCTGATCAGATATTAACACTGCTGTCGCCTTGGTAACAGTGGTATTAGTGCTGCCATATCAATTTGAGCCAAACTAGCCCCTCGGTGGGCCTGCCACATGGTACAGTAAATGCTCTGTTCAGGAGCAGTGTTCTCTGTGGTAAAGAACAACTCACTTTGCTGCGGACTTTGGCCTTTGTGATTCCAAAAAGCTTTTATGAGCACATAAAAGCTATATGATGCACTAAAGGTAAAAGGAAAGCCCCACAAAGCGTAATATGGGCACTGTAATTATCCTCGATGCACTTTAGGAGATGCTCTTCGTGTCAATCAACCGAATGCACCACAAAACTAGTTTACTCACCATTTCTCTTCCTCTGTGGTCTGAGTAGTTAAGCTAGAAACGACACAAAGAAGAAAAATTGTTTTAGTGGCTGGTAATGGATAGAAACATGTGATTGGGTTAGAGAGTATCCGTGCAAACAAACAAGCAGCACATGTCTTGATGTGTGCCATATGTGTTACGTGACTGTGTGCATGTGCTACTTACAGGATATCCTCTATCTTGGTGATGATGCTTTCAGCATATGAGCGCTCTCTCTCCAGAGTGACCCGGTCTCTGACTCCCTCTTGGTCCAGTCTCGCCAATTCAGCTGCAGCCACTGTTAGACCCATACTGCGCTTCTGCCTACATGTTCCAACATAACAATGTCAATACTTTCTCAGCAAAATGTGGCTGACCATAGCGAGATACTACTTTTTGTGTAGTGAGAACGAACTAAATTCTAAAATTCATTACTTAATTGGAACATACACAGTTCAGTAAGAACAAATTCTGTGTTCACATGTTTACCTGAAATCCTCAAGGTTCTTCTGAATGTCAGGGAGCAGAGAGTCCTGCAGTGTTTGAACGTGGTGCCTGTTTATTTCCTCTGGGATCAGTTCGGTCCGCCGTCGATCTGCACACACACACACGCACGCACATACACTCAGATACACTGTACAAGTACCAACTGATTGTAACATGTGCACTCCAAATAGATGATAATAAGACTAAGCAATGATTTCCAAACCACCAGAGCATGTGATTAGTCAGGAATGTGCATGACTGAGTAAGTGATCACTTACAGGGACTGTATAATGAGGACGGACAAATGGTTTAATTGAGTTAACAGAAGCACAAAAGGTGAGCGTAAAAAACAAAAAGACGACACTGAGCAGAGGCAAACGCACACATAGAGCATGATATACTCACCAAGATCAGAAGAGATGGATTCAGGGACAGCAACTTTCAAATTCTGTAACAAGAACAAAAACTGATTTATACTTTGACAACATATTTGAACACATATTAATTTGATATGATGCTTTGGTTGGTTTGTTTATTTTTTCCTTGTTTTTCCTGTATGTATGAATGTTTTTTTTATGTGTTAAAAAGTGAAAATGAAGATCTCATATTGACATCTTCATTATCACCATGTGTTCCTGAGTGTGGGAGCCTGACAGTGATACATTTATCCCCCTATTCTTAACTGTAAATTGTTCATTTCTCTGCTAACTGTGCAGATGCAACATTTTTGGTATATCATTCGTTTTTGTTCCGGATATAAAAACAAAGACAATAAGAAGAGATGTAGAGGCTTGTTGTGTTCTCCATAGCTCCCTCCGACAAACAGAAACTACTTACAGCTCCTCGGTCTATGAAGAAGGTGTGGAGGTCCATGAACACCCGTCTGGTCTCTTTGGAGTTGGTCTGCTTGTAGAGGTCAGCATAGAGGTAGCAAAGCTGAGAACACAAGATTAGGACATATAAAAAAAACTGCAACCAGCAGTGTGTCCGGCTGCATTAAAAGAATATGCACAAGGGTTTAAACAGGGTGTGGAGGGAGCAGGTCTTACCACAGGAGCAGGGTCGAACTGAGAGATGACATGGTGAAGGAAGGCCGTGAGGTGGGCGGGGCGAGACTTGAGCTGCTCGATGCTGTTAAAGTTGTGACACTGGCCGTTTGTCTGAAACATAGTCGTGACACGGTTGGCAAACTGACAAAGTAATCGTAGTTTAATTGCAGCAACAACAATACGAAAGAGAGCCAGGTCTTTTCAAATATATTCAGTATCTGTCAGCTGTATTTAATAGATAATATGAGATAGATGATGTTAACTTTGCCGTGTGGTAAAATACCTGTTCCTGGTCCGAATCAAAATAGTCGTCCTCAGCTCCAATGATTTGTGAGACGAGGCGAGAGGAGGAGGGACTGCTGACTGTTGTGGGGGACAGAGAGTCCTGGGGACAAGACATTCATATATTGTTAATAACAGTTTCCTATAAAGGTTGGGCAATTATAAAGTCTACTAATTAAGTGCATATTTTAAGGAACAAAGCCAAAAAGTACAGTTACCAGGTCAGTGGTGTCCGCTGTGTCTGGGGAGTGGCAGGAGTTGAAGCTGTTCCTGGGTGTGCACTTTGGGCTGGAGGAGGATGTCTCTCTTGGAAATAAACTTTCTGGAGATCCAGGCCCAAATCTGTGGGATAACTGGAGGTGGGATGGAACAAAGCATTACATTATCATTCAGTCTGAACTTAGCAAAATAAATAACTGAACAATTCCTTCTAAATAAATCTTTGCTGTCAATATGTACAGTAGCAGAGGCAACACTGGTGTCGTAAAGACTTTAAGAACCCATATCTAAGCAGGGCTAATCCAATAAATAATCCAATAACCTACCTGGGCTCAGACTTAAGGTTTAATGTGAAGCTCAGAGGGAAATTTGAACTGTGTTGTTGAGGCTAAAACACTTACAGGCGTGCTGCTCCAGGACATGTCTGTGTTGTTGTCTCCCTTTGAGGTGAGAGTGTGCTCGGACACAAACATGCTACCATCCTCTGCATCACCACCTGGAGCTGCCTCCTAAAGGATTTATATAACACAACATTTATTACCAATTGTGAACCATCCTATTAGGTAAAGAACAATATATACAAAGTGGGAAACGAAATGAAAAGAATGAAATATTTTTAACATAACAGCAAGAAGCAAACTGATGCATGCATAAATGTATCAGTATTGTAAGAGTGTACATTCATAAAATAACACTTTCTTTTGAAATTCTGAGAGTAATGTGTTGACGCACATAACAAAAGGCTCAGTGAGCAATGTATATAAAATAAGCTGTCACACAGACACAAAAGAGTGGCTTCCCACAGAGAAAGCCTAATCCTTTGATAAGATTAGGATTTATGTTAGTCTGAAACGGGCCCTAAATGCTCGACACAAAATCACACAAAGACTGCTTGGGATTTGCTGGTAGAGCAGTGTCCCTAGATAGCCCCACTCTGTCGGCTAAATGTTCAAGTGTCTTAGTTGGAGTGAAGGTATTTGCTTTACCTGTGTTGCCCCAGTGGCCTTGAAGAGCTGACCCTGCAGCTGAGGAATGTGTTTTTTAGCTTCCAGGATGTCTTTCAGTAGTTTGGGGGAGGGGTTCTTGCTGTACTCCTCCTTCATGACCTAGACAGCAAGAGGGGTGAAATCAAAACAAGGAATCATACATTTGTTTACTTTGGCACGGAGTAAAGGGATGTTAAAGGAAAGCCCCATGCAAAATTCATTTAGAAGGATGAGGAAAACATAGGTAAAACATAATCTCCAAGATGATGAGCAGAATGATGAAGAGGAAGGGATGTTTGTGGAAAAGAGATACAGAAAGAGAGCAACAACTGATGCCATTTAGTACCCATGGTGGTTGTGAAGAGAGGCGGTCCTGAGGGCTGTAGGGGCGTTCTGATGCTGGGGAGTTTGGAGAGGAAATGCTAACACCCAACATTTCAGACTCTGCTTCCGACAAAGGGATCTGGGCGAGCCCTGGAGGGCGCCCCAACACTGTGAGGGCCACATAGGAGCCCGCTGTAAAAGGAGAAGTAAGTGATGTGTTTCAATTGAAGATTTATGTATTCAAATGGGGAATTTTATTAAACAGAAAGACTGACAAGAAGCACTTACATTTGATTAGCTTCACCACTTCAATGTGGTTAGAATGTGTTACAAGGGTCCCATTGACCTAGAAGACAGTAACGATACAATGATGAGAATCAAGACTGATACAGACGACAACAGCCTTCCATTCCAGGCCCAGATTTCCACATTGATGTCTCACTCCAGCTTCACACACACACAACAGAATGGAGTAGATAGTGTAATTGACCAGAAGGTGGCAGCATACAGCCTCTGCATTGGCCTTGGACTAGATGAACACAATACCTTGATGATCCGGTCTCCTGTCTGAACACCTGCCCGCATTGCAGCCCCATCTGCCGAACACAGAAGAAAAGGAGCATTAATAAAACAGAGGAGGGCAGGAAAGAAACAAAAATAAATAGAAGATGGAAACGTATAGAAGGGAAAACTGAGAGAAAATACAGCTTTGTGGATTTTTCCCCACGAGTACACTATGTAGCCCTGACAGACCAGATGTTGCAGAGTGACTACTGAAGTGCTATTTTGAAAGACCATAACAGTGGTTATATTACGAGAAGGACCTGTTTCACAGCTCCACCCCAAACAAAGGGATTTAGCCATGAGACTGGTTATTATAAGATCCAGGTCTGGCTCTAGAGTCAGCAGCAAGGAGCTGAAGAAGAAAATAAATACAGTTTTTAAGAAAGCACTGCTTGTGATGATCATTTTGGGTCTTCACTTCAGCATTAATGTGAACATTTTAAACATCGTCACCGAAATAAGGTCTTAATCTTGTCCTATCAGCCTTTTTTTTTGTTTGACACTAACCAGTTACTTGCTGCTACGTTTATAATGAAAAGAAAAACAACTTTTATAAATTATTCAAATGAAACCAAGTAGATGGCTCCTTGTGGTGAGTGATTAACAAAGGCACAGATGGAGAGCCATACAGGAATAGGTGAACCCCGCCAAGCACTGATGACTGGGCAACTAAAGTCCTCCATCAGTTCCTTCCTCTTCTGTCTCTTTCCACTACTGTACACACACTGACATGTTTTCTGTGACCTGATAACAGCCGACAGTTGGAGGCAGCAAGTATCCTGTCAAAGTCCCCTCGTTAAAAGACACCACGATATCTACAGCTATTATGAAACTGTTAAGGAGGAAATATACAGTGCATGACTGCACAGTTATCCCTCATATCTGTGAATGCAGAGCACACTGCCATGACAGTTTGATGTCAGCGCATGAAACGGGAGCCCACACTCTATTGCAAAGGGCTTTACACCAAAGTAGAAAGAAAATCAGTCATTGCAACACCATGTTTTTGTTCTTCCCTTTAAGTCTGAGGCTTCTCCTTACCTTCTTTGACAAGCTGCACAAACACTGGGTTGTCACCACTGACAGTGAGCCCGAAGCCATTTTCATCTTTCTGGATGATTACACATCGCTGGACCAGACCTGTGAGTGAGACAGACAGGACAGACAAAACAAAACAGTGTCTTCAAAAGGACTAAAGTCATTAGGATAATGTTCTTAACTTGCTTCAGTCAAGTGCATAACACAGCATAAAAACTATGCTCCATCCGTGTTTAACTCCAAATATTATATAAATGGATTCGATTGTGTGACAATAATCACATTTTGCAGAGGAACATTACAGGAATAGTAACAATAATATTGATCAAAATAATTCCTGGTCCCTGAATATATTCCTCCTCCTCCATAATGACCATGAAGATTTGTTTTCCTCAACAATTTACACTGAAACTGCTTTTAAATATGATTTGTGTTGCATCCAGTATGGACAACAGCAATAACCAATAAAGCTTCTTCATTTGCCCATGTGGGTATTGTCTTTAAAAAATGTGTACCCTATCCTGTAACATGTAGGTAGATAACTCATCTCCAGTAGTCTAGACACTGTTGTGAATAAAATATTTTTGTGAGGTTGGACAGAAACATTTTAAGAGCTGGAATTTTGCAGCACAGGTTGACATAATATATAGAAAACACAACTAATTTAACAAATTATTTGATTTAAATTCAATATTGCCCCACATTAGGACATACAGTATATTTTTGAGAGTAAGGTCAAGTGCTGACAATGTGAATACATTGATACAGAAACAATAAGTCCTGGTAATACTTCAAATGGTCGCAGACATGTCGTCTCACAGGTCAGGAGGCGGAACGTTACTTTTCAGGTTCTCTACAGTGTTTCATTAGAGTTGCAAGCTGAGATTAGAGCTTATCTAACGTCTGGCGGACTGACAGGGAAGTCGACAAAAAAGGAAACACAATGCAAAGAATGCAAAATGCTTAGACAGACAAACAATGTTGTCTCGTGTTATTAAACACAAGATGAGGTGACCCTTGAACTGGTTTCGCTGATGTGTCTGTGATTTCCTGATCGGTGCAGAGTCAACCACGGAGGGGTGAGTCGATCGATAAGGACAGTGGTGTGGGGGTTGGAGAGTGGAAGGAACGGAGGCTTAAACACAGAGAGTGGCTAAGAGGGGCCAAAAGCCCGAGGCTGGGGGGAAGGGAGGAAAGGGGGGGGTGAGGTGGTGCTACAGGAGCAGGGGGAAGGGAAACGGGGAGAGGGCAAGGGTGTCAAAAAAACAGATGAAGCTGTATGGGTTAAAGGGCTGGTGTGAATTTGCCTCTAGATGTTGATCTTTTGCCTTTTTAAAGTCATAACAGTATTTTAGAGGCTCTGGTTGGTATTTATTAACGGTGAAGAAGAGGGAGGACTGATATGATCGCTGACCAGGTTAATCCAGCTGAGCTTATGTATTATTCAGGGTTTTAACTGATCCATAGTCGGCACCCTTTGCTGAAACACAGAGAAATGTACTCAAGACAATAAACAACCTTTAATGCTGACACTGAGTACCTTATGCACAGCAGTCACAAAAAGTCATTAGAATACCAGAAACAAAGGTCAGACTTCTTTTCATAAATCTGAAAGTCAGAGTATTAAGAGCTTCAAATAGGAACATGGCTTTTCATCTGTATAGTGATAACTGGTTCGAGCAGAAAGACCACAGATATGTCCAATGTGACAGTGGAACCTTATCTTAATACAGTGTGTCCAACACAGACGAGACTGTCATCAGCAGAATCTGGCATTTCTGACGGCCGCCTTAAGAATTTGTTTTGTCAATTCACAGCTTGCGAGGCCAAGCCCCCGCTACAAGTCAATGGTAGGAAATCTCCTATTATCTGACCATTTCTGTCTCTACTTGTGTCCTTGTAGCCAACAGCAGTTAAAAGAAATGTGAAAAAGTGTCCACATGATGTAAGAAGCACAAGAGAGCAGTTGAACCGGGTTATAATGACACCCTCACACCACAGGAGAGCAGAGGCTCCATAATGACCCTGCTAACATGGTGATCCTGAAAACAAGTCACTAAACCTATTGTTCAGTGACCGCTCGGCTTCACCCTGAGCAAAATTAAGTCCCTGTATTCATGCATGTGGTATTCACTGTGTGAGCTCAATTTTCAATGAATCAACTGAAACTTTGCATAAATATTTGGATCTGACTCAAGTGGGGGTTTATGGATCAAAGTAAATAGTGCAACTGTATCCTGGTAATCAAAAATCCATATTTTAAGTACTGCTTAGCTCAGCTGCTAGGGTCTATGATGAATTCAGTTGAAAAGTGAGAATTTTCCTATTAAAAACATTCATAGATTAAGTTGGAAGTTGTGTTTAGCTGTATTTTGGCAAACAATATGACTTGAGTTTACTGAGCATAGATAAATATTGACCAGCAGAAAAGATGTGGTTTTGATCGTTTGTGGCACAGAATTTAAAACCCAAATATTTTGCAAACCGGTAATGTAAACACTGAGGAGGTTGTCCCTATCAGCAAATACACACAGAAAAAAATCTGTTGCTTAAGAACTCGACACATCATTTTGTAATGGCTTGAACTGTAATCCTTTTTTTTGGATGTTGATACCAAACGTCAGTGGGCTATTTGCACTGCTCGGATAATCCCATTGCTCAATAATAATGAAATACATTTTTATTTGAGCCATATAATTTCAAAGTAGATCTGAGGTCACTTGTAAATCTAAATTTTTAAGCAAAAAGATACCCAATTTTCCAGAGTCCCATTTTCTCAAATGTTAGGATTTACTGCTTGTCTTGATAATAATATAATTAATAACAAACTTAACATTTCTCATTTAGAGTTTTTGTGTTCAAAGTACGTTTTGTTTAAAAATATTAAATAATTAGCAGATTAGTCAAAATAGAAGTGTTAGATGTGTTAAAGCACATCCTTGGTTCCACAGTCGAGTTGATCCATTGACACTAATTATCAACGAAATCAGACCTCTAACTGTGCAGCCATATATTCCGATCATTCAAATAAATTAGATTAATATAAAAAGGCTATTGCTATCGCTCTGTTTTAAATAAGGGGCAATTTCACACCAGGGTCTGAAGCATGTATAGATGCTAGTTGTCACACCAGCCATTCCCGCAGGAGCATCTTACCACAGGACTCAGGCTTCCCCTCTGCTAGCACACTGCTGCTGCCACTCTTCTGCACCACCAGAGCTTCTGCTCACAGCCCCCACCACGCAGACCACAGCACAGACAGTACAGCAGCAGACAGACACACATACACACAAGCACAAACAAAAACAAGAACAAACACAAGGAAAGGAAACACAAAACAGGAAAGAGAAAATCATGAAGAAGAAACAATCATGGGAGAAGAAAAATTAAATGAACAAATAGCTTGTTTAATAAAATACAATGGTTGGGACAGGCAGGAGTGCAGTCACTAAAAATGAACTTGCTTCCTTTCTTAAATACCTCCACTCCTATAGAGGTCACTCTGTGTATTCATGGTGACTTAAACAAAAACAAAAACATTTAAAAATAATAATACAAACGCACTGGAAAACAATTGATAACTGCTAATATTACCAAACTGGACACTGAAAATGGGCCTTTGTATTATAATATAATATAATTTGCAATATGTAGTGGTGGTGGTGCCACTGCATTTTTATTTTAAGTTGTGGTATACAAGAAACATATACAAAATAAAAATATAAAAGGTACACCTCATTATTAATCCAACTATGATAAAAGGTAATACAAATGCTAAGTATACTAAAGCTTTCAAGAGCTACCAAATAGCTGCCCTTAATCCACTCTTTCGGAAATGTGAATCTCGGTTTTAACATCCATTTCCAGAGTATCTGACTACTCCTGCCGTCCCCTTATGATCCCAGCCACTAAATTATGGTAGAAAAGGCAACCAGGGTGAAATCTAGGAAAAGTTTCATGCAAATTGCAGATAACTAGAAAGAGACAAACAGAAATATCGATCATGCAGGCATGCAGAATGTCATGACACACATTTAAACATGAAACATATTTATACTTGTTCAACCCCTGCCTCTTTCCAAACATTGTTAAAAACCATCAGAGAAATTTATGGAAAAAGTGGTTTAGTGTGGTGCTATAAACAGGCCGTGCATGTCTTGTTGTGTAACCACTGAGAGACCACATCTTCTCTATGTATCTGTTGCATCATACAGAGATAAGCCCCCATGTGGTGCAGGGATTTTCTTTTTTTGTTTTGAAAACAGAAGCCATATCTCCAATCATGCTGTCCTGATTTGTGGCAACTCAAACAGGGAGTGTCACTGCAACAAACCAGTCTGTTTCTGAACCCGACCTTCACTATTTCACCCTGCATAAACCTGCAAGCTGGATGCATAGCAGGCTTTGAGGCTGTTTGTGTACCAGTCAAGTATGTACTGAGACCACCCAACTATTTTAAGCAGTCAAAACCCATAATGTACTGATTTATGTAGGAACCATATGGACATTAAACATGAGGCTGCAGGTTTTAAGTTCCTGTGATCAAACCTTTCAGAGCTCATCAGACTAAAACATCATGTTATATGTAATAGGATTCTGCCTCAGGGGTAGTTACAGTCCCTCAGTTCATTTATGCATCTAATTTACCTTTGCATTAGACAATCAGCAAGTACTTTTAATTTCAATACTTTAAGTTTACCTAAAAGAAAGTACTTGGGTTAAATGATCATGTACTTTATTTTGTGAAGTACATTTTTGTCAATTCAGCTGTACTTTTAGGGAAGTAACATGTGATTGAGTACTTCATCAACAACTGACTCTTCTGCAGTATAGGGCAGTCGTGACTCAGATAAAAAAGATTTGCTTATCATATTATTATATCAAGAGGTGAGACAACTTTTAGAAAACAGATCAAAGAACAAAATAAGTTGTTAGGCACCAGTGACAAAACCACACACGTAAAATGTATCTATAACACAAAGCATAGGGAAAGACACACACATCACCTTTCATCATCATAGCATGGCTTGTCCAAACCATCATGAGCACCCTTGTGTTATGAGACCGCTTGTGTGTGTGTGTTAGAAAGAGTGAGAAAGAGAGCTGGAAATAAATGAGTGAGAAGGAGACAGACAGAAACATATGAGGCAGTCAGATGAAGTGATGCATACAGAGATAGACGAGGAGGATGGAAAAAAAGAGACAGAGTGGAAAAAACAAAACAGAATGTGAGTATCAGACTGAAAGGGAAGGTCGGAAAGTTACCTGTAGGGTCAAACTCATTGGAGGGAAGTGAGGTTTTGTCACTTCTGGGCTTCTTGTCAGGGGGATGGTCTTTACTGAGAATGCTGCTGGTTCTAGAGAGAGAAAGAGAAAAGCACAGATGAGAAAAGGTGAACCGACAAACCGGTGACATTTGTCCTTTATATACTTTACTCTCCGTCATTCAGTCGTCATTTGTCCATACAATTTTTTGTAAATTCATTGCAAAGTATGCATCTCCGCGTAATACTACTCTTTATATACACACTCTGCAGGCGAGAGAAGATTGGTGTGGAATTACAGCAACGCACAGAACCGACAATTGTTCACTTTATCATCGAGAATAGTGAAGCAGCTCCGAGTATATGAATCATGCCGAGTGTGTCTACTGTATAATGTGACAGTCAGAGAGGATGTGGAGCCGCTCTGCTGAGTGCCCCAGAGAGCAGGGCCAGAGAAAGGACGCTCCTCAGAGGAGGTGCCACAAGGCCAGACTCCGGCTTGAACCTTGGGAGGCCGTGTATGGCTGTCTCTGCCTATACCGGCCCCAACTGTGAAAGGCCACTGTTCTGTTCGCAGTGAAAGGCGGTGATGGGCCGCCCTTAGAAGAGGGACCCCTTTGTCAGTCACTGTGTGTGTGTGTGTGTGTGTGTGTGTGTGTGTGCGCACATGAGTGAGGGGGCTAGAGTGAGAGCTATGTTTGGTACAAACTCTGAAGACTTCTGTGTTGCAGCACACCAGGCCTAGTAAAACCTGCCTCATTTCCCTCTAGTGGAACTCTGTTCATGTGTTACCTACTCATAAGTATGCATGTCCCCACGATAAGATATAAGAAAGTAAAAATGCTTACCTGTTTGCTTTCTTGGGAAACCTGCAACGTAAAAGGGAATGACCATCAGTATCTCACAGGAATTACATGTCACACTATTAACGGCTTTATTTGCCTATATGCAGGGTGGAAAACAAGACGCTGAGCTCACGGCTTCCCTCCGAGACCCACATAGTGGTAAACATGATAATCCTGATCCAAAACCAGAGATCTTCCGCTGCAGATTAAAGCCTTTTCCAGGTCAAATGTCCTCAGATCTCAGCTGTGTGTGCCATGATTTAGCTACTGACAGACTTCATGAATTGACTGTAATAATCATATCGTAATCACATCCGTGGCCTGTTTCCTTGGAGGCCGCTTGCCCTGATACCAACTGCTGCCACGGTAGTAATGTAGCAATTTGTAAAATGTAGGATAATCACCAACACGTCTGGAAAAAAAATGTTTTACGGGAAGTTTGAGATTTGAGGATTGGCCTGCTGTGCAAAGCCACCATGAAGGAAAATGTAGATTTAAGCCAACACTACAGGGTTAATTCTCACAGCAGGTGTTAGATTCCAATCTTTAGGATGAAGCATTAAAGACTCAAAAGTAGCTCAGCGTGTTTTCATACACACAAAGTTCTAAAGAATATTACGTTTAGGATTTCTGTGGGTCATTGAGAGATTCTAAGAAAGATTGATTTTAACTATTATTTTTGCAGAAAATCTCCTGGACACCGATGTAGTTATTTAGGCGGCCCCTCAGCTCGACATTATTGCCATTAGGTATGCGCATGGTCGTTTCTCTACCGTCAGAGGGAGCCATGTTATGTCATTCTTCTTCATGTTGTAATAAAAACCATTTCCATTGGACTGAAAGTTATATTGTTACAGTTAAGTCTAAATTTAGACCCTGTTTTTATTATGTTTTATTTTGTAACATGGAAGAGATTGATGTCTCAGCCAGGAACTAATCCCATTAAAGTAAATTCATTTCCAGATTTTATTTCCATGCCCACTTCTCTCAGGGCGTCTTAACTCGGTGTGACACTAATTTCAAGCTGTTTGACATTTAGAACTTATGAACATGATCGACTGTATGCTTTGTAAATGCAAAATAAGACAAATACAACAGGAAATGGGTGTAAACCGCACCAGCACTCTTTACAATTTTTAGACACAAAGTATTATAATAGAGGAATACAGAAAGAATTGTTTGGCCATTTAGAACAGCCGTCTTCCGTCTCACGACTAACTAGCACACATTAACTCTCTTTCTCCTGGCGACACTGTGTCCCATTCAGACCCTTGCAGGGGCAGCTGAATGGCCCGTTTATGAAAATGCCTCAGAATGTAATAAGTTCCAGAGCCTTCAGCAGAAAAAAAAACCTAGCTTTAAGTAACCCACTCCCCAAGAAACCTCGGACGTGGAGAGATGGAAAAGTCAGCACATAAACACACAACCAACTGGGACATGAGTATGCACACAGGCTCTGGGATGGCAAAACTGAGTAGGCAGATGTTGTTCTTGGTGGATCACGGAGGAACAAATGAAAACATGACAGTCCAACAGAGTTCTAAGGGGCTGGCTGATGCATCACTCTGGATTATATCCAGAGTCCGCTTACCTAGAGCTGAGAGCCTTGCTTTCAGAAGTAATGCTCTAATCCTATAGTAAGTTTTAATAGCAGCTGTGCACATTAACACCAAACATGATAGGACCTGCCTAAGACACGGGAGAGGGACAAAAGAAGTCATGATGAAAGATTAGGGCATGAAACAGGGACAGGGAGATTGAAAAGGCCTGAGTAGTGACAGATGAGGTGTTAGAGATACAGTAAGAGACTGAGACACAAGGTAGAAGAAGACTGTGCACTAGTAAAAAAAAAGGAGTTCAGAAAGAGCGGTGTAGAAAAGTGAAAAGCCCGGATATTTTTGGCAGTTCTACTAAAAAAGTAGGTAATCAAAAAGAGGTCATCAGAAGAAGAGGAAATAATCTTTCATACAAAACACATTAACCTAAAGTGGCAGGGCTTGTTGTTGTTTCAAGGATATCAACAGGGTCGGATTTGAACCATTATAGTATACGATTTAGGAACTCTTCTGAAATTATAGGTAGTATTTCTAAATGGCTAACTAAAAATATCCCAAAGCACAGAATCCTGAAACTGTACACGTCTGCTGCATGTTGGTGAAAACTCACCAACATGCCACTCCAGCCCTCCACAGTTAAAGTCCCAGTTCCCTTGTTGCCCCTGAACGAAGTCCAGATCATTGTAAGACCTGTTTTAAAAAGGTCTGGGTGTGATTGTTTACGACCACTTTTCCAATGCTCATAACAAAAATCAAATAAAAACTGTTCTCTCGGAGGACGACTTTCTGCCTCAGTGGATGACAGTGCCGCTCTAAAATAGATTTTCACGCTAAACAAGCAATGTTGAGCACGGGGGTACAACCTGACAAACAAGTCATTTATCACATATCCCCGTGTGTGTGCATATAAACACACACACCGTGAAGTCTTTACAGCTTCATAAGAGTTACAAACACATTATTAAAGTTATTTAATTTAAATCTCCTGGGGCAAAACATAGTCACTGCGGTGCTTTCTTAGACCAATTACATTGAGTACCTGCCCAGTTACTTTGTACATAGCGTGTGACAGAAATGACCACTTGTCAAATTACACAAGTGAAATCAATAAAGGGCTTTTCTATCGTTCCAGTGTTGCTCGATTTTATAAAAAGGTCTAATCAAAAGTATTGATTCTGATAATTACCACTAAATGCCGGACACAATACTCTGTAGAACATAGCCTGTATGTTGGCAACGCTGCACACAACTAAATCATTAAGTCAGATTTGTGTAGTGACTGTGCAGTTTGTCACGTTGGTTGTCAGGCTTCTTGTAAGTGTTCACATGTTTGACCAACGAACAAAACAATTCTTACAGAACACAAAGTTACAGCCATGACGGTGAAAAATGCTTTAAATATGGACGATGCTGCAATAAAGTTATTCATTTAAAAATCTAATTAAAAAAGATATGGTGTTGAATAACTGAAAAAACAACAAGAATATTATTGTATAATAATGTTGTCAGCCATATTCATCTATTAATTTGCTTAATGTGTCTTTTTTGTGGCAAATGAATTACACTTAATACTAATACTTACTATGCTGGAGTGGGAACCAGACTGTGTCATGGTGAAAATAAAGGAAATCATTCAGGAGGTGCTGTGGTGTGTGTTCTTACATAATATCAATGTCTCGCTTTTTATATCATATCATGTCAATACCAGTGTATTGTGACACCGCCAATTTGTATACATTTTTTTGTTATGGCCAGAAAAGTGTTTTCTTGGGTGACATTGTCCTTGAGCAAACCTAATGTCTCTGACCGTGGCTGCTGCAGGCTCACAGGTATTCCATGGGCTGATTAACACATACTTGCACTAGGTTGATCAAAGCTGATGTCTTAACTCATGCTGGTAGATCCGACAAAATAGGAAACAGTTACCACATCAGTTGCACTTCCTTGTTTAACTTGTTATGCACTGACCTGCACTGATAGATTTAATGTCAACCAGACGGATTGGAAAGAGATTCGGTAAACTGCAAAGCTACAACACATTCATTAGTGCATTATAAACACAGCGTATGCACAATTGGAGAGACTCGCTATGCTAAACGTGAGGTTAACAATGTGGTGGATAAGGATAAAAGTCAATATAAAGAGACGCAAGGACTAATCTCCAGCTGAGGTCTGAGAGATGCAGCAAAGCAGCCTTAAATGTCGAGATACTGAAATAACTTGCCTATTCGTAATGACTGGTATAAGAGTTTGTGTAGTGTATAAGCATGATTCATTTCTCTCTTTAAAACAATTCTGTATTATAATGTACTTTAAACAAGTTATTTTCGTTTGTTATAGACCTTTGGCTCATTGCTAACAACAGCGTGCATTCTTTGAAAGGTATTTCTGTTTCTGTTTTTTTAGATTAGAGGGAATGGGATGACATGCAGCCAGGGGCCTGGTCTGGATTAAAATTCAGGTTTGCTGTGGTGAGGACTCAGCCATGACATATGGAACAGGCTTCAACAGGCGAGCTACCAGAAGGCCCTGTCAACATGCATTCTTAACAGTAGCCAAAGACTGACTGTCCAAAGTTAGTCATTGTCGTAGAAAAGATCAACAGACTGAATTGTGAGTATTCGGCTCTTCTCAGACTTGTAATGAATTATTCGGATTTCAAATCCAGAAGGAGGTTCTCTGCACAGATGCGTTCACAACAGCAACAAATCCTCCACGGGATCAGGCGAGAGGTGGAGAAGACAGAGGCAGGAAGTGACGTATTAACTCCGCTGCGGAGATCATGTGATCATGTTCACAGCACCTGACATGGTCAATGCTCTTATCACCACAAACTCTCTTGATATCTTTGTTGATGTCTTCTACATCTGTGTCACCGCTTTTTCACCGGGAGATATTTGATTTAAACTGAAATGTAGTTGAGATGGAGAACATCCTGAAGACTTGCTTGCTGCACTGACCCTTTGTCCTGATTGTTACAGATGGTTGTCACTGCCTGGTCGACTGGTCATATTTAGGGGTCCCACTTTTTTCACTTGAATTTCCACAGTCAAGTGTCCCAGACACAGTCATTGCTTATATAACTTCAAAGTAAAATTCAAGTGATCTCTCACAATGGTGAAACATCAGCAGGGAATCTCTTGTCCAGTAGACAATAGTAGTTAATTTTTCTGCTGTATGTACTTATGACACTTCTACTACAAGTAGTACTACATTACTACTACAATACTATTACTCTACTAAAACACTCTATCATAAGAACTAATGTGCAGCGTTAGATAACCGAGAACAGTGCAATATCCAATACAATCATTGATATCACTCATTACAAAATTGTATTTCTACTTCTTAATTCTTCGAGTTAGATCAACGGCCAATAGAATAATTGATTTCCTGGCATTACAATTTGTATAAAACAATTCAAAAGAAAAACATAAAAACTTGGATTGTGTAAATCTCTAATGCAGTTGTTTGACTAAAATCAGTTCAAGTTATAAATACATTTTTGACTACAAATTATATGTAGATGTAACAGAAACTCTGCTAACGTTTTCCTTTGAGAACATACAGACACAATTTAAGAATCAATTTTCCTCACTTCATAAAATCCTTCAGATCTAGCTGTATAAGTCTTAAAGTTTGAGTTAGGACTTCTTCCTGGACTGAGCCAGTAAATATGCAGGGAGGGAGAAAGGGAGAGAAGGCAGAGTCAGAACAGGGTTGGATGAGAGGGAGGGGCAGCAGCGGTGGAGCGGGCCTGGGCTTGAATGCTCCATTGAGGTTTGGTGTTTTGATGGAAAACTGTGGCAGAGCTGGGCCAACTGCAGCAACAGTGGTAGGGAGAGAGGCCGGGACCAGACCAGACATGGAGAGAGAAAAAGTAGTGAAAGAGGGAGGGACGAACAGCCTCGAGGGAGCAGGAGTTCTGACAAACAGCCATTACTGTGTAAGGGTCTCCCAAACTGAAGAGCAAAGAAAAATAGTAAACGATAAGGACTTACACCAACTCATGCAAAATTCAGGGGAAGTACTTTAGGTTATCCTTAGTTTTTCTTAGAATAAATCTAAGCAGGCACAGACAGATAACTCAAGTTTATTGAGTAACAAACACAATATAGACACCTCATACTGGTGTGTTAAATGTGGGATATCAATGGTTGCTGTTCCCCATTGAGCTCAACAGACTCAAAAGGCCCCCAGCTAAACTACAGGGGAAAGTTGAGAAAGTCTCAACTTCATGCAACTCTCTGGTGCAGAGCGGCTGACAACCAGGCTCTGACTATCACACGATCATGATCATCTTCAAATCCAGCAGAGGCACTCCACTGGAAGTAAAGATTTACAAAACAGAGGAGTTTTAAGAACAGGACCTCAGTACAGGTGGGATTGCACTGAGGATGCATTTGAGATCAAATCAATCAGGCAACATTCAGAGGTGAGCTGTGATGCATGAGGTCACATTCTGTTTAGAAGTGGGAACATCCTTGAAAACACATTGATGGAACACCTACTCAGCTGTGATGGTTTCATTATGAGACAAAAATATTTGCACGAAGCGCATTGATTCACTCAGGCCTTCCTGACTCTGATCTCTTTCTTCCTTGCATCCACAAACACTTTGACAACAAACACATCTGTATAGTCAAACTGGCTAAAAACAACATTATTGGTTTAAGCAAACAGAGGTTATGTACATGTATGTTTCTTTGCATAAACAGCAGGGAAGTTAAGAGACCTTCTTAAACCTGTCCAGCTGTGATCGTATCACTGGAGGCGGATGTTGGATAAGAACAGGGCATTTAATTGGGTGGTCAACTTCTTTTTATCCGTACTTGTGAAAGTGCCATTAGAGTTTGCAGACTATGTCCAAGCAAAGAAAACTAATATTTGTAAGACTTTTCCCTGTCGGACACTGCTACAACATCTTATACTGTAATACAGTCGCTGCAGTAATCTGAAGTCTCCTGGCAGAGGCAGAGCTGCACAAATCACAGCACAGGTGTTGTTGGGCTGGGAGAGGTGGGGCCTTGTCTGAAACTGGGAGAGGTTCTGGGAGTTGCCTGCAGGCTGCAGAGATCAGACTGAGGTGTGTTCCATTCCAGGAGGTAAAGTACAACATAACCTTGCACACTGCCACACATCCTAGGATGTTAGATTATACTGGAAATCCTTGCAGGTTTGGAGTGTAACACGATGGTGACAACACAAATGTCCTCAGCTGGCTTTTGTGCCGAGTCATGCCACTGGACGGCCAAGGAGCTTATGGAACTGGCAATCAACTTTTCAGCCAGGCAGCCATTCATGCCACCTCTTTAAAATTGGGTCTGGGATTCTATCTCAATTGTGCAGTTACACAGCCTCTTCAACAGCCACGTCTGCAGCCTGCCAACTGGAGAGGACACACTCCCACAGCTTGTTATCTAATCTATACACCTGAGTCACACAATGTTGGTGCACTCACAAACACAGGCTGTATGGCGTCACTGCTTTCCACTCCCTGCCACTGAGAAAGAGTTTACACCCACACAGTGATACTCTTCCAAAGCATTCTCTGTACTACTGTGCAGTCTACCAATAAGCACAATGAAGTCATCCTCAACATGTGACTTTGCAACCATGTAGCATGGTGTATACTGAGACTTGAAAAGAGTATTAAGTGAGTGAGTGAAAGAGAAAGAGACACTCAGACAGACAGAGGGAGGGAGGGTGGGAGAGGGAGAGAGAGGTGTGGTGCGTGTTAGAAAGACAAGAGCAATAGCTCTGGAGCTCAAGCTACAGCCTCAGGGGGAAAACGGTGCCCTTTCTGCCCCAATAAACCTCATCAGGATTCCTAACATGAGGGCCGGGGGATAGACATTTCTTCACGCTATGCTGTCTGCTGTCCTCCAGCACTGGGAATCAGAGGAAGGGGTTCAACATGCTACCATGTCCCCAATGCTGCTGGTTGTGGGACCTGCAACAAACGAGAGAACTTTCTTTCTTTTAATCAATGAATAAGTTCTTTGAACTGAGAATACCACTCAAGCCTCCTTGTAATGCACCAATTCCATTTTCATGTCATGTTGGTATCTGGGGGAGACTGGGCCAACTTTAGGACTAAACTATGAGGTATGTTAAAGTGTCTGCCATTGACACCTGAAATGACGCACTTTCAGATCACTGCAGGATAACACACACAATGATGTATTATAAGCTTTTAGAGGCAGACCCATGATGAGATTTGAGCTGATGCAACCTGAAGTAAAAGCACTTTACTGACACTTCATTCTTCCCAAAGCTATAAAATTTTCCATCTATTACCCTATACTTAGCACAAAAAACGCTAGCTTGGTGAAAGCAGGATGATACTTAATAAACTGAGTGATTCATCACTAAAGGAAACAGTATGTCATGAATGTCCTCATGGGACACCATGAATACCCACACATAGGATTCTTGTAGCAAAGGTTTAATAATATAATCTCTCTTCCTCACATTTCTTTCACTCTTCTGCCTTTTGGCTATCTAAGGGATTTCACCTCATACAGAAAGCAGTGTCTTCCACTCAGCTGAACTGGTGTCACGATTCTGGTTCTTGTAGAGTACGCGTAGGGGTGTGTTAGACTGTCTAGTCACCTCTGAATCAGCAGAAACATGCAGCTCAAGATTAATCACAGTGCAGCAAGTCGCGGGTCTCTCTCTACAACACAGCATCTCCTCCAGGGCTGACCTGAATGCCTCAAAGCTTGACTGTTGCCATAGCAATCAAGGTCTACATCAGTATTCAAATGCTGCCCTAGTTTTTAATTATTATTATATGTGCATTACCACTGAAATCCAAACAGTAATCAAGCATTATTCATTATGCATCAGCATGAATTATTATTAGTTATTCTTAGATAAGCACATGTATCTTAATAAAAGTTTTGTGCAGCAGCCCTCACCACACACTACAAGCAGTGGCACTGTGTTAGGGACACAAGACGCTGGACTCACACGTATGTGGGGGGGGCATGCCTGATCCTTGATGTTGGCTCGATTGTAATCATGATAGCACCACTGTTAGATGCTCGGGACACACAACTGGCTTTCGTGATAGTTATTAATGCAATGCTAAAGAGAGGTACATACATTATAAAATCCCCAATCAGACAAACACACAACAGTTTCATCAGCTGCCTCCGCTCTTCTTTGGCAATTAGGTGATTGGATTGGCTGGTGCCTACGCTGCAGCATGAAAGGTTGAGCAACACAACGCCACAGAGTCACACAGCACTACTGCAATGCATGATGGCACCCCATTCAAAGTGAATGTGCACCGTTTCTGTTGAAGCCTACACGCATAAATGTGAGTCCTTCATGATATCCGCACCAGTAATATGTTGAAAAAGACACATGGAGAGGGAGCCCTTCCTCACACACTGAGACAACATTCAATTTTTGCATCCTCATTCTGTGTCCCAGCATCAACCAGTCACATAGATCACATCCAATTAACTGCAGCAGTGATGCTGCTTTTTAACATCAACCATCAGATTCCTAAAATATCTATGACTCAGCAGACGTGTGTGCACTGAGAACTAGAAAAATATGTATTGTTAAATTTAAAGACTCAATGTGTAAAATGAAGAATGTACACAGGAAGAAACCTGTGATGAAGTGCCACCATCATATATCATGGGTGCTGCAGAATATCATTGTTTCTCAAGTGCCATAGTTGGCTTGGAGGCAGTAGCCTAGTTCATGGCAACAAAAGCCTTAGATGGACATGTGAGAATGTGACACTAGGGCATGACAGCTCTCTTTCCTTGTCCCCTTTTTCTTTCATTGTTGTGATCTTGTCTTTTGTAGAGTGAAAGTAATGTTTGGGCCCTGGAGCTTTCTTGGTTAACAGGGCCGAATTGTAGAGAGTGTCCACAAGCATCAGCATCACAGAACTGGGTGACAGACCCCGACTCCCTGTGTACTGAGAGCCCCAGCCAATGTCCAGACTCCACCCTCTTCACAACATCACTACCCCTGCGGCATCACACGTTTTTCTCCATTCTCCCATACCCATCTCTTTCTCTTTCTCCATCTCCATTTATTTTAGCTAGCCTTGACCAAGATAATGAAAGAATAATCAATATCCTTAAAAAAACACATACAGACCCAGCCTGAACCACACAATGGGTTAACAATTTCCCCGCCCACCTTTAATGTGTGCTTAATTGACTGATGAAGTGGATGATGAAATTTGATGCAATAGTAAATGCTCCCAATCTTGTGGGGCAATAAAAACCGTGGTGACGATAGGAAAAGGGGACTAATTGAAGCAAAGAACGGAATAAAAGATTGATGTGATTGAGAGAGTGTGTGAAAAACAGAGAAATGGGACTTGGCAAGAATGAACAGAGTATGGTGAGAGTTGATGTGTGCCTGCCAAAGTGGCATCGGAGTGCGAGGCTTCTTACGGTCCCCATTTACATTCTATAAATAAACAAGGCTAAGAATCTGGTCAGTCATTTAATGCACAATTTCAAGTTTGAGATTTTTTTGGTTTGTAAACAGACAATTACGTTTTTTATTTTTAAGAGTTGAAGCTTAAGCTGAAATAACATCAGCCTTTCTGCATTCAATTTACAAAGCATCCCTCCTTAGCCAGAATGTGACAATGTGGATAATAACAAAGCATTGTGTTTGATGCATCACTTACAACTGATGTTTTACTGACAAGTGACAACCTACAGCTGGAATAAGAAAAATTTTACTGTGGTATTATAGAGGCTTTATTATAGTGACTACGCAAACCAGTGAAGTTGCGGTTTACATTCATTTCTGTCCAGACTCATATGTTGCAAAGGCAGAAGATAATTTATTAAAAGGTGTTTAAGTGGATTTTTGTTTTGTTTTTAATTAGCATATGAACAGTTGAGTTATGGCCAAAATCATATTTTATGGAGGTACAGTAACCTTGAGCTCTGACCAACCAATTCTAATCAATACAACCTTGAGTGCAGGGGGATGAAATTCCTTTCAGGCATTCAAGAAGGAGAAGGAGTTGAGGTTATAGTGATATTGACCTCTGACCACAAAATCAAACCAGTTCATCTTTGAGTCGTTTGAATGGTTGTACCAAAAGTGAAGAAATTCCCTCAAGGAAAATGGGAGAGAAGAACAGACAGTGTGAAAACATGATGCCTCCAGCCACAGCAGCAACACAGATTTTAATGGAGAAGAAAGGCCCATAGGCTATCACAAGTAGGATTAAGGTATATAAATTATTCACATTTAATCTCTGCTCTGACTGTAGCTCAAGGACCTTGAACCATCACTGCCATCTGGGGAAAAATCTAACTCTTTCCATGACAATGGGATAGGTTACTATTTCAAAAATACTAAGTATGATTTGTGTTCAACCAATGGTTCAAAACATAAATATACTCAGTTCACTATAAGACTGTGTAACGCCACAAGTCATTATATTAGAGTGGCTGTAAAGACAGGCTGAACAGCTGTATTCTACTATTTGAAAAAGATTGATGGTGTCAGATGAAAGACACCTCTGTTTGCAGCTTCCAAAAGAAAAAACAGGTGGTGATTATATGTACTATTACATAATCAGAGTGCACAACAGAACATTCGGTTTGTGGTCTTGTTCTCAAATATGATTTATGATTTGACATTTGCCCTTTTTTTTTACAGAAGACAGCAAATCAGTCCAACAAGAATGCACATAACAGGCAGAGCAACTGGATTCATGGACACAACTACTCGGCTCAACAACACAGGCAATAGTCTCTGTTGTCTTTCAACAAAAATTATGGCCCATTATAGCACAAAAGCCATACCGCACCATCAGTGATATTTCATTATTTAAACATTACAGTGGAACAGGGTGGGTCCTGTGATAGCAGCCTACAGCACAATGCACATTGTGTAATCGATATAATTGACTGATTTCCCAACAGAAAAAAGTGGAGGAAGTTCAGACAGGATTACTTTGTTGGGCTTCTCAGTGTCTGCATCACTAGTTGCTGCTTATAATGGACTGATATGAGCCTGAGAGGATGACAGTGGGGTAATTATCCACATCCATCTGGAGTGAACTGATACAATTCGGTGCTGTTCATTTCCTTCATGGAAATTTTCTTTTGAAGACCCAGCTGCATTTTTGAAGAAACACCAAACAATCCATATTCCATCAAATTTGTTTAAGACAGACTCAAAATGTAGGCATGGAGGCTTTTTCAGGTCTAAGCACTGCCTCTATTAGTGCGTGCTTAGAATTTCACGTTACCAATTCATTATAAGCTGAGTGGACTTGTCGAGGGTGTAGAACATTAAATAAGCAAAATGACAAGACAAAAATCTCTGCAACACCCTCAACCCTATAAACAGTCCAGAGCAGCTGACACAGCTTTCCCAGTATCAGTGCTGACTAGATGGAGTAAAGGCGTACTGCATTATCAGGGAGGGAGGCCAAATGCAAGAGACGCATACAAGCAGACTTGGCTGTCAGAAGTATTCATGAAAGACTTATCACGAGGAAACAAATTCCTCTGCAGTAAGGTAAAAAAAAACTAATTTATTATTGTGTCCTGTTCAAATGCCAAACATTTGCTGTTTGAAGAATGTCAGATTGGTTGATTTTCTCTGTTACATTTTATTGTTGATGATTGCGAAGAAAAATAAACTGAAGACATCACTTTGAGCTCTATTAAATTGTGATGGACACGTTGGCATTATAAGTGAGAGTATAGTGACTAAATGGGTATTTGCCGAATCCCTCACGTCATCAAACGTGCATTATAAGTGATGATAAATTAGCTAGGGCCAAACTAGTTGCAGACATATTATCAATAACTGGCCACATATACAAAAAATGTCGTCACACTGGGGAACACTGAAGACAGCCCTAGATGTACCTGACCTACACCGGTGGACATTTAGATGAGTGCACAGCAGACAGACAGATTGCCCCCACTGAAAGCCATTGTTTACCATTAGTGATGTCACCAGCACCACTTCCCGGGAGGGCCTCAGAGGGGGGTGGGAAAAAAAACGTGGAGATCAGCAGAACTCCATGACAAAGAGCTAACAGCACACTAAACTGACCCATCGGCTGGCGGCCCAGCCCCAATGGATGATGGGTGCATACTCCCACCATAGTCAACGGAGTGAAAACAAAATGAACAACACATCGCACTGAGGGGGAAAGAGAGAAAGCACGGACAGGGGAATTACAGACGCACACAAGAGAGGAATACAACACCACCAATCAATAAAGTCATTATCAAAAGCCACGGAGGAAAAACACCCTAAAAAACTGCTGCATCTTAAACAGTGATTCTCATCACAGGCCAAATCGTTTTGGTGCAACAGAGATACAGAGATACTCCAACCACGACCCCCCCTCCCCTAGATGTACCTGACCTACAATGACAGCCTGGTGTCACACTGTTTTGCACGATTTTGGTTTGTATTAACATAATGCAGTGAATCATGCTCTTCAATTAGAGGAACGACAGTGGCTTTTAGGTCACAGCTTGTGAAACCCAAAAAAACTGATGTGCGCCCAAAAAGATCCGCCCATATGTGACTTTAACAAAGGACGACTAGTCAAACGTGTGCAGCACGGTCTGTCTCTAGCCCTCGAGTGCAGCAGAAAATCTGGATATGAAACACACTGCACTTTCGAAAAGCAAAAGCATGAGAGAGTAGGTTCCTCATGTCATCTGGAGTATCTGTGTGCTAACCATCTGCTGTTTAAATGTTATTACACGTTTACTGCAGTGAAAAGTACTAGTTTAGTTAATTCTCCTCGTAAAAGCAAGTCCAGACATCATATCTACAGCGGTTAAGCTAATACTGCCACTCTCTGTGGTGTGGCCATATGATTTGAATGACTAAAAGTGAACCAAACAAAACAATAAACAGCACCACAATAGCAGTTGGTGGCAGCCACTGTTGCCATCATTGCAGTGGGGGAAGGGGGTCATGTAGAAATGGGGTTGGGCTTTAGCCTCTATAGCTCAAGCCATGAGGATATTTCATTTCCCAACCTGTGCAATAAGCTTCCCCCCTGTCAAAATCTACAGAGCACATTCCACTGTATCTCCTCGCAGGTATGTGGGCTCCAGGTAGGAAGACCTGGTGTGATGCAGCGGCATGTCTCCGCTTCACTTCCAGTTAAAAACTGATTTATTCTCCAGGTACTAAAATCAAAGAGGAGTTTCAGTGATGCAAATAATATTCATGTACAGTATATCGCAATGGATTAGGCTGCTGCAGACTGATCCCTCTGTATCACTTAGTGTGTACTTTTGACCGTGACACATCATCCAGCCTGTTGGTCTTAGCAACAGTGTCCAACCTTTAAGGCTTTAAGTTGACAGATGCCTCAGATAAGGTGATTACTTGACGGGGCTGAGGTCTTGTCTAAATCCAGAGATGGTTTTAATAGGCGTAGGAGAAGGTTCGCTTTAAAGGCTTAGAGGTAATAGTGATGTGGAAAGGTGTACAGAGATCACGGATGACTGTTCATCTGTGCACACCAACAGTGGCAGGCCTTCTGGACAAGTGGTACTTTACTGTCTGCAGAGAACTCCATTACCCATGCTGAGATCAGCAGAGTTTCCATTAAGATATGTCCTTCCCTTAGTAATTAGGTTGTATAACACAGTTATTACTGAGCACACATCACCACAAAGCAAAGGCTTCACTCTAACCAAGCAAAAACCCATTTTTAAAACACACAGCATCAGCATTAAAAGCAATTAAAAAAACTTTAAACAAATCTGACATTCTGAGGACTCCATTTGTGCATGTGAAGTGCAGACAGTGCATTAACAGGAAATAAAGAATCATGTGTGGTATACCTGTCAGTGAAGCTGGACTGTGTGTCACTCATTGGGCTTCCGGTTCTAGATTTGCAGCAAATTATATCCTTTTAACATTTTCCAGAGTGCGATGAGGCGATTTCCCTGGAGCGTCCTTCTCTGTGGCATTCGTCTGAAGTAGGCAGGGATTTCGTGGGAAATAAAAAGACGGTGCTGATAATAAATTAATCTGAGGAGACTGTTTGGGTTGTTTTTGTTGTTGTTGCAGGGCTCGTCCAAACACTGACACTACCTATACGGAATACTTCGATCAATACTCCTGGGCCAAAAAAAATGGGTAGCAGCGAGGAATCGACAGTGCAGAGCTTAAAACATGAATCGGGGCCTTTGTCGTATTAGCTTGTGCAGTCAGATGATATCACAACCCCGGCATCCAACTATATTTCAGCAACAACCACGAACACACACTGCTTCCGGCTGGCACAAGTTTGTCGTGGATGTATGAACTCCTCGTGTGAATCCCTTCAGCCCTCCACGTATCTCGAAAAATGTCCTGCCGATGTGGAGCGTGTAAACAAATCTGTATTTCCCAGTGAAACAGACACCCTTGGCCCTGCGATGGAGTCCCGTCTGCCACCACCCCTGCTCGGGCTGACTGGCCTCGGTGCCTAGATGATCTCCGAAGATGCTGGGAATTCCTCCAGTCCCATTTGGTGTCCCCGGCTCCCGGAGGTCTGCTGCGGCTGCGGGGACGAGTCTCCTCCCGTGACCAGGAGAATCGCTCGACACCCGAGGGGAACACGACCCGGTTTTTGATTTTTTTTTCAAACGAGCAATTTTTTTTTCTTTACAAAATGCGCGAGACACCTGAGTTAAAACCCGAAACCGATTAAATTGTGTATTTAATATAAAAGGGAAATAAAAGAGCCCATTCGCTTGTGTGAGAGCGTCTCTCCCGGGGAGCTGGCCGCGGCTGAGTCTCGCCAGCTAGCAGCTAACAAAACAGATGAGCTCTTTCAGCAGAAAACTTTGCTTCGTGTGCAAACTAAGCAAACTCCCGTTCACAACAATGAACCGGCCGACCACCGAAACATACATGTACACAAGCCTGCACCAATGTTCGCCCGGCTTCCGACGTGTCCCCGTGTTGTGTCCTTCGGTGAAAAACGAAAACGCGTCTCCTCGAGCAAGAGGGAGTCCGGGGAAGTCGGTTAGCTCCGCGGCGCAGCGCTCCCTGACTCCATGTTTCCACAATTCAGTCGTTTCTCGGCAGAATTCCCGTGGATGGAAAGCAGGCTAGCTCCGTGGCCAGCTAACGGGACAGAAAGTCACAGGCGTCCTCCGAGTAGCACGACGGAAAAACACCGCGCGGGAGGCTCACAACTCCGGGGGAACGCCACACGCTGTTTTTCCGAACGCCGGGCGTTATTCGTGCGAGGACACAACTATATAAAAGGTACCACAAATTCCACTTTCTGCCGCTAGCAACGCCCTAGCCTGCTAGCTGCTGGAGTCCTGTAGCGCTTCCACCAACCACTTCCGCCGGGAGATGAGAAAACTCAGCAGTGTTCCAGCTGAACGTTACAATGTTACACGAAACATGACAACACAATCAAACGGAAGCACAAAGACCACAACAGCACAGTTTGCCCTATGGAACCCCACTTCCGCCACTGGGATGAGGGAAATACAAATCCTGTATCTCATAATTATGACTTAGTATCTCATAATTCTGAGATAGTATATCATTATTATGACTTTGCATCTCATTAGTATGACGTAGTTTCCCATTATTATGACTTTGCATCTCATTATTATGACTAAGTATCCCATTATTATGACTTGGATCTCATTAATATGACTTATTATCTCATAATTCTGAGATAGTATATCATTATTATGACTTTGCATCTCATATTATGACTTAGTTTCCCATTATTATGACTTTGCATCCCAATATTATGACGTAGTTTCCCATTATTATGACTTTGCATCTCATTATTATGACTTAGTTTCCCATTATTATGACTTGGATCTCATTATTATGACTTAGTATCTCACTATTATGTGGTCAAGACTCGCAGACGTGGGCGACTGCCCTTCGAGTCAGAGACATAACATAATCGATTCATGTTTCCTGCTACGTTCATCGTCTGTGCGATGTGCTGCAGCTGCATGATTATAACCAGCGCAGCTCCAGGATCAGAACAGTGGCTCATTCAAGGTCCTGTCGTTCGGTATGTGTCGGAGTCTGATAGATAGATAGATAGATAGATAGATAGATAGATAGATAGATAGATAGATAGATAGATAGATAGATAGATAGATAGATAGATAGATAGATAGATAGATAGATAGATAGATTACTTTATTCATCCCCGAAGGGAAATTAAGTCGTCATAGCAGCAGGTATATTTGAATACAATAAAATACAATACAATAGAATAAAATAAAAAATAGTGAGGTAGAAAACAATAAAAAAACAGAAGCACAAGATAAAAAGGTCGATAGGGTGCAGTGGCAAGATGATGGTAAGAGTACTGATGATATGATGGTAATGTTATTGTTAAACAGTATATACAAATAGTACAGTATAGTATATAATATAACATAATATATATTTATATATGATCACACACATTCACACTACTTTGCATATAAAATAAAATAAATTATATTTTTCCACAAAGTACAGATGTATTGCGCTTTCTTTACCACAGCGCCATCTGGTGGGGCAGTGCCCCACCTGCCCCTAATGTAGAAACGCCACTGTACATATATATGTGTGGGTGTATATATGTATGTAAAGATACATATATGTGTGTGTGTGTGTGTGTGTGTGTGTGTATGTGTGAGAATATGTGTGTATATATATATATATATATATATATATATATATATATATATATATATATATATATATATATAGATGTCAATAAAGTGACTGTACAACAATTGAAACCCTCACATTCTCAGTTGACTGGTATCGAAAAAAAGAAAACACACACACCTGTGTATATATATTTATAATATATCATATACGTTGTGGCACTAATATGCATAGTTATGTATTATGACTGTTAAAGTTAACAGGCTATCAAATTGATTGTCCCACAACAACATCAAGTCTATATGAGATCAATAAAGACAATAAATTGATAAGTGCAATCATCAGAGTTTAGACCATGAAACAAAAAAAAATAATTTATCAAGCAAAAATACATTATTGGTTCAAACTTCTAAAAGGTAGGAACACTCACTTCAAACAATCGACTAAGGAGACACTTTCTTGAATGAGCTGGATTAACGTGTGTGTGTTGTTGTTGATTAGTCCTGCTCATGGCTTTCTTCCTGTCTGTGGTTGGTCTGGGACTGGATGAACAGTCATTATGTTCATTATTTACGGCTTACAGTCCAGGCCTTTGTCCTTAATCCACAAGGAGACACTCCTTTTCTAATGAAGCGTCCTGAGACAGCAGGACAGACTTAGAAGAACAGAGAGAAAAACACATTCAAACAGCAGTGTGTGTGTGTGTGGGAGGCAGATAATTGAAAACACAAAATAAATGTGTCTATATAGAGGCTTTCATTCAATTCAAAGAGTTTATTTTGTTTAAAAGATCCTCTCCAAACTCTTGCAGATTCAGAGTAGAAGAGATTTCATGACGAAGGTCCACATTTGAGAATATATTCAGATCACAGCATCACCAAATAAGTAGTAATTATAATTAATAATTAACACGTTTCATGTTATATCAAAAAAGATTAACTTTAGGGGAGTATTACCTAATTTCATTGTTGTGAAAGTATTATTTTGATAATATATTGCACTCACTGGTGACATATACAGAAATACTGTGGTAAACTCAACTTTGTATAATGGACCTGAAACCTTATTGCATTCTGATATGGGACATTTAATGATTTTGTTAGTAACATTTTGTTTATCTTAATTATCTTAGTTTTTTGAAAACATTAGACAACGTTTAGTTTTCCAGATTATACTACCTTTGTTTTTTCACATGTTGATATCATGTATAAACAAATACTTTAAAAGGTGTTGTGTACTTAAAAAAAGAAAGAAAAGAGCACTAACAAGAGTGATTCAATGTATCTGGGTTTGTTTTGTCATCCTGATGGAGTAGAAAGAACAATACATACTGTTGAATTATTTGACAAGAAACCTAATCATTTGGTTAGTGAATATTGTAAATTTAAAGTGACTCTAATGTCATATATGTTTTAGAAATGACTTACTAGCACCTGAAAGCAACTACAATGAAATGCTAACTTATAGATTATGGTTGAATTTTGTGTTTACAAAGATTAGGTAATTGAAACAAAGATAATACAACAAATATAATACAAAGAATGACCTGACAAAACAAGACAAGAATCTACTGCTGCACAGCAGGAACCACTAGAGGTCAGCATAAACATGCTGTGCTTAAATTATTCTTTAAATGGTCTGTTAACCCAAAAGGACAGATATCTCACACACCCCTGGTAACATCATCAATAAAGGATGGTGCTATAACTGCTGCCGTTATACTGATGTTACATTATTGGATCTCTCAGACTATTATAGTACTTTTATCTGACAGTGCTTAAATAAAGCAGTTACAGTGCTACGCCTTGTCTCTTCTGTCCCTTCAGCTCAACTGAGTTCAGTTTAACGTCCACTCGTCTTCTCTGTTAGGAGGACTTTCTTTCCCTCACCACTTTGTGAAGGTCATTGAGACAATGTATATTGTGATGAGGTTCTCAAATGAAATATAATTGAATGGAAGAGTCTTTTCAGTGAGCTGGCTGCTACAGAGCTGAACAGGATCCTGCCATTTATTGAACCAGATGTATTAAGTATGACACGATTATCCTTTCACTGCATCGTACATTTCAGTCCTGTGGTACATATAGTTTCATACATCATTTATAAAACGTCCCCCTTAAATGTTCCTGAATGCATTAAAATGAATACAAAACTTCCAAATATTGTGTTGGATTTTTTTTTACTAGAAGTAAAATGTAGCACTATTTACAGTTGCCAATGCTGTAAGATAATTTCTTACTTGTTTCAGCACTGCCAAATGACTGTCTGTTTCCTCACTGATCATTAATACCCTACATAGTCGATTTGACACCCTCATGTGAACAACATGGGAAATGTCAGTACAGTGTCAGCTTATCCTGGAGTTTAAGTCGGAAATGCGTTGCCAACTCTGCCAAGGAGGTTATGCTTTCACCTCTGTCTGTTTATTTGTTGGTTTGTTTGTTCGCAGGATTACACAAAAACTCCAAAACTTATAACAACCAATTGCTGTGGAGAGTCGGAGCCTGGGTCTGCGAGGAACCCATGCATCCAGTATTTTGTTTCTCTTTCTTTAGTAGAAATAATTAGTTTAGGTTACCAGACCATATTTATACTATAATAAATACTCAATTATGTGTTCGACCTTGGAGGAGGTACACGCTCTATTCTCTAGTAGGCACTCAACTCCTTAGTTTTACATGTATTCACAGGCATACAAACAATATAACAGAGATGTATTTCATTTGTCATAAGGAGAGAAATTACAAAAAGGCAAATCATGAATCCCTAAACTGAAAACGGTTACACACATACACACGCCCCAGCACCAACACTCTCGCTCACAAATAGGGAAATACATTCACATAACTAAGGCACACACCAGTTAGATTTTTACTGTCATGGATACAATGTTGATGCTAGTATGATAATAGCAGCCAAGTAAAGAGTCATTATAAGACATCACATTTCCATCCAACATGTATGTGAAAATAAATGGGTCTTGAGCACTGTAAAAAAACATGTGCACTAAAATAACAAAGAAGAAACAGTCACAATTATATGAAAACATGTACAAAGTCTGGGCACAGAGATAACAGAATTAGCTTGCAGGGAACAAATGCAGTCTTACAGTGCGTCTTGTCATGATATTATCTCAAGTCAACAAGTACCATCTTCACACAATGAGGCATTTGTGTATTGTATCCGATGAATATGGTGGAAATACATTTTAAAACATTGAATTTAATATTTTTGCAATTAGTTAATATCACAATACGGAAAACAATTTTTACAAATCACACATTAAATACTCAGACCAGTGTTCACTTGGATAAAACTCTTCACACATGTAATTGAATTGTGTCAAAAGTAATTTGTACGAAAGTATGTTTGTTATTGTTAAATTGGACAATAGTCTTTTGCAAAACAATAACCTGATATAATTATATCATCTCAACGTGGCTTTACTGAAAGTCAAACAATGATGACCAACGCCCAGTCCTGGTTGTGTGTGTGTGTGTGTGTGTGTGTGTGTGTGTGTGTGTGTGTGGGCATGTGTGTTTTTATTTTGTGTTAAGAATAAATCTATGAATCCAACATTTCGGGGGCTGTTAAGAAAAGGATGCTCCTGCTTGCGTGACTGCGGTGTAGTTTGAACCATGTACATTAATGTTCACAGGTGCTGGCCCAAACAGAACTGGAGCAGAAGATGCAAAAAAGATCAGCTCAATGTTCAGATCACAATAAATACAACTGAAACATGAGTCTGTTGAATAAATATGAATAAGGGTCTTTCAGTGCTTTCAGCGTGAAACCTGAAATCAGACACTTAACTGTGTAAACTTAGAATGATGACATCCCTTCATAGATCCGAATGGAATGCAAAATAAATAGCATTACCAGTGCAGACCTCTGTATCAGAGAGTGGTGTCTCTCCATGTATCCACGTAAATAGGTGAAGTAAAATAAGTGGAAATATTTTGAGCAGGCTCTGGAATAGGAGTTCAGACAGCAGACATTATTATAAATTATGATAAACAAAGTAATGAACCACATAACACACATTTATCTGCAATTCACCTGTCTGGGCTTTCCAGTCTGAGTTCCTCTCCCTGAGTACACCTTTCCCTTCTGCTCAAAGTTTAAAAAGAAAACCCCACAAGAATCCAAGGAAACCAATCCTTATGTTTTCTATGTGCTTTAAAGATCTTTCTAAAGGATCATAGATAGTACATGTAAACTATGTCTTTACTTATCCTACGACCACATACGACAAGGCAACAGTTCACTCCCACTGAATGCAACATCTGCTCGTGTGATTATAGAAAGTGCTTTGGTTTTCTATAACGTAAACTAAATCTGTGTTGTTTCTGCACCAGTGGGCTACCTTAACATCATAAATCTAACACGTGTTCAGCAGCAATCACAACAACTCCCACAGGGTATTTCCTAGCATAGAAAATTAGGATTTTGAAATATCCCACTTTAAAAAAACTCAATAAAACATAAAAAAAGTTGATCTTTTCCCTTTCCGTTGCAGCTCCAAAACAAAATGTAAAGGGAAATGTCCTATATAAAGAAATGTTCAATCAGTCCATCTTCCCTTCATGCCCATTAGCTGCCACCGTCTCCGGCTGCTGGTGCCAGCTCTTGCTTTTTCTTCTGGCGAATCGAACAATGTCCACCATGAACACCCAGGAGAGAGCGTACATGGCCACACCCCCGCACTTGATGAAGAATCTGGGTCTCGGGGAGATCAGCTCACAGTACAGCATTGTGCCTCCCACGAAGATTCGCATCACCACAAAGAGCAGCACAAACAGGACGTCCACAGCGTTCCCCAGCTGCGACCGGTAATGTCCCGTCTGTTTGAGGAACCAGCGAGCCTGCAGGAGAGGGTTTGTGATTTCACTGCCGAAGAGGACCGCACACGACTCGATGCCAGACTCCCCCAGCCACAGGGTCAGCAGGATTCCCAGGATGCTCATGGTGTGGTGGGCCAGCATAACGGGTCCCTCTGTGCGGAAGTACACACACCAGGCCATGTCGAAGATAAAGTAGCCCAGGCTCACCACCATGGCACTTATCTGCAGGGGGGTGTTCTTAGTGCCTGGCAGTCACAGAACAGAAACAAGTTTGAGCTGGGGTATTTACAGATACAAGAAAAAACAACCTGCTGAAGTTTCAACAACATGTGAAGTTTAGTTATAAAAGAGAAAACATTGACAAATTATGTCGGCAACAGAACAAACTGAATATCTAGACCAAATAAGACGCAATAACATTATTAGCAGATTGGCAGTTATACTGCATATTAATCTAATCTACATATATAGATCTGAGTGGCCAATGGCGATATTAGGGAGACCAACCATACACTTTATTATAAATAACTACTTTATAAACACCTTTTCCCTGTTGTTTATAATGTAAAACAAGCATCAACAGAAATACTGAAACTAAAAAAGCTTCCAGAGCAAATCTGAGGAAACGATATTATTATGACATCCCTTTCTGTTAGTGATTATCTTTACAGTACAAATGAACATGATTTAAATAAAAAATTCCAATGAAATAAAATGTTCGAGATTCATGATATGAATCCACTGAAGGTGAGCGTGGTACCTGGATAGGTGAAAGGCCAGGGTCCATCCACATAGCCTATATATGCTGTGATGCAGACTGCCAGAATGCCATGTACCAGGGTGACGAGGCGGCAGTTCCACTCATAGCTCCTGGAGCCGTTGACATAACACACGATAAAGTAGAAGCAGGCCCAGCAGGAAAGGCACAGGAGTGAGTAAACCACGAGCAGTGCCATCTTCTCTTCTGAAGACAAAACAAACAGGGAAAAACAAACTCACAGTTTCTTTCAGAAAGCTTGCCAGTCAGCGATCGTCCAGCCAACTTTGAATCACATCACACAGGGAGAGAAAAGAGTCGGGAGGCACATCTTGCTCAGTAATATCGCTTACAGTAGAAAGACACAGCATTAGCCTCCAAAGACGCGGACTGTGCAGCCCTTTGTGAGTAACCAAACAAGTAGCCTTTGCTTGAACTATAATAGCACTATAGTTGGCCGGGGCGAGGGTCTGGTGGGGTGAGGGGGACGTCTCTTCATCTGCTGTGACGTTTGTACAAGGAGGTAAGACCATGCCGATTGACAGGCCTACCCTCACAGGACTGGAGCGGGACCCACTCTTTACTCTCAAAGACATAGATTCAAAATAGATGCCAGGTTAGTGGGTGCTGAGCCACAGAATGTCCCACTGGACATATGAACTTTAAAAAACTAAATAAATCAGATTTTGACAACATGAATTGTATTGTTGTTGCCTTGGTTGCTATGTGCAGCTCAATTATCACACAAGTGTCAGGATGTCATGCAGAGGTGAAGCAGTGATATTGCACGTAGCAGAATAACTCAGTTTGGATGCATTTAAGTAACATTGTGATATAAACATTTGTTAAAGTATTAAAAATAGAGTTATAGAAAAATACAAGACACTTAATTTATATGAATGTAAAAGAAAATGCACGTATGTGTATCTCCAGTTATTATTTGCATTATGCTTTGGTTGAAGCTGAGTGTTATGTGTTATAAGCGTGACCCTAATCTTTGTCTGTCAATTAATTTGTTGTTGTTGGTTGCACAAACATATGCCACAAATAAATAAACATAAAGATATGCCCAAACAATTATAGTTGTCTATAAAAGAAGATAGAACAAATTTGATATGGACATGCACAGACAAACAGCCCACAAATCATAAATAACAAATAAATTGTTTTATTTGTTATTTAACTGAAAATGATTTAACTGTGTCAGAGCTGTGTAATTTATAATTCTGTATTTTATATCTATACATCTATATTTCTCTATCTATCTATGTAACAGTTTTCTTTAGGTGCAACAGAGATACAACAGATGGTTGTTATTCATTTGTGCCTGTTTACTTATTATTCCTGTATGTTTTATAACCTGTGTGCTCTAGGTGGCGGCAGCCCTGTCTAAGATTCTTATTTGACATTTCCCTTAATTAAAGTTAACAGAATGATACATTAGGACAGTTTCAGTATTTTACACTGAGTTGAGTGAAAGCAGATATTAAAGTCTTTAGGATTTCAGGTTGCACAAAAAACGAATTGAGAACATTATTGAGGCTTTAATTGCGTTCCCATGGAAACCTCCAGAGCAGTGAGGCAGAGGGGAAGTAGCTGAGCTGATGAGGATGTGTTTAATTCCTAGTCTAATCCAGGGAATAGACGGTACCAGCAGCTGACGTCAGTGAACTGGAAGTGGCAGCGGGACCTCGGCTCATCGCTGGTTTCCATCCAACACCAGCTGCTCAGTTAGCTGGATCAGGGCAGTTAGCATAACCACAGAGAGGCTAACAAAGCGCTAAGCTAGGTAATGGAGGAGGGCATCAATTACCTTAAAGGAAAACATGGGGCAGCTTCTTCACTCGGGTCCTCGGTGGGGTGTGTATCTGGAGGATGCTGTCACACACACACACAGACACACACAGACACACACACTCCTCCACCTGCTGCTTGTCCTCCTTCATCGCTGAATCCGCCGTTGGCAACAACAGCAGCTTTCCTCAGCATCCCTGAATCCGTCCTGCACCTCATCGGCCACCGTACATGCACATGGAGCAACTAGTAATACAAACAATGGGTGGGCCCTAGTGGTATTATCTTATACTGCACTGGAGATAAATATTAAGCCAGGATTATCTAATGTTCAATAGAAAATACATGTTTCCCATTCTCCTCCATTTCTTCCCAAAACACTGAGGGCTGTCTCCTCTCTTAACGCTGGTAAAAGCGACAACTAGCGGTCAATAACGCAAATTACAGGCAGCATTTCCAGCACCAGTTGCGCAAAATGGAAGAAATTCGTTGTATTAATATAACAAACGCTGAACAATAGTTTAATGGTTGCAGAGAACTTGCTACCTGCTTGACCTGGGTTCATACCCTAGTGACCTGGCCTGCCAAAGTGTCCACAAGCAAGGCATTCAGTCTCATTGTTCCAGCTGGACCGGTGTTTGACCTCATGGTTTGAGTCAGTAAATGGTTATTTGAACATGAGCGCATTGAAGTATGAAGTTAATGTTATATTATATCATATATAATCCATAAGCTGTTTAATATGCTTATTATACGTTCACAAAGTAACCTAACCACACTGGCACTCAGTATAGAGACCATTTTTGAAAGCCCATGTATTTCCACTAGATCCAGATATTTATTTGGATCTTCACCAAATTGCCCACACTCAAATATCACTCCCCTAAATGGGTTTTTTCATCAAGATCCAATAATTATTTTCAAAGAAATCTAGGATAATGTTGAAAATGTCCCTTTCTCACAAGGTCAGCCAAATTGAATGGATTCTTCCCTGATACATAACGTATCCATCAATAGATCTGTCAAGTAGATTTTGTGTAATCACACTTACAAACAAATGGACACGGGTGAAAACACAAGTACATAACCTCTTTCGTAAAGGTAATAAAGTCATAATAATAAACATGCATAAGCACAGTATTAGTATGCAGTGCAAGGAAAGACTTTATTGAAACAATTCATGTAAAACAACTCCGAAATGGAACACCACCTAAACTGCTTCATTTTCTCCTTATGGCAACTTTTACAGCATATTCAGAACTCTTTCATAGAAAAAGAAATATATTTAACAACTTAAACTACATAATTACATAGCAAAGATATCAGTGGAAATGTTAAGGCACTTGATCACCAGAAAAGGCCACGATTAGAAATGCTTCACTCGTTTGGTTCTTTAGTTAGCAGGACATACATAACAAACAAAAATGAACTTTTGATATGGCAGTAAAGACTTAAATGAAGATGGAGGTAAAGAGTACACAAGAAAAAAAATTATACTTCCAAACTATTGCTCGAAGGAACAGACAGAGAGAACAATGACATTTGGTCCAACAAGTTAAAGAAGTGCTCCTTAAATTACGTCTGTAAATAATCAGGGATATGAGATGTATAAATTATTAACATTTAGGAGACATGAAACACTGTATGACCAGTAGATGGCAGTATAGATTATAAAAAAGGCTAACCTGCAGGAAATCATCATACTGAAGAGTCTGTCTCTGAAAAGTAAACTTTACCCCCTTTGACAGTATTTACTTGTGACTTTGGTTTACTGGAAAACAGACGTGGGATGTGAGTGGCGGGTGAAGCAGAACTAAAACTGAAATAGAATGAGAAACCAGCGCGACATCTGGATTTTAACCAGGAGGTTAAAAAAGTTTCTGAAATGTGTTTGAATACGTCCTTCTACTGAGGACCTGTGGTTTGGATATGTAAGATTAAGAGCTAGTTTAATTGGAAAAAAAGGAGGAGAAAAGGATGAGGTTATTTAAAAAAAAATATATACAAAAATAGTCCTCCATAATTTCACTTTGCAACTAAAATAAATAAAGCCAGCGTTGAAGAGACATTTTCTTTGTCGGCCAGCTTACATTGTTATAAACAGGCCTTTAGCTGAATATACAAAGGTTTTTTCACAGAGCTTTAGAAGAGGGAGACATCCACCATCCGAATATTCCTTCATCAGGATGGAAGAGTGTGTTTGTGTAACTCATTTGTGTCAGAGTGGGACTCTGCTTGTATTTAATTGAGCAGAAACGCACTGTCCAGCTGTGTGCATACAGTAGCTTCTTTGAGAGGTTATTGTTGTTGGTCTCTGTCAACTGCTCCAGTCATTTCTCTCCCCCCCCCCAAAAAAAGCAAGGCACAAAAGAGTTGTTTGGCAAAGACACATTATAGTTGTTGATATGTCATTTTCCCAGAAAGTTGAACGAGACTTTTCGAACAACTTGCTCCATCTGTCCCTCTGCAAAGGTTTTGGTCTCATTTGAAAACCTGAGTTTGTTTCCGTTTCAGCTGGAAGGTCTGGATCCCCCCCCCACTCCCCATCTGAGACAGCCTCACTCGTCATCACATAAACTGAGGTCCAGTGTTGCTGTGTTTACTTTGAACAGAGTGGGTGGGGGAAGCATCTCTCTTCTTCGCCCCGTCCGGAAACAAACGCTAGGTCTCCTCGTCCCATAGACACAGCTGCTTCTGGGGAACGTAGTAGGTGAAGTGGTAGCCCTTGCTGCAGCTCTTTATGCCACACTTGTAGGTGCTGCCTCTGCCCGTGGTGTCCCGGCTGCGGCAGTACTTCAGCAGACACGGGTACCACTCCAGGCGCAGGCTGTACGTGCAGACACAGGGCTGCCACAAGTCTTTAGTGGAGTGACAGGCCTGTAAGCTGGGCGCCTCCGTCGTCACGGGCAGGACCTCGAATATGGAGGCATCCACGCCTAGGACACAGACAGGAGCATGGGCGTTATTATCAGAGGGTGCAGAGTTATACACAAAAAACATGTTATCATACAGCTGAGTGAATCATTCCCTCTCACTGAACTGGAGAGGGTAAACAAAGTGGCCAAAAGGAGGGAGACAGTGCTGTGATTTGGAAGCTTTGTTATGCAAAGGAGACGCGACTGTGATTCTCTTTGCAGATACCAGTTCACCGCTTGTTTAATGCAAAAGAGAGCTTTGTGAGCCATGACGATCAACATTGTTCCCTGTACAACAGTGCTGTCAGGGGACAATGGTGCTGTCGTATGGATTCTCCTCAGCTCAGACAATTTGGACTTCATTGCCATTAAGATGCAGGATCTCACTGGATTCCACTAGAAGGCCTTTGCTAGATAAGACTTTATTACTGTGTTTTAAATTCAGGGAAGCGGGAATGTGGACAGACAGCTTGGAGGAATGAACATAATGTACCTATTCAGGTTTTCTAAAGTAAAAGAACAGACTTAAGCTGCTTTCAGACACGCACTGAAGTCCACACATTTTCCTCAAATTTTTTGTAGGGGCTGCATGATGGACACAAAATGTCAGCAGCTCCAGACTCTCTCTGGAACTTTTCCTGGCAACAAGTTTGTAGCGAGTGGGCGTGTGGACGGTTTTTTAAATAGGCTATAGACGAATCACAAACAAATTTAAACAATTCGAATATCTTTACACTTGAGATGCAAGACCCTTGAGACCCGAAGGAGTTCTTTTTCTCCAGTTTAGAAACCTACACCAACATAAACATTCCACCTCTGCTTGTGACAATATGTTTACATATAACCGCAATCCCTGCATCACTACTATTCACATATTGGACGCTATCAAAGATGTCAACTTGGAAAGATATCAAGATCCGAGAGCTTTTGATAATAAGGGCTAACAACGGTGTCAATATTAAAAAAATATAAAAAAGGCATGATTTCAGCGGTGGAATTTATACGTCACTTCCTGCCTCCTTCATTCTCTTCCCGGACACCGGCCTCCCCCTGAATGTTCTGGACATATCCTTGTTATTGTGAACACGTCTGACCAGCACAATCTCCTGCTGTGTTCTTCTTATGTGAATTTTCCAGAGTTCAATCTCTAAAAACAGCCATGTGTAGGGTGAAGTTGTAGCCATAGCACTTAAGAAAAACAGAGATAAACTGTGGAGTCATATCAATGACATGAGGACAGAGGTGTTGAGGAGATACGGATGACAGGGACAGTGTGGGGGGGATAAAGACAGTCAGTAGAGATAAGGGGGGACGGCGACGGCAGAGAAGAGATAAACCAACAGAATAACTTGTTGCTTAATCCACCTCTAAAACATTTCAATAATAAAACAAGGGCACGATGACCACTGACCTTTGTCCAGCCAGTGTTTGACATCGGACTCCCGGGTGTAGACGGCCTCCCGGGCCTCGCTGCACATGTTGTGGATGTGGGAGCTGAGCTGCAGGGCCCGGCTGAGGTTCACGGCCACGCTCATGGTCAGCTGCTCCAGTCCTCTCCGCTCCTCTGCCAGGCGAATGGCATGAGGATTTTTCTGAGCAGACAGAGCAGAAGGATAATGAATGTTTTAATGTGATCGTTCAACTGATGAGAATAACACGGCTGAAAATGTCGCCTCCAATGTTGTACCTGTCTGAGCCGGGCCATGGACTCGCTGGGGATGATCTCATTGCGGTTGAGGCGAGAGATGAAGCACAGCGCCTGGTACTGGTTCTGCCCTCTTTCCAGCTCGCCGAGGATCAGCGCCCGGAATATCTTCACATCCTGCAAGACATGGCAAGATGATAAGTCTGGCTTGCCGAGCGGATACACAGAAAGTTCCCACTCGACATTGAAGTGGTGCGAGAGGCGAGGCTGTCATAACCTCCTGTTTATACGCGCACAGGCTCATTACAGATTAGAACAAATAGTCTTTCCATTCTGGTACTTGATGCAGCACTTTTTCCAGACACACAAAGTAATTCAATACGGGGGGAGTTCAAAGATGCTCAAACAACCATCTGCTCAAAGTAAAGGGGAGTTTATGTTCTCTCCAGCTGTAGAGTTTCATCTGACAGTTTGTTGATACTTTTTATTGTCTGTACGCCTGTGAGACGTCGCTCCGGTCATGCTCTGGTTACTTTTGCTGTCAAATTAAGGCTCATGGGCCCGTTTCATGGCAAACTTATCCGAGATTCTCGCATGCCGTCATAGTTATTTGACCGCTCTGTTTTATGTGGAGCCGTAGAAATAGGAAAACGTTGATAGCGGAGACCTCGCGCTCACACACGCACACAAAAACCTTGTTGCTGTTGGCAAATGTGAGATCTGGCGCCGAACCAAAGGCCATAAAGAGTTCCGTAAGAGGGCAGGCAAAGCATGATGGGAAGCTCCAGCGGAGGGGAGAGCAGAGCAGAGCAGAGCAGACCTGTCTCCCTATTCACCAGACACCACCCCTCGGCTTCAGCTTCCAAGACAGGCGCACACACAGTCCCAAACACCCCTCCTCCGCTTTTCACACACCCGTCCGAAGCAAACAGGCTTCGGAGGAGGAGTGGTACCGAGGCTGTCACTCCCCGAGCGGGAGGAACCCTGTGGATAAAATGGGAGCAGAGATAACCCCATGGAGTCCTCCCCGAGCTTGATGGTCCCACCGCCTGCCTGCAGGAATGTACGCACTGGCAGGAGAGCAATGCAACCTGCCGAAAAAGTGTTTACGCTCTACTCTGTGGGATCGCCGGTTCCCCCCCCCCGCCCCCTCCCGAGTGCCACTTCTATCTGTGAAAAGAGTTTCTGGCAGGCGTACAACACAAGCACGGCTGTTACACAAGACAATCATGCGATGCTATTTGACCTTTGGAAAGCAAATCACTGAGCAAATATTGATTCACAGGCTTTGCGAGATATTAACTTCGGATCACCACCTACCCCCCCCTCCTCCCTCCAACAGATCTCTGTGAGCCGCTTTATGAAAAACCCATAGACTCAAAGGAACCCAAAAAGTAGAAATTAAGTAGCGCACATGTTGCCATGCTGTGATAATAACCCCCTTACTCTTGTTGTTTTCTTTAACAGAGAGAACAAAGTCTGACTGATTAAAGAGAATGTCAGGACCAGAGGAGGCACTGATATATCATCGTGAACGGAGACGGGCAAGAGTGCCATTTCCCCTCAAGTGAAGGGAGACGCGGAGGCCACGGCTTCCAGACCTCCCATATTGCAGACACATGGCGCTGCACTGGGATGCTGTGTTTGTAGGCAGCGAGAGAGAGAGAGAGAGAGAGAGAAGGGGGAAGGCATTCGTCTCAGCCACATGGATCTGCCCCAGGGCTCTCTGGGTAATTACAGAGAGGCAGGGTACAACCCCACCGACTCCTCTTCTTTGGAACTTTGCTTAAGACTAAAGTGTGGACGCCGAGATCTCCTCCTCCTCCTCCTCCACTGGTGTCATTATGTGTCCAGATTAATGATTGTCTACTTCTGCTGCCACGCAATTGGATTTAGGCCAAAAAGGCGAGGGGAGGGCACCGGTGCAAACTGTGGCCACAACATTTGCTGATGCAACTTAACCCGACACCATCTGTACACAATGGGACAACTTGCGGGGATAGTTGTTTTTTTTAGGCTTTTCATGCAGAGTAAGAAGAGACAATCAACACCACTCTTTTGTTTCTATGCTAAATATGAGGCTACAGTCGTCAGACGATGGCTTAAATGGCTAAAAAAACTAAAGCAGCGTTGGTATCCCGGCAGTTTAGGTGCAGCTGAGATAATAATCAGCCCGGCTTCTGCCAGCCAATAGAGTAATAACAATGACATCATCTGCCACATCTCTGTTCCAGACAGAAACTGCTGGATTCAACCGTTTGTTTGGACAAGACCAGACTCACTGCCTGAAAACCAGCACTGCCACATGCACATGCTGACTGGCTGGTGGAGACACACACTCAGAGTGTGATGGAAGAAAAATGTGGTAAAACGAGTGAAATGTGAACTGCTGTTCTGATGACAGGCAGCATCCAAACAAGTCAGAGCCTAATGCAAAGTATTGATGAGGAGATACGGATATCAATGCCACCATCTTGCAGAGGGGGTGGAGCCCTGGCAGCGAGGTCCCACTGATCGGCCAATCACGAGTCAGTCCCAGCTGTCAATCGTGTATCTTTAGAATCAAATAACTAATCTTAACCAAACTTACTGTAAAGATGATGTGTACTTTGACTTTTTGGTTCATGGCCGGTCCACTAACATGCGATTGAGATGCTTTGGCTTCACTTTCTGTCATCTATCTTTCTATTCAGGCCATGGGCAGAGCAGAAGTGGATAGCATACCATTTCCTGTCGTGGCAGAACCTTTGCACTCTATATAAAGATTGAGTCAAATGTTGCTCGTATAAAAACAACCCGCAGATTATTTAAATGCTGGCGATGAATCTAAATAGAAAAACAAAACTGCAACTCAACAGTCAACTCAACCTGCCAGAGATTCGAAACTGAAGGGTAAGTCCAATTAAATTCAGAAGTACTGCTTAAAGAAGTGGTTGTTCCTATATCAGGGAAGTGAGTCACCACCTAAAAGTGCATTTCCTCAGGCCTACATTAAATGAAAGGTTTGCAGACCAGCATTTAGAGAAAATCATCAGGTACGGACATTAAGAATTAAAAGAGTGACATTTCCCTCTTCTTGAAAGAGAGGGGCAATACCATAATCAAAGGGCAGCGTTGCCTTGAGTTTCTTCCCCACCAGAGCCGCGTAAATGTCAGCACGGCTATAAATAATCCACACAAGTACAGATTCCTCAGCATTGCTCCTTGACACCGGGGACTTAATGCATTTGTAGACAAACTACCGCTGGCCAACAGCCAAACACAAGTCTGTATTCATGCAACCTGACATGTGGGTCATACTAAGACCTGTTGAACAGGAGGTAGGCGGGGGCCTGTTACGTTTGTGGCTACCTTTGGTTGGCCAGATTATTTAATGAGGTGCACAAAAGCCTATTCAGACACTCAAAGGGTGCCATTTACAGAGAACATTCTCCGGCACTGTAGTTGTAACCCACCTGGCCCAAGTGCAGTCTCTTTACGGAGCATGTACCTGGTTTACTGGCTCTTAGAATCAGAGCTGTGTGAAGCTCATATACTGGAAGAAAAATAAACCCATTTTTCTACCAGGCTTCTGTGGCTGAGAGCCGTTCAAATGTCACAGTGAAATACTACAAGACATAAAACGTTAACTTTGGATTTTTCATACAAACTGTGCCACCTCACACTTGCATGCATGGATGGACTTTTGAACTCACAGAGAGACATGCACACACACTGGGACAGAGCCCCTTCCACCGACCCACCCCCACAACCCACACACACACAGTGTACCAGTAGCTATCCCCCTGTGCAGCAAATTCTTCCTGTTTTCCAATCCCCTCTAAGACCCTGTATGTTGATAAGGCTGATGGCTAGCTGCTGGTCAGCCATGCTCTGAGTCATTTGAAATCATAGTGGGTCTCAATGGGTATGTGCAATGGTCGGAAATTACCTTTTGAAGTAATTGTTTAGTGCTGAAATCATAAAGGGATGGATTTATAAAAATACAAAATAAAAATGTAATCGTATTGTTTTTCCTTTTTTTTTAAAGTCCCTTTCCTAATCCGTGGTTACTGCAAAAGCCATTTTCAGACTTGACCTAGAACATTTCCAGAAGATAGGGTCTGGGTATTTTCTGGAGTTTGTTTTTCACATAAAGAGTGAGGAGATTGTCCTGGTGAGGAAAATGTCTGGAACTTTCAGGTGACGGGTGGTGTCTGGGTAGAGCACGCAGGAGGCAGGACATGTCATAGACATCCTGCTGTGGAAATCACGTGTTTTTGTTTACAGTACATTGACACTGGCATTGGCGCTTATCACCAAAAGCCCTTGAATTACATTCTGTCCCCAAATAACTTCTTGTCGGCACTTCTATAACATCCTGTTACATTTGGTTTTGTGTTTGTTGCATGTTACAAACGACATCATCAAGCCGACCCTGCTCCCTAATTGTACCGGACATTTTTTGCTGATGTATTCTCACATGGGCTCACTGGGACGTTTTACTCTGGGGCTGACAGGAAAAGTTCCATAACATAATTCTGCGTTCTCACGTACAGATGCTTTGGAAAATGGAAGTTGAACATAAAAGCTCATAGAATCCAGTTGATCCAATAATCTTGTATTTGTAGTAAGATACCAGATGAAACCTCATATTGACTTTTCAGACCACCCAACCTCACTAAATGGTTCTGACTTCGTTCTAAAAACAACATATGGATTTACCATATTTTGGGATGGGTGGGATATTTGCCGTGGTGGATGAGCGGAGCGCGGTGGGAAAGCACAGGTGTAGGCAGGGATTAAGGAACACGCTGGGGTAGAGAGAGGGGTGGAGAGGGCGAGACAGACAAAAGGAGCGGGAGAAAAGCTGCTGCGCGAAGAAATGCTTGAGTTGAAGCTAATTACAGAGGCTCCGAAGGCAGGAATGTGGAGTCACATCTTGAGCTGGTCACACCTGGCTGTCCAAAGAGTGAACCAATTAGTACAGTGGCAGTGAATGGACAATGCAAACACGGGAGGCCACAGAAAGAAAGGAGTTCCCCCTGGCTATTTACTTGGCAACATTGGGAGGTAACTTACTTTGCCTACTGCTGGAGTTTTAATACTCGAGTGTTATACATGAACTCAGGAGTCGAAACATAAAAACCGCACCAGCAGCTTTCAATAAATCTTCCAAATGCTTCAACCCTGTGTAAAATATGTGCAGGCCACACTGAGGGAACCATTTCTTCACATAGAATCTGGATACAATTATCCAGACACCCAAACTGTTTATGGAGACATTGCATTCAGGAAATGAGAGACAAACAGCGAGTGCTAACAGGGAAGGAAATGAGGCAGAAAGATAAGGGGAAAAAACAATAGAGACAGCTACACTCCCATTCTGCCTCTAACCATTGACCTGCAGCTTTCATATCCTGCGGCTGGACAAACACCAACAGCTGTTTTAAAGCAAAGGAATATTAAAACCATGGAAGAATTCAAAATATAAATAAGAAATATTTTTGGGGAAAAGAAGATATATGAATAATGCTCTATTTTCAAAGCCTACTATGCAAATATGATATATAAATAAATTCATATATGCATACTGTACTTTTTCGTCACCGGACATTTTTGCTTCTACCAATAATTTTCCATTATATTTGGAAAATGTGAATATCAGATGTTTCTTTTATAGAAACATTTTATTCTACTTTTACACTGTTCTATAAAAGCACTTTTTAAACTTACAGTCTTAACGTTTACTGTAGGAATTCTATTTTATGGCTGGAAAAGTGACACAAGAGCAGTTTATTTGACATAGAAACAGGGGTGGCGTAATACTGTCACTGACTTTAAACTTTAGCCATAGAACTGAACTGTCACTGAGGTTGCAGAGTCTAGTTAAACACAGTACCTCTGTGTAAAGTAGCCAAAAAGGACAGAGCCAGGGACAGATTTGACTAAAGTGCACTTCAGGACACTGTGCAGGGATCAAAACGGGAGATCTGGCAGAGCAAACCCTTTGTTAGCTTTTTGTTGCCAACTGTGATCTTCAAACCTCTGACTGATCGCAACTATGCACAGTGCAAGCCACGACTGCCGTCTGCTTATCCATCAAAGGATGTGAGTGCAGCTCGGTGCACTCAACTGTCGCTGATCACTGGAGGAAAGAAATAAAAAGGATCTGAACGTGTGAATGATAGCTGTTCCTGTCTCCCCCTGCGTCACCGTGGGAATGGGAAGCCCTTTTCTTTATCAGCGGCATTACATACGAACATCTGGCCTGTACGGTGGGGGGAGGATCACGGATAAAGACATCAACCGAGGCCACCAGAGGGCAAAGGGGCCCATGTGGGGCCTTGAAGGGCCACAACAAGGCCACAGAAGAGGCTTTTTTTTAACTGGGATTCAGAGTCAACCGGAACAAAGGAGGGTTAGGAGAAAGATATAAGAGGGTCCATCTTTGGAAAGGTAAACGCCGGCTTGCACATATTGGAACGACAATGCATGGGGTAAACAGAAATGAAATAATATGAACCCCAAATCTGTAATAAGTTAATTTAATATATAAACTAAAAGGGAACAGAGTGTGTATATTAAAGCCATGGTCCAACAGTTCTCTTATGAAACTACATTTAGATTCACTAGAACAAGATTTATATTTGGATAAACACACCTGACTTATTTTCATTAGGACCTATGAGTTATGCTCTGAGAAATCAACGGAAAAGTTGAAAATGCTAGCTCTCGCAATATTCCTGGATCTATCTAATTCTAAGTAATGAACTATTTTCTTGAAAAGTGAGAGCAGGGCAGTTTGTCTGAATCCCACATGTTGTTTTATCATTAACTTCTGTGGAGTTGTCTCTCTCCCACACAGAAAAGAGCCATCATCATGACAAGGGAGACTGAGCAGGAAGTAGAAGTCTTCTGAGTGGCCGCTAAACACAATTAACATCTTGAATATCTGAACGTTCATTGTGCTGACGGAGGAAGAAGTGAAACGCAATGTTAGAAGTTTCATTTTCAAATCACTATTGGGCCGAATTTATAACACAGATGAGTTCACTGACCGATTGTGACTCGCAGATGACTCACTGTAACCTTTCCCAAAAGTCATCATCTGCCCCCACAGTGTGTTACAACAACACATCCGGGAACAGGTCACACGTACCTGTAAAAAAAGTCTTTACAAGTTTGTGCAAGTGACAAAGTGGGATGGTGTTTCAGGATTTAGTGAGAGGCGAGGTGTGGCAGCCCCGAGGTGACTGCACCGACTTGTACCTGATGTAATGAGCCAGCGGGCAGGAATAAATACAATTAACTGTGGTTTCATTTCCCAGAAAACAAAAAATAACTGCCAAAAGGTCGCCCCCACACAGGACAGGGGACATAATGGTTACAGTTCAAGTTCCACTATCTATTAATTCCACAAATCTCTGTCAGCTGGTTTGTCTGTATGCGGCTCACGGATCTGGAGAATTGTTCATCTCATCGGCTTCACACTTGGGATGTGTATTGATAAGGGCCCAAGGATGAGCAGTGGCAAATTAGGTGTGATTTGGACAAGTGGACAAGCAATGCCCTTTGCGCAGTGGCGGTGACTCAGCTTCCTGGTTCTGTTGAGTACAGCAGTCGGCCTTTACTCGCTACAGCTCACTTTGTAAAGTTTCCGAAATAAAGCTGTATCCAGCATTACCATAGTCAAAGCAACCAGGCACGTTTAGAATGGCCCCTGCACTAGATACTACAATTCTGATGAGCGATGAAGTAAGTGAAGGCTGTGACAGACCTTAGAATGGTCACCTGCCAAAATGGGTCACAGATATTGTGTATCCCAAAGAGAGAGAGGCCTCCCACCTCCCATTATGCTTTTAACATAGCACATGAGGGTGTGTGAAGAATCTTCAGTTCATTCTAACAGCAAGCTCATTGTTGAGCGAATGACATAAAGCCGCTGTACTTTGAAGACAGTATACACATCAGGGTATACAGTTCAGCATGAGCTGATCGCTGGGCCCCAGGCCGCAACTCAATCCGCTTCCTAAAGGCTGAATTAACACAAGCGGCAGACGTGCTCATTCACATCATGGCGCCATTGTTTACAAAATTCAGACCCATTTAATGTGATAGTGTGACATAGTCGAGTGACTTCCCGACATCTGTTACTCCCTTGACCCAGCACAGCAAGAGGTCGCTCATGCAGTGTCAACACTGACAGACACATTTACAACTTTCATGCCGAGAACAAACTCTCCAGAACTTCAAATGTTTTTTTTTGTTGTATATTACAAGCTTTTTTTAAACTGATCTGATTTTTTTATGTGATCAGTTGTCTAAAGCGTCTATACCGTTTTTCAGTCCAAATTTTCCAGATATTTTCCAGAGCAGATTGTCTCATCAGATGCGTTCACAACTACAGGAACCTTTTGGGAGCATATAGGCGATAGCTGGTGTCTGGGTGATGCAGAAGGCATGACAGAACTTACATATGTAGAGTCGCAGGGGAAATCTCTCACATCGAAGATGGTGGGAAGAGATACTGACTCAGCCATAACATTTATTTTTGTGGTGACAAGAAATTCTACAGGGAAATGATGGTTTTGCAAGTGTCGCACGTTGGAAACGCCATCAACACGCCCTCTCACTCGCTATGAATTTTCCTGAGGTATTCCCACATGGAATACCTCAGCAACTGACTCGATCATTTGTACTCTCAGATACAGCCACATGTTGTCTCAAAGCAGACAACATCCAACTTCAAACTTTAACCACTGACGCATATCTTTGATGACAGCAGACTGTTTGAACATGATCTGACAACACCAGTGTATATAGAAAGCTTGAATAGCCTTTTCAAATCCTTCCACACTATTGGGACCAAAGGGTTACTTGTATATTTTCAAAGGACACAAAACTGTTCCAACAGTGCTCTCAGACGTTCTATTATATACTGTACCCAAGGTGCATGAAGGATGTGCACCATTTCCTCCCCGAAATGAGACCTTCTTCAAGTGTGAACTCAGCCGAGGAAAGGGCCTGTGTGAAGTCACTCGCATTCCTGCATTGATCAAACCCACTAGTCGGACATGAAAGTCAGACACACAGAGAACTCCTGACAAAGGCCCTACATCTGGAACGACCCAAAACAGCCTCTCCAAATATGTGAGACATTTCCCTGGGATTAATCTCCGAGACATGGTTTATGTTCAGCTCAAGGTCTGTGACTGTGTTGGACCAGAAATTGTTGCAGTGGTTGCCGAACAAAAAAAAACAGATCAGCAAATAACAAATAACTGTCAGTAGGAGGTTACAACAGTGCATCTGCATTCACATGTGTTGTGTGTGCCACAGCCTGTTGTCACAAAGATTGCTGCAATCTCACATAATTGAGAGAAGATTCAGCTGTAAATACTCGACTGTGACACCGGATAGGAGGAGAGTTAAACTACTCAAAAGAATGTGCCGGATGTAGCGTTGATAGCTTGCGGTCTCTCAATCAAAGCAGTGACAAAATTCCTTGTTTAAGGACATTGTGAAGCAGCATGGGATCATGGGGGTTGTGGTCTCAACCAACATTGCTGGGGGGAAATCGACCCTATGGTCATATCATGTTCATGGATGAGGTCATGTGTTAAAGTTGTATTCACATTACGCATCAAATGGTAATGACTAATCCGGATCTGGTACGAGTGACTAATAAAAACAGTAGATTGGCTGACTGGAAAAAATGGATTTTACATTCGTCATGGATCTTTGCCCCAATAGTTAAAGCAGAGACGGATAAATAAAAGATAAAGTAGATATGATGCAAATTAAAAGATGTCAAAAATTTACTGTTCCGTTACCTCAAAGAAAATTGTGGACTACTCCCGGTTTTAACCTTGTTGGAAATATGTTTGTAACCTGCAAATGCTCCTGGACAATAATCAAAAATTATAATGTGACAGCTCTTCAGTGGTTTCAAAGTAATTCTCATTTGTTACTTACATGATTTTAACTCAGCAAGACACTGAGGTGTCGAGAGTAAGCTGAACCACATTATCTTTTCCATATGTCTACATGCCATCACAGCTAACGTAACCGTCCTGGAATCACAGTGCGGCTGATTCTCACAGTGATTCATTGCTTGGACAAGGTTGACTAAACTTCCTTCTCACATCCAGCAGAGCACTCCACCGGTCTCTAATGGCTAGAACATTTAACCATCACCTCTCTGCCACGTAGTCACAAAGCACAGAGGAGCGAGAGGCTGGCTGTCGGATGATTATCCCTAAACTCTTTCTTTGGAAATGATACTGATAAAGATGGTAGACTTTCAAGAAAAAAGTGGAAAAGCTTGCTGATCAGTTACATTCACTTATCCCAAGTAACAAAAGAAGATTTGTACCAGTAGGCTAGAGAATCCACCTTTGGCTGTGAGGTTCATTATAATTGCTCCAGTGTTCAACATCACTGTTAAAGCGCTCTTCTTCCCACATGCGTTCATCTGGTCTGTATATTCATGGCAGCTGGAAGTGACAGCTCATCCAACTTTCCATAAATTGTGGAGATACTGCACAAGAGCTGAATAAAAACCACATGCAGGAGAACTGAGGGGAGAGCAGTGAGGAGCAGGCAGGAGACGCAGAGGGGGACAGAGGGAGAAAGAGAAGGAGGGGGCCAGGAGGGCGACCTACAACTGGAGCAGATAAATCAAGCAACGGAAAAGTAAAGTGATCTAAGAGGTTCTCGTTGGCTTTATACAAGTAAACAAAACCATATGTGCGCATGTAGCCTGAGTGTGTGTGTCCGTGTGCAAGCACGTGTGCATGCATCAAGGGACGCAGCAGCACTGGGTCGCCTGCACGACCAAACGAAGGCTCCCTGCTCACAGATCAGTGTACGTCTCTTTATATCGGTGTGTCACCAATGATTGGGGGTGATGGCCTCTTCTCTTTCAACTTTAAATTAGCTGTTTTGGTTGGTGAACCAGACGAGCGGATCAAAAAGGTCAGACATGCCCACTTAATCCTGGTAAATCTCCCCCTTCACATCTCGCCAGCCTGTCAGCTCCTGTGTGACAGCAACCATCACAGACACATGCCTCTGCTCTGTGAGCGCCACCCCTCCCCTCGTGCACAGCAGTTGTACTTTTCCCTCCAGCTCTGACATTTATGTGACGGAGTCGAGATGGTCAAAAGTGAACCAGTGTCATCTTCCCTAAAAAAAAACTAAAATGCAGTGCTGGGCAGGGAGGGACGCTTGATCAGCTCGTCTACTTTTAGAAGAATTCTAAATATGGCTGCTGGGTCTCCGCTCTAGGCTGGTCCCACAAGCGGCGGGTGTTTTAGGGCCGCTCTGTGGGCAACCACATCTGAGGAGCAGCAGCTGTCCTGACCTCTGTGAGACGCATGCTGGGATGGAAGACGATGAATGAAACCAAAGCCCTACTTGGGTTACACCATCTACTCCAGGACGTTTGGGGGTTTTCACAGTGGTGACCCTGCATCCTTTTCAACAATTAAGTAGGAACCACAAGGCAAGTGGGGTAATTTGATTAAAGCTTTGATGGTTTATAGATTTGGGGCTGATCTGATGTTGTAATCACAAATAAATGGTGTAGGAAAATACCTCAAGAAAAAGGAGAACAACTAGTAAACAAGTGGACCCATAACTCCAATTTGCCACAAATGAGTTTTTGGATTGTCAACCTTACATCTTGGTACACAACCTGGATTTACAGAGGTCTGGAGATTACGAACAAACTCCTGTATGATCCGGTTTTGTCCTGACTAGGACCAATCAGGTGAAAGGGAAGGTTGGGGCTCGTCGGGGCTCCCTGAAATGTCTCCAAGGTTTCTCAAGTGAAACAAGGAACAGGGTAATTTTGGATTTTGCCTAATTCTAAAAGTGACTAAATGTGGGTTGTTGCTACTCGGGCTTGCAAGCTGGGACTTGATAAACCCTTAGTGGGTCACCTGGTTGAGGGGATTAGATGTTGACCCCCCCCCACATGACCCCAGGAACATCACTGATGATGGACCCTGAGCACATTCTACAGATGTATCTTGCAGCCTGGAAAAGCTGAGTCTTTATCTACAGGATTAACTTCTTGTTTTATCTGAGGACCTCGTGGAGAACTAAGGGACCCCCTCAGTTATTATTTTGGGGAACCTGGAGTTGACTCAGATGCAACAAGTCCTGATTGAGGCAAATTAAAAATAGCATCGTCATCATATAATGTCAGAGTAACGCAGGGGGGAACTTGTTCGTGTGCGTAAAAGTGTGTAGTTTGAGTCGTCGCCACCTCTCACCTGTTTAAAGTCCGCCATAAAAGTGATGAGTGTCCCATCTCCCTGCTTGAACTCCACTGATATCAAGTCTCTCTCGCTGTCCGCCTCCAGCACCTCCTCGGTCACCAGTCCGTCCACGAGCCGGACGCGGACCCGCAGCTCCGACCCAAGTCCCACCGCGACCACCAGCACCAGGGCGCACAGACGCGTCAGTATCCGAACTGAAGCCGCAGACACGCAACTCGCACACATCCCCAAAGACGCACAACCCGACCCGACAGAGGAGAAAACCGAGGTGAAGTGCCCCAGATCTGCGTTCATTTCCCCGCAACTCTTCTCGGGGATTTGTCGTAAAAAGTCTTTCGCTTCACATTCAGAGCGGGGCTGTAGTTCGCAGGTCGCACCTCCATATGGCCTCCTCCTCCTCCTCCTCCTCCTCCTTCTCCTCCTCCTCCTGAGCGCAAGCACTTTCCAGAATTACATGGAAATCAGCACAACAGTCCCCCTCTCTGAAATCTCTGCTGTTTCACTTGCAGGAGCTGAGTTCACCTCCATTGAAAGTGTGTGTGTCCGGTGATAGGATCGTGCGCAATCCGGTTTTCCCCCCCGCGCGCTCCAGCGGCCGCCGACACTCGCACGTTGCTCCTCATTCTGCTTTCTGTTGATATTCACGTCTTCTTTTTATTCCTCCCTCGACACTTCATGCTCCCCCGTCACTTCCTACCCGTCGGTATCCCACCGCTTCCAAACTTTCTGGTGTGTGTGTGTGTGAGAGAGAGAGAGAGAGTGTAGGGATGGTAGTAAACTCTTAAAGCTATACCACCCCCTGAAAAGTCTGCCCTTCCCCCTAAAGGCCTCATGTGATCGCTCTGCAACCAGCAGCAGGCAGCACTGATTACATCCAACTATTATAACAAAGGTGAAGTTAGGAGTTGTTGCATCACTGTGGTTGGTCATGAAGGGCTTAACACAACAACACAAAACAAACACAACAGAGGAGAAAAAACAACAACACAAAAAAAATAAAAACAATGAACACAACAACAAACAACAAACAACAGATGAAAAATAACTTCAAAAACCCTACAGCAAACCACAAAATGCAACAAATTAAAAACAACACATCAAATAAAAACACAAATCAGAGAAACAGTAAAGACAACAACAAATCAGAAAACACAACAGCAAATCACACAAAACAACAAAGAAAAAAATACATCGTCAAACAGTAAATTACAACAGATCCTAAAACACAACAAATAACCCAGAACACAACAAATCACTAAACTTGACAGCAAATTACAAAACACAATATCAGATGAAGTAAAACAACCGCAAATTACAAATAATACTACAACAAATAAGAAAACACTGTTGTGTTATTTTTTTTGCCCTTTTCTTATGTGATTTGTTATATGTTTTGGGGATTTGGCATTTTTTTTTGATTTTGTGTTTTGTGATTCGTAGCTGTGTTTTTGGTTTTGATGTAATGACCACTTGGGGCTTCTTATTTTAAAATTGTTCACTCGTGTCATTGTATGATAATAGCACTGCATGAATTCTTCTAACTAGTCTTTTTGGGGGCATATCAAATATTATTGTTGTATATTTGGATTCCACAAGTGTGAATACACAAAATCTGCAGTGTAGGATGTTCTAGTGTTTTCCCTGTTATCTCTCTAACTAGTTTTATGAACAAAGTTGTGTAAAAACAAAGTAGAATGCCCCGATGTTTCTCAGCTGTTTATCTAATGGATCAATCTAATCTCTGACACTCTTTGTTTATGAGTTCAGTTGTGATAGCGGCCCTCTGAAATAAATCAGTCAGGTAATTATTACCTTTGAAGACGTGGGTGAATCACAGGTTTCAACTGAAGTTAAAAAAGAATTGTAGTCTCTCTTTTACTCTTTGGCACATGTTATTAAATTTTATGACGTCCTCAGGGGAAGAGCTTGACAAGCCTGAGGTGAGATCTGCTAAACAAAGAGAAGCTGCCTATCTGATGTTGGAGCCTCATTCAATGTTTGATTGCCATTGTGTGTATGTGTGTGTGTGTGTGTGTGTGTGTGTGTGGTGTGTGTGTGTGTGTGTGTGTGTGTGTGTGTGTGTGTGTGTGTGTGTGTTACATCCTTGCAGCACCTACAACCACCTGAGCATGGGGGTGTTATCTCTGCGTGGCTTGATGCACTGCATTCTGGGTGGGCCTCCCCCCCGGGCCGGTGACCCCCCCACCCCAACCCAACCTCCCCCCAATTGTGGCCGCACTCGAGTGCTGCTGAGACCAAAAGGTGGACGCTTCAGTGAAGGGGAAAACAAACAGAGAGGCCATAAAGCCGAGCAAACACGGTTAGCCGGGCCTGGCAAACCAAACCCGGGCCCTGGATCCCGTTAGAGTGCAGGAGAGGAGGTCAGGCAAACACACCTCTTTGTCAGGCCGCGGGGATTCTGCGGCTACATCTCAGTTAGAGCGGTTTAAGTAGCCTCAGGCCAAACCTGGACCCATAGATCAGGACACAGGACACATGTCAAATCGGACATTTCACTAAACCTTGTGAAAGACAACCCAACATGCAGCGTCTCCCCTCGTTCAGATGATCAGGAGTCATTTTGATCCCTTGCTTGCTTGTTGCACTTGTCATGTTGTATTTATAGGCAGAAGTCCAAAGTGCAGTGTCTCTGTGAGGCTGTTTGCCTGCAGCGATAAAGACAGACAGTGCAAAGCTACAGTTACTGAAGGGAAGTTGTCCTGCAGTAATAACAGAGACAATGAGGAAGGCTGGGTGAACCAGGTCAGTGCTTCACCTCGGTGGTCTGGTATGATACAATGGGCCCGAGAAGACAAAAAGCAAATGTGAAAATCATACAAACACCCTGACTATGTTTTCTTATTGGTTTGTGATCTGCTTTCCACGCACGCTGATGTGTCCATACTGACGTGGATACATCCAAAATGTTCTAACCAATAAGCAACTTTCCAAAACTTTCCAAAAACTATTAATGCCGATAACAAAGCTTTTTCAAAACTTATGTGACTTGTAATTTGATCAGGGATAAAAAATATTTGCATTTTTTCTTGTGTGAACTCTAGGAAATGTCCAGGATATTTAGCCATTTTCTAGAGTCACAATTACTTTTTGGGGAACCCTGGGAACCTTTCCATTGTCGTTTTTGCAAGTTGCAACACGTTTCTGTATTTGGATGTGTTGTGACCTTTTGCAACGTGTGTTTTTTCAAAATTGACAAAGTATTTTCCTTAATTTGCTCATGTTTTGTCTCACTTGGATGTGTTTTCTTAATTTGTTGTGCGTTCAGCTCTCTCTGTCACTGTAGACACCCCTCACCTCATCCTCCCCTTCCAAACATGAAAGAGAACCTGTGGTGGCCCGCTCCCGATGTAAATGTATTGTTTATATATTTAGATAGAAAGGGCCCATTCTAGGGTAAAGAAAACATTTTTTTTTACATTAAGATGAAAAGTTAAACATCACTAGGATTACTGTATTTCATATTAAATGTCTGCCAGTAGATCCTTTTCACCTTTAAGACAACATCTAAGAACTTCAAAGTTCCTTATTTTGTCATGAAAGCAGCTCAGATGATAGCCTCATTTGTTGATTAAATGAAATTCACAATGAATGTACTCGTTTGATTTCACTTTACTTTCGCTGTTTCCCGAATTACCGACTTTATCTTTGTTGTGAAAAGCTCAGATGTGCTTGAATATCCTCCTGATGGTTCCAGCTGAAATGGAGGGGAAGGTATTTGCATTCCTGAAGGCAGGAACCTGTGAAATAGACACCATCGCCTTCGGTCTGTCTCCTCTCGTCTCTCTACGTGATCCCCTTTTCATCCGATACACAGCTGGAAAAGTTTCCTTACCTAAACACATGGATTCTTGGCTTCCTCCTATAGTTGTGAAATAAGAAAAGCAATATACATCTCTTTGTTCAAACAGATGCGTTCACTCTTGAGCAATGATGTGATCATGTAGATAAAAGATTACGAGCTTTATGTTTATATTTACACAGCTCACTGACTATTTAGTTCTCGATCCACATTGAATCACAGCTGAAATGAATGGTTAAGATGCTATTGGACAATATGGGATTTAATGTGGGTGACATGGCCGTGAAATAATCCTCAACTGCTACAGACACACTCACACGTCCACTTCCATTTGGCTTTGGCCACAGCCGAGGTGCTAAAACTGCATTCCACTCCTGTGTGTGTGCACATATGCGTGGAATTGCACAAGTCATCTCCTAAATGCAGTAGCGTGGATTAGGAGCATGTTCCCACAACTGGAGCACTCTGCTTTCATAGCAGGGCGTGAAAACTCCCGATAGAGAAAGACAATATTTGCATTGTGAGTTGATCGCCATCACAGGCGGCCTCACAGTAACACCGCTAATACTCCCTGCATGGCCGTGATATTTTGCTCCATAATGGTTTGCTTGCACAGAGTAATCAGAAAGCAATGAGCTGATGGGGTTTCACTGCAGAGAGAGCCAAGGTCCTGGGATTGATCTGTCGTTGATCTCTCCTCCAGACAGATGCCGAAGGTGTTTGTGTAACTTTGTGTGTGTAAGTGCTGCTCTTTGAGAATGTGAACTGCATTTATATAAGGATTGCAGGAGCTGTAATCTCGCTGCTCTCTGCTCTTCCTGTGATATTCTCATGTCGGTTTACACCCCTCCTTTTCTTCCCTCGGTTGAACTGCTTTGCCGACAGTGTGTCGGGGCAGCAGCCAGTCGCTCGGTGAGCTCCCTGCATGTCGGCCGCCTTAAGGTATCCTCTTACATGTGTGGGGCTCCGGGGCCACTGTAACTCTTGTGGAACACAGGCTCACATGGAGGAAAAGAGAGAGGAAGAAGGCTGGAGGACGGTGGGGGAGACAATTAAGAAACCAGAGGGAAGGGAAGGGAAGCTACTGAAAATTCATGGTACTTAAAAGAGAAGTAGAGAGAAGAAGAAGAAGAAGAAGAAGAAGAAGAAGAAGAAGAAGAAGAAGAAGAAGAAGAAGAAGAAGAAGAAGAAGAAGAAGGAAAATAATGGTAGCAATTTTGACAGTATGTGGATAACCAAAGGATGCCTTACACATTATTTAAAAGGAAACTGGATGGTTTTAAAAGAAATAAGAGACTTTGGAAAAGTAGTAAAATCTAATAGGTACATTGAAGTACTTCTCTTTCATGCTATGTCATACATCTCATATTTTTACAAACCTTGGTTACTAGTTATACTAACAGCATGAAATTGTTCAATTTAGCTTGGTGATTTAAAGAAACTTAGTAACAGATCGATCACGATGAACCAAATTCTTATAGGTCTCTTATTTTGCAGAATATCTTGTTTTGACTCATGTTTCAGTAAATTCAATTCAACTTTATTGTGAAAACCCAAATTACTCACCCTTCAGGCAGGAAAGCTTGAACGAGGGTTTAATATGAACATACTTCCAGCGTCACTGCAGGTGTAACCATCACACACTTATTACTCTGCACTTTATCCTTAAGATCACTTATTTCGGTCTCGCCATGCCGTCCACATAACTTTTGTGCTCATATGCATGAACTTTAGTAATATAAATGTATTATAACACATTAAAACCACAACAGAAACACAACTCAACACACTCCACATTCAAACATACATTGATTATTATATTATTATATTATCCCACACATAACATGTCATAATAAAATGTTTTACAATAAAAAAAGTGCATTTAAGTGGCTCTTGCATTTGTTATTCACTAGTAAATCAGTTTAAATAATCTTATAATAGTCTTAATAGTATAAGATTAACTTTCAATTGTTTTTGTGCATTGCTCCTGATACTTTAACAGACTCTGTGTGCACAGTGAAGTGTTACTTTTTGCTACCTTTACTTAAATGAAGGATCTGAACACTCCAGCACTGGACATTCCTCAGGTTCTCCTCTTCAACCATCTATGATACAATAAAATCCCAAATACTCAGAGAACAGGTCTTAGTTTGCAGTTAGATTCGGACAGAACTTATCATTTATTTACAAATGTTTGAATAAGGTTTAATGATTCAACATGATTTAGAATGAGGCAGTTGCAAGGGTCAACAAAGTGATCACTTAAACCTCTGTCTTTCCAAGAAAAAACCTCACACCCCCTCAACAGATTCTGCTTGTCACCCAGTAACCTGCATGACAAAACAGTTCCATGGAAATTCCCATAAAGTTAATGACAGAGAGATCAGGAGAATGGAAGAAAGAGTGGGAGAGATGCAGAAAGGGGCTCTTGTGAATTGTGAAAATAAATAAACATGTTTGGGCTCATAGCTCAGAGCATTAAACCCCACAGTGAGAATGTTTCCTGGCAGCGTCCCAGGAGGAGATGAAAGACAATCCCACTTTAAACACAGTCGTAGGAATATATCATTTATCTTTCCTCCATTAAAGTCAAAGCTGTAATAACCTAATAGCTGAGGGAGAGTCCCCTCCCTCTTTCTTTCTAGACGGTACAAATACAAATACCTGTAACATCTACTGTATAACACTGTGAGGTAATTACAGAGGAGTAGAAGTACGCCCCATACTACCTGTGTGTACACATCAGGTAAACCTCCACCAAACCCCTTTACAAACAGAGATACACTCATTTTCCAGAGCTCTTACTGAAAATTAAAGTGCTCTTGTCGTTGGCGCTGACACGTGAAGCTTCAAGTTAGATGCTGCTCGGCCAAGATCCTCCAGCATCCATCCCTGCATCGGATGGCGTTGATTTAATTCTTGGTTCTGAGGGAGAACATGACTCACAAAACATCTGTTCAGGATTCACGGAACATCTCCCCAGTACATTTAATTAATCCAACTTTTGGTCTGCAAGATGGGAGGGGGGGAGGCTTTTAATAAGGTTGCTGGGAGCCACACGGAGTTGAATCACAAATCGCAGTACTTCCTGTGAGTAAAGCTGTGGTTTGCACATACTGTATTTTCAGATGGTCCCATAGCTGTTTTCAGTGTGTGTGACCCAATTAAACCATATATAGTGCTTGTCGTACATTTTTGTCAACTGATTGAAAAGACATTAAAGATACTGTGCCAGTCAGCAGCTCAAGTCATATTCACAATGGTTCATAAAGCTTGCACACTAATAACAGTGCTGGTCTTCCGCCTTAAGTGATCCCACTTTTTTCCAGAAATGAAGCTTGACAGCCAACACAAATATGCACATGTACCGAGTTTGTATCACTTACTCGCTCAAGGCCTTTTCCAGCAAAATAATAACAGGGTTGGCAGAAAACCTCTCAGGATACAGTAGGTTCATGTTTGTATTAGTTTGAACCGCGCACTGAGAACTAATACAAGTGAATTGAGATTCACCATCGGCTCTGAGTGACTCTGAGTCTGTTTAAGCTCAATGAGTAACTGAATTCAGACTGGTTGAGCCAACATGGAACAACATGGACTTGTAAGTATCTTCAAATGTAAACTGAGAGACATATAATGCCACCGAAACCTTTGGCCACTGAGTTTTTATCTCTACTTGAGTGTATCTTTTCAGCTCTATGTTGCATTTTAGCTAGATTTTTTATGTTGTGGGTCATTTTAACCACCCACAGTTTTGTTTTGACCAGCTCATAATCAAATGGGGGCAGAACAATAGCAAATGGCTGACATAGTCCATCATATAGCAGCTAGCTCAGTCAGAAAGTTACTTCAGAGGTTGGCAGAGAGCAAAAGGAGAGTTAATATTGGACGTATGTGGTTTCAAATTAGCACCGATGTCGCTCTCTATCTCTCAGTCAACCATATTTACCAATATCACGGTTCTCAATTAGTCTGCTTTACTTTACAGCTTGTTACTGTTGCAAAAACATGTTTATTGCAAGTTTAAGTAAAGTTTGTTTTCCTGGTTTGTGTTGATGCCGCAAGGAACAACCACCGATACAGTCATGCTGACGACCAGAGGATATTCTGGAGCTGCCATTATGAAAATGAAAAACTCAGAATATCATTATGTTAATAGTGGTAAGTATCAACATTACTCTGTTCACTTTAACCCAATTCCTCTCCAGCCCCATGCTATTACCCCCGACTGAGATTATAGAGGGAAGAATTTAAAGTGCTCTACTTTATATTTTTTGCCAGAGTATTCTCCATATGTCCATCTGTCATTAGGCACGCTTTACTCCACTAACAGGCCTGCTAGTCATAGGGATGAGATGCCTGTGTAATTGCCGTGCGGCAACGCAATCATGGCACGGCTGCTGACGCACTGCCAACACACAATCAAGATGCCCGCTCCAGATTATCACGCTGTAAACAAACTGTCAGGGCCTCTCTTCTTCTGCTGGGATTAGCATTTCAAACTGTCAGCTGCCAGACTGGGCTCCCTGGTACTGAGGAGTTATGATTCATCCACAACACCAATCAGCCGTCCATCAGCTGATCATTCTATTTGTATTTATCTCTATTAGTATAAACTGTATATGCTGTATGTGCCTCTCCTGAGTCCACGTCATTCATTACTGGTTCCCTGGTGCTCGGTTTTACTGGGGGAACTATTAATCTAAGTGCAACAGTAAACCCGTGAGATGTCTGTTTTTGGATGGCTGTAAATTGTAAATTGAGGGGGTAACTTTAAGGTTGTGTTTAATGACTCCCAGACTCCGGTTTCATGTGTGCAGAGTTTTAATTAAAGTAAAGAAGCACAACACTGTAAGTAGTCTGTATAATGTAATTGCTTCTGTTTTAATGGATACAAAATGTTTAAATATGAAGGAATAATCAGAGGCAGTGCAGGATTTTACAGAGTTTCCTGCTCAAAGTTCAAGTGAAACAAACCATAAAGAGGCAATGGAACAAGCATAGAAACGCCTGCAAATAATTACAGTCATCTACAACTGCCTCTAGAAGTTTGTATCTGACAAACAAAACTAACATGTATTTTGTTCACAGAGCTCGAATGACCTTTGCAAAAAGTTGAAAATCTCTCTAGAGTACAACTTCTTAAAGGCCAACCAAAGACAATGCGGTAAAGAGAAAAAAAACGAACCGAGGCTGAAGGCTCAGGAGAAGCATTTACAACACGCAGAGCAACAGAGCTGAAGTTCTTGTCGAGTTGATGAAAGGATCTGGCCTTCATGAGGTAGCCGGAAAAGCAACAGTATTATCTAAAAGATGCTGGTATGCAGGAAATGGACACTTGAGCTGAGATAGCCTCCTTGAGCACAACTCTTCAGATATCAGATCTTTCAATTCTTCTTAGGGCCAGTGGAGCCTTTGACAGTTAAACAGCTGTGACTTACAAGAGGACGAGAAGGAGGAATACGTGATATTATAATGGATGATGAGGTCTTTGAAGAAACAGGTCATGAGCATAGATTGTATATAAAGTTAGACGATTTAACGGCGCTCTTAAAGTGAAGCCAAGTAATCTTGATCGCCTCCTGGTAGCTGGCTACAGTATAGGTTGCATCGTTTTTTTGTTATTTCATTCATCACATCACTGAAGTTTGTCCAATTGCTTGATTTGCAGGTAACTTAGGGTGAAACTTCATGATTGAAAGCTGAGACCGGCTCGTGATTGGTCGAGTTCATGTATAAGTGACTCCATCTCCTGATTGCTACTACACAGCCTCTGGCTCCAGATGATGTCATTGACTCAAGATGGCAGCGATCATATTCAGATGTTTATGGCTTCGATTCTGGATAATGGGAAGAAATGGAGACCTGTCATCCATCTTTATATACAGTTTATGATTGTGACCTAAAAGAGAACAAAATGCATAGATTGACACACTGATGAGTCACATTATAATGGGTGATGTAGTCTTTGAATAACCAATAACACAATGGTGAGAGACGCAAAATGCATTGTACAAAGTAATGTCTTAGTCAAACTAATTCTCATATATATTTTTTGAACAGAGCAGAGTTTTGATGAGTAAAATTGTGATTGTTTAAATTAAACTTCTTTTATAAACAATATTATAGCAATGCTGTGATTTTACAAATTTCTTAAAAAGTAGCAAGCCTTCCATTTCTCACTAAAAGGAGTTATTGTGTGGTGACATCACTTCACAGAAACCTGAAGTTTAACCTCATTTTTGTCAGGAAGCAGCGCAGGTGTCTCAGAGTCTCGTTGTGGAGCGTGTGAGGTCTTTCTACCTTGTAAAATAAAGGGAGTAGCTTTTAAAAACACTTTTTGTTCTGGTTATTCTGTTAACTAGAACTTAGACATCAACAAGTCCATTTGAAAGGAGGAGAGAGCACACAGCTAAATTGAAGAGACACTGATTTGCAGTTGTGCAAGTGAAAGAAAGGAGAAACTATTTTGTTTTGGTGCCCAGATTTTGTCCATCTGTCACTGCTCTTTGTCTCCTCTGCCACAGAGTCTTCGGCTGCTGACACAAAAATGCAGGAGCAGAATTTAGGGTTTACTCTCTCCTCTGACCTCTGACCTCTTGCCATTCTTGTCAGGGATGTAACTGTCCTTAGTAAATCCTGCTTGTGTCCTCGAAGCCCAGTGGTCAAACAAGGAAGCGGGGATTCTTGTGAATGCGGGAGTCAGGGGAAGGGGGACATGCATGATGACTTAACTGTCTCCTTCCACAAGCAGGCGTCTGTGTGATGTGTTTGCTCACACTAAATAGTTCTCCACCGTGGAGATGTCTGGTCAGCAGAGAAAAGCCTCTGCGGCTGACTCATTCCCCTGAGCGATGCCACAGTCAGATCGGTGGTTTCGACAGAAGATAAATGCAAAATGTGCAGAGAATCCAACAGCTTCCACATTGAGTTCATTCATACGAGTGTAAAAAAAACATCAACTGCTGGACGAGCTAGAAGTTCATAATGACAAACAGATTAATGGACGGTGTGGTCATAAAAAAGCCAGGTAGGGCTACAGTTGGAATTTATTCCACGACATGTGTTTTGCATTTTACCCAGTTTCCCATGAAACTAGGCCATGGCTCATCCACGGCTTCCTGCTGCAAGGCTTCAACTTTGGAGAGCCTGCTGACAGCGAGCGCACACACACTACACAAAAACACACACGCACACACACACACACACACACACAAACTGCCCTTTTACCTCAACCCCTGGAAGAGCACATGCTGGGAGGAATTCTCCACTCTGCGTTCTGGCGTGAGACAGCAGTGAGTAAGAGAAGGAGAAAAACTGTTGAGGAAAGGAAGAAACAGAGAAGGACATTTTTCCGAGTTATGCACTAAAGTCTTAACGTCACCTGTAAATCTATATCTTTTAATGAGAGGTTTCCAGAACACACATGAAGCTTGGAGAGAGCTGTTTCCTACATGACGGTTTTCATTAGGGCTCTAAGCAGCAGCTCTATTCCCACAACTGTAACGCAACGCGGTCAAGTCAAAACAGGCTCGTAGCTCAGCACAAACATTTATAGGGCAGTAACATTTCAGTTAGGACGAGATGTGTTTTTCTCTCCTCTCTGGGCTACTTATCAGATTTGATCCACATTCCTATATAGGTCTTTTTTCACAAATTTGACAGAATGACTTTTATGCAGGATCAAATTACCTTTAGGGTCTCGTGCAGCATTGGCATCGTTTGTCAGTGTGGATCTGGGATCCGTGATTAGGAGCTGTTTAATTCACAAAGATAATGTGCATCTGTGCAGAGGACAGTTCTCATGACGTGTAACAGCCTTTAAACAAGGATACATGGATTAACAAAGTATGTCATGGTGAAGAGTTCATTAAATAAAATAAACAAAACAAACTGAGGATTAATGATCTCTGGAACATCCGCAGTAAAGAAAGTTAACATGACACATAATGAAAATTAAAGCAGCTACTGTGACTCAGAAGTTTCAGGTTGTTCACTAACCACATACTGGGTTGTTTTATTTGGCTCCTTAGGGATGACACACCCCAAATTGCACCTGGTGACGTTGGCCCGGCAGTGGGTGTGACATGGGATCTAGAAAGTGCTACACAGTATGAAATGAGTCAATGGCTTAACTGTACTCTAATGTGCTGTGAGGTCAAACTGCAAACACTTTGCAGAGTGTTTTTTTCAAGGGTATCTGGGTCCCTGCTTGGATTTGTAGTTCTCCTCTTCCCACCCGGTGTCAGTTGGGATTGGCTCCACCTCTCCCTGCTGCGACCCTCAAAGAATAAGCGGTTCCGATACTGGATGGATCTGTTCTCCTGAGTCTCTCGGTGTTATGAGATGGTAAATCATTAGAACACCCCTGCAACCGGCGGATCTTCACATCAAAGAACATCAAAGAACATAGGGTTTCCTCAGCAGATGGGCTTCTGCTTGTAGAGGTCAACCATTATTTCACCTATAAGCCGATAGAAAATACGATTTCAATGGGTGCAACCAGAAACTGGCCTGTCCAATAACATGATATAAGGACATCATAAACATTACAATAAAATATGTTTTTTTAGAAGTCCAAAATGTTGACGTGTATATATTTGGATTGTCTACTGTTATACTTTGGTTGGGGTTTATTATACAAGACAATATTGTCATAGAGGAGCAGTGTATCTTGTGCTTAACAAGTAAATAAAACTGACTGTAAATCAGCTTGATTATGTATGAGGCCCTGATCAAATGTTTCTGCAAAACTGCCACACCTTCAGTAGCATGCAAAGGTCTGATATCATAAAAAGAAATGGAACAACTGCTCATTAAACCCCCACAAGGTGCCTTTGTAATGAATACAGTATTTACTTTCATATCAACAAACCAGCCCATTGGAAGTATAGTGACGCCCAGCCTCTAGGCAGAATGAATGACACAATGGTTTGAAATAACAGTTGTGTTAATTAGAGTCGGACTCATGAAAACATCTAACTGTCGGCCGAGAGACCAGAAAGACTGGAAAGATTTTCAACTTGAGCTATTCCTCTGTTGATGTTTGAACTGAAATCTGCATCATGAACCATGTCAGTTACAGGGAAGATAAACAAAATGAAACCTAATAACAAACCTTCTGTGTTCAGGTCTCATAAACAAGCAAGACAGTAAGGCCTTGTGCACGCTAGAGGTTTTTTAACTCTTTACCAATTCTAAAAATGTGAGTTACCACAGACAGAGTGACAGAAACCAATTTCTTATATTATACTTGTCAGAGCCCACACGAGAAGATTTGGCCTGAACATCAGACCACACACTTGCCTTTTGTAGGAAACGATTTCACAGTGGTGGGAGACTTGACATCTTGCAGAAACTCGTGTGTTTCTTCTTCTTATGACAGTTTGCAATGGCAACCTTTAGGCGCATTACCGCCACCTTCTGAACAGCAGCGTGAGAAAGTTGTGTGATTAAATGTGAACTCAGAATAAAAATAAACATGGAGGAGGGCCGACGTCTTCAGCTACCTGCACTTGCGTTAAAAAAAACTAACAATGAGACTATAATGGCAATCAGTGGAACACACTGCTACTCTACCAAGGCCCAACAATCCCTATGCATCATTTTTTAGAAAAGTGAAAAATAAAACCTGAATCCTCCTCCCGATCCAGATCTGCAACAAAATGTCATGAGTTCTTCTACTGCATCCTTCAACCAAGTTTGATGGTTGTTGTTTTGTATAATCCTGCTAACAATCATGGATGCAAGAGTAACCTCCCTGGCCGAGCTAATAATATAATCTGTAGTGCACCTTGTTTAAACATGTCTGAAGAAACTCCCTTTACTTATGTGTAGCGGAGCTTTAATCAGTGGCAGGTTACTGTCAACACACTGTGTCATTTTATGTGGAGAAGGTGATGGGTAATTCCATTAATTCAAACAAGACACGCACTCATTTGTTACCTGACTTTCTCTCCTCTCAGCTGTGAAAATAACATGTGGGCTACTGTTTTGTTTTTAATTTATTATAGAAGAATGGACTACAAGATTACAATGGAAAAAGCCATTAGAATGACGATTAATACGTGAATAAGAAGTGAGATGTATCCTATGATACCTAAAGTTCAATACCTCCCATTCTGGATTTCTCAATTCAAAAACAGACCTGAATAAAAAGGGTAGTAAAATTTATGTCGTTGGTGAGTCATACTGTTATTACTGTGTCGTAATATGATTTCTACAGAACCATGTAGGTGGTATTTGAAGTGTGAGATAAGATAAGCAGGTGAGGCAATAACTGCTCTGGAGTAGCTAGCTGCCAAAAAAAACTGTAATAAAAGCAGTGAAGTGTAGCTGGAGGAAAACCACCCATATCTGATATGGCTCAAAGGGAAGCTGGGTGGGGGTGGGGGGTGCAGGCTGAGATAAGTAGCACCTTTGGGTGGTACATCATTAAATAACCAGTCGTATTTCAACACTTGTCGACTGTATTCGAGCCCTCATGTCCAAAAGGTGGCAATAAAAAGTGTTTCAATCAGGACGCTGGGGCTGAGGAGCTTGTTCACACCTGGAGGAGGGAGGGTCTGCATAGTAACTCATAAACTTCATGCAGCATCAGCTGTCAAAAGGAAGATTAAGTTTGACTGTTCTTCAGATATAACATGTCACTCATGATGTGTTATAACTTCCCATTTACCCATATAAACACATTCTCCAGTGATGAGAAGCATAAAACTTTCATAAAATTAAATATTTTTATCTCAGCCAAGGAGGTTAAGTTTTTACTAATGTCCTTTTGTCTGTTTGTTGGTTGGTTTGTATGCTTGTTTGCATGTGATACACACAACAACGCAACAGATTTCCATGAAACTTGGGAGAAGGATGTAGAATGGGTCAGCAAATAACCCAATGAACTTTGGTGTGGATCCGGATCAGGGGCGAATCCAGAATCATTTAATTTTTTATACTTTCCTAGACATTGTGGCTGTTTTTTCATAATTTCACCGTTTTCCCCGGCGTTGTTTCATGGATCTTGATTAAAAAAAAATCTGGCATAATTAGGGAACTACCAGATTTAACAATTTGAAATTTGATGCAGCTTGACTGAAGGCTGTAGGACTTCCCTGGAGGTTTGTGCTTTACTCGGTGCCATTCTAGTATTTGCGTGTAACATTCAAATGTTCATTAGTTGAAGTATGTGATAATCCTGCAATTAGTAAGAAAAGAAAACCAAACAACACTTGTCAAATTATTCAGTTGATTTGTTGTGAACAGATGATGCCTACATCTACACTCGCTGAGATGTGTTATGGTGTCAGCAGAATCCACTTAGTTGTGGTGGAGATGCATGTGTCTCACTATCTGTTGAGAGCATTTAAAAATGGATGAGAAGTGCTGGTGACGCAGGAGCCGCTGAGCTTTTATGATGACAGATCCATCTCCACTACAACCAGGGAAACTCAATCTGCTGATGTAGACTGTGTAATACAGCAAAAGCTGGTTAGGATTATTAAACTACTATTTGTGGTCACGATTGTCTACAGTAATATAGTCATATGATGTTTATACTAATATACTTTGTACTATAATCGCTATATTTAAAGAGATCAGTCACTGTTTGATCTCCAGCTCAAGATAACCCTTGAGCCACTGTATGAAGCTTATGGAAAATGGAGTGTATGCATATGGAAAAGCATATCATAAGTATATCAAAGCACTTAACCATTCATTCAACCATTCATGCAAACGTTCAGGCATCAACTATCAAACACAGGGGCAGTTTAGGCCTCAGTATCTTGCCCCAGGATACTTTGGAAAGCAGAGATCAGGGATCGAACCACCAAGCCTCTAGTGGCAACCCTCTCTACCCCCTGAGCCACACAAATGTACTTTTTGACTTTTCTCCAACAAACCTTAGTCAGAATTTGTTGTTCTTTAATCTGATTTTATCACATGAAGTAATTTTGCGTCAGCATGGACACACAGTCAAGAAAGAAGATAGTGAAATGTGCGTTGTCCTATATAAGTACTCCCTCAGAGGGAACAGACATACAAAGCACAGTTTGACAAGTATTGTGAGACATCAAAACGTTTTATTGGACACATTGTGTAACATCTTGAACAATAAACATCCCTACGTGGCTTTATTTCATTAAAAACTGTTGAAAGAGAAGAAAGAGAATAGTCCTAGTATTGTGATGTTTAACCCGCTGCGTGTGAACAAAAAAAGGAAAGCTGCATTTTTCTTGAAAAAACACTCAGTGCACTTTGGTGCATTTTAATTTTTCTACTGGACAAAAAATTGTAGCAAATAAAAAAAGATCAATGAGATCAAAAGGTTGTTATTGCTGGTAGAATTTTCCTGAAACTTTGGTCCATGAGGCCAATTCTGCAGCTTTTGTGGATATTGTTTTTTGCACAAATGCACAATAAATCAATCTGGAATTAGGATTTTGTCTTTAGAGAAACTGATCCTTCAAACTCTTGACGCGCTACAGGAAGAGAGCACAACATAAACACCATAAATATGCAGAGAGGTCAGAAGTTCCCTCTCTTTTACATCCAGTGCAAAAAAGTCTAAGTCAAAGTTCAAGATGTGCCACCTTGATGCCTAAGTATAGTTCAGTGTGTAGCCGAGCAGTCTGCCTCTTTCCCCTCTTCCTCCTGCTCAGTGTGTCATCTTCAGCACGCAGCCCAGAATGTCTTCATCAAGGCCTCGCTCATGTTTTGTTAAAGTCTTTCCTGAACGGGATCACAAAACGGGAGCCCTGTAACAGAACGTGAGCCTGGATTAGTTGGACAGACACGACCCTTGGAGGGAAATGGAAACTTAAAGTAGTTTTTAAAGAACACGACAGAGCTGTGCCTAGATCAGCACAAACCAGCAAGGATCATCCACCTCAGTGTTCATAGAAAACAAGAAAGGATTGGTTTGAAGTTGACACAGAGCTGTGAGTGGGTTTTGACTTCTCTCAGTGAAAAGTCAAAACTTACTCAGACTCTAATAGTTTTCTTAATTTTCTATTTCTGTGAAAGAGCTTAGTGTAAAACGACACACAAAAAAAACAGGTTTTGTTTCAGTTGACTAGCAGACAGTTGTGTTTTTTTCTTGTTACTGAGCAACATTCTCACCACTTTGTTTTCAGCATCTCAGTCACTTTAACAGTAAAATAAGATTTCTATGTTAGAATATCATAAAACACAATAATTTGTGTTTTTCTTGTGTATTTGTACTGTATTGATTTTTATTTAGGTCATTGTTGTGGGATTTCTTTCATTTTTGTGTCCGACATTATCTTTTCTTTGGAGACCATTGATCTTCTATAAACTCTTTTCAGACATGAACTCCGTCCAGACCCAATTTTCTGGATATTTTTCGTTTGCCTTTCACACATGAAGAATGCAGCAGGAGATTGTCCAGATCAGACGTGTTCAAAACGACAGGAACATTTACAGAGCATTCAGATGAAGAGTGGCGTCTGGGTAGAGCATGACGAATAGATTTTGGTGAATGCAGGGCCTTAAAGGGTCCACAACAAAGGGGGCCAATTCCATGTCCAGCAGCCATGCACAATCCCAGATTTAGTAAAGTGCACATTTAAGTCATTCCATGTTCTCTGTCAGCTACTATAGCTTTGAGCCATAACATGAATTGAATATCTTCAAAAAAAAGACTTATTATTCAGAGGCCAATTAGAGTTCAGTTAGGGTCAGTACCCCCCTGGCCCCACCCCTGGATCCACCCCTGGCCTTTTGTCATTACTTATCACCAAAAACTCTCTGGTCTCCTTATCTTTCCAATTTGACTTCTTCATCTGCATCTTCTTCTTGCTCACTGTACATTTTCCGGACATTTTCCTGCTGCATTCCCATACGGATATTTTTTTTATTGGGGGGCTGTGGCAGGAACTGACTCAAACATTTCAATCTCACATTCAGCGCCTCCGGACAAATTGAGGGCAAATACCCGGACTTCGGCGCATGTCTGAAAGCAGCTGTACCTAGCTTCACAATGGTCAACCCTTTCTGATGTGAAATCAATTTAGATCGGGCCGACTTAATGGGATCCACCCTGGTTTGCAAAGTGACGAGAATCCAAAGTGATGAGAGTGCTGCCCGGTCCTACAGAGATAGAGAGGAGAGCTGCTGTGGAGAGGGCCAGAGTGAGGCAGAGACAGAGAGCACTCGTGACACTATCACTAGACACCAAAGCACAACCAAGGAGTCAGTTACTTTTACTTACACAGATACCACTGCACTCACTCACTGCAGAGCTTACTTCTTCTTCCCGCCTAATGACATATTTTCAGTTTTTTTCTTCTGAGCCTCATTGAACAAAAGACATACCTTTGTGTTAGCAGGTTGTAGTGTTGGTGACCCCACCCGAGTGAAAACAAATTACATAACTGATAATTGGTAGTGTTTTGTTGCTCCAGGTGAGAAAAAAAAAGCTTCGGTGACAAGCTGAGATGTGTAAGTCGACTTGGATTTTGTTTACCTGTTTTGATCACTGCAGGAAGCACAGGTATTATTGTGTTAACGTTTTGCACTTCCATTTAAATACCCCGCCCCCAGTTCCACATGTCCACACAGGCTTGTTTTTCGACCATAAAGCTTTGTTTGCTGCGTGTGTGTGCAGGCTCAGACCAGTCTTATTCCCTGGCTTGTTCCGCACACCCCCAAGTCACAATATGAAAAATCCCCATTAAAAACAACAACATTCTCTTATTGTTATTACTTCACTTGAATTAATAATATATATATATATATATATTTCCCTGTTTTTTGTTCATGATAAATATGAATGAAATGTAATTGCTGAATAGTAAAATGTTATTTTTAATTTTAACTATAACTATTTACTGACTGGGACCAGCAACTTCCTGGAGTCTCTCCTGGTTGCTTCAGGGGGCTGAGGATAAAAAAGGGGTTGTAAACATATAGAAATAAAACTGAATTGACTTGCCTGCAACCAGTAATAGCCAATAAATCCCCCTTCTGTTTTTGTACATAGTAAACAAGTGTTTATGGGTGAGTTGCTGAGGGGCTGGAGGGCAGATATTTTGGCTTTTGTTACTGTTTGACAGAGACAAACTAGCTGTTTCCCACTCTGTACAGTCTTAATGGCCCAGCTGGGATCACTGGCTGTGGCCTTGTACCATGTCTACACAGGAGGCCGAGATGAGCAGCATATATTGGTCACACAATCTTTAGCAGCACTCAGAGCCCATCTCACTTTACAGGGATGGATAGAATTCGTTTTACCTCTGTCATGGCGTCATCGATCTGTTTCAGCTCCTCGTAGTGATCACGAGAGTCTCTCAGAGGCTGAACCATGATCTCCTCGATCTGAGGGAACAGCTGTGGGAAAAAAATGCTGCGGTATGAACGTGACCTGTCAACTGAGGAGAGCGTGATGACATAGACACACGCCCACAAGGGCAAGGCTCTACCTTCATGACCGTCTCGAACATCGGAATGAGGACAAACTTGATGAATCCGATTTGAGCAGTGGGCTTGGTGACTTTGTCTCTGTCCATGAAGGGAGCCACGGGGAGACCTTCAGACTTCTCCCTGTCACTCTGGAGAAGACAGAGGAGGACTTGTTGTTATTTCGCCCTGTGGTGCTCTCTTCCTCCTGCTGATTACATCCTGGATTTAGGGGTAAATGTGAAGGCTTTAGTTTAAAGTTCACCTGCATGAAGTACTCCTGCAGTAGACAGTCCACCCATGGCTCAGCCACCTCAGTCGGCCTCACTTCGTTGGAAATATCGCAGCACTTGATCAAAACCATCTTCAGCTGAAAACACAATCGAGGACATTAGGAACACGAGCTGAGGACAAAGGAGCCTATTCATTACTACACTGACACACACACACACACACAAACACACACACAAGTCTGTTTTACAGCGTCCACTGTTTTCCTGTGGCCGCCCTCACAATTACACTTTTACAATCCAGTTGGCTTTTGCTAATTACTGCACAGATGCAGGATAAAGGCCCACTTGTCTGAATGTACAGTCCAGCAAACAGCTGGTGTCAGGTGGAGGCGCAATGTGATCCAATAAAACATACGTACACATGTCACATGCTCTTCATTGGTGAAATCAAAGTTGTCCACTTTTTGCTTAAAGGAGTCTAGTATCTCTCCATGTCTGGCCATGTCAGTGGCCAGGATGAGGGTGATAATCGCCTGAAAATGTAACAGACAAAATCAAAAGTGGGAGGGGAAGACATTTACTCACATTCTAAGTCATTAAATCACATTGATCTTCAGTGAAACCTGTCATGAAAAGGGGTTAGGGGTTACTACAGGGTTACACTTCCCAGTAGATTCTGTTTTAATAGCACATGTCACCTGTCGGATCTGTTTGTAAGCCTCAGGATCCACATTCGCAAAGATGTTGCACTCAGGAAGAGAAATGATCTGGAAGGCCACAGCACAGTGGTGGTTCTCCAGCGGAGATATGTCATTGTAGCGAACTGCCAGCTCTGTGCGGGCATTGATCTGATACCTGATGGATAACGGATGATTGAAAGTATTATGATGTTATGGGTTAGGGAGTCAGGGGGTTAGGGGTTTAGGGGGTTAGGGGTGATGAATATGGGATACATATTTACATACATTGAGATGGTTAGGGCTAACCCTAACACTAAACCAATTAAATGTTCTTTGCCCAGCCCTAACCTCGACCTAACCCAACTCAATCTATCCAGCCTTTTGACACTTTCCAATCCAGCAACGTCCTTCTCGACCTTTTACCTTTATCTCTGAGGCATAAACACGTAAAGATCAAATTATTGGGCACCCAACTCTAACTTCTCCTTTCGACCCCAGTCATTGTTATTTCTGTGGCAGGAATGCAAAAAGCATTGGGAACTCTGAGTGATATGCGTCGGCATGTGCCTTGCCTTTGTCGTTTCACTCCAAAACACATCAATCTGCATGGGGAAAGTCATTGTGACCAATTTATATTCCTAACCCTAAACCTTTCAACTGTCCAGTCGATGGATGGGGCATTAGCAGTCATCAAGATAACTTAACACTGCCTATCCTAACACTGAAAATTAAAATGTATGCATGTTTCTATGCACCATTATTCACAAACAGTCATTGATTTGGTGAATCAAGATGAGCAGAAGGTGCCGGTGTGATTAAAAGCGAATTGAAAATGCATATAAATGATAAATCGTTAGTATTTCCTCATCATGTTTCCCTCATAGGAGAGGCCCCTTGCTTTCCCGAAACCACTACAGGAAAACAACATGATAATCTGGATCAGTGTGTTTTCATACCAGCACCCTATCCATGCTGAACTACTTTCACACCTCATCGACAACAATGTTGTGGTGGGGATGTCAAAACATGCTGGGGGTCAACGGCCATCTGCACTGCTCCTATCTGTAAACACCTCTGCAAACAGAAAGGTGAGTCTTACGTGTTGTTGTAGCCGGGGTGGTCCAGGTCATGACACACTGCAGCTGTCATTAAAATGCCCATATCTGTGAGAGTCAGCTTCTCCTGGAGACAGGGAAGAGGAACAGTGTTGTCAGATAAAAGTAAATATGTCAAATCTGCACGTTTATTAATTGGTATTTCAAAGAAAGAGGGAGGTTTGCTTGTACGAAAATTAATATCTGTCCTGACCTGTCAAATATTTTGTAAATGAGCTTGTTAAATGCTGGATCATTATTTGACATGCACGAAACACACACTGTTCTGACAAATTTTGCGGTTTACCTGCAGGTTGCAGAGGTGAATCATGCCGTACATCATCTGGCTCACGCAGAAGCAGTGGCGGAAGTTGTGGAAGGGGTTGTTACGGTAGTTTTCCTGAATCCCCAGCTAGAAGACACACAGTTATTCCCTCAATGTGCTCGCTACAGAGTCTTAAATCAAGGTGTCTCTAGGATTAAACCCATTAAAAAAAAGTTAAGAGCTTTGAAATCTGGACCCCGTGCATCGCAGGATATAAGGTAGTACTTTACCAGCCAGCGTTTGAGTGTGATAGGGTTCATGTTGAATTCCTTCACCAGCCCCAAGTCATGGTACATGTACTCCAGACAGCTCAGCATCTGCCGCCGCAAAGAAAGAGCAAAGAAATCCGTCACTTTGTTGACCTCAAGTGGAAGCGGTAGATTTCAGTCCAGTGGGTATGTTATCGACAAACCTCGTTGTGTTCCCAGTGCCACACGTCGAAAGTGGGCTTCTTCAGGGCTTCTATGGTCTCCTGAGACAGGGTGTACTGTAAAGGACAAATAAAAACAGTCATCAGAACATCAGCTGTGGACCGTCAGAAGTCGGCGTTGTCTAGGGGTGAGGGGGATGTACCACAGTGGACGCACCTTTGGGTAATTGGGGACATCTCGTCGAGGAGTGACCTTCTTCCCGTCGTCTGAGAAGTTGTATTTGCACTGACAGCTCACTCTGAGTAGTACAAGAACAAAAACATGGGATATTACATTTGATATCAGTTTCTTTTTAAGGAAGAACAGGAGTGCGGAGTGTGTTCATCTCACCTGCCGGCACCTCTCGAGGTCATCTCATCTCGTAGCCTCCTCAGGTCGTTTTTACACTTCTCAATCTCCACCACTTTCAAGCCTTCCACTGCGAAACAATCACAAGTAATATGTTATAGTATATATTTCCAGTTGAGTAGTTTGATTACCTCTGCCATGGAGGTTTGTTCGTCTGTTTATCATTTAGAGGGATTACATGAAAACTATACTGGACGGATTTCCATGAAACTTGGTGGAAGGATGTGGTACTTGTTCCTACAGAACCAAGTATAAATCGGGATATACTGAATTTAAATCTAGTTTAACTTGTGAACTGAGGTATGCGAGCAACTGAATGCTATTGCATATTAGTTTTGTATTATGGTCAATTCAAAATTGGCTTTCCTCTGAGATCCCTTCAGATAGACAGTCAAAAAATGTACCACTCACGTTCCACTCTCTTCTCCAGCATGGCGAGCCTGTTGGTGACCTCAGTCTTCAACTCGTTGATGCGAAAGGCTCTGTGAGAGAAAAGCAAATCACAAGTATCGATGATGATAAGAAAACAACATGGTTCATTTGTCAGGATGACAAAATAAATCCGGAAAGGGACCTAGACTATAAAAGAAAACTGTGAAGGGAGGTTGTGTCAGCGTGTGTTGAAGCGCCTGGTATGTGGGAGTTATGTGTTAGGCTGGGGAAGGGACAGGCTTCAGCCATAACATAAACAACGGAGAGGGTTACCTGCTGAACTGCTCGGCCACCTGGGACAAGACGTTCTGAAACATGTCCTCCTTGTCTGCAGATACAAACACAATCCTGATCAGTCATTGCGAGCAGAGACTACTTGGTCCACTACTGGTATCACAGTGGAAGTGCTGTTGATGTGTGTGTTAGTGGAGTGACAGACAAACACAGCTAGTTTACCTCCGAGTTGACCAGTAGACAGAGGGACAACTTTGTACAAAGAGCTGCGAGGAAATCAGACGTGCGATCGTTACAATTCATATATGAACTTAAAAAGGTCTTAGTCGTGATTTTTGTATTTTCATGGATCTACAATAATTTTTTCGTTGTCACCTTGGAGTGTTGGTGGGCATGGTGGGGTCCATGGAGACTATGGCACCTCCGGGATCCACCATCATGATGGCAGTGTTCCTGTGATGATAGGATGAGAGGCTAAGTGAATCATCAGATCTCTATCCACTGCCCTTTGTTCATGTTCTGCCCCATTTCACCAAGAGAGGAGCCTTTTGAAACAATTTGACTTTATTTCCATTTCCTCAAGACACTGGAGCTCTGTTATGCACTGAAAGTTAGAAAATATCATTTAAAAATATGTTGCTATAGGACACACAACATTTACATGTACTTCTTTCACAGCTGCTTTTGTCCAAATGGTTATGTCCAAAGGAAATTGCAACCGAGGAAACACCTTGAAGTGTAAACATGTTTTTGTATTTTATTTCATTGTTGCACACACAACAAGATAATGTGCAAAGTGCCTAGAACTTATATTTTCAGTGGAAATAAAGCACATCAGATATTGGAGATAAAACATTTGCGACCTTCTTCACGGAAAACCAGTCAACTGACAGAGCAGCGTTTGACAGGTTTATCCTCCCCAGTTAAAGCAGATGAGGACCAGATCTTGCCTCTGTCATTAATCATCGTCTGCTTTGATGTGCATAGCTAAGGGAGTAGCTTTGACTATTACATGCATGTGATCCTTCTCTGTCTCTGCTTTGCCGTGTGGAGCTTCTCAAAATGTTTTAATCCCCTGGAGAGAAATCCCTCCTGGATGAGAGGGGAAACATCTCCAGAGCAGCGTGACTCATGATGACCTGGGTGACTGAGAATCCTTGCTGACAAACCTGGGAATGTTGGACGAGGAACACAGAAGCTCCTTGATGTCACACGGACTGCAGTGCCGACTGAACACCACCTGTGAGACACACACACACACACACACATACAGCAACATCTCAGTTCAGAGATAAACTAACCTCTTCTGTTTTATTCATTTAAAAACATGTTTTACAGGACAGAGATGGCAGAAGGTTGCAGATTTATATAGAATCAATAACGTCCCATTGTTTTCGGCATTAATGGGTTTCCACGTCACGTTGTTTAGGAAACCTCTTCTGCGGGTCATGAATCCAACACAGTGCAGTCTGTGTTTCTAAAGGCACACCTGCGCACAGCTGCACACAAACAGCTGCTGTGGTTTTGACATAAGGCCTCAGTGTTCTGACAGGGTAGGGGGGTGGAGGGGGGGGTTATCAAATTTCATGTTGTTTAGACCACCGGGTCACATGGGAGCGTGAAGTTAGGGTCGGTTTGCTTCATGGCTGAATGACGCGAAGTCGGCGGAGAAACCAATGAGGGAGAGAGAAGCGGTGGGAACGCATGAAACTCCCCAAGATCCCTTTTATCTGTGATTCTGAAATAAATCAGATCACTTTACAGAGCTCAGGACACTACATGGTGTGTATATGTGTGTAGTGTGTACATGGACCCTGAGAGAAAAGTGTGGTCTTACATCTTAGAGTGAGCAGGTGTAGCAGACAAACATTCAGCCGCAGGCCGTGGCCTTGGCGCTCTTGAACAGACATGTGTCATCGCCAGCTCTCTACTTGAAGCACTCTACATCGGCCCGAGCAGCAGGTGTCTCATTTGTATTTATCTCAGTGTGTTCGGACGGATCCGACACGAAACCCGAGCCTGAAAACATTTGTCACGACTGTGTTAACGATCCTTAAAAACTCTGCTCTGTTGATGTACGTTTAAAAAGCTGAGATAGTTGTTCGCCGTGTGTTGTGTTACATTCCATATTCTACATTTCTGTGTTTTTGATTAGTTGTTTAGTTGCTGCCTTTGCAAACCTGAGCGCGAGGTAAGAAATAAAACCCAATCTATAATTTCTGTCGGAGCTGCAAGGCAGCAGAAAGGGTGTGTGAGCTGCTAATAACAGGTGTTTGTTTCTGTCAGTAACACCTGTAAGGCAAACGCACAACCGTCTAATTTGAGCTCCTCCTCAGGTGACTCAGTCCGTGGGGAACACTTCCTACGTTAGTCAAGCAGGTGAATTATAAAGTGAATTGTTTAATTGACATAGTTAAAGTTTTACATGGTTGCTTTTTTTAATTAACCTCAATATTATAATGCGTGTATTAAATTAGCAACACTAATTTGTATGTAATGAATCCGATTAAACTCAAATTATTTGTATAAAGATTTCAACATCTTTAATTATGCTTTTATTTATTTTATCTATAGGTTGACACATAATCCAAATGCAAACGTAGTTGTGATTCATAGAAGAAATAGTGTAAGAGTTTTAAATGTCTTTGCTGTCCCTTATTTTACATGTTTTATGAATTAAATCTTTAAATTTGTGTGTCTAACATATCAAGACCTTAATCAATTAATATGTTACCAGCAAATGTATAAACAATATTGTTTTACGTGTTCATGAAACTGGTCAATGTTTTGGTCAAATTAGCTAATTACACACATCTCTCACAACAAAACTGTGAGTTATTAACGTGTTTTTAGAAATGTAAACACTACTAGAGACCCACCATTTAATACATTTCCAATGGAATGGGACCTACCTTTTGCACCTTGCCATCCACATCCAGGTAAATGGTTTTGGGGGAATAGGAGGAGGGGCTGGAGCCCATGTCAACCTCCCTCTCCTCTCTTACACACCCACAGATATTTGGCTCGGATCCCTGACCAACCAACCTGGACAGTTACCAAACAGGGTCTTATCCTGGAGTAACCAGCACTAAAGTGAATAGGGGATAAGGGGATAAGATAAGATAATATACAATAAGATAGGATAAAATAGGATAAGACAAGATGAGATATGATAATCTAGACATCAGTAAAAGTAGTAATAAGTAAACACGCAATTCGTTTAAAATAAGGAATTATACAGTGTACACATTATAGAGGCAAGAGATAATACTATGACATACAATGCAATCTCCAGCTAGGAAGAAAATAAATACACATTAAATGAGAACAAATGCAAAACCATCCCCAGGAAAACGTAATTATATAAAATCATTTACGTATATGTAATTTTCAATAAGACAATCAAAGAATAAGTCATTCACTTTCAATAAAATCAAAAATCGAATTATACGTATACTGCATTAAAAAACAGATCACAGTCAAGTTAATTTGTGAAAAGCAACAGCGTATATATATATATATTAAACTCACAGAGTCAGCGATGCAGTTTCCCCTGTGGAGACTGGAGGTAATGTCCCAGGTGCTGGGGATGCAGCTGACTCACATGCAGACGCCCTCACACACAAACCCACACGAGCAAAGGTGGAAGTGATGGGGAGGAGAGCGAGAGGGAGAGAGAGAGAGAGAGAGAAAGAGAGAGAGAGAGGCTGTGGGTTAAACAGAGGGTGGGGAAGGGTATGTGCGTGGCAGCCAGTTGGGTATGGAGTACTACGAATTTAACTGGCACTCGTATCGGTTGCCCGGTGACTGTTACTATGGGAGAAAAAACAACCCCATCATCTTAAGTGGTGCATGGCGTGTACCTGCGCTGGTCACAGACGTCTCATCTGCAAACACAGATTGAACTTATTTAAAAGAAAATCACCATAAAAAAAAATCATGTGACTTGTTTTGAACAGCTATCTGATTGAAACCTGACTGGAGAGTTATACTATATGTGTGCTCGATTGTAAAACAGCAAGTGTTGTTGGCCTCAGAGGCAAACAGTGCTCGAACCGAACTGATTAGAGCACTCAACAGTACCTGGACACTTATATCTTATCAGGGTGACTCTGCTGCTGAGCAAGGGGGGGAGGGGGGGGCCCTAATTTCAAGTGGTCCTGTTCTGTTCCTGTCTGATCTGCATGAGTTCTGCATTTGTACGTATACAGTTTAGATTTGTATTTTCTATCTGTGTGCGTGTGTATGTGTGTGTGTGTGTGTGTGTGTGTTTGTGTGTGTGTGTGTGTGTGTGTGTGTGTGCAGGCCACTCATCCACTCCAGTGTTCAGAACAGGTCCAGCAGATGGTTTGGTCAGATGACTTTTGCAAAGCACTCCAGGAGATTTCAGGGCATTTCATTTTTTAGCAATCCATTTATGATTGAGCATGGACAGTGAAATAAATATAATTTCAAAACGTCAAAACCTGCATTTTCTAATAGCATCTCAGAAATTGTAAAAGCCTCGATGTCTGGGCTCATTTTGGCTCGAGTCAAGTCCTTGTGTTTTGCCCAAAATCTCAAATCCATGTCTCCTCACTGTGTGTAAATGTGCTTCGAGGCTTTTGTAACATCCTCCATCGTTGGACCCTCAGAGGAAATACTGGATTACTTTACTAAATTAAAAGTATAATTATATTGTTACTAAAAGTCCAGTAAACATTCTCATTAAGTAAATAGGCATCATAGGCAAATTTATATGAAAAGTTCTCATTCTGCGGAATAATGGACCCTGTTACTGAGATATTATCGTAAATCACAATAGTAGATTATTAGTACTGATGTATGAATGTATAAAAATCATGTTTAATTCCACAGCTGATGAGGAGTTGGGCTCCTCCAAAGAGTCACAAGATAAATATGACGGGGTGTGAAATAATAATCCAAGAGGGAGGAAAGAAAATCAAACAGATTTCTGTTTAAAATTATATTTAAATATTAACATACACACCTTACTTGGGCCTTGAACAGTTATTTAAATCTAACATCTGAGACATTTAGGGGGTAGGTATATCTTTGCCGGCAAGACTTCGATTCCTTTTGTGCTAAAAATCCCCAAAAGTGCAAAACCATTGTTTGAATCTTCAATAAATAATATTATATGATAAACATAAGATACATGTTTAAAATTTTTTTTACCTGAGATGCAACCAGTAACTTTAAAAATCCAACGAATATAATTGAATAAATTTCCCAGTATTACCCCCTTATAAAATAGTAGAATAGTACAGTATAGAGTCTGACAGATCCTGACCTACAGACACAAGAAGCCAGAATAAGAGCTTTCAACAATAAAGTCACCCTCGTCCTCTGGGATTCTCACATCAACAGGCGGGTGTTAATGAGGACATTAGTGAGGGGGCTAATCCAGGCAGGAAGAGGAGGTCATTAATTAGAGCTGGTGAGCATCTTACATGTTCTCTGTTCAACTCATGGGACACCTACTCACGTGCGGAAACACAGACGCACGTACTTTATGTGGGCAGATGTGTTGCTGCTCCCCAGAGTCTGATTACTGCCGCTGCCACGCTGGAGGAGAGGTGGTACGTAGTGTGATCGAACGTGTGACCAACACACAAAACGTTGGAGACCAAAAAAAAGCCACGTCCAAGCTGAATATGAGTGGGCCAATCTCGTCTGCTGAGGTTATGAAGCAACAGGTGATTATGCACATGTTTGTGAGTGCGCTTGCTCATGCTGTGTATCCGGGCCTGCTGCATGTGTATTCATGAGTCTGTGCACAGAGGAATAGAAGACCTCAAAGCCCAGATCAAAAACATGGGGACCTCATCTACTTATGCAACCAGAAGACTCATCACACCTTCAGCAACGGACGACGCAGCTCAGGGATAAAAGCAGCGAACCAGGCAGATCTTCATGACAAAGGACGTCCAGCTGGTTGTGTGAAGGGAACACATTTCACTGATAATAGGGATGTACCAGGCTTCTCAGTGTGTGTGTGTGTGAGACTGTGCACATGTATTAGTTCACCTCACGGCTGAATGTAACCCAGCATAATCTTTTATCTTTTCATTTCACGATGACTAACATGGTTTTTGTGTAAAAAACAAAAATGCAATTTAGTGACAATGTACTAAAACCCATGTTAGATATATTACTGTTATAAAAAGAGAAAAATGTCATATTTCCAGGTATGGTTTGTCCATAACTAATCATATTCCTACTTGTATGGAGAAATCCTATTCACATAAATCATTGGGGTGGCTGTTGTTTTGAGGGTAGAGTGGGTGCCTCTAACCAGAAGGTTGCTGGTACGATCCCAGTCTTCCCCTTCCATATGTGATGGTGTTGTGATATAACAAAAAAGAGCTGCTCATGGATCCATTGTACGACTGTGTCTGTGAAAAGCTTTGAGCTTTTAACAGTCATCAAGAGCAGAAAAGCTCAATATAACTATAGAGCATTTAGTATTAGGAGGCTCGATGATTGAAGTGAGTGGCCTGCATTATACAGAACTCAATTCAGATTAACTCTTGGAGTGCACAGAGCAGCCTCCTCCTGACATTAATTATTTTTTCTATATTTAGAATTGTTTTTGTGATGATTAAGTTGCTAAATCATCGTTGACCTTGTGAGGTCGAGTAAGTGAAGAGCGAGGGCTCCGCTCAGACAGGAAGCAGTGTTGGCAACGAGAGGCGTCTTTTTCCATGTGTCAGAGGCACGGAGTCATCGGTTAACCATTTGTCTGCTTTAGATAAAATAAAAGGGATGAAGCTTCCAAAGCACAACACATAACCTTACAAAACTATAAAATTAAAGCAAATTAAATGGATAAAAAAAATGACTAAATATTAAATTTAAAGTAAATCTGTCTCTTTAGAACTTTTCCCCATCATGTGTAAATTAGAATACAGTATTTTTAGGAGATGTGTGGGTGACATCTGATGGACAAGACAGGAATTACACACAAGCTCAAGAACAGAATAGTCAAATGATAAAAACTGTTGACGATTGCAACAAAAATAATAACAAAGTACAAACTATTTAAATTGCTTTATTACCTTAGATTATACAATTACCTAATGTAGAATAATACCCCCATTTGTGGTTTAAAGTATTTTTAAAGAAAAGAAAACAACCAACCCCTCAACATTAATTTACTTACATATGTACAGGCACTTATCAAACGTTCCCAGTCAAATTCACAATGAAACAAAAAGTAAAATATATCAGAGCTGGTAAGTCTGTTCTGTCTCAGCATCATTTTCAGGATAAACTACCTGTAAAATATATTTTTACCTATGAGAGGATATCATACTACAGACATTGTGGAAAACCACAGAGAACTTGATGATAAATAATGGAATATAAAGAGTTAGCTGAAGGGGAACTCATCTCTGATCCTAGTGCATCAAATCCAAAATTCTCCTTTTCCTCAGGACGCAGCAGAAGAACAACAAACTATACATAAACTTTACATATCACAGAATGAAAGCATACTTCCCAGGGAGGTTGAGAAACGTGCGGTCATCATTGCTGGGGTGGACAGTGAGTGGGATCACTGGGATCTGGACCCTCTGCCTCCACGGGCAGGTGGCTGGTTGGGATGCCCACTGGAGGACGGACCTTTCTTATGGGGCTGAAGCTGCGTGGAGACGACCCGGGGGAGTGAGCAGGTGAGCGGACGGGCAGCAGTGCAGGACCGAGAGGGTGCTGAGGGAGGGGTACTGCTAGGGGAGAGGGGCTGCGGGGGTACCTGCGAGGGGCCGACCAGATGGGCCGATCAGTTCTGTTTGAGGAGGGTGGGAGGACGGGAGCGTAGGTAGCAGGGATACTCAATTCGGATTGGCTAAGAGCGTTGCCAGAACATTCTTCCAAACGCTCCAGAGTCTCCTGAAACAACAAGAAGATGCATAAGTTACAATCATGGGTGGAGTTTTAACTATGATTCTAATTCTAAAGGTTCAGTGTGTCAGATTTAGCTGAAAGGGATCTATTGGCAGAATATGAATATGAAATAATCATAGTGATGTTTTACTTGTGTGTTTCATCTAAACTTTATATTTACTTCGGGAGTGTGTCCTCTCTACAGAGGCATCCATGATTTTTACAGTAGCCCAAATTGGTAAGGTGAGGGGTATTCAGCTGCAGCATGCAACTTCACCACTAGATGTCACTAAATGCTACACACTGACGCTTTAATAATGTAATTCGAACCAAAAGTATGACATGTTTCAGAGCATGGTTCTATGGGTGGCAGTGAAATATCTCTTCATGATGTTTGCTATGAGCTCTTCTCCACACATTCATGATCCCCAGAGAATGAATGACTGAGGGATGAATGAGGAATGAGTAATGTTACATTTTTTGACTTTTAGGGGAAACATTTTTTGAATAGTGTTGGGTTGATGAGCAATTGTTGACCCCAGACCGTCATTGTCCTCAGGGGGATACAGCCTGATGAATTATGTGTTCCCCTGACCTCTCCTCTAGCGCCACCAATAGGAGAAAAAGTAATTTAGTAGTTTTGAATTAAAACAAATAGCACACTGTGTTTCTGCATCGTGTCTTATTAGTTGTTATTTGTTTTCAATTAACAATTATCCTTTTTCAAACATGTAAAGCACCTCGAAACATTTTTAGTTCATGGAAAAGTGTGAAGAGCTTTTCAAAATTGTATTATTATTATTTGATTTCATTGTTTTAAGGCCCGATGTTGCACGCACATGTTTGGAGGAAAAAGAATAACTTACATCTTCATTGAGAACATAAAGAGGCATTGGACTCCTTCGACCGAGTGTAGTAGGTTTCGGGACAACATCCACTGCAAACACATTTATTCAGTTTAGAAATGGGTCACATTCTTCGTAATTAAAGGGTCAAATAATTCTGTGTGACATGGGTCAAAGGTTAAGTCTTGCATTTTGTGTGGACGTATCTCGAACAAGTGCAGCTGTTTCTCACCATCGTGGCCATTTTCACTCTGCTCTAAATAAACAGGAGCTCTTTGGGGGACAGGTCGATGCTTCTTTCTACAACAAGAAGAAAAGAACTCCTGAAAACACATCCAAACAATAAGCTGCAGGTCGATGTGCTCTCCAATTTTCCACTACATGTTCAGAGCGGTGGAGTTGACACAGTGGAGCCACTTTAGACTCTAGTCACATCCTAAAGAGCAATATCAAAGCCAGTGAGAGAGAGAGAGGGAGAGAGAGAGGGAGAGAGAGAGAGAGAGAGAGAGAGAGAGAGAGAGAGAGGGAGAGAGGAGAGAGAGAGAGAGAGAGAGAGAGAGAGAGAGAGAGAGAGAGAGAGAGAGAGAGAGAGAGAGAGAGAGAGAGAGAGAGAGAGAGAGAGAGAGAGAGAGTGGAGGTAAAAGAAGAAAGAGTAACTCTCACTTGGAAGGTTTCCAACAGGCACACACTGTAACCAGGGTGATTAGGAGGAATATGCCCCCGGTGGACAGGATGATGTATAGCGAGCTCCGTCCTGAACCAGAGTGAAACAGAGAGGTATATGAGGACAAGAGAAGAAAGAAAGAAGGAAAGAATGAGAGAAAGCCTTTGTCAGTAACAGCGTGAAAAGAGCACAGTAATTCCCCCTCACTAACTTGTAGCTTTACTTCACGTTTACTTTTTCACTATTTAATCCATTTTGTCTTGACACTGGGAAAATAAAAATTGCAAAGAGACGGTCTTTAAGGCAATAGATTGTTATTTTCTTCTTTTTGACTGTAGGCTTACAGTGAAACATGACCAGGATAAGGAGCAGGAGGGACGTTCAATTCTTTCCCCCATTGCTTGCTAAGTCTTCTGAGTGCTCTGGCAGTGAAGTAGCACATTAGGGTCTTCGCTCTGAGACTTGGAGCCGCGCTCCTGCCCATGCAGAGGGAACAGAAAGCTGTTTGAGGGCCTGAAGATGCCTCCTCATGCAGCACATCACAGTACAGCAATAATGAAGTCAGGATTACTGAGATCCACTGAGGCAAAGCGTTCCCCCCCCCACCTGCCTTCCTTTCCTCTGCTCCCTCCTCATAAATAACTGTCCATTCATTGGATTAGAGTGCCTCGGCCTCGCGCTCAGTCTGACATGTAGTTCTATGCTGGCGCCCAGTAACAGCCGTTCGGAGCCAACTCCCGCCGCACTTGGATTTGCACTTTGTTGTAAACAACATTGTTAGAGAGGCAGGCATGCAGGCCTGTGTGTAGGTCAGCATGAGAAGATAATTGCTTCTGCGAGCTGTAAATGGATGGTAGTTGAACAATGAGATTAAAACAGAGTACTACAGTTTTCATAAGCAGCGCAAAAGGGGAACAAAATATTTTCCTGGATCCGTTCCATGATCCGGATTCCGTGCTAACATTGTATGAGTTCTTCCCTGAACGATGTCCTATCCTTTTCATGAATTACAGTTTAATCTGTTCAGTTGTGATTGCAAAATAATTTACAAACAGACAAACCAACAAACAAATGGGTTGGAAACAGTCTCCTTCATTTATATGACTTAAAGTTATAGATATAGTTGCTATTTAATGTACATCGGCTTACACTGACTCCACCTCAACTAACTCCAAATGTAATCTTGTCCTTGCAGATGATTGTATAATAATAATTTATACTTACTTATTAATATAACCCATATAATAGTATTTATCTTATAACATAACATAGCAAAATAAAACAGATTTTTTTTTCTGCATAGTGATTGCTTTTTACAATTTGAGTATTTTTGCTCCATATCACAGCATCATCTCCTTCATCTGGATATAAGCTTGTATGACTTGACATCCCACCCTTGTAACATGTCACCTACTGTAGACAGTGAGCTTGACAGGTGTGCTCTTCACGCTGCTGATGGGGTTCTCCACTGTGCAGGCGTAGATGTCGTCGTCTGACATCCCGACTCGTGCGATGGTCAGCACCTTCTGGTCAAGTGACAGCAGCAGGCGCGAATCATTGGCCATCACCTTGCCTCCCTTCAGCCAACTGTAGATGGGCTTTGTGCCGTTGTCGTGGGAACAGTGCAGGTGGAATTGCTCGCTGTACTCCAGGACGGACGATGCTATCATCTGGACGTAAGGTTTGGACACCGGAACTGAGAAGGACAGGGCAGAAGACACAGGCGGAGTCAAACTATGACAGGGAAGTTCTCTATTTACACTGAAAAGAGAAAGTTGTCAGTAAAAGGTACAACAAGAAAACACCAATACGTAAAATATCAAAATACTAATAATAAAAAATAAAAGTCGAGAAGAAGGCCAAAGAGAAGAGATGTGTTGTTGGAACAACTTAAAAATAATAGCAGTTGGTAACACACAACATAAATCAGTTTTTGCATATTCAAAGTAATTAATAACCTAATTTTGTTATTCTAATTTGTTTTCTTTAAGTTGAACAAACTTACTTAATTTGTATGTTCACAACTGAAGTATTTTTTATAGTTAGCTTTCTCACTGTATATAACAACAACTGAAAAGTGGAATTACAGTTGATGCCTCAAAGAGAAAAAACACCAACACGGTGAATCACTGGATCCGAGCAATGATAAAGTTAAACTTCATGATAATGACTTGCGCAACAGAATGTATTTTTAACAACTATCGATTTTGCTTCAGCTCAGAACTGCTCCTCAGTTTGTGTCCGGTGGTTTGAAGTACAGAGAAATGAAGAGGATGGTAACCCTGCATACCATCCACAGTGAGCTGGGTGTGCTGCTCCCCAGTGAAGCTGTCGTCTGTGATGGAGATCTCCACCTCGTACGCCCCTTCGTCTGAGAGCTGCAGGTTGTGGAGCAGCAGCGAGCCATTCTCGAACACCAGGACACGGTTGCGGTACTCGGGCCTCAGGTTCCCGATGACGTCCGTCCCTATGGACTGCACCACGGTGATGGGTTTCTCTTTGCTCCTCTTCAGCTGCCACTTTATCACGGGCTTGTCGGAGCTGCTGCTGGAGTAGCTGACTGACAGCAGGGCCTCTTTGCCCACCGTGCCCCTCACCACCTGGCTTTGACTGGTCACGTTCACCCCCGACACCTCACCTGGATAAAAACACGAAAAGACAGGTCTTGAGTCTCAAACTCTGGGAGTGTACAGGGAAGGAGGACACGGATAGGGCAGTTTCGGGGGACAGTCACCATTCTGTCTGTGATGCTCTGCCACACTCAAACAATAGAGAACTCTTGCAAAGACACACTAATTACTGCAACACTAATTACTACTATTACAAACTGAAATGGAAAATCAGGGCAGTGAATGGTCGGGATGCCAATACACCAGAGCTAGAAAGTAACAAGAGACCTTTATGTAGCTATACACTGATAAAAGAAAAGTGTTTTAACACCTTATTAGATACTGAATACTGAAATGGGTAACAAATTAAGTTTTTTTCCAAATGTAAGTAGGCAAATTTTAGTTATTTAACAAACTTGACAAATTGTTCTAATCAATTGTAGTATATCTGTAGTTAGTAAACAAGTTAGTTTATCAACAAACTGTATAATGAGCCCTAGAAACGTTATTTGTCTCTATACACTTTTAACTCAACAAAAATAAGCCTGTTTAATCATTTTAGATAATCACACAGCTAAAATGATTAGAAAGTATCGTAGGTGTTACATTTTTAAACCTGTAAAAATAATTCTGCCGCCACTGCTGAAAATATATTTAGTATTGTTTTTTGTGCACCCTTCACTTTGTAATAACTATATATTATATCCCACTGAAATCTATATTTGGGTAAACATTATATTTTCATATCTCTAACTGCTGCTTTCAGATGTAAGTAAGCTATACAAGTTTTAATACAATTCAAACTCCTTCTACTTACTAAGAAGTTTATTTGTTAATATATCATGACACATTTAGAAAGGACCTTTGTTCTTTGAACCATTACCTGGTCTTAATCAGTAACAGAGTTAATGAACAGAAATTCTGTACTATGCTTTTAATGTGCTCAAAAACATGCACACATGTCACTTTGCTTCTACTTCGGGATGTCTAGATATGTCTTGATCACTGATCTCAGAAACACCCCGCTACAGGAATTCCCCTTGACCCCCTCACCGTGAACAAGTAATAACTAATTTTGATTTGTGCTCCTCAATTATCCTCCAGCTCCCGCAGGGACACGGGGATGAGGTGTTACAGTGAGGAGCCACATTTCATCCTTTATAGACGAGGCCTGTCTTGGAAACCAAACGCAGCGAAGCTATTATGTTCACAGTGGAGGTTCCTATAACTCAGCTGTGGCTAGACACATGGAGGTCTAAACATTGGCTTCGGGCCTACAAGGGGCATCCTACTGTTCGGCTTTCAACGATTGGAAGAATTGACCCTGGAGAGAGAGAGGAGAGAGAGGAGAGAGGGACAGCGGGAGAGAGGGAGAGAGAGGAGAGAGAGAGAGAGGGGGGGGATAGAGGGAGAGAGAGAGATGAGAGAGAGAAAGAAAGAGAGACCCAGCACTGTTAGCTATTCTTCGCAGTGAGGCAGTTAGCAGGGCATCGCCTCATTGCTGTGGCAACCATTTGGTCCGCCTGACAGGGGTTGCCAAGGCAATAAGACAAAGGGCATGATTGTTGGAACTAGTTTCCTCCACTGAAAAGAGTGCGAGCGGGTTAGAGAGGGAGAGAGAAAGAGAAACTCTTTGTCACCGGCGAAGTTGGAGATAGACACAGGATCCAGTGATTCTACTAAAACCCGACTTGGTTTGGTAAACTGGACCCTTGTCACGGCCGGGAAATCAAATGAAACATTTTGAAAAGCAAAATCAGCACGTGGTTAAAACTTGTGACATCACCTTTTTCACGTAATTAAATGAATTTGCCTAATACACACACAATATGCAGGCCCTACCCTATTCAACCTACACATCCCCTCCTTACATATTTACAATAGACACTCCAGGATCCTTTAAGCATCTTACTGGGGCCCAATAGAGAGGGCACCCTCTATCAGAGAGAATCCATCGAGCTGGAAACACACGGACAAGAAAAACCTCTCTGATTTAACCTGGATTAACTTCACTTCCAAGAGGGATAAAGGATGCAATGGTGTTTGAAGTGACGTAACGAGAGTGATCCAAAGAGTGTAAAGTAAAACTGTAAAAATGAGTAACTGGTATTTCAGTTTTGGAGAAAAATTCCACTTGTTTTGCTCGTCCTCTGAATTAACAGAAAAAGTCTCAAGAGAATTCTCCATCCTCCAATGTCTGGAAAGGTCCAAGGAAAGTTTGGACTCACCTGTGATGAGGAGGAGGAGGCCAAAGAGCCACAGCAGTGCAGGAATGTCGGTGATACTGTCGCTGCTAGAGGAGGTCTTCCTCTTCACCTTCATCTTGAGTCCTGGGCAGAGTCTTTCTCCCAGTTAGTGAGCATGGTTTGTCCACCCTGGGCACGTCCCTGCGGCTCCACACACTCTCTCCACCACACTGCCTGCCTGCCTGCCTGCCTGCAACACTGGCCTCTGCCTGGTCACACTGAGCCCCTACTCTCCACACAGCACCCCAGTCACTGCCAACAACAGCCAACTGTGTGCGTGTGTGTGTGTGTGTGTGTGACTGTGTGTGTATGTTGGAGTGAGACAGAGACATAGTGTGGATGAGCTCCCCTGTTGAACTCCACACTGGAGCTAAACGAAAAATAATGTTTGCCTCTTTAGGTGGTTACATATAGCTTTAGGCATCTGTCATTTTTGAGAGCTTTCCCAAAAGAAAGTGTTGTCTCCTCTCCCGAGTTGAGCCTCTTTGGAAGGATTCCTGCCACAGCTGCAGCTCTCGAGAGGAGCCCACTTCAAGCTCCGAAATGTCTGAGCTTGAAAAACAATTCACTTCCCCTTTTCCCTGGCCCACTTTTGTCATGTTCTCTTTCTCTGGACTTAAGCTTCACAATAAATTCACAATTTGTCACTTGGCCTCACCCTCTGCTGTTGACTAACACACACACACACACACACACACACACACACACACACACCACACACACACACACACACACACACACACACACACACACACACACAGCCTCGAAGCCCTTTGTTCCAGCGGTATGTGTCAGGTGCATGATTCATGTAACTGTCCCTGTCTGAAGAGCTGCGTAATAATAAAGGCAACAAATAAGATGAGATAAAAACAACTTGTACCTGTTTTGTCCTCTAGGTGGTGTAGGAGCTACACGAGGGAACTGAAAAGCAATACATAAAACCCAAAAAAGACTGACATCAAAAGCGCTGGTCATGTTTTGACATTAAAACCGTGACCTAGAGTACAATCTTGTCTTTTTTTTTCTCTGTCATTTAAGAAAGTGAAGTGCATCACATCAATCAAAGAGAATATTAAAGGAAGGTGCTCTTTAAAAAGAACAGAAAGTCAGATATTAAAAACCTGGATTGTAGTGCTTTAGACCCATTTACCCTCCTCCCGACACCTATTTACCATTGAGTTATAATGTCTTATATGTAAAAATACTGAGGACTAAGGCCTGTTTGCATGTTCTGAAGAGTAATTTGCTTTTAAGTATATAGCACAGCAGCCTTCTCTTGAGTTCTTGTTCTGACAACAGAGGGCGGCTTCATACAGAGGAGGACGCGCGTCTGACAGAAAGCGTCAGGACTGTGGGAACCAGCGGCTGCTTCGACATCACTCTCTCTCTCTCCCGGGCTGCTGTGTAGTCAACCATCAAAGCTACAAACCTCTCCCCTCCACCTCTGCCCTCGCTAAGAGCAGCGCCTCCCTCTTCCTCTCATCTTCGAACGCTCTCTAAATCAAGGGGGACACTCTGCAGTCAAAAGAGCAGAGAAGAGAGACGGGACACAGACGCTGTGACTGTGTGTCCCAGTCGGTTTGTGTGCATGTGTTATGACAGAAACCATTGTCACATTTAGGCCTCGGTGAGATTGATGCCATCCTGTGTGACATACAGATGGGACAAAGTACAAAACGTCAGGACGCTCACATCCTGGATTCCACTTCTATACAGATCAGGTGCTGTGTATGAGAGTGCAGCCCACTCATTAATATCCTCTCATTATTGCTAAGCGCATTAAAAACATCTCTTCTTGGATGGCAAGGCAGGCATTACAACTGTGAAGCTTGCGCCCCCTGCTGTTTGTCCTGGTTCCTTCATCTCTAATTACCACCCAGGAGACTACAGAGATCTTCTGTCACTGACAAGCCGTCTGAGGAAGAGAACGAGACCAGCCAAGCAGAATGTTTCATATGATCTACTCCTGAAATAGTCCACTTGAGCTTAACAAGTTGTAAGAGGTAGAGACAGCGCTGTTATTCGTTAGTAGCTTTCAGGCTGCCCTGTGTTTCAACAAACTCCCCTCACATGACTCACACGAGGATCGAGAAAGACACAAACACGACTTTCAGGCTCAGTTTCTCTGAAAATATGTCTTTTCCCCTCACTCGCAGAATCCAGTGGGACCCACCAAGTGGGTGTTGTGCTATGTTTGGAGGTGTGCAGAATATTGATTGCTCATCCACAGTCATTAAAGAGACAGGAGAATGTGGCCATGTCACCTCTGGGACTGAGTAGGAGAAAAAATAAGAGAATAAGTCCATGTGCAAACCCATAGAGGTTTGTGAGAGGGAAGCGGAGGAGGCACGTCAGCCTGAGAAGGAAGTGCTCTGCAAAATTGCTGAGAGCAGAACTCAAGATGATACCTCCACAGCTGGTGACACTACCACGAATCTGCGTGTGTGTGTGTGTGTGTGTGTGTGTGTGTGTGTGTGTGTGTGTGTGTGTGTGTGTGTGTGTGTGTGTACGAGAATGACAATGAAGGATTGCAGTGGGATCTGCGTGGCAGGGGCTGTGTTCTTCCTGTGCGAAAATCCATGTGCAGTTTGAGTGTGTGCCGTGTGCTGTATGTCTCAGATGTGTGTGGGCGAGCTGAGTGGGAACATTGGGAGACTGAAGATGCTCTAGCCTGTTTCTCATAAAGTGAACAAGACGGCCTGGGCGAATTAAGCAACCACAATGTTATTCCTTTGTGATATAAACAGCCTTATTGCAGTGAAGGTAGCACATGTATTGCAAATCATTTGCAGGTGCATGTGAAATACTCTGTGGTGTATTCCCAACTATGCACCCAATTATAGGATGGAAGCATTTGATGGATTAATACATATTGGCTCTCAAATCACCAGCAATGTATCAATTTAAATTGCCTGACCTGTATTTATTAGATGTGCATAATTCTTATCTTATGAATGTTTCAGCGTCATTGAAATTCTGCTCTTTCCAATCAGCAACCTGCTTTTTGCAGCAATATTGCAGTAACAAGAGAAAAAGAAGGAATGTGCAGTTTGTTGATTAATGAAGTTTAAAACAGACATGTCACCGTATATTTAAGGTGGATTTATTTGTGCCATGACTCTACAGCAAAGTGAAGCAAGTTACTATAAAGTTATATTTAAAGCAGGAAAGCTCTGCAAACAACAGGATATTATTCGATTTTTACATAAGTCAAACAAGTCAAAACCCAGCAACACAACAATAGAGCATATTGAACCAGTGTGTCATAAAGGTAAACTGTAACAAATTTATCTGGAAATAAAAGAGTAATTAATGCATGCTGTTGTGGAAGATCAGATTTATAGAATTTGATCAAAATGAGAATCAAGGCAATTGCAATCTCAGAATAAATAAATAGAATAGAATAAATAGAACATAAGTAGCTACTCTTCTTATAGAAAGTTTTAATAATTTTGTAAGCAGGTCGACTAATAAACCATGTTCGAGATACAAGCAAACAACGCAAAATCTGAAATAACTTAAGCCACCGAGTTACGCTCAGTCTAATGCTGATGATGCATACAAGGTTTATACACAGATGGTATGAACTGCTCCTTGCCCAGTAATCCCTGTTTAGCATTGAGAGGACATTCATTTTCACGTTCACAGATCATCACCTAAAAACTAGCACACTACCAGAAGTTTCACAAGTACATGCAGTGAGTTTCTAAATTCTGGGTCAAAATCATCCGCACTGATGAGGCTGCTGGAGGAGCCGAGAAGGAGTGTTGAAGTTCACAAGCACACCCTCAAAACTGTTCATTTTTTTCTACTGATAATTTGCGTTGAAAAAGAAAACTCCTGGGACAAAAAGGTGTGTCCTGAAAGCCAGACCAGTCAGCTGAGGCAAACGCCAGCCATCTCCCTCTGCCTTGCTCCCCTCCCCCTCTTTCTCTTCATCCAGGTCAGGGCAGGGGTGTCACTGCTCTGGCACAGATGTGTCGTCGCTCTCTACTGCCCCCGATCCTCCTGTCGCTGAAACGAGAGAAACAGGCGAGGGCGTGAGGCACCGCAGAGCCTGGAAAAGAACAGTTCCTGTGTGCGCTTGTCAAGGTTGAACAGTGTGATACAATCAGAAACTGACATGTGGGCGGATCTTTTGTAAAAAAAAGACAGAACACTTGATCAAAACTCAATATTGAGCTGCTACTTTCGGATGAGTCATTTTCAAGGAATCTTTCTAGAATACATTATATTGAAGTGGAATTTACTCTCCAAGATTTAAAGTATTGAACTAAAACTTTCATGGTGACGGCTAACACAACTGATGAGCTTAAAAAACACACACTTCTTAATTTGAAAAGGGGGTCTACCCCAATGGGAGGTACTGTGGACGCTCGATTCCACTTCGACAGGCCCATTAATTCTGCTCGGCCCTCGGAAGCGTAAGTATACCATACCTAAAGCACCTGGAGCTATAAACACTTCTACAAAAGCATGCTAGGGGGCCGGCAAATGGGTTAGGGAGAATCATTGACATAGATTCCTTGTCTCATCCTGATCCCCAAAGAAAAAGCGGCTTTCTTACAGGGAAGTGAGAAATTTCGAGGGATGGGTCTCTTAATGCCTACTCCAGTTTACATTTTCTTGGTGGTTCAGTTTAAAAAATATATATATCGAGCTTTAATAGTTTTTATTTTGTGTTGTTTTTGTCTACAGAAACTTCTTGGAAAGGTTTTGGTTTGTATCAGCGGCAAAACAAATCTAAATGCAACCGTTTGCTATTTTGAAATCATCAACATTCCAAGGAGACACCAGCAAAAACACCTCAGGACTGATTGACTCCTCAAACCACTCGATAAAAGTCATAACACATCCTAATGTTGTGACAATGTAACTTGACCTTTTCAATTTAAACCAACCGCTCGTGAACGTGTTTTCTCTCTGATGAATCTAGAAGAAGATTCATTTAAAACCACTTTAACGGAAGATTTAATTGAAAGATTCAATCATCTGTCGCTCGAGTCCTCAAGGAGTAATTAAATGAATCACTCGGTTTTGTGTGGCATTAATCACATATGGTCTTAACCATAATGGGCTCTAATCGGTGTATTTAATTGTCTATGGCTTTTAAATTGGCTTCTTTCCTGTGTTTAAAGTGATAAATCAGGTTGTTTTCCTGAATCCTGCTCAAGTGATTGGCCCCACTCCCGTCTAAAAATGGAACATTGGTAAAATCAAAGAAGACACGTGCTCTGGCTCAACATGGTGAATTTCCTTATAACATCCATCTATACAGCAAAACTGCCTCCACTAAAAATACACTGTTAATACGCAACTTATGCTCTCCATCACTTACCTTATGTCACCTACTGTAGCTACACCTCCTGATGGGAGCATCTCCTACCATCCTTAAAGTCACTACCCATAATGCCATCATCACAATGGCATTATGTGACCTAGTCTTATCCCTCGTCCTACACCACTGACCTGTGTCCCCCCGGCTTCCGTTGAGCACATCCCCAGTGCTGCTCACCTCCTCCCCCTCCGCTTTGTCCTCGGGCTTCATCTTCTTGCGGGTCATGTGGCCCCGAAAGCCGGCCTGGATCTTGGCGGCAGCCCTGTTGGCCTCTGGGTCATCCAGGGGGATGTCCATGATGTCCTCCTCCTCCTGGGGCCGACTGCACTCCTCCTGTGGGACATCATATCAAAGAGTGTTTTATCCCTTCAACACTCAGCAATGAATGTGGTTGTTGACATGTATATTACATGACTCCAGTGGGCGCTCTCTCGAGGCCAGTAACTGACATTTAACAGGAATCATTTAAATGCTCTCCCTTTCTCTTGTTGTCATAAAATCTATAAATACACTGCTGGAGGAAACATGTCTGGGACGAACTGTTTTGTGATTAATTACCATGGACTGAAATTCACTGTTGAAAAATGATGAACCAGTAAGAATACGACCGCAGTCAACAGCAGAAGCTGATCCAGAGACTGAAAGTAAGGCTCCACTGTCCCAGAGGAAACGTGGAGAGGGGGGCCGCGGGGAGAAATCCTGGCTTGTCATAAAGTGGCAGAGGAAAAAGCGCTGAGGCTGTCGACGAGTTATGTAAACACCAATTCTCGATTGTGTGGCAAAAATGGATCGGCTACACCCAGGGCTTTTGCTTATAGAAACAGATTGGCATTTCACACAAAGGAAGGCTCGCAAAACAAGCCCACCACCATCCCACTACCTCGGTGAGGCAGCGCTGCAAGTCTCCAGTGAAACCCCTCCAGTGTAGGAGTGTGACCACCCACCTGTTCAGCCAGTGTTCATTAGCCCCTGTGTCTGACTGCTCACTGAGCAGCCACAATCCGGCTGCAGCAGAGATGCAGCATCTACCAGCTACACTGCATCTCAGAGGGCTTGTTGGTTTCATTGCCTCAGGGTCGACTTACATGCATTGATGTAAAATATTCTGATAAAAATCTCAGGTGAAAAAAGCTTATAAAGCCTTTAGAAGATATGGTTTTGTGAAGAAATATACCGTGATTCATAAGCACATAAATTGTCAACATTAACTCTCGTGAAGCGACAACAACATCAACACACGGCAGGTTGCAGTCTGAGGGACAACTAAACACACGTAAAAAACATTAGTTCTTAAATCGTGAATCGAAATGAAAGAGAAAACGTCTTTAAAAAAGTTAATCTGAAACTTTTACTCACATTATGACAGTCCATGTTTCTCAGAGATGACTTCAGTCTTCAGGTGAGCTGAACTAGTACGACTTGAGCGCTTCAATTTCTAAGCGGACCCAGCAAAGCTGTGTTTGAATGAGTCTCCAGTATAATACAGATGCCTCACTGGCTTTTTACTAACAATCACTGTATGTTCAGGAACACCCGCTCACGCACACGGAGTGAGAGAGAGAGATGGAGAGGGAGAGGGAGAGGGGATGGGATAAAGAGAGAGAGGATGGGCGAAACAGGGAGGGAGGAATGGAGAGAGAGAGAGAAACCTCCTACAAACATGACAGCATGTGTTCCATCTTTTCAGTCTCATTAAGGTTGCTGACCTACTGTGATCACATGACTGTAACAAAACTCTTACAGACTAGCAACTGCCGTTATGAGGAGTTACAGAATCCATGAGTATTCACTGATTTGAAGTTTAACACTTCAAAACAAGTGAAAATGATAGAATTATTCAGTCAAGATAAAAATAAGGAAAATGCAAAGTGAGAACCGCACAGAGTAAGCATCATAGAAACTTCACAAGTTGCGGCGTTACAATAATAAACTCATTTAAACAGATGACCAACATGGAAATACTATGCAAAAGCCAGATGGTCACGAAACAACAATTGCTGACTATCTAACTCTACTATTAGTGTGGAAAATAAAGAAGTGAAAGCATCTTGGACTGCTTTACACTGGGAGGTGTTATAAATGTATTAGAGGCAGAGCGAGCGAGCAGCCCTCTCCATCCCTCTGATCCCAGCTGGTGTGGCCGCCCACACTCCCCTGCCAGCCTCAGAGACAAGACGGAGAGGGAGAGGAACAGAAAGTATCCATTTAACTGAGTTATTTCTCTGACATTAAACGCTCTCCCACTGGTTTGTTAATCACTCAGACAATATGCCGAGTTATCCTCGGGCCTAATTTCACAACGCTGACACCCTTTATTAATCAATTCACTTTGGTTATTTGTAGGAGTGATAAACTCCTATAAATGGAATTTTACAGAAATCACTCGCAGCTGTCTGCACATATTAGCCAAATCATTAATGTATATAACACAGTATTTATCCACCTAAGATGATCAGAGGAGGATCATAGTTTGCACTCATGAGAAGAAGGTGTAAAAGTTAAAATAAAAATAATTGGAGAGGATTCTGAGATACTGAAGGTAGGTCACTGTGAGAGTAGTTGGCCTATATACTGCACCATTGTGTTCCGGCTGAAATAAATTCCAAGCAAGAGCACACACATGTCCACTGCATTTAGAAATAGAAAACCTGCTCTGTTACTGTTTAATGAGTCAGTTAGAAACTGATATTAAAAGGTACATGACTGATACAGATGGTGCCTAGCAACTATCAGCATCATTAATTCTGCGATGACACTAACAGAGAGCAGGATGGTGAGGGGTTACCATGGTAACATTCTCAGTACCCCTGCCTACACTCCCTCGCTGTGAGTGTTTGGAGCTGTGTTGGTCCAGACAAATCAGACGTAACTAACTGTGGCAGCAGTGTGAAAAAAGAAAATGTAAAAGGCCTGATTCGCTAGACAAATCGTTCAGTCTGTTTTTTATGATGACAGGCTTCTGAATTGAGTTTCAATCTGTGGAGGCCGTGCAGGCTCCCAAGACGGGAGGGAATCTGGCAGTAACAAAGCCAATGTGTTACAGTTTAATGAGCATGTGGCAGAATAAAGGCCTTAAACAGCATTGTGAGCAGAAATGCAGATTTTGCTGAAGTTTGAGACCAAAACTACAGTTTGTTCAGAGCTCAGTTCGGGCGATTGAGATTACGAGCCCCTTGATGATGTTCAAAGTTTGTCAGAGCAACTGCCACATGTCATCTAGAGGATGAACTATTTTGGAGATATTTTCAGTCACCTACCCCTGAGAACCAAGGGGAGGAAGAACACATGTGAGGGGCATTGTTGATTTGTCCTTGAAGGGTTTATTTATATAGGCTACTGGAGACAAGAATGGGAACAGAACAGACTGTAACCGGGCTTAGACAACTCTGCATGACGACTGTAGATACTTTTACAGTCTGACTGCTGAAGAAAGTGGAGTATATTCAAATATATAAATAATATATCAAACTTTACCTTGTTGGTGCTCTTCTTCTCCTCTGTCTCTTGTGTGTCTGGTACAGACGCGTGTGGTATTTCTTCTCCTTGATGTTCAGCATCTGTCCCATCTGCAGCATGAGCGATGTCAATGCTCTCCTCTTCACACGCTGCATCACTCATTTCCTCTTCTTCGGCAACTTTTTCTCCTTCCTCTGATGTGGCCTCTTTTTCTTGACCTGTATGCTCAGGCCTTGACTCTACACCCGATCCCTGATGCTCCTCCGTTAGATGCTGTTCACTTGTTTCGAAAGTCTCACTCTCTCCCCCTGTCTCTGCTGTGGCTGTATTAGACGGGATTACTTGTGATGAATTGTTTTCTGCACCATCATCATTAATGTCTTCATCCTCCCTCTCAATATAACCTCCTGTATGCCTGTCCTCTTCGTCTCCTACAACCGTGTCTGTCGTCTCCTCTTCTTTTAAATCAGCATCATTTGACTTTGTCTCTGTCTCAGAAACCTCACTCCGGAGAAATGTCCCTTCTCTATCTTTCTCCTCATCAGTTTCATCGTTTGTGGTCTTTTCGTCTGTTTCGGTGTTGGGCCGATCAGATGGGCTGCTGTTTAATTTACCTTCTCCCCCATCTTCATCCCCGTCATTGAAATAAGAGTCATTTGTGGCCACCTTTTCCTGAATTATATCAGATGCTTTGAAGTGACTTTCCATTTCCTCCCCTTCAGACTTCATTTCTGTTTCAGCTCCCCCTGTTTCGGGTTCATCTTGATGTTGTGGACCAGATATATTTTGGTCTGTTGACACTGCACTTACCTCCTTGGGCTCCTCTCCCTGTTGCATTTCTAACATCTCATTCTGCAACACCTCTACTGAACCCTCTTCCTCTGGCTGTTTCTCCTCAGCCTCAGTAATTTGCTGTGCCTCTGGAACATCTTCAAAGCTAATCTCAACCAATGAATCCTCCTTTGGTACAGTATCACCGTCTAAAACACCCTCGATATTAGCTAAACTTTCATGTCTTTCCCCACAGGAAGCTTTAGTCTCTGTTTCTTCCTCCTCCTTTGTTTTTTCTGCCTGATCTTCTGCTTCTTGTTGATTATCCTCATGGGTCTCAAACTGAGACAGGGATGATTGTGCAACAGTTTCCTCTGCCGTTGGTTTAAAGCTTTCCTCTTCATCGCTGTGAGTTTCCTTTTCAGAAGTGTCTCTTTCATCTGTTCCTCCAAGCTCTGTAGCACATATGTCCACCTCAGCAAGTCCAGAATGCAGAGAGATCTCGATTGGTTCTTCTCCTTCAGTATTTTCCTCTTCTCCCGAGTCTTCAATCTCCTTCTCTACAGCAGCAGCTTCTTGTTTATCGTCCCCATTATCTTCTGTCACTCCTAACTCCTGAGCACATACATCTACGTTGGAAAGCCCACTGAATAATAGCATGTCAGCGGATGCAGACTGAGGTACATCTGGGTCTGGAGCAGAGCTGATATCTTTTTCATTAGCTGCCCTTCCATCTTTATCAGATGCATGTACTGTTGGGTCTTTGTCCTCCTCCATCCCCCGCTGTTCATCTGACTGTACATCTGCAGTAGGGGGGCTGTTGATTGATTCTCCTTCTGAAAGTCCCCTTTTCATTGAAACACTATAATTCTCTGCAACAAAGGGTTTTTCTTCTTCTTCTTCTTCTTCTTCTTCTTCTTCTTCTTCTTCTTCTTCTTCTTCTTCTTCTTCTTCTTCTTCTTCCTTTTCTTCTTCTTCTTCTTCTTCTGTGTCAGTTACATTCCCCTCTTCAGAGACTTTAGGTTGTGTGGTAGATAGTTCTGAGGCTTCTGCTGAATGACTTGATTCATTTGCAGTTTTGGACTCATCTAAAAAGAAATGAAAGACTTTAGGTGAGAAACGTGGTCTCTGTTGCCTCTGTGACCCTCATCTGGAACCTGTCGCTGTGCAGGGCGGTCCTGCTCTCTCCTCTCACTCCTGACACTGCAAACCTTACAGTGCTTCAGCTTCTGAGCTGCTAGTTCTGGGCCTCAATTCCACAATGTAGTCCTCTTTAGAGGTCTTAACATGGATTTTTACAATGAAAACAATGAAGCATGAGATTGGACCACACTAGTATCTATATTAACAGCCAAGCAGGATATGTTTTCACCCCTTTCGATATGGGTCAGGGGGAAGATCAGAGATTTGTTTTTCTCTCACTTTAACAATGCGAGATGGGGCTTTTGCCGCATTTTCATTGATGTCTCTGAGAATAATTCATAGATCCTGATAGCATGCTTAGAGGCCTGATATTTATGAATGTGCGAAATTCAGAGCAATTCAAAACCAAGGTCCAGACTTAGTGAATTTAAATGTGGTTTCATGAGGGGAATGTTAGGCCTTGGTGGAGGTTTGCACTCTACTGAGGGCCACTTAGTTATTTTAAGGCTTTTTAATTGCTCTATGGAGAGAAAAATCTCGGAGCAGGTTTTGCTGCGGAATCATCATGCAGAGATATAACTGCAGTTATGCGACTTGGCTTGTATATTCCTGATTCTATTTTTCTTTTTATAATCCACATGAAAATCTCAGCTGTATCTACAGAAAAAACCTCACACCAAATGGCTCCGGTTGTTATAATTTTAGTAATAGACTTAAAGATGTTGTATTCATCTCAACGTGTCACTATTCTTTCCCTAATGATCTCCCTCTCCTGATGATCCTCCTGGCTGTTGATAGCAAATAAGGTGAGACTCACTTGGACTTGTGATCTCTGGTGGAGGCTCTTTCTCAGGATTTGCCTGTCAGGGTGAAAATAACAAGAAATGTGTGCTGGTAAGGAGAGACTCACTAATACAATAGAGGAGAGTTTATTTAGGTATGGTGAGCAAAGTAGGTGTAGTGTACTGTAGGTTGATCTTATACCTCAGAAGCCTTGAACGCGTGGTTGTTGTAAAACCTGTCCTCCAGTTTAGCAGCCCACTCAGCCGGGTCCATCCCACTCTCTTCAGGAAAAGAAAGAAGAAAATATATATTTGACAGCATCTTATTGCAGCACGATTCTGCCACTTTGTTGAAAATAAAATCCCTGAAGTCATTGTGGTGAATCTTTCTCGAAATAATGACTTGCCCGCTCAAAATAACTCCTTGGGAACTCCAAATAAAGGCTAAGTATGTCATAACTTATGATTTATTACCTCATAATTGCGACTTGCTATCTTAAATATATGACTCTTGACTTTTTAATCTCATAACTATGACCTATCATCTCATAATCATGATTTAACATCACATAATCTCGATTTTATTTTTATCTCAAAACTTTGACATAGCATTAATCCTTTTTTTGTTGTTGTCATTCACTGGCAGAAGTGGGCTTCCGTACAAAAGTGGAGTTACCTTCTCTTTGCTCGAGCAGAGCCTTGAAGTACTGAGCAGCATATTGAGAGATGTCATCAGGCTGGTCTCGTAAGATTTCTCGGACTAGTCCTTCCAGGATCGAACCGAATCCCCGAGGGACCCGCAGGTGGGTGTTGGAGAAGGGAACCGCCATGTTAGCGATAAACGGGCCGGAGAAGTTTGTTTACTTTCTTCCCCATATGATGCGTAGAAGAAGAAGAAGAAGAAGACGAGAGCGGCTGACGTTAGCTGATTAAAGAATATACCGGAAACTTAAGGTTTATAGTTTAGATTCCCCTCACAACACGTTAACTGCTTCGATATATATATTAAATAAGATTCATAAAAACAAGTTACTTATACCTGTTACCTGAAATAACCTGTAACTCGTGTCCACCTTTACATTGAACTGCTGAAGCTAACAACAGTAGACGTTCGGTTGACACCTGTTCCTAGGCAACGACTCCAACTACGGATGCCGACAAGGCACTCGTTTTTATAAAACTCAAACTGTTTATCTGATATAATGTGGGAACTGTCTTTTATATACCTTTTTATTTCAGTTCTTACATTTTTTTGCTATGGATTTTTTGAAGAGCTCGGTAAACAATGTTTAGATAAGTGCTATACAAATAATATTTATTATTATTATTATTACTATTATTACTATTATTGTTATTGTTTTTGTTATTACAGGTACATTCAAACACATCACACAGAGTATTAAGGACACAAGACAATCCCATTATAACAACAAGATCAGTTTATTGAGGTGTATTTCTGCTCAGGCATATGTGATGACTGCATACTCGGAGCTGGAGCTCATCTGGCGGCTGACCTCCCTGGGCAGGAGCACGTGCAGCCGGTCAGCTGATCGCGAGGCCTGCAGGTGAGGCGCCGGTTCACCTCTCCACCACTGGTGCAAAAACAAGCAGAAACAATGTGAACTCCTGAGATGTGCTCCCATCGGGCTCTCTCATGACATCACCAGAGAAAAGTAAAAGTGGTGGGTGTAGCCTGTTTTTAACAAGTGACACAAGCATATGTATGGTAAGACAAGATTCCACTCCTTTCAAAACATGTTTATTGTTTGGTTTGCAGTTGAAGTTTGCAGTCTGCAAATAGGTAGAGTGACATTTGTTTAAAATGTGGACAATCTAATTCAATGCGTCTGCAATGGATCATGCCTTCATGAAGCATAGGCTCAGGTTTTATTTAAAAAGTTGTGAAACATTGTGATTCAATTCAGGATTATTTTAGAAGCCACTTTAATGGATCATCCCCCTGACAAGAGAGTTTATTTGAACATATGTGATATATTTAACTTGGATAAATATACATGTCTGTGTGGCAGTTTATACAAAACTATAATTATGAAATGCATATGATTGTACAAACATGTACATTTATGATTAAAATCTATCAAAACAAATGTTAACATTAAGGGAACATGAACAGATAACTTTATACTTTTGTATCTTTTGTTTTTCAACCCCCAATTCACTTGTGCTCTATATGTACCTATCTCCCATGTTAACCTGTGCTGAGAGTTGGATGTAAAGTAACAGCTTTTTCATTTAGGATGATATAATCTGTCTCATTGTAAATGGTAAATTATGTAGCATATTTCTATTCCTGACGATCACTAAAAGCATTTTATAGTGCAGTCGTGCCTCCGTACACACACCAGCTTTAGATTCATAATTGTGATCTAAGGTTGCAATGACACGCTAAGAGGAGAATGGAGAACAGTAAGCAGTCCTTTGAATTTATGAATTATGTATCCGGAAGTCCTTTCCCTCACCTCTTTCTGATCTCCAGGAGTCAGGTAGCCAACCTGAGTGAGCTCTGGCGTACTGACGCCTCGGACAGTGATCATTATGTCAGCATATGGAACCTCAGTGTCGCTGTCATCGTCTGCATCAAAAGATATTACAATCAAATCACAGATTTTCACTCTTTGCATTCTAAACAGTAGACTTGTGCTGTTACTGTCCCAGAGTGGATTTACCTGATGTTTGAATTCTCAAAGTCACTCTTTCATTTTGTTTGGACATTGACCCTTTGGGAATATGATGGGTAAGAATGACAAGGTTGCATTTGAAGGCAGAAATTCTTACTTTTTATATTGTATATTTTCAACTGTTTACCTGTCACTGGTGAGGAAACAGCGTGAAGTGGTAGTGTTGAGCTGAAACGGCAGTAGATAACGAAATAACTACCAAAGAATCATCGATTTCTTTAAGGTTATAAGATTCAGGTTTAGCCAAACAGATATGTGTAAATTGTACTCACCCTGACCTGGAAACAACAGGCTCCCCTGCAATGTGTGAGATGGATAACACAATGACATAGAGATAGAAATAACATATATTCAAATCTAATTTATCATTCCTCGTGTTATCTAATTTTGTAATCACCTTTATCATTCCAGCTCTGTCTGATCTGGTTTACAAACAGGTAGGCGGCCAATGCTGCCAGAATTATGGCAACAGCAACCGTCACTGTTACCAAAACCTTAATCCCTGTGAATTCTCCTGTTTACATGGGAGAGAAAATAACTGCTGTTAAACTGGGCTGAATTTGATTAAAAGCCAGGTTTTACTTTTGCACATAATTATTCAAGAGACACAACCAGTCAAACATTATCTATGTTAAGTAATGTGTGCTATCTCACCTCCATTTGAATCGTTTGGCTCAGCAGGAAGGGACGCTGAGAAATATAGAACAAAGTATAAAAGTAATGTTAATATTTGATATGTAAAAAATATTGTAACTTTTTGAAACCTCACAATTTTTTCCATTTGTCTTTGGGGTAACTGTCCAGTGTGGGGCACTTGTTTGACCTGAAAAAAAGGAAAAAAATGACATGTTATTTATGTTATTATTATTGTATTGTAAGATTTGTTTTCTCACCCCTGTTTTATATTGAAGATCTATCTTATTTATCATTATATTTTCAAATAATGATATAATCTACCTTCCAGTTGCAGTAAAACAACACGCTCTGTTTTTTGTGAAAGTTGAGGGTCCTCCGTGTCTTGCGTGTAGCAAGTGTAGCTCTTATTGAGATCTTCAGCGGACACATTTGACAGAGACAGTGATAGTGTGCAAAAGCTGCTTTTGCTTAATATCCCCCGACAGTGGGAATTATCAGATTCTACTCTCCAGCAGCCTCGAACAAATCCAATGGAGCAGTTGTAGGTGCAGTTTAATGTGAGAGGGTCTCCCAGCACGACTGCCAAGAATTCAGTGGGAGTCTTCATATTAACACAGCTCACAAAATCTGCAGAGAGACAGAGAGAGTATGATTTGATCTACTTTACCCAGGTTATTATTTAACAATAAAACAAACAGCATTTTGAGAGCCTCAATCAATAGATAAACAATACAATGACAAATAAACTTTACCTTGTGCCAACCAAAACAACAGCAATGTGAAATGGACTGAGATCCCCATCGTATTTCTGGTTCCTGATGTCTTAAAAAACCTGCACTCAAATATCTTGTGCTGCTCAGTTTGCTGATGCCTGCACCTGCAGAACTTTTAAATAACCCACACATATGCACCAACTTTGGGGAAGGGTACAGGAAGTGGTATTTGACAAGATAAGTTTCCATTCATTGCACTTGACTTCCTGCAAAATAACATTTCAGTTGAAAGCATTGAGTTCTAAAGCTTTTACCTCTAAATGTTGGTGCGCCGATGACACACTAACATTTAAATTACCAACATCTGCGTATTTATTAATAATGCAAAGAATACATTTGGCACCTGGCTTGGAGGAAAGATTTTGTACCTGATAATGTGGTTTGCACATATATCTGCAGATGCACCACTGCAGCTCATCACTGCAGAGGATGTCTGACATTCACTTACATTTTTTAAATCCTCAGCCTTTAAAAGAAATATGGGTCTTTTGTGGATATGAATTCAACGATGGCCTATTTTAAATGTTTATAGAAATGTAACTCCTGTTCAAACCTCTAAATGAATTGCATAGGTTTGTATACATAATTGAAGATCCACTAACAGCAACAATATCCCAGTTAGGCACATACTCATGCATTATGAAAGTAGAAGGTTCAGTTACACAGCGTCTTTGTGCACCATTATCAGCTCGAGCTTTCACCAGGGAATCACGTTGCGTGCTCCTGTTTCAGCTTCAGTGACCGAGGCCCTCTCACTTTCATCGCTTTAAACAATCCGTCACGTAGGCTCAGACCAAACAGATGGGAATGAAAATACACAAATAATTGAAACAAAGAGGACTTTATCGCAGATCCAGCGATGATGTGCTCATGTAGAGTGATGCATCTGCTCTGTTTTTTATCCGCATGGGTTTTTCTGCTGCTGACACGATCTGGACTCGCCTCAGGTAAGCACAGTGATTGTTAAAGGTTATGTTTTTCAGAATATTTAATACACAAAGCCAATTAAAAAAGAAGGAAATCAACCCTGAAGATAGTGTTGACTAATGACAGACTCCGACACCCTTCCTTACGTGAATTAATTTGTACTAAGAATCATTTGAGGGGAGTGCAGACCCCCCCCGTCAGCAAGGAGACAGACCTCGATCAGTGCCCAGGAGGAAAATACTTCTCCCACCAGCTTTGTTTAGAGTGTCCCTCCGGCCATTTGTAAGTCATCAACAATCTTTAAAAATCATTTACTTGTGCATTAAGTAGCTTTAACAAAGCATATATCTGTTGTATAGTTGTCCAGGCAATGTGTCTGCACCTCACAGATGCCCAACAGGAACATTCAACCTCTACACAGGAAAAAGCGACATCAGTGACTGCAAGGTAATAAACGCCTCTTACACCGGTTGTGCTGGGCCTTCCCTTCGAAAGCCAAAGGAAGAACGTATTTCACTTGTCATTTATAGCAGTGATTCAGTTTCCGACCTTTTTCAAAGCAGACATTTGGGCTCCTGTATTTACTGCGATCCAACTCAGCAGTATTAACTCCAGCTATCTGTGTTTGACATGTCTGAATGTCTGCTGTTAAAAAGGTTATATTCACCTTTTACTACCTACTCTCATCCCATGTGTGTTTATACCTGAAATAAAACCTGGTGTGGGGGGTGTTGTTGTCTTTACTTGTCTGAATTACGTGTGCTGCAGCCTTGTTTTCCAGGTCTGATCAGCTCAGAGGACAAAGTGGACTGCCGGCTGTGTCCTGCAGGCTTTTCATGTGACCAGGCCAACAGGACGCTCTTTCTATGCCCCCCAGGACAACATTCTCCTGAGGGGGTCCTGCAGTGTCTGGCCTGCCCCGTAGACTCTGTCTGCCCCTCTGGATTCCCTCATAAGGTGACAGTAGTAGCAAACTTTTGCATCTGTGTTTTGTATTTGACAAAGAAAAAAAAGACATTATTCGTACACAAATGTTCCAACAAACTGGAATCCATTTGCTTTTTCTACATGTTCCCTTATTGATCTCTCATATTTGGCTTACAGTGTGGGCCTGGTAAAGAACCCAGTGTGGATCACACTGTGTGTAATGAATGTGCCCCTGGCTTCTATTCCACTGTGTGCACTGTCCAGTGTCTGCAGTGTCCAGCAGGTAATGCAGTATTAAAAGACCAATGAATCTGTTTATTTATGATTATTAAGCCATTAAACATGGGTCCTCTGTGTGTCATAGGAGGTTACTGTCCAGATAATGGGACGTCACAGCCTCTTCCTTGTCCTCCTGGTTGGTCCTCCGCTCCCGGACAGACTCACTGCCGCAGCTGTAATGACACGTCTGTACTGTGTGGGGGAGCTGTGCCCCCCCGCTGGAACCAGCCCCTGCACAGATCCAGTCAACCCATCACCTGTCGCCCAGGAACATACAAAGACACGAGGGAAGAGTTGGCATGTGTGATCTGTCCAATAGGTTAGTGTTTTATCTCTGCTTGCTGTGATTCACGACATACTGGCTGGAAGACGGCTTATATGTAGTTGAGTTGGTTTTCTTCACTCCAGGTCATTACTGTGTGGGAGGTGTAGCTCAACCGTGTCCTGCAGGAACGTATGGGCCTAAAGAAGGTCTGCAGAGGCTGAGAGACTGCACAATCTGTCCTGCAGGTAGAGTGGCAACCCTTCTTTCGTTGTTTCCAATCCTAAGATGTATCCTATCACTACACCTTGTTTTGAATGACTTTACCAGACATGCTATCTCGAAACAAACGTGTGACCTTACCTATAAATACTTTCCTCAAGGGTTTTATTGTCTGGAAGGTAGCACCCGGAGACCCATCTCCCAGCTCCTGTGCCCTCAGGGCTATTACTGTGAAGAAGGCACGGCCACCCCTCATGGGTCACCTTGCCCTGCTGGAACAGCGGGGGAACAACTGGGTCAGACAAGTAGGGCAGCTTGTAAGAGATGTAGAGAAGGACGCTTCTGTCCTGCAGGTAAGTCTTAGCACGAATACACTGACTTCAATGGAGCAACACAAAACATGATGTAACGTTGTAACTATAGCCATACTTGAAGAAAATACATGAAATGAGGATCAATTTTGTTACTGCAAGATGTAATGTATTTTTTTTTATGTGTGTGTGTGTGTGACAGGCTCATCAGGTCCTGGCCTGCCCTGTGCTCGGGGGAGATATTGCCCTGCTGGGACTTTGGAAGAAGTGATATGTCCTCAAGGCACCTTCACCCCTCATCAAGGGGCAATAAGTCAGTTTATATGCTGCATTATTTCTGTTTAATACGCACCAGTCTTCAGGAAGTATTTCATAACCGCAGGCATCAACTGTCCCTTTATTGTTCATTTATCATCAAGTCGAAATTACTATTTGGGATCCGCTCCATCAAAGATTCTGCTGTAATTAATGTGGTGCTAAAACAGTCCAGCAAAACTGTGATAATGTGAAAATATAAGTGTTATTTAGCGTCTATGATGAAGCAGAAAGTACAGATGGGAAATTGCAACAGATGGATGTGAAGAGGGCAAAGAGAGGAAGTGAGTAATTTAGTGCTAAAAACACATTTGATGGCAGGAGCTGTTAGTCCAATATAGAAAAGGTGACTTAGGGAAATCGTATGATGAGCTACAGTATATGATCAGTGGGTATAGAATAGAAGAACACCACAGAAACTTCTACTAAATCCTCAACATGTGTGGAACTGTTTCCTCCAGGTGTGAAAGATTGTCTCAAATGCCCTGCTGGATTCTTCTGTCCTGAGGGGGCCAGCGACCCGGTGCCATGTCCACCAGGCTCCTTCAACCCCCTGGAGGGTCAGGACGAGATGGCCGACTGCAGGGAGTGCTACACAGGGAAGGCCTGCACACAGGTTGCTCTGAGAGCCCCGGATGTGGACTGCATGCAGGGGTACGTAATCCATTCAGGTTCAGGAAAAGGATTTTCTGTCAAGTTTGCTTCAGTGATTCTGCAAAGTTGTGTTTTCGATCCGGTATATTTTAATAGGTACTGAGAAATCTGTAAAATATACATGACATGTTAGTCTATGATTTTTCTTGAATCCTATATAGGTTTGTGTGTCCTCCTGGTTCCTCTAAACCCAACGACCCAACCAACGCTTGTCCCCCGGGGACACTGAGCAACCGCACTGACCTCACTGACCGCTCCCAGTGTCAGCCGTGTCCAGCACGATACGCGTGTCTTCGAGGTGCCGTTTATCTTTCACACAAGTTCATGTTCAGTTGGCCTTTGAGAGCACTGTTTGGTATTTCATAGAACCACAGGAAACTAATTCAGATGCCTCTGGCTAATAATTTGCAATTGTAATCAAAATATTGATGTAGCTGTGATTTTCTTCACTGTAGAGTGCTTTGGGGTTATATTATACATAATGAGAACTTACTTCATCGCTCTAGCTGAAATGAACAATAAATGTCTGCATCAATAGTCATTTAATCCCTAAAAATATGTTAACATGTTTTTATAATTTCCCAAATATTGTTAACATATTTCCTCATTGAGGTATTTAGTAGAATGCACATACACCTTCATTATATCAATACAATTTATAGCTCTCTAACCTTTTATATGCTTGTTATTTACCTGTTATCAGGAACTGGTGGGATCCAGAGACCACCACTCTCCTGCTTTGCTGGACATTACTGTCCCCCTGGAACCATGTTCCCCACCCAGTATAAGTGTCCTGCTGGGACGTGGAACAGTCACAGTGGCCAGGAAGCTGAAAGCGAGTGTCGGCCGTGCTCACAGGGCTGGTACTGTTTGGCCGGGTCTGGAGCTCCGTCAGGGCGATGCAGCTCGGGACACTACTGTCCTGAAGGTACACATGAGCAGCGCATAGTATAGGAAGTATTCATACTGAATAAATTAATAAAATGAGGTCAGTTTTGTTGTTCAGAAGTCTGCCACACAAAGTCCTTCAAGTAATGAAATGTTTTACTTTTTAAACCTAAGACTAAACGCAGCTTTACATAATATGATTTCATAATTTATAGATAGCCATGAGTCATTCGTGTTGATATAACTCTGGATGTTGCATCACCAGGGACTGCGTATGGCACCCAGTTCCCTTGCCCTGCAGGAACCTACAGCCTGCGGATGGGTAACAGACACAGAGAAGACTGTGTGATTTGTCCTGAAGGCTCATTCTGTCAGCAGGGCACCTCCAAACCCTCACCATGTCCAACGTAAGTAGTAATTGTGGGTTGTTAGCAGCAGTTATGTGTGAGTATAAAGATGAGGTTTTTATGGAAAGAGTTTGCTAAATGGGGTAAAATTAAGGATTTAGCAGTTATGATAAGTGCCGTGGAACATCCAGTCTGTTCCGTCTTTCCCCAGCTCCACATTTCGCCGTCTGAAAGGAGGTCGGAAGCTGGAGGACTGCTCCGCCTGCCCTGCTGGTTATTTTTGTCCCCACTCAGCCACTGTCAACCCCAGAGTGTGTGGAACTGGAAGCTACTCTGTGAGGCCCCATCTATAACGCAGTACACACACTGGTCAACTGACAGAACCAGTGGAAACCAGAGCTGTCATAGTCTTGTCCTCCTATAAGTCACTCTGATGTTTTATTTTTAGATGTCCACCCACAGTGTTATTGTCTTGCTTATCTCTTTCTATGTAAATACATCTGGTAAATGGCTGCAAGGAGAGTTGCTTATATTATTTGTGTGTTTTCCTCTTCGCCCTTGCCTTTTCAATCCATACTTTCTGTGTCCCTCCCCCATATTACTTGAGATCCTTAACTTCAACCCTCTGCATCTTCCTTCATATTCTCTTGTGTGTAGGACGAGGGCTCTGTGGAGTGTTCTCCATGCCTGCAGGGCCACTACTGCAGTAATGAGACCACTAGCGAGGAAGCCATGTTAAGCGTCATGGTGTGCCCCCCGGGCTTCCTCTGCTCTCAGGGTTTAGCCCGGGACCCCCCAGCGCTCGGCCACCCTCTGTCCTCGAGGCTTCTTCTGCCCTGGAGGGGGCATTGTGAGTCAGAGAATGACACATGCAGCCGTTAAGTTGATAAGACTCTTTCTGTCCATTAAACCACCTGCACATGTGATGCACCTCACAGGATCCCAACCCCATCCCTTGCCCCAGTGGCACCTACAGTGAGATTCCAGGTCTCCGTGACATGAGTGAGTGTGTTCAGTGTCCCGAGGGGAAGTACTGTTACTCTGAGCAGCCTGAGGAGCAGCCGATTACCATACCTGTAAGATAATACATGACATATACAGTGTTTAATGCACAAGAACTGTAGAGGGCATGTTTTTAACATTTCAATAATCATTTGTGTAGATTTTTATCACCATAAATTTTGAGATGAACAATACATTTACAAGGTTTGACACAGTATCCTGTATTTTGTAATGTTTCAGACAGGGGTGTGTCCTGATGGGCACTACTGCCCCCTAGGGACTGGCTTCCCATATACCTACCCCTGCCAGGCAGGTCGATACAGGAATAACACACTTGGTCACAGTGGGGAGGCGTGTGTTTCATGTCCATCCAGGTATTACTGTGGCAGATCGGGAACCCAAACGCCCTTAGTCTGTCCTCAGGTACTTTTTTAATATCAAGAATATAAAAATAAATGATTTCATGCAAGAATGAGACAGTTTAACCTCCACAACACAATCTCTCACCCACAACATCTATTTTGGTAATGGCCTTTTTCTTTCTCTGTGTCTGTCTTCCTCCATCCACAGGGATTTTACTGTCCAGAGGTCACCTCCGCTCCAGAACCTTGTCCTGAAGGAACCTACAGCTCCAGGCATGCTCTTAGTGACAGGTCTGAGTGCTCCCCATGTGGCGGAGGCCGGTATTGCACCGGCGTGGGACTCAAGGAACCCTCAGGAAGCTGCCAGGAGCGCTTCTACTGTCGTGAGGGAGCCAAGTCTGCAGTACGTCAACGCAGTTTGAATAATTTATTCAATAAAGCTTCTAGTCATTAATTCTTAATCCTTATCTTTATACATTTTGATCTGCATTAACTCACATAAAGTGGTTGCTCATCTTGTAGATCACGAGTAAATGTGGTTAAATTAATGCTAACTTCCATTCTATAGGATTGTCTTTTTTTATTTAAGAAGAGGGATAAGAGGAAATAAGAAGAAAATACAGAATAAAGGAACCTTTTAAATCACTGGTTCATGTCACATCATGTTAAGCCAGTTTAGAATCACTGGTTTTCAGTGTGTCACGAAGAAACCTTACAAATGAGCCTTTTAGGAGTGAAATCATTCACTACAGTTATGTATGTTATGTCCACTTTACTTATATTTTGTACTGGGAATTTGTCCAGACTCCAGTTGATGGTCCAACAGGAGGTTTGTGTCCTGCAGGAAGTTACTGTCCTCCAGCTTCTGTCACCCCCCTCCCCTGTCCCTCCGGCACCTTCAGCAATAGCACCGGCCTCAGTGGACCTGAGGAGTGTGTCAGCTGTCCACCGGGGTACCTTCACTCATTCGTCAATTTCTGCAATATGATTATACTGATATCAGTTGATGTATAGATAAATATGTACAACCGAGACCTCTAGTCTTTGTGTACTGATGTGTTTCTCCTCTTTGTCAGATTCTATTGTTTAGGCCTCAACAACACCTCACCTTCAGGTCCTTGCTTTCCTGGCTTCTACTGTACTGGTGGCTCAGCTTCGCCCGTGCAGAATGAAGCAGAAACAGGCTATTTTACCTCGGAGGGGGCATTCAGGGCACAGCCGTGTCCTCTTGGCACTTTTCAGATGGTATGAAATCATCCATACCGAATCACCGCCCCTCTGACAATGTGCTGTTAATGTTAGAGAATGAGATTATGCCATAGTCAAGGTTGTTCCCTTGTCCACAGCATCGAGGGGCCCGGTCCTGTGTAGAGTGTCAGAGAGGCAAACTGTGCAACCAGACAGGCTTGTCCCAGGCACCGCTGTGTCCCGCAGGACACTACTGTCCTCCAGGGTCCTCTGTTGCTAGCCCCTGTCCTCCAGTCAGTATCTGATTGTGTCTATTCAGCTTATGATGTGTTTTCTTAATATGTAATATTCGCTGTCACCCTTCAATCAAAGTCACACCATTAATACATTACATTAACTTTGTGATTACTCAGGGTTCTTACTCTGACCAGACTGGGGGCGATGCTGTGCAGCACTGTCGGCCGTGCGAGTCTGGTTGGTTCTGTGGCAGGGCCGGTCTCTCTGAACCTCAGGGCCTCTGCGATCCGGGACACTACTGCAGCTCTGGAGCCTCCACTGCCTCTCCAGTAAGACAGGATCAATGACAACTTAGATAAATCCACTTCCACTAGTGTGTCCAAGGAAAAAACTGGTGTTTAGTCGAAATTGTCAAGTGGTCAGTATAACAAAAACTAGTTCCTCTCATGACGGCGTCTTTATGTGACGTCTACAAACACAGCGTCTGAGTTTGTGCACAGATAATGAGAGAATTGAGGCGATGACTTAATACTACAGATAAGGGACCACTTATTTCATGTCATATCGCTAACAATATCACCATCATCTTGCTCAATCATGCTTCATATGCAGCAATGTAACAGAAAACCAGGGCTTTCATATTTACCATGCTGATCTCTAAATGATATATGATGATGAGGAAATCTTTGACATTTTGTCTGCTGTGCCCTTTCGGAGGATTTAATGCCACTAATGCCGTACTTCACACATACCGCACACGAGTCAGCAGGAAGGAGAAGGGAAAGTATTTAAAGAGGTGGCGGTTGAGTGTTTCTTCTTTCTAAATTAAAGCTGTGTATTTAATTTGAAGGCAGCCACTTATTTTCCACTCACTCAAAGTGTTTTCTTTCACTTGATATGAATATGAATCTGGAGCCCATTTTCCAAGTTTGCATTAGTTAAATAAATAAAGTGCTTTTTGTTTTTGAATAAGCTGCCGTGCGTGGGGGATGAATGACAGCTATTAACTCAAGCTGCCAAGAGCTTTAATTTCTAAATGTCAAACTAGAAAAATGAAAGCCAAAGTGATCAAACCTCTCTGACGATTACTCGTACAATCCTGCAGGTGTCCGTGGCCTCTGGAGGAATGTGTCCTGCAGGCTACGTTTGTCCAAGAGGGACCAAGGACCCCCAGCAGCACCCCTGCCCCGCAGGAACCTGGAGCAACTCCTTGGGATCCCAAAACCTGTCCTCCTGTGTGCCCTGTCCGCCAAGACTCTACTGCAACAGCACTGGGCTGAGCCAGCCCACAGGAATCTGTGATGCAGGTGAGAATTTATCACATTAGCGAGAACATTATTATCAGAACATTAATTTTAATACTTATTTTTTGGGATAGATAAAAATGTCTGTACTTTCTTACCTTCCATAACAAAACTGGAACAAAAGATTAAGTATAAGGTAAAGACCAGAAAAGATTTTGATCAGGTACAGTCAATTAATTTATATCTGTACATTTTGTATCTGCTGATTTACAGGGTATTACTGTTCAGGAGGAGCTGTGTCTCCAACGCCCTCAGGTGGACTGACAGGGGACATCTGTCCAGTTGGACACTACTGTCCATTGGGCTCAGCTTCTCCTGTACTCTGCCCTGATGGGACTAACTCAAACACTACAGGTACTGAAAAAAATCGGACGGTGCCTGCTTAATAATTGAGATATTAAATCAAGGAATCTATTCATTTTTTTAATTTCTTACTGTGTTGAAGGAGCAGGAGTGTGCGATGAGTGTCCCTCAGGGACCTACTGTCTGTCAGGAGAAGGTGTCCAGCGCTGTCCAGCAGGACACTACTGTCTCGGTGGAGGTGTCGAGGGCATCTTGCCTTGTCCTCCAGGCACCTACAGCCCTCACTTCGGACTCAGACATGTGGAGCAGTGCCTCATTTGTCCAGCAGGTGAAAGTGTTGCCTCATGTTTGTTGTCATCGCTCTGTCTCCAAAACTCTGGGAGGTTTTCCATATGTTTAGTGAGCTGAGACCGACTTTAATGCAGCAAATTATGATGTATAGGCTGTATGTGTTGAAACCAATTAATTTTAATAAAAGCATTTATTGAATGTTTTTATCACACTTAATTTACAGGAGGGAGAATGTTTTCTATCGTGACGGGATTTGTTAAAAACACTTTTTTAATCCCCTTTTCTCACTGCATTTTCATGCTTTCACAACAGGGTTCTACTGTGAGGACTGGGGTCTGTTTGAACCCACTGGACCCTGTCAGGCTGGGTATTACTGCTTGGCAGGTACACATGCATGATACCTGCACAGTGTTTGACTTACTAGTGGACAATAACTTCACCACGTGCTAAATATTGCCTGTAATCCAACTTATAGACCTGATGCTGCCTCAATTGATGAGATGACTGACTCTAACTAAAAATGTGAAACTTCTCAAGGTGTAAACTTTCAGATCCCAGATGGCAACTTCAGCACAGGAATAGGAGGAGCATGTCCAAAGGGGAGATACTGTCCTGAAGGCACCGGTGTCCCGCTGCCCTGTCCACCAGGGACCTACTCCAATAGGTTGGTTGGGCCAAAACCTTACACAAAATGTACACAGCCCTAAGTTACAGTGTGTAACTATATGCTTGTGTGCGTGCAATTGCAGTCTTCATCTGACAGACATCTCTGGCTGTAGTCCATGTACACCGGGTCACTTCTGCAGTGGTGCAGGTCTCACTCGTCCATCTGGCCCGTGTGAGGCTCGTTTCTACTGTCTCGGGGGAGATACGACAGCCACAGGTAAAATGGCTAAAACGCAATGACTCAATTTATCATTCGTAAGTACTTCATATGTTTCTCGAGTGAAATAAAATAGTGGAGATAGCGAATATTGATTGTGTGACTTGAAATCTTATGAATAGGGATCAGATAGGAGAGAAACAGATGCTGATGAATCCATGAAATCTGAACGTGTGAGGGTGTTCAGTTGAGTGAATGCTCGCTGAATTAATCTGAATTTGTCACATTAAGGGCTTAGCCGTCATAATCTCACTAATTAGCTTCATCTAATTGGTTTCCTTCTTCTCCAGGCTCTGAAGGAGGTCCTTGCCCACCCGCTCATTACTGCCCTGAGGGCACCGCAAGCCCCGAGCCGTGTCCAGCTGGAACCTACAGTCACCTCACGGGCCAGTCACTGTGTTCACGATGCCCCGCCGGATACTACTGTCCAGAAAAGACTGGCAACTTCAGCACGTTCCCCTGTCCCCCCCGGATACTACTGCCCTGATGGTAGATTTGCCTGAAGACATAATTAGTCATGGTTGTGCATGTGTTGATAGATGAACTGAAAACATTGCAAGAATGGATCTCAGTGGAGCACATACCTCTGCCGAGGCCCAGCAGTCCCCTAATGAAAGCACATTTATATTCACTAGAGCTGGATTTCATTTGGATCTGCTTCAAAATGTACACACTCATCGCTACCAACCCCCTGAATACTGTTGGACCCAAATTTGTCATGAAGATCCACACATATTTCTTAGAGAAATCAATGCTAATGATGAAATACACCCTATCCCACAATGTTAAAGAAAGTGGAAAAAAAATTCATGGATCTTCCGCCTGGTCCTGATCCACCGCACCCTCCCTCTAAGTGTCATAGTTATCTGTCCAGTAGTTTTTGTGTAATGCTGCTAACTGACAGACAAACAAACATCAATGCAAACGTAACCTCCTTTGTCTGAAAGTATATAGATGAGCCTCTTGCTGCACTGACATATTTTCTCTGGTTTGATCAACTCTTACCTCAACCTTTTACAATACAGATAGAAACAATGATATAATTAAAAACACCAACAGGTCTGTGCCATTTTGTAATAATCTACTTGTATTGTGTACATAGGGACCAGGCATGCCACCCAGTTCCCCTGCCCTCGTGGATACTACAACCCAGAGCCCATGACTCACAGTCTGGACAGCTGCCTGCCCTGTCCTCCAGGACACTACTGTGAGAAGGAGAGGCTGACCAAAGTGTCTGGAAAATGCAAGGCTGGTCAGTAACAGTGTCTTTGTTTACTTCTACCAAAGATGCAACCACAGCTGTACAGCCTAGTTTCTCAGTGTCAGGACTTTGTCCTCTGTGCTAGCCTATTCTGTCTCCCGGGGCCAGAAAGCCAGTCTTAGACAGGCTGTGAGAATCGGGGTAAGGGGGGGGGGAGCAATTGCATTTTAAGCACGAAACGTCCCCGTTCCACGCTAGACACATCATTCATTATTTCACTTCTCTGTTGTATGCACTTGAACTCAATTCAGTTACGACAGCAACTGAATTATTGGTTAAAGTTTAAAGATGTGAAACAGCCTGGCTTTATATGTCAATCACAAAAAGCACAGTCTCAGTTTCAGTCAGGTGTGAGCAGTGGCCACCTTTTATTAATAAACATGTTTTTCTCATTGATGACTCATCTCCCTCACCTTGCTCTGTATCACTGCCTCCCACTCCCCCCCCCCATCCCCTGCTGAGGGAGTTAGCATAAGATGTCAAGTGTCAGTGATGCTGAAGAGTTTGTGGGGAGCAAGTGTTTAATAAACCACAGACACAGACAGCACACAATAATACATCACTGTCCTTGTCTCCCACTCTGTCTCTCGCTGTGTTGTTGTGTTACTCCCTCTCAGGTTGGTTCTGCGTGTCGGCAGCATGGAACTCTCAGCCTTTCGACCTCGACAATTACACAAACGCCAACTGCCTATGTCCAGCTACGTCCACAGGGGGGCGCTGCCAGCTGGGCTACTACTGCCCCTTGGGTAGCTCAGAGCCCTTACCTTGTCCACCGGGAACCTTCTGTAACATCTCAGGTGCTCGGACACACAACATCACACAATCATGCACAGTAGTTTTAAACCGCAGGCTTTGGCAGTGGTTTGTTTTGTTGTTTGTTGGTGCATTTGCTTATTTGTGGCTATAAATCTCCAAACGACAGAAAAATATAATGCGATATTATAAAAGTGTATTAGATGAATATATGAACACATTCTCATTTCAATATTTTTCACAATGACACATATATTTGACAGTATATTGCAAATATGTCATAGTATTTCAAATATTAACACAATACTCTGTCGTATGAAGAAGATGATGAAAGTATCCTTTTTATTTTGAGGTGAATATATTGGTTTGTATTTCCTTCAGGTCAGTGCAGCTATTGCTTATTTGTTCTGGCCACTATCAGTACTCTGAGGACATGATCATATGGTATGACAAATACACATGGTATAATCCCTTTTTTATTGAGAGGCTGACGGAGTGTGGGATATAAATATTGGCAGTGTGAATGGCATTTCAGGCTTCAGAGGGACGCATTATTCTGCAGAAGGGGATTGCTCTCTCTGCCACACTGGAGGATATGAAACACAAATAACAAACGTACTTGTGCTTCTCAAAAGGTTTGGCTCTGCCGATGGGTCCCTGCTCTCCTGGGTTTTACTGTTCAGGAGGAGCCACTCAGGCCAAACCAGCAGATGGAGAAACGGGCAGCATCTGTCCACCTGGGACGTACTGTGGTAAGTCCTGCTTTACTGCCTTGGAACGGCTCGATCAATAACTTGCCAACGCAGGTTTTAAGCCCGTGTAATGAAATGCTTGGTGAAGTGGTCATTACATTTTCCCCACAGAAGACTGAAATTGTGATTTTAACATTTATAACTGAGTTTAATTAGACACAGATATATTTATCCATTGCTTTTGTTGACTCAGAGCAAACAAAGAGTTAATGTCTATAAAATCTATATATACATTCCTATATAGGAAGTGGAGGACATTGTAACCTTGAGGAGAAGTAGGCTTAGGGTGCTTAGAGAAATGGACGATTTTCTTTCCACCGACCAAAGGAATGCAAATTAGTTGGACTGAGAATTTGAAATAGCTTTAACTATGACTCAGGTGGGTTTGACTCATTAATTTCCCCAGAGGTTTGAGTGTGAGTCATCCAGTATCTATTTGTGTCGACCCGTTGACAAACTGTTGACCTGTGTCGGGGGCCTCCTCACTTTCTGCTCGGTGTATCCTGCGGCGGATCCCTGCCTCAGCCTGGTTTATTTCTGCCGCCGTCTCTTGCCGCTCTCCATCTGCCCACAAGATGTCCTCGCACTTACATCTCTACTCACCCATTCATGACTGCCACACCCACCTCACCTGTTTCCCATTCATAGCGTATATGCCAGCCTTCCCCCAGTCATTTGCCATTCATGCTTTTCCTTTAGTCCCCTATTCACAAAAACACAGTCAAACGCAGCTCTTTGACACACACACACTGCCATCAGGGGAACTTTTGAGGTTCAGTCCCATACTAACCAACTTTCCTGTTCGTGCATGACCCGCTCTACCCCCTGAGCCACAGCTGCCCGTCTGTTTTATGCCAGTATATGCCTCCTGTCTGCCTTTATCTCCACGACTTCTAATAAATGTACTGCACTGTCCTGGCTTGACTCGCCTGCGTCTGCATTTCAGTCCTCCTATCTCTCACCTCGTATAAACCATAACATCCTGGCATAGACTGCAGTGCCTTGTAAGCATTGGTATGCAAAGATGATCCACCAACAGATGACTGAATGAAAGCCTTCTCCGACTATTTCCTCTCTGCAGTCGAGGGCTCAGGAGAGCCTGAGTTGTGTCCAGCTGGTACTTTCTCACCGGTGCCAGGTCTAACCAGTGAGTCTGGCTGTCAGCCCTGTATCGCAGGGCTTTACTGCAGCGGAGCAGGTCTCAGGGCTCCGACTGGACCCTGCAGCCAAGGTCAGGACATGGACTTTTTCATAAAATCTTTTGAAGATCTTTATTTACATCCTTTGGAATCTTCGAGTTCCGTATCATCCTGTTCACACTCTGCTGTGTTGTGCCTCTTGTCACTCGATAGGCTACTGGTGCCCCCCTGGTCAGGCTGTGGCCACAGCTCTCCCATGTCCTCCCGGCCACTTCTGCCCACAGGATAGTGCAGCCCCAGAGCCCTGCCCACCAGGAACCTACCAGGACAGAGAGAGACAGACGGTCTGCTCTGTCTGTGAGGCAGGTAGGAGTCGTCCTCACCTTTTTTCACCCTCTCAGCAGAAGCATGTAGAGTGAAATGAAAACAGCTGTCAATCTACCAAGCAAAAGCTTTAGCTCCTGAACTTGATGGATTTTTTCATATTCATGTGTTCCATTTATCATATTCTACACCTCTCAGGTTTGTTTAAAGTATTCTTTGTTTCATTTGACATCACTCTGTTAGTACATACCCACACTCGCTTATTTAAAATTACACGTTTCTCCTCTTTCAAGGTTCCTACTGTGAGAGGACACCGGGTGATGCTAACGCCTCTTTGCCGAGGCCGTGCCCTAAAGGACACTACTGCCCTGCAGGTACAGCCCTGCCCAACCAACACCCCTGCCCTGTAGGCTCCTTCAACCCGAGGCAGAGCACAGACAGCCCGGCCGGCTGCCTGCCATGTGCTGCTGGACACTACTGTCCTTCTTTGGGACTGCCGGAGCCTGCAGGTGAGAAAAATAAATCACTTCCTTCGTCCTTCATGTCTTTTTTCTAACTGTTTCGCAATCACTGTTATTTAAACAAAGATGTGATATTTGTAGGGTTTAGGTGTGTTTCAGAATGAGGTTCCCCCGTGTCTGCGTTTAGTATTTAACCCAGATCACAAATAAACCATTTAACTCCGCCAAGGAAGTTATACTTTAATCCCTGTCCATTTGTTTGTTGATTGGTTGGATGGTTTGTCAACAGGAAAAGCCAAAACCAACTGGAAAGATTTCTACAGAACATGGCAGAGGGATGGGACATGGGCCAAGAAATAATCCATTTTAGTTGGGCAAAGGGGATTCTTTTAAACATCGCAAGTGATGCTGTTTTTATGTTTTTATTTATTGTTATTTCCAAGGGAATAATTCAAGGATCTAGATGAAAAAACCCGACACATTTAGGGGACTGAGATCTGTGAGTGTGTGAGATTAGGTGCAGCTTGATTGAATTTAAGGAGACTGTTGCGCCTTGGGGAAGTATGCGCTCGACTGGGTGCCATTTTTCCATCTAACTCCAATGCTGATATCTTTGGATTTTTTGTATTTGCAAAGGTTGTGAGATTTATCTCAGAGAGAATATCTCTAAATCTAGGTCAAAAACAGACATAAATCTGCAGTACTTGCTCTTGAAGCAAATCAAATAATAATTATTCTATTTGTTTGATCAGATTGTTAATGCTGGGAAACTAGGAATTGGTGATCTATAGATGTTTTACTGATAATGTCTTGTAAAATGTGTCGATCCATAGGACCTTGCCATGCTGGTTATTGGTGCAGAGAGGGAGCCTCCTCTCCCAGCCCGCTGGATGACCTCTCAGGCTCCCTGTGTCCACCTGGTCACTACTGCCCTTCAGGTTACCAGCTTGTTCTCCTTTTATAAGCGAGCAGCCGCCAAATACAGCTGCTTGAATCCTGCTTTATAATGTTGATGGCTGAATTTCATCAAGTTACAGGAGAAGGTCCACATTTTCAAAATAATGTTTTTTGCGATGCATTGCTGATGAAGGCTTTTTGTTATAGGTTGATATACCCAAATTTATTCGGTGTGGGGTTATTAACATTCTACTCTACTATATTCTAGGGCTTGAATCTTTTATTCATGGTAATTGCCATTCGGTGGCATACAAGTCCTGACAGCATTTATCTTGTAACTTTTGATACCGGTTTCTTCAAATTAATTCTTACGCTTGTTCTCTCGCACTCAGGGCACTGACCCCTACTTTAGAAACGCTGCTCTCGGGTATGCTTTGCCTTTTGTTGAGTTGCCCGACACTTCTAGCAGCAGCGCTTCATAAGAGGTTCTCACTCTAATGCTGCATTTAGATTCTGCTCAGTGTGTAAAACATTGTCCCTGTGTGTCGTATCAACACATCCAATTAGTGCAACGCTCCTATCATGTGCCGACACTGTTTCATCTCTCCAGGAACCACAGCTCCCTGGGCCTGCCCTGAAGGAAGCTGGTCAAACAGCTCCGGCCTGGGCAGCCAAGAGGACTGCAGGCCCTGTACGGGGGGGTTTTACTGTGACTCTGCTGGCCTAACTAAACCGATCGGACCCTGCAGTGCGGGGTACACTAAACTTGCATTTACTGAACAAGACTTCTATTGTTATTTAAGATTAATACCGAAGAAATGTTTCAAAACCAGCAATCATGTTATTTATTTTCGAATTTCCCTCCTGCAGGTATTACTGTGCAGAGGGAGCTGTCACATCCAGACCTACAGATGGAGTTACAGGGGGACCTTGTCCCGAGGGTTACTTCTGTCCAGAGGGAACTGTTCAGCCTGTGCCGTGTGATCCAGGGACGTATGTGGCAGTTACACATGCTACACAGTGTGAACCCTGTGAGCCAGGCTGGTACTGTGTGTCCGGCACTCTGCACCTGTGTCCTGCAGGTTTGTGGTTTTCCCTACGTAGCCCCTGAAGTATTTTTTTTTCTGTCTTGTGCGCACAGGTTATGCCTTGTGGGAACAAGTTACTATCTTGTGTGTACAAGGTAAATAATTTGTGCACACAGAGTTACCATCTGCGTAGTAAAGACCTAACTTGCCGCTGCATTGAAGACAACAATGAATAGTGTTTAGAGCTTTTAAGAGTTTTCTTAATTACTCAAATATTATGATTGAAACATAGTTCTTCCATCGGCTGACCTGGTTGGGCTCCAGTATGCTCAGCAAATGATTCCTGGCATTCCTAAATCTCTGGGTTAGAGCAACAAGAATTTCATTGTGTGACAATCCCAGATTCAAATCAAGCTAGATTAGCTGAGTTTTCTCCATCAATGGTCCACATCTGGTGGCTCTAGGCATATGAATGATTAAAACACACACCTCTTCTTTACAAAAATATATATATAGATAATCTTTTAGGACTTCAGGAGCGCTGTAGTTTTCTGTTAAAATATTAAAATAATTTTATTTTCCTGATTATTTTATCAAATTATCAAGCGAAACAATACTGATCAGTTAAAAATTGGCTGAACAATAATGTAACCCTTAATTTTTATGCATTTCCTGGTGTATGGTCTGTGACATGTAGGTTTTTACTGCCCTGAGAGAACTGGATTTGACTTGAGAGGCTGTCCAGAGGGAACTTACGGTCCTGACCCGGGCTACTGGTCCATCTCTCAGTGCAGGCAGTGTGACGGCGGCCATTACTGCTCCTCCAGAAATGGCACGGCTGTCACTGGACCGTGTCAGGAAGGACATTACTGCTCACGTGGAAACTCCTCTCCACGACCTGTCTCACAGGCTGCAGGTAAACACATACATTACTCACCTGACAGCTGCTGCATGTTCACAGATACAGCACAGAATGGGCCGATGCAATCAGGTCTTGGGGTGACCTAGTACTCCTGTTTTGGGGATGGTTGACAAATGGCGGCTGTGTTCTGTTTGTCTCTCACCAGGAGAGGGAGGGCCATGTCCTGCCGGTCATTACTGCCCCTGGGCCTCCATCCATCCTCTGCCCTGTCCACGTGGATCATTCTCTAACCTCACCAAATTAATCTCCCAGGTGGCTTTGACTCACTATTCTACTCACATATATCCTTGAAAAAGATCAAGCGAGACATCTTTCAGCTCAGATTTACTCCAGGATGGAATTTGAATGGAGTCATTAGTTATTTTTGGGTCCTTTTTCAATCAAAAGTAACCATCAATAACTCAACCGGTTCGGTCATGGTTGTACTGACGGTAGAAACAGGCACTTGAAGTAAATATCTAATATTTTGCTGTTTCTTGTAAAGATATTTACGTCACAGCTTATTTATCTATATTTTATACTGTTTTTGTTGTTTAATATAAAAATTCTAGCATCACATGGATTATTGATCAATCATCCTTTACTTTGGAAACTAGTTTGTGTGGAGAAACCCTGAAACACCATCCCTATATTCAGCATCTTAAAACTGTTGACACTGTTTAGAATTCTTTCTGTTTTATTTCAAGGCCTTACAATATTTTTTCATCCCATGGTCTTCAAATAAGTTTGAAAAATCCTCTGGTTATGATATTTTTAAATAAGCCGTGGTCATGCTAAGCTTACCAATGTCTCAACTGTTTATCTTTCTTTATTGCCTCAACCAATCAATAGCTAAACCAAAATCCATGTTGCATTGAGTCCAACTCTTTTCCTGCTCCTTTGTTCAACAGCCTCTCTGTCTTTGTCTCTCGCTATCTCCCTCATTTCCCCCCTCAGGAGGATTGCCAGCCATGTCTCCCTGGTTACTACTGCGATACCGTGGGGCTCTCAGCGCCTCCAGGAGAATGCTGGGAAGGTTTCTTTTGTCTGGGGGGTGCAGATCGGCCCGACCCTCCTCTGCGAGACGGTCGTGGTGGACCGTGCCCAAAAGGTTATCGGATCCCTCCGAATTTAGACAGCTGCTATTTATATTTCAAATAACTTCAAGATGATTGTCAAAATAAAATGCATTGGAAGATAGTTAATAGAGAAAATAAACACCAGGATGATTTATTCAGATACCTATTTCTAAAACAGGAAATGGTTAAAAAGTTACACTCTGTGAGTCGTTGGAGCAGATGCAAATAGAAATGCCAATTGTGAAGCACACAGCTAAAGCTTAAAATTTACATGAGCCCAGAGCCAACTCGGTGAACAGACAAAAGAAACACTCTTTCAAGTTAATAGAGCCGAACATAAGCAGCTGTTGTGTTGACACTAGAAATCGAACTCTGTCCCCTGTGGTGTGTGTGTGTGTATCTCTCTGTGAGTGTGTGAGCGCTCAAGTGTGCATCCCCTCCATGACTCTTGTCTTCACACAACCAGGTTATTACTGCTCCGAGGGCTCGGTGACTCCTCAGCAGTGCCCCCTGGGAACCATCAGTGCAGAGGACGGCCGAGCCAGCTGCAGCGTCTGTCCCCAGGGGTAAACTCGCTTATCGGCCACCCACAGTCACCCTGCACCGTACACATGCAGGATTATGCAGCAATACAGTACATGTTTTGCATGCTTATACATACACATTTTTTTTTCTTCGCAGTTTGCACACTTATATACACAGAGAGAAACAAGTTGCTGCCACTAGTAGCCCAGAACAAAATAAGTCCTTTCTTGTGTTTGTCTTTGTAGTTTTTATTGTCCTGTCGGCAGTAATGGCTCCTCGTCAGGGAGTAATGAATGTCCAGTGGGTCATTACTGCCCGTCTGGGACCTGGGCCAAGCACCAGTACCCGTGTCCACCTGGATCCATCAACCCTCACACTCGGATGGTAACACCCCAGGACTGCTCACCCTGCCCTCCAGGTCACACGCCATTTACTGCTAATAAGTGTTTAGCTACTTTTAAGATTAAGCAGTTGACAGTAGAGCGACCTTGACTGTAAATTAAACACCTCATTTCCAACATAAGTTCACTTAAGAAAGCAGCAAATTATATAGATGTAAACTCGATCTCAACTGGAATTCATACAGTGAGGACTAGTTTTCCATTTAATCCAATTTCACTCACATTTTCTCAATCCTCTCAAACCAGGCTCCTTCTGTGCATCCCCTGGGAAGGGTGTGTGCATCCGGTCAGTGTGGTGCTGGTTACTACTGCCTCTCTGGGGCCTCGTCACCCACACCAGAAGATAGAGGGACGACGGGTGACAGATGTCCTGAAGGTCATTACTGTCCCCAGGGCTCCTCGGCTCCACTGCCCTGTCCTGTAGGATATTACAGCAACGAGAGCAGGAACATTCATCTCTCCAGCTGCCTGCCTTGTCCTCCAGGTTGGCACTAATTCACCACATGTTGTATACAGCCGTGTTTAAGTATCAGCCTTTTATCACTCAGGAGTTTAAGATCCCATTACATAACTTTATTTATTGAGGGTTAATCCCCCCCGTTCAATGGCTGGGACTGCTTGACAGCGCTGCCTTTGTTTTACAGGCCTGCTGTGTGTCACCAGAGGGCTCTCTTTCCCTTCTCATATCTGTCCTGCTGGCTCATACTGTCCTGGGCAGAGACAACAGCAGCCGGCAGGCCTCTATACCCTGCTCACCTGGAAACATGTGCCCACCTGGAACTGACAGGCAGGTGTCCTGTCCACCAGGGACCTACCAGGGTTCACCAGGACAGGTGAGGAAGACAAGTGATATCCTAATATGTCCTGCAGTTTCAAATGTGGTGCACCTATTATACAAAAAATAATAACACTAGTAAGTGACTAAAAATAACTTACAGTATATGGCTTTATGTACTGGACTGAAACATATTTATTAAAAGTGATTAAATCCAAACTCAGATCTAAAATGGTGATTTTGACCAAATGGATATGACCCATAAAAGATAAGTTCTTCATCTACGGTCACGCTGTGTTATCTTCATTCTGGGTGCTACTTCAAAAATGTTCCAGCCGCCCCATCTCTTCCAACATCTGTGTGTGCTGTAAACGGTTTATAACTGAGCTTTTATCAGCGCCAACACAAACATCTAAAATTTCCTTGTCTGTTTATATCCGTCAGCATCTGTAGTCATAATTTTGTGTTTGCGCTGTGCATTAATTAAATCGATGTGTGTGATTTACTCGTCCACAGGCAGAGTGTGTTGAATGTCCAGCAGGATTTTATTGTCCTGGCTCAGTGGAGGCTGGCACTGGGCATGTATCTGGGACTCGGAATCCCGTGCTGTGTCCTGAAGGACACTACTGCCCAGCAGGTAGGATACAACAGTGCGGCAATTCTAACACATTCATGACAAATGTTGTCACATAGATGTATGTGGGCCACCCGTGATGCTGCAGGGTCAGTGAGATTGATTCATCAACTAATGCTGTGATGCACTGCATGCAAAATGTTCTGTTATGTCCCTCTGGTATCTTGTGGACTAATGAAACAAGCAGCTCCAACAGGAAATGGCTTTCAGATTTTTCAAAATCAAGGTTGTGATCAGCATCCTTATCTGCTAATATGCTCTGTGATGCTCTGTTATGATTATTCGACGACCATCTGTAGATATTGAATGCTTTTAATCCACAGGAACGCAGTCTGGTGTAGCATTTCCATGCCCAGCTGGTGCCTTCAGCAGGCAGATGGGCTTGCCCAATAAGTCGGGCTGCGAGCTCTGTCCGCCAGGGAGATACTGCAGCTCCTCCGGACTGGCTGCTCCCACCGGGGTCTGCTCTCCTGGGTAAACACAATGAACACACATACTTCATCATGTTCAATGACAGGACCATGACATGTATGACATCCTGTTTGTCTTTAATTCTGTCTCTATAATTACACCTCTTATGCTCTGTCTCTCATCACTTGCTGCATCCCTCATCCCCCTGTCCTCCTCGTTCCCCTGCTCCTAGGTACCTCTGTGTCAGTGGTTCTGTTTCTGCTCAGCCAGATGAGGGCCCAACAGGAGGCCGCTGCTCTGCAGGGTCCTACTGCCCCCAGGGTGCCACCTATATGGTTCCTTGCCCCGCAGGCACCTTCAGCTCCATAGACGGTGACATGTAACACTGAACAATTACACAGATGCACCGTTTGTGTTATTTGAACATAATAGATTAATTTAGCAGAGGTTATAAATTGTGATGCCAAATGTACATTTCTGTCATGTAAGATTTTCCTTAAACCAAGTGAAGAGTTAATGTTTCACATAATTAAACCATGTTTCCGATCAGATATGAGTTGTGTTCTTGATTTATCAGGGGCAGTTTCCAAAGAAGCGTGTGAGCCCTGTTTACCTGGTTATCACTGTGCAGAGGTGGGCCTCTCCTCCCCGTCAGGGCCCTGCAACCCCGGCTTCTACTGCACAGGAGGATCCATGACAGCCACACCTTGGGGTAATATCACAGGTAACAAACTCTCCTTCTTGACCCTCATGTAGAGTTAGAGGGCAAAGAGGCAAAACTACCCCGGCTTTTTCTCCTTTATTTTCCATTTAACTTTTATTTATTGATGGCTGTTGATCGAGATATGAAGAAGATTTCAACAATAAGATTTAAGTTATCAACCCTGCCTTTAATAAATGCATGGCAGCATACACAACTGCTTCTTATAGAAACTGTATTTGTAATATAAAACGCTGAGGTAATATGTCAAGAGCTTGTAAAATACAGCCCAGTGCACCTTTTTTTTGATTGTACTACTATTTTTATGTAACATTTTCATGGCCTTTGACTCCACAGTGCTGGAGACATCTTGGCCAAATATTTACCCGTCACCCTTAGTAGTATTTTTCATCCTTGCACTGCAGGAAATGGCTCTGGGCTTTTTATCTCACTTGCCAACCAAATGAGGAATGGCATTCAATAAAGGTCCATTGTCTCAGTTGCAGGAGATTTCACATCACCGCATCCTGACAATACAATCCTGGGTCCGTTCCATGGTGATGTGTGTCCTGCGGGCCACTATTGTCCTCGAGGGAGTTCAAAGCCAAGCCCCTGTCCTCCAGGTAAAAAGAAAAAACCTGGGATGCTAATTATTCCTGTTGGCATGACTCATGAATATGCTGCTAAAGAAAAGCACACGTGAAAGTCCCCTTTCATTTCTCCAGAAGATCTGTGTCTGACCTCTTGCTTTTTTATTACTTAAGCTGCTAAAGGTTGTGTACAGTGCCATAAAAACCCCAAACTTTAGAGGAGGTCGTAAAACCTAATGCAGGTCCAATAAAACCTCATAAGTCATAATGGTCCGGCAGCTGCTTAACTAAGTGAATTAAAGCAAGACACACATGAAACTGTCAAGCCATGTTATATCCTTTTCTCTCTGTGTGTGTGTGTGTGTGTCTCTGTGTGTGTGTGTGTCTGTGAGGAGCATAAAGTAATAGAGAGGAAGCTATTTTAACTCCCTTGCTAATTTGTCCTCTTCACACAGGCACCTTCTTGGGGAAGTCTGCAGCTGAGTCAGAAGCTGACTGTGAAGCTTGTTACCCTGGTTCCTACTGCCCCTTCTGGGCTCAGATCTCTGCTGACCTCCTGTGCCCCGCGGGGTGGTTCTGTCCACTGCGCTCAATGTCTGGACGTCAGCCAGGTACAGTACGCATGATCCGGGGTCAGCTCACATTTAATCACTCTAGTGTTTCCACTTCATCACTTCTCTTTTCCTTTCTACACAGTGTTGTCTGGTTTTTAAAACAGCTGGCCAAAATATAATCACTTATGCAACTTATAGAAGATTGTTCTGTAGTGCAACTTAACATATGAATGACATTGCAGTTTTCAGTCAAAATACTGTAGAGAAATAATATACTAAGAATTTTAAATTAAATTAAAGCTAATTACAATTGCAATGCCATTAGCAATACCAACATACTCAATGTGGCATTTTTCTGTTTTCAGACTTAAGAATTATATAAAACAAAGGAGATATGTGGTTTTCCTAGGAAAGTGTTCTTTCTTTTGGTCAGTTTCAACTTTCCACAACCATAGACTATATTAAAGCCATGACGATAAAGTTAAATGCCTTGATCGCCACCTGGTGGCTGGTTGCATTACCGGTCACAACTTCTTCCTACTCTTCGTTTTCGTAGATTGAGCCAAGGGTCAAACTGAAAAGTAGACATCAAATGATTCTTTATGGAAAACGGTTTCTTCATAGTAGTTCTTATCATGTTCAAGTGTTAATTTTTCTGCCCTGGAAATGTAGTTGTTCAGTAACTGGTCCTCCAACTAGAAGTGTGAAGCCGAACTCATCCCTTGCATGACTAACCTGGGCATACAATACATACACGTATACAATGGAGGTGATTCTATTCCTAGGATGAGCTCTCCTCCTCCTCTAATATTACATGTACTTCTAGAGATTCTTTTGAAAGGCATCTCGTCCCCTATTCACCTTTCATTGAAAAGACGTTTTGCTAATTTGAGCACGAAATGGCCCAGATCATAAAAATAGTCTCTAGCTCATGGCTGTCTGAGTCAGGGCACCTGCTGCTGAGCCTGCTTTCTCTTCTCCGTGCCTCCCACAGGATTTTGTGGAGGATGCAATGAGTTCAGAGTCACTGTTGCCTTCATTGCTATGTTTCTATCACTCCACACTTGGCATTGGGAAAATCACCGGCTATTCCTTTCAATGAATATCTGCCACCTTGGTGTGCTTCGGATAATTCATAGTAATTCTATAAAAACGTGAACTTTTCTTTTTCCGACTTCTTCACAGGACATCAATGCCCACCTGGCCACGCGTGCCCACATGGTAGCGCCGAGCCATCCATCTGTAGCCCTGGCTCGTTTCAATCAGCATCTGGACAATCAACATGTAACATCTGCCTGCCAGGTAATTAAAAAAAATATGTACTCATAATGGATCCACAATAATCTGTTCATAAAGAAACAAAAGGTGACCTGAGGGGGAATGTAAAATGAGACGCACCACCTTGCCTAGGTTTCTACTGTAAGGAAGGTTCATCTGTGCCGACCCCGTGTCCACCGGGCCACGTCAGTCCATCGGCAGGCAGGACGTCCCTCAGTGACTGCACCCCCTGTCCCCCTGGCTCCTTTTGCAACAGCAGTGCTCAGACCGAGCCGTCTGGGCTCTGCCACCCAGGTCTGACAGTTTCTTATCACCCAGGGATATAATGTCAACGAATTGAGATGCAGGACATAAGGCTGCATTTTCCTCGACTGTATTTCTGCATTGTATTAAGCTTATTTTCATTCAATCAATCTAACATCTAACATCTCACCCTATATTGCAAATACTGCAGTTTCCTCAGGGACATGTCAAATTGTGTTGTCTGCCACAGGACATTTTTGCTCGATGGGGTCCACCGAGCTTTCTCCTATCTCCCAGCCTCATGGAGATGTTTGTCCCATGGGACACTTCTGCCCTCTGGGTAGTGGGTCACCAAAACCCTGTCCTGTTGGCAGCTTCCTCCCAGAGCCTGGAGCTTCCTCTCCATCTCACTGCCACCCTTGCCCCCCAGGGAAATACTGCCTCAGCCATGGATCCTCGCAGCCCACAGGTGGGAGATTTCACCAGCTTTGCATTAGTCAAGGACAGTCACACTTATCAATCCTTAATGAGTGTGAAAAGCCAATTTTGTAAAATCCACATCACCTAATGTTTCAGTTGTAAACCATATCAAAGCACATTTTCAGGTATCATACGTGTCACAAACACTGATCAAATCCCATTTTTCCCCAGGGAAACAACTTTTAACCAATATATTGAAGATAAATTACAATTACCATGTTTATCAGGCAAGGCTCACAAATAATGAGGTTTACAGTCAACCCAATGCTCGCAGCCCTTTTGTAATACCTCCCTTTGTTAGGTCTGTGTTCGGCAGGTTTCTTCTGTTCCGGAGGTGCACAAAGCCCCGAACCTCGGGCCAACTCCTCTTTGTTCAGCTGTCTGCATGAAATACTGGAGGCTTTTGCCATGAAGACAGACACGGCCTTCTGGATGCACAATCTGTCCTTCTTCAGTAACTCCACTGACTCCGGTAAAACATGAACTTCTCTGGTTTGTAATTACACAATGAACGCTTCTGCCGAAAGAACAGTACATCAATTTCTTTAAACTGTTCAAGCAGAGAACGGAACCTTAATGTGTCGTGATGAATGTCGCTCAAAGCAACCGCTCCCAGTTCGACCTTCCCCCAAAAGTATCCTGCAATTAATCATCGCCTTGCGCTGTAATGTCATACAAAGATGGTCGTACCCTTGACAGTCAAATCTGTTAAATCAGCTTGTATAGAGAGAATATTGGCTCCTCTTTCGTTTCCTGTCTGCGAGACAAAGATATTAACTTAGGGCTCCTTAATACTTTTCAATCTGCCATATTTTATTACAGGAAGGGGAGCTTCGCGGATGGAAGTGGAAACGGCGCCACAGGCAGACTCTGACCATAATGTGACCCACCCACCGCCGTGTCCACATTACTCGTGTTCCACCTACAGAGGGGATGTATGCCCTAGAGGTGGGTAAATCCTCACTGTGAACTTGTGCACTCTCTGTGATACTTTGTTCGTCTCCTCGAGCGTACACATTATCTTGACGCTTGTGACACGGTAGACAAATCTACTTGAACAGCTGTGATATATGACTAATTGAGTGTGTGCCATATTTCAGATTTGATACTTCATCTTGGTTTTATTTGGAAAGTCTTTAAAAAATTTGCTGACATCTTGCGGTAGTTTGGAGAATGAATGCCTAGTTTTATTACTTTTTATAAATAAAAAATAGAAGGGCAGTCAGAGAGTGCTTACATTTCATCATTATTCTGAGAAATCTGTTAAAATCCATTTTGCAAAACGCCCTATCTCATGATATTAAAGAAGTGGAATAAAGATCTTAGCTTGGGGGGTCAGAAAGTTGGAGGTTCGAACGCAGTCCTCCCCATTATGCTTTATCTGTGAGAAGGGGCAATTTGGGGTTCAGTATCTTGCCCAGTGTCCTTAGGCAAGACACTGAATCCCTAATTGCCCCTTCTCACAGAGAAAGTGCTCCACTGAATGAATGCTTGTGTCTTCAAGATTAGACAAGGGCCATATAAACAAAAATCCTTGACCTGCTTGACTTATACCACATCCTCTTTAGGTTCCAGTAGTTTGCCTAATCCTGCTAACTAACAGACAGAAAGACACAAAAGCAGAGCTTACGTATTGTACATAAGCTCCTTGGCTGAGGTAAGAATCAGGACTTACAGAAAAAGCTTTATCAGCTGCGCTCCATAATGACATTATCTTGTGAGTCAGTGAAAGTAGCACAGGATAGGTGCTAAGGCTGCAGATTAACCTCATTCTTTACGGTTTAAATTCCCCCAATTTGAAGACGTCGAAGCCTGAATGCTGGAGCTGTTGGACCTCCCCAGCGATTACGTTGTGTGGCGATGCGCATAAAGACAGCAGCCGTGAAATAAAAGCTGATGTCAGACCAGCAGGGCACATAATTAAATTCTCTCTACCCAGTAATTACATCCCCCTGATACACAAGAAATGTGGCGAGTTAACAGTAAATACAAGCGGAAAACAGGGTTGTGGGAATTAAAAGTTCAGAGTTTGAGAGTCTTCCATCTGTGAGGGGAGTGTGAGAATTAGAACCGTAATCCTCCTGATTGGTGTTTTTCGGCTGTACAGAAGTTAATAGTCTTTGTGTTTCAGGTTTCTTTTGTCCTTTGGGTTCTGCGTACCCCCAGCCCTGTGAGGCTGGCTCTTTTTGTAACCAGACGGGTCTAGATGCCCCGGTGGGTCCCTGTGCTGCAGGATATTACTGCCCCAAAGGCTCTTTTGACCCCCGTGCCACCCTGTGCCCCACCGGCCACTACTGCCCCCCTGGAACTCCTCTTCCTCTGCCCTGCCCTCTGGGAACCATAAAAAGTGAGATATTTATTTTTCATGTGTCATTGTTTGATTCATCTCAAAGAAATCTCACTAATTGTTGATCTCTTTTTGTGTGTGTGAACTGTTTAATCATACAAAAAATACAGTAATGCATTTATGATGAATGAGAAATCAGACAAAGCTCAATCCTCCTTTGTTGCTCACATTGTCATTGTCCGCTAATATCCTCACATGAGCCCGCTGTCAGTCTCTGCCATTCACAGATGTGGAGAAACTAGAACTACCATTCAAACCTCTCTCTCTCTCCCCTCGGGCGTACATGAATAATTTCAGTCACAAAGTGGTTTAATCGTGTAATTGTATTCATGTCTCGCAGCGGTTAACTAGGATCCTATTAAAACATTCTGTAGCTCCTTTGAATGGATATATGCATTCTAAACTGATGAGGGAATCAGAGTATGTGCTTTGCATCGAATTAACATTGTGATCCGTCTTAATGCTTCTGTTGCCACCAGTAACAATGTGATTTGTTTTTTCAGACACTGTGGATTTATCTATACATCTGTGTGTACACAAACAAATGGGGACAGAATGAATTGATTGATTTTTCCAAACTCATCAGGTTCCCGTGCTGGATCTACAGTTGCTGCTTGCCAGCTGTGTCCTCCAGGTCACTACTGCAACCAGAGCGGCAGGGCGGAGCCCAGTGGTCAGTGTGTGGAGGGCTATTACTGTCCGGAGGGACAGAGCTCTGAGAGCCCACAACAACACATCTGCCCAGCGGGACATTCTTGTGAGAAGGTCAGCCATCCAGTGTTAATCTTTAAGCTACTGTCAGTCATCCGTGCCGAATATTGCATGTGATGACTCTACGTGAGTCCTCCTCCTCCTCCTCCTCCTCCTCCTCCTTCTCCTCCTCCTTCTCCTCCTTCTCCTCCTTCTCCTCCTCCTCCTGGGATGTGGTTTTGATTCTTTAATGACAAGTGTGTCGCTGCTACTTACTGCACATGCCAAGTCGACTGTCACTGCCGTCCTTCCCGTGCTGTGTCTGCCTCCCCTGTTATTGTTACACCATGATTATTCCTGATGATGCATGTTATCTCCTGGATGTAAGGTCGAATTAATTTTAATGGTTGATTCAGGGAAGTGTCAGTCAGAGCGCCTGTCCTCCAGGCAGCTACCAGCTCAGACAAGGCCAGGGCAGCTGCCAGACATGCCCCGCTGGTTTCTACTGTCACCATCAAGGTAAAGTCCACAGATGGATGACTGAGCATTAGCAGCGGGGAACATAAATGTAGATCAATCATTTTAACAATGATAATTTTTTTTTATCTGTACTTGAACATCAGGAACGACCCGTCCACTTCTGTGTGAGGGAGGATTTTATTGTCCCAGTGGATCAGCCGATCAGCATCCTTGTCCAGCGGGGACCTATGGAAACATGTCGGGGCTGGTTGAAGAACGACAGTGCTCCCCGTGTGACCCTGGGATGTTCTGTAAAGAAACAGGTACAATGCACACACACCCTGACACCTGTCGCTTGTTATGTAAAACTCATAGATATCTATCTCATAGACAGCTGCAGAGCTTCCCAGGCACAATTATTATTCAGTAGGTGCTCTGATGTTAGTGTGATTAAAAACCTTGCTGGCATGATATTTGTTTGAAGGGAGGAGTTTCCCCAGTGGGCTCTGTGCTGCAGGGTTTGTTTGTGCTGGAAAAGCCTCGGAAGCTGCGCCCTCAGATGGTCTGACTGGATTTCCATGTCCTGCTGGTTTCTACTGCTCTGTGGGGACCTCTGTACCAAAACCATGTCCAAAGGGAACATTCAGGTGCATGTCCTGCATCCCTATACACCGCTATTTACACTCACTAAGCGCTTTATTAGGAACACCAGACTAATGCTGGTTCGCCTCAATTCAACATTTGTCAGCTGCAAGGTCACGCTGCCAATCTCCTGTTCTACTACATCCCAGAGGTCCTCTGTTGGATTCAGAGCTAGAGTCTGGGGAGGCTGCAGAAATTCACTGATCTCATTGTCATATTTAATAAACCTTTGAGTTGACGTTGTGCATTAAACATGTGCCGCACATGCTCAGCAGTTGAGGCCGTGGCACTCGAACAATGATTGATTGGTATTAATGTGCAAAGGAGTCCATCCCCGCACTATTCCCCTACCACCACCAGCCCGGTGGTGCCTGTAGATTCATTCCTTTGACAAATTCTCTTTTTCCATCCCCCAGCAGATGTCAAGATTCATCATAGTCAAAGTCACTAAGGTCACATTTTTTTCCATCATTCTGATTCCTGACCTAAATCTGATTCCGTGCACCACACCATTGTCCAATAGTTTGTAGATAGAATAATTGCTTGAAAAGGCAGCTATACAGATGTTCCTAATAAAGTGTGCAGTCACTGTGGTTATATATATATATACACAAAGTGTTGTATGTAAAGATCCTTGTTACCCTTATTGTTATTGTTTGTATTAGACATACAACAGTGTGAGGGGCAATGATTGCTTTCTATAATGTAATACTGAGCAGTTCTTATCCAAATTAGATGTAATCACCTGACTACTCTTGTGGTTTGCATCAATCAAGACATTCACCTCTGTTGACAGTGAGCAGAGTGGACTTGTAGATGAGTCTCAGTGCCGTAGCTGCATTCCTGGCTTCTACTGTTCAGAGACCGGCCTCGCTGCAGTCTCTGGACCTTGTCTGCCAGGTAAGAAAAAAGACCAATTTAGGTAAGTTAGTGTGATGCCCTATCCTACTTGATATGGAAATTAGCTTTGCAAAGTGTGTCTCTCCAGGTTTCTACTGTCTGGAGGGATCCCACACTGCCGCTCCAATGTCAAAAATCTCTGGGAGTGTTTGTCCAGCGGGCCACTTCTGCACAGAGGGCAGCAGCGTGCCCTCCCCCTGCCCAGCTGGCTCCCACCAAAATGAGACGGGAGGAAAAAGTAAAGATGACTGCAAACCATGTCCTCTCGGTAAACAAGAAGTTATACAGTGTGAACTTAACTCTGCAAAACTGGCTTTTCTATGTGCTTGTACAAATTCCCCTGCCCTCTCTGAAGATCTCCTCTCTGTTTGAGTGTCTTTGCCAGGCTGGTTCCAGGATTTATCAGGCCAGAGAGAGTGTAATCCCTGTCCTCACGGGTTCAACTGCCCGAGTCACAGCTCCACCAGCGGCAGTCCTCTGCTCTGCCCAGCCGGCTACGTCTGTCCCGGGGAGAGTTCAGACAGTCTTCCTGTTCCCTGCCCCAAAGGCACCTACAGCCCCAACCAGGGTCTCACCACCACAGGTGAAAAGCCTGGACTTTGAAAATAAAAAAAGGGACAAACTAAACTACCTTGCAATATGAGCTAGCCATATTAATTTTTTAAGTTATTTAAAAACCTACACAAATTAAGGCAGATGCTTTCAAAAGTGTAAAACTGAGGGCTGCAGTAAACTATTTGTTCCTTCTTTGTTATTATCTAGTTTCCCTTAAATAAAAGGAAAACATCTTGTCTCGACAGAAGAGTAATAAAGTTAACGATTTCAAGTCTTGCAAAAATAATCTCTAAGTGATTCTCATTAATGTAGTTACGCTTTAGTTACTTCAGGACAGTGACACCCAGCGGTGTGCGGCCGTCTCAGACGTGACAGCACCCGGCAGGTTGCTTGTTTTGTGTTTTAGGACTGAAGTCAGAGCTGTCAGTCTGTGTTTGCAGGTGAGTGCCTGGTGTGTCCAGCCGGTCAGTTCTGTGGCTCTGAGGGTTTGGTTGAGCCTTCTGGGTCCTGTGCTCCTGGCTTCCTTTGTCTGATGGGAGCCACGGTGCCGAATCCGACTGACAACAGAACTGGATCTCTCTGTCCACCTGGGATCTTCTGCCAAAAGGGGCAAAGAGCAGGTCGGTCTAATAAAAGATGCCAGAGGTTCCGGGCTGATGGATTTGATGGATTTTTAAAGATAACTATCCTCCATTTCTTTTCCCCCGTCATGCTCCAGGTGATTGCTTGGCTGGGTTTTATTGCGACTGGGGCTCCAGCAGACCGGACAAGGCCCCGTGCCCGGCTGGTTTCTTCTGCCCCAGCGGAACACCACACCCCATGCCCTGCCCTGCAGGGACATTTAGCTCCAAAGAGGGGAACACATACCAGATCAACTGCACCACCTGTTCTCCTGGATCCTACTGTCAAGGTGTTTTCCCACTTTCAAGTTCGATCCACGGGGGGCCAGGCATCGTAATTTATTTTCCAGTAGTTCTCACAACACATTAGCATGCAGCACAGCCAAGAGGGATGTTTTCAATAAGGCGTTCTTTAATAAGGGACACAACTTTTCACGCACATACACAGTTTTATGAAAGCAACAATTTCGCACCAATTCCATGGGGATTGTTCAAAGTCATTCTGAAGGTTTCATCAACTGAAGCTGAGCTTATATATTGTGAGGTGAAACAGGGACAGCTCGAGGAAGTCACGCACCTCTCTTTATCTTTGCTTATCTAAGAGAAAACTGATTTTACAGTGTCAGCAAGTCAGTTTCTTTAATTATGTCGCTGTATCTTTTCAAAGTCAGAGACGTGACGCGGAAAAGTTGTGAAAAAGCTTTTCATTTTATTTGACTATTTAGATTTCAACTTGGTTTATTAACTCTTCTTGCTGTGTCTCAGTTGAAGGCACCGTACAGCCTGCTCTCTGTCCCCCTGGACACTACTGTCCGGCCGGGCTGACTCTCGGCCTGGAGTTTCCCTGTCCCCCTGGCACCCTGCAGAATCAGCTCGGTGCCTCCAGTCTCGATGCCTGCCTGCCCTGCCCTGCCGGTATGGAAAAGCATAAGTGTTTTTTTCTACCTCATCCTAACCTAAAACCATGTACAGTCAGGTCAGTGTGTGTCAAATATAAATTTGTATTCCTGTTTCCTGCAGGAATGTTCTGCTCTCACTCTGGTGCGTCTCAGCCCACAGGGCCGTGTGAAGCAGGCTACTTCTGTCCTGCTGGATCAAGCAGCCCCAACTCAACTCAGTATCAGGTGTTGTTCTTGTTCTCACTTGTGCGTGACCTGTTAATGTTGGTCAGCTGCTCCTTGTCCTTACATCATTCTGAGTGATGCAGGCCCTTCAACCTTTAATCTAACCTCTCCTTCATGTGCAAATGTCCACATTAAAAACTAGAATGGAACTCCTAGGCCAAGGCCAAACAATCCCATTAAATTCAAAAAAGCTGCCCCTGATTTCACACGCTCATATTTATCATTCCCTTAAATGTGTCAAAAATCTTTTTTTATCAAGATCCATGATTTATACCCTGAGGAAATGGTAAAAATGTTGAATGTCTTGCAATATTACAGAAAGCAAAAACAATTTCCTTCCAGATCCGCAAAAAAATTAAATGGATTCTTCCCAGATCCATATGATTTCCGTCCTTTAAGTTTGGTGATAATAATCTGTCCAGTTGTTGGTCTAATGTTGCTTACAAATAAAAAAACGTACAGAGATGACAACATGTCCAGAGTTTCCTATGAATTTCTCTGTAAAACCGTTTAACTCTCCGGTTTAATCAATCCATATGTTTTACTCAATCTAACCTCTGTGGCATAAAGTCAACTTCACACATGATATTGCAGAACAACTCTACTGGGAATAAGCGTTTTAATCCTCTAAAGATCTCACTTGATTAGACTGGTGACTTGATGCAAGCACTGCATGCATTCCAGTTTTCTGAATTTTAAGGAAAGGATATTATCAAGTACAAATATCACCTGTCTATCTCCATATCTTTATATTTGTCCTTGTTACTCAGGGGAATTCAACCAGCAGCCTCTGTCCCTCAGGACACTACTGCCCCTCTGGCACTGGCTATCCTCTGCCCTGCCCCACGGGCTCTCTGTCCAACTCCCGAGGGCTGAAGGAAGTTGGCGAATGCTCGCTCTGTCCCCCTGGACTGTTCTGTGACAAGCCTGCAATAACCGAGTTCTCCGATGCGCTCCCATGTCACGCTGGGTAAACACATCTGCTCGTATAACTTTTTTCAGTTGCTCTGAGTTTGGATGTGCACATTCATCTATTTTTAGGATTCCTATGTGGGATTTAAACTTGGATTAAAGGGATGATTTCAGTACGACAGCAGGACGTGATGAGTTAAAAAATCAAACACAAGTCGGTGTGTGACAAATCAGACAGATAACTGAGGACAGCTGATGCATTTTTCATGAGTCTCAGCAGGAAGCAGGTGTCTTCAGCAGGACGAGTTCCTCTCAGAACACTTTGCTAAGTGTAGCATTTTGTTGGAAATATTCAATATCAGCACTAAACACCTGTAACACTGCAGTTTGTTTACCAAAGTCTGAGTTGTTTTTTTTTCTGGTTAAAAGTGATGTCAGACCTAAAGAGGATTTCACTTGGAGGAACCACAATTAAAATCCAGTTTATTACAACGTTTACGTTTTCTGGGAACACACTATACTCAGCAGCTGGTGGTGCATCTTTCTGAATAGGCAGAGCTGAATATTTATGTGTAATGATAACTGCAATAACATTGAATATTGTGCTTTAAACTGACTAAAACGACTGGTTAGGCCCTGCAGAAACCAAATGTCAGACTGTCAATGTTTATGTATCCAATTTTGGTGTCTAAATGTAGCCATTATCATTATCGTTTTTTAATTATAATACTTTCACTGCAATGTTTTTTTTCTAGAATTGAAAACTTTAATTTCCCCGCTGGCAGATTGTCAAAAGTTGCTGGTAACAGCTTGTGGCAATATGTTTGATATGAAGTTTGTTTTGCTGATTTATGCCCTCAGGTATGTATGCCTGGGTGGAAGCTCGGGTCCCATCCCCTCAGATGGTTCCCATGGCTACCTCTGCCCTGCTGGCCATAGCTGTCCTGTTGGCTCAACGAGGGAGGTTCCCTGTGAGCCTGGCACCTACAGTCCTGCCCCCGGAGCAGCCACCTGCACAACATGCCCCCGAGGGACAATGTGTTCCTCCTCAGCCACTCAGGAGCCCTCTATCTGCCCCGCTGGTGAGCATGGGGATGATAATCCATTTATTGAATTATTCAAGTTGAAAAACCATCGACCCACAGAGGGCTGGATTTGAAACCCCACTGAAAAGTAAACAATGTAAATCAAAGACTGTTCCTTGTGTGAATTTCATCACGTCAACTCCTAATGTGACTCAGTTGTGTGAATGGCCTCTGTGTGCCTGTATGCACCCCTGACAACGTCCCAACATGCTCCTGATCGGTGGATGGTGTCCTAGGTGATCTCCACCCAGGTCTGGATCAGGGCGTCAGTTAGCTCCTGGACAGTCTGTGGAGGTACCTGCCAGCGTGGAGAAGGATGCTCCGATACACAATGTCCCATAGGTGCTCAATTGGATTTAGATCAGGGAAACGAGAGGTCCAGTCATTTGCATGAACGTCTTCGTCAACCAGGAACTGCCTACACATCTGGTCACATGAAGACAGGCATTGTCCTTCCCCAGGAGGAACCCAGATCCCACTGCACCAGCGTAGGGTCTGACAGTCGCTCTAATGATTTCCTCCCAGTACATAACAGCAGTCAAGGAACCGTTTGCTATGACATGGAGGTCTGTGGGACCCTCTGAGGATGTGCCCTCCGACACCATCACTGACCCACTGACAAACCATTCACACTGGTTGATGACACAGGCAGCATGAAGTTCACCTATGTCATACACTGTGGTGATTAAGTGTTCCCTTAATGTTTTGGCAGCATTAATAATATAAATCTGTTATTTTTCTAGGTCATTATTGCCCCACAGGGACGGCCCTGCCTCAGCCCTGCCCTCCAGGGACGTTCAACAACCAGACAGGGGCCCACTCCCTCTCTGTGTGTAGCCCCTGTCCCTCTGGCGTGTACTGTAGCTTGTATGGAGCCTCAATGCCACAAGGTGATCAGACACAAACATATGTAGTGACAGAATTTTTGCCTTTTAGAAGAATGCACAAAGCCTTATGCTGCTTTAAAGAATTGCTAATAGGGAAGCAAACTGATAGTGTTTGTATTTGTAGGTCGTTGTTTGGAGGGTTATTTCTGCCAAGGAGGGGCTGTGGGACCAACACCTCCGAGCTCTGATGACTTCCCCCTGAATGGCCCTTGTCCTGTGGGCCACTACTGTCCAGCAGGGTGTCTGTCCCCAATTCCATGTCCTCTGGGAAGTGTTCGCAAGACCACCGGTACACCTGCTTTTCACCTTCATCACACAATTTTCCTCTGTCACCATGGTGTGAAGAATTTAATCATTTGTTATCCACCTCATATCATTTGTTTGGACTGCCTTTGCATTTTAAACAGTTCGGGTGGGATCTCTGCTTGTCTGATCTGCATCACCAGTATCTCTTGTTCTCCTGTTATAGGAGGTGTGTCCTCTGACAGCTGCTCAGCCTGTCCTGCAGGTTACTACTGCTCCACCGAGGGTCTGGCCAACACCAGTGGTCCCTGTGCTGCAGGTTTCTACTGTCCTTTTGACTTCTCCTCAACCACTCCATATGCCTTCCTCTGTCCCAAGGTGAAGGTTGTTCATACACTCTTTTGTTCTTCGCTTTATATTCGCCCTCCCTGTTCGTCCCCTCATCCATTGTTCTTTTTAATTTCCTAACAGAACCTATCAGTGAAAAAGCTTGTACCAAGTTGATGAATATTAATGTCCTGCTACACTGAATGTCACCCCTCAGCTGCACCATTGTTATTTTTATTATGTTTTTAGGGCCACTACTGTCCGGAAGGCTCTGCCCTGGCCTTACCGTGTCCCACAGGAGAGTACCAGCCAAACCCCGGCTCGGACAGCTGCATCCCCTGCCGACCTGGATTCTACTGTGAGGAGGCTGTGGTGGGGGAGCCGTGGCCCTGCCCGCCGCACTCCTTCTGCCCCGCAGGTGCACTTTGAGAGAAATAATTTAAAATCTGCCTACAAGCATCTCTACAGCTCACTAATTAACAAGCTGCATTTTGTTTGTTTAATCTGCACAAAATGTCAAGTAGTCCTTTGTGTGGTTTTGTGCCCGGGCTTCATACTCATCATGCTGATTGAGAGGGTTTTAAATCTTCTAATCTAACACTCAACGAGCAAGTTATTGAGGTTATTTCCCAAAACGATGATCCATTCATTTAATTGCTATTTAACGGTTTGAACCTTCTTGGAGAGAATTAATAAATAATTACAAAATGTTTTAGTTTAATGCTAAATAAAAGTGCAACATATAACCTTGTGCTAGTTCTTGAGATTACTAGGTAATAAATCATGCTAATGCAGGTTGTCTATTATCTCCTGCATCTCTTTTTTTCCAGGCACCATGGTTCCTCAGCCCTGCCCCAATGGGACTTACACTCTTCCAAACCAGGGAGGACTTCAGGAGGAGAAAGAGTGTTTACCCTGCCCTTCAGGGAAGTTCTGCAGGTACTGCATGAATTAAAGCCCCGGTACAGACAAGTGCTCCAATGTGTCCTTGTCTCCTCGTACTCACATGACACACATGTATACACTGACAGACAAACACACTTACACAATAAGGCACATGCATATCCCGAACTCATGCATACCCACTCAGTCGAATGCTCAAAGGCACACACTCATCTCTGTTTTGATTAGACTCACAATTAGCAGTATGTTGCAGTATATCACGTTCAAGAATCACGGATCTCTGAGCAGCCAAATTAACATCTTCATGGGCACGGACCCAATGAATGTGGAAGGTGGAAATGTTGGAAATTATGTAATCATAAAATCTATTTGTCTAATGAGACATGAACTTCAGTGTATGTGTTTTTCTGTGTGTACGTCTGGAGTGAAGTGATATTTGCTTTGTTGCTAAACTAGCTCGGTGTATTTTCCTCAGGGCTGGAAGGATCCAGGGCGTGTGTGCTGCCGGGTATCTTTGTGTTTCTGGGAGTGCAGATTTCACCCCTCAGGGACCGTTGTCCAACTTCACCCAGTGTCAGTGGGGTATGCAGTGCGCTGGACCATGTCCAGCAGGTACAATAAACCAACTACCACTCATCTAATAAACTGTATGTAGTGGACACTTTGAAGAGTGAAAGACATGTTCTTATTGACTTTTTGGCATAATTATACATATAATTATATTAACATGTATGACCAACAAAATCAAATCAGATTATCTTGAGTCCAAATGTCTGGAGCACCAACTTTGAAGAAATTCCCTTAAAGCCGAGAAATGGATGGTTTTAGGGACAAACTTTACATAACATTATCAAAACATATAATGTCTAATTCTTTAACTTCAGATACTGGTTCTCACTGTCTCATGTTGGTGGTTAATCAGTTTATATCTTAGCTATTTGAAATAAATTGTTTGGACTCAACACATCCTTTCTTCCAGGTTTCTATTGTCCCGAGGGAACAGAGGAGGCTCAGTTGTGTCCTGCAAATACTGTCAGAAGCTCCTCTGGAGGCTCCAGCCTACAGGACTGTTTACCCTGCCCACCCCAGTACTGGTGTCAACCTGGTATGAGCTGATAATGACCTGTCTGTGAGTGGTTAGATATGTTTTGTTGCTACTGTAATTAGGTTTTGCAGAGGAAAATGCAGGTCATGGTTGAAATTAAGAGGCAGCCCTTTTTTCGATGACTTTATTGTGCGAGGCTATGAAAGGGAAAAGTTTCAGTCCATTACATTCACTGTGTGTCTCATCCAAACTGAGCGTAAGTAGATGCAGTGTTAGCAGGTTCCTAGGACTGGGACTAAAGTTAAAACCACCATGCTCAGAATTAAAAAGAGCTGCGAGCACACTTCCAATGGAGATTTGACGAAGCATGGGCTCATGATGGGTTAACAGGTCAGAAATACAACCAAGGGCATGTGCTTGGTGAGGCAAAAAAACTGATCAATAAAGTGAATTAAATTATAAAAATGTCTCAACTGATCAGCAACAGTTTGACAATTCTTCCAATAAACCCCTCCACCTAACAAATATCTGCCCCCCTTATTCTCCCTCAAATGGAACCGTTGTGTTTGTTTGCAGGAGATCCAGCTCTTCATCTGTGTCCAGCTGGTCATTACTGTGATGGTCTGCCTGTCGGACACTTGAGTGGAGGACCCAGGCCATGTCCTCTGTACACTTACCGGGCCTCCCCTGGAGCAGGCAGCAAGGGGGACTGCCTGCCGTGCCCTCCTGGTGCACACTGTAACAGCACAGGTATCACACACACATCTCACACAGCTGAACAACAACTACAATTAAACATATACATACTAATGTGTCATTTACTTTCCATTAAAGCAGATTGTATAGATTTTGTTTTGCTTCGTCACTCTGTTATATCCTGTGCCAACTGTATAATAACCTGTAAAGTCTGAAGTTTAAAATTTACATTTGCAAGGACAGTTCAAAGAAAATTGCCTTTCGAGGTTGTATACATTTCAGTCTGTGTGCCCAGTGTTATACCTGTGCCTGAGATAAGAGTGGAGGAGGTGTGTGATCGAAGGCAGTGAATTAAAAACTTGTCATACTGCAGACTCCACTAATGATTGAGTGGTGGATTTACAAAGGAAAAACTTTTTTCTAATGTCCCTCACGAATGCTTGATGTTTAAAAATCACCATATTCGTACTTTTATCCGGTCGAAGATGCCCAGGAAATGAACTCCCTCCTTCTCCCCTGGTTCTTTATATGCAGGCATCTTAAATAATGATAGTGAAGAAACTTTACTGCGGCTGATGTCATTTTGATAGATTTACAGTTCAGCTTTATTATTTGAGGTCCTGCACAGTGTGTATGGACACAGTGATGCAGCACATTTAATTCTACATGAATTATACTCCTACTGATAGTAATAATACATTATTTATATATGTTATACGAAAGAATACGAAAATCAAACATTCAAGCGCTATAGATCTGAAATATATTTTGGGACTAGACCATGTTCTTGTATATGTGATTCCCAGGGCTTACAGACTACTCCAACAGTCCCTGTCCACCTGGTTACTGGTGCAGTGGGTCTGGCCCCCCCCATCTACTGTCCCGCAGGCACCAAGAGACCACTTCCTGGAGCTGCTACGCCCAGACACTGTGAACCCTGTGCGGGGGGAACCTTCTGTCCAGACCCCCGGGAAACAGGGATGCCCAATGTGGAGGGAGTCCGTTGCAGGGCGTCCTATCAATGTCCCATAGGTGAGTTAATAATGTTAGCATATTGGCCTCTTCGGATGTGATGACTGTGAAACTTTTTATTTTAATGAATGTCTGTCTCCTTAAAGGCAGTAAAGGGGTTTTGCAGTAATGAGGTTTTGCTCATTATCCAGGTGCAGCCTCAGAGAGGCCGTGCAGAGCTGGCTCATACTGCGGACCTCAGACTGCTGAGCCTCAAGTTTGTCCTGAAGGTTATTTGTGCCCTGAGGGATCCCACTCCTACGATACGCCCAAACAACTGTGAGTGCATTGAAGCTCTAGTGTTGTAAAAACCTGGCATGTGGACAAGTGTCTTTGAGCTCCACGTGGCAAAGAAGGAAGTTGAATTGTTGAAATGATGAACGCTCTGTGGCTTTGGACTGATTCTACCAGGGTGTGGGTTCATTTTTAAGCTTTATAAATAACCCCTGTTACCATGCTCCACAGCTGTCCCTTCCCCTTCTACTGCCCAGCCAACAGCTCCACCATGAAGTCCTGCGAAGGTGGTTCCATGCCTGTCACCACCAGTGGGCTCAGGGGATCCAAAGGCAGCTGCTGTAGTGTGTGCGAGGGGGGCACGTATCGTCTTCATCACTCCCCCGTCCCACAATGCCTTCAGTGTCCGCCACGATACTTTTGCCCGCCAGGTACCTCACCCGCCACCATCAACCGTTCCAGATAGCATGTCATATGTGTATCAATTGTTATTTCAAGCATGGCTTTATTTGCATTCAACAGGTACTGACTCTTACAAAAGTCACCCTTGCCCTTTTGGGTCTGTCTGTCCCGTGGGATCCACTGAACCTGTACCCTGCCCCCCTGGTTCCTTTGGTAACCTCACTCGTGCTGGGAAAATGAGTGACTGTTACTCATGTCCAGCTGGAACCTTTAACCACCTGCCCGCCCAGAGCGCCTGTTTCCCCTGTGGCAGCTCCTCTACCTCACCACCTGGTTAGACCTCCTCAGATGTTCCTAGATATCTCAGATCATATCAAATGCTCTCATCTTGATCAAATCGGCCTCTTGTTTGTCCTCAGGTTCTTCCTCCTGTACCTGCATTGGTAAGAACCGTGCATTCCAGCACTCTGACGGTTCATGTTTGTGTAGAACTGGTTTTATCTTCTACAACGAGCTGGATTACCAAAGCTCCACCTCTGACAGCGAACTGGACTGCCAGCCTGAGGTCAGTAGCAGATCTAAAGTTTCTCTTCAGTTGCTCATTACATCAGCTAGAAACTCTTCTTTGTTCCCCTAAAATTACAAACTTAAATGTTTGTCATGAAAAAGTTGGTCTTTATGTGTGCTTTTTCATTATTATAAAAAAGGGACAAGAAGGACATGCAACATTTAAGAAAGGTTCTCTTGTCAAAGATGAGTTTTCTTTTTATGTTTAAATTTGTTTTTTCTTCAAGTCAAAATGTTTTCATGGGAACAAAATCAAAATTGTGGATTGATTGTTTTCCAGATTGAAAAATGATTCGCCTACAAAGTGAAAAGAAAGTTTTTGGTAATTTTTTAGCAGCTTAACTTTTAAATATCCAATGCAGAAGTTATATTTACAAACACAGCATCAATCCCTCAACATCCCTGTGTATCGACCAAAACACATACATTTGAAAAACTAATTTGAAAAACCCTGCATTCATATGACCTGTTCAATATGTAATTAATGCACAATATTTGAAAATCAACAAAGGGAAAAGGGGAAACACATTTGTTTTGTTGCTCAGTATTGAATGAAGTCTGTGTGTCTCAGGTGAACAGACGGTGTGCCACAGGACAGGCCCGCCTGGCGGCATCCAGAGAGTGTGTGTCCCCGTCCCTCCACTCCTGTAATATCACCTGTGGACCACATGGAGGAACTCTGGATTTGGAGATGGGAATGTAAATCTCTTATCTATCTCTTTATATCCTATATATATTTGTATCGGTTCACCTCAGTCCTTCACATTAGCCGGTGATAAAAGCTACTGAAGCTAAATGTAGTTGAGAAATCAATTACGATCTTTAATTGATGAATACAATAGTTCACATTCATATCCTGGTTATGATTAGGTTTTAGGGAGTCTTCTGGTTATGTTGAACACCTGTAAACATATCTAACTGGTTTCATAAACCTGGACTAGACCCTATTCTGGTTTTGAGAAATGTGAATACCTTAGGCTGGGAGCATGAAAAGCCCTCATCCAGGTTTCTGAACCACATCATGGTAGGATGGTTGCTTAGGGATTTATATAGTCGATTATTGTATTTCTATATTTGAGAACTGCTCATCCAAAAGACTTCCCAATACTTTGCTTATTCTGTCCTCAGTGTTAAATACACCAAGCTTGAAGTCAATTGTCTGTCTAATTATTCCTGACAATTCATTCAGAGATTTCTCTATTTGCAGTTGGATTATAACGGTAGAAATAGACATTATACTCAAATGGTTTGCTTTTCAAATGACAGACCCAGGGAGTTTATCCACTCCTGTTTGCTCCTGCTTGTATTTTGGTGACCGGTCAGGCCTTTATTTGTTCGTGCCGACTGTGCGCTCAGCTTTAATTGACAAGCGGTTTTTATTTTCTCTTATCTTCCCGATCCTGAAACCCCAGCTGCCAATGTGAGCGATACGTGTCTGCTGAGGAGCTTTGCAATACCTCCTGCCTCTACCGTCTGCCTCAGCTCTCTGCACAGCTCTCTGCAGATGGACGCCTGCTGCTCAGCCTGAAGGACAGAAGCAGCGTGGTCTGGACACGGGTGAGGGGGCGGCAACAGGGGCTTTTCACAAACATGTTAGCATTTACACCGGAGTTCATGCATTTTTGATATAAACTATACTTACTGATCAACGTGTGTGTATGACTGAGAGGAAGGATTCTCGGAATCCCCCCCCAATACAATATTAGTATTGTGCTGATGCAACCCAGAGGCTTGTCGGACTTTAGGGTTAAATGAAACTGATTGGTTGGTTGAGAGCCAGGTGGAGCCTTTATCAGGGCCTCGGCCAGACGGAGCCTCAGCAGGGACACCTGGAGAAATGGTGCAGCTGCAGATTGTGTGATATCGTTGCACCATAGCGGAGAGAATGTGATAAGGAAAACCAAGCTCTCCATTCATGGTAAAAGTATTGAGTTCAACAACATGGCCTCATTATTCCCCATTAGTTTGAGAAGCCTATGAATGGACATGTTTTGTGTGTGTCTTCTTTTGTCCTTTTTAAGAGATATTTATTTAGTCTTTTTGTGTGTCCCTGGATTATCATTTAATAACCATTTATACTTTTAGGTCACTTTCTTTTTCTCTAGTACACAATCCTTATCTTTTTTTTAAACAATTGTATGTTTGAAATTGAAATTATTTTACAATGATCTTACACATGCACAGATAAGGACACATTTTGTGATAGAAACAAAGCATCTTATTTGACCAAGCATTATGCTATAATAGCATATACTATTATGATGAACATAGTCAGTTCTAAAGTCAGTATATATATAGTTTGCTGTTGCTGTACTATAAGGATTTAGTAGCAGGTCTTATCCAATTTGTTTTCGGTTCACTTCCAGACTGTAATGGATGTTTTGGGACCAGATATTCATGCAAAGAATTTTGGGAAAATTCATCTGGTCCAATTTGACTCTGAGGGAGTATTTGGTTGGATTCCCACACAGACGGGACTTATCAATCAGTTCCTGTCAGGTGAATAGATTTAAATCTGAATTTATGTCTCCACTCTACATGTTTATAAATCCTTATTTTGTATAACTGGACACTGATTTATCTCTACTCAGAACCAATAGAACTCCTAAATACACGACCCAGAAAAAGGAGAAATACAAATGATGAGGATGGTGATGAGGTCGATGGAGACCTGGCTGTTCTTCCACGGATCCCAAACCCCATTGCTTGTATATCCTCTGGTGACATGCTCATTTTCCATCTCGCAATCAATCACACTGGTACTGGGCTTTCTTTGACTTCACTTTTGATCATTGGTGCAATCGTGACAAGATCATTTATTTTTTGTATTAATAGATGATATATTTCCATAAATTCATTTGCATCACTTAGACCGCCGTCTCAGTCACTTTCCAGTGTATCAGAAAGACCACCTGTTCAATAGTAACCCCGGCTGGGACTTTGGAGCCTTCAGACACTTGCAGATGCTCATGAAACAGACGAACTTCAACTCCACAAGGTAGAGTTGAAGTTCAAACACTACAGGTTGAACCTCAAGCTTTGTTTATGTGAAATTACACTTTGTGAACATCTCCTGTCTTGATTCCTGGCCCTTCTCTCAGGTTTGCCCACGTGTTCTCAGAAACAGGGAAGTATGTGTTTGTGGACAGCGCTGTCCCCGAGTGGAGTTTGGTGGTGGTGGTCAGTGAGGAGGGGACGGGGTGCGCTGTTCGGTCAGCTGTGTTCCAGCCCATGACCCAGGCACATCTGGTCAGATTTGGGATTGTCAAGCAACACAGGCTCAACCTACTGCCCTGACTGGGGAGTTATAGTAGGTGTGTATCCTCAGTGTATTCTCATCATTTGGTCATTGTTTAACTTGTCTTTGTTGGATTCACTTCTTTATCGTGACAAATATCTTATCTGTGTACAGGGGTCCTGAGTCTGCTACTGGTGGTGGTTGTAGCTGTGACCACCACAATGCTCGTTCTGCGACCCAGCAAAGCAAAGCTGGTCTCCCAGTGGAGGATGAAGCCAAAGTGGCGCAGTCTCGGGGAGCCCTTCTGTCCGGTGGAGTGTGATTGCAATGGAGACAGGTATGTTGTTGTGACTACAGGTATAATGTGTTTATAATGTGTTTCCACATGTCAGGATGCTGGATATGTGTGTACTGGTGGAAGAAACAGCACAATGCCCCTGTCATGACAGGTTTAAAGCTCAAAGTAACATGGCATCCTCCTCTCTCTCAACATTAAAATGGCATACATGACTGGGAATGTGTGACTTCTACATCTTTTGATACCTTTTGTATGTGTAGGACAAACTTGAAATAGTTTTGTTAGTTTAGTTGTATGAGTTACATTCCTGTTTCCGGTACTTTATCTATGTTTATACTGAGTTTGGTTTGACTCTTAATGTTGTAGTAAACTTGTATATTTAAGTACGGACAACTAAGGCAAATTTAGTCATTTTATTCACCGCTGTGAACACCGATACGAAATCCAGCCATCTTTCGTCCACATATAAGCAAAAGATTTTTCTTCATCAATAAAACATAAATGTATAAGACCACATTGTGGCTTGTGATTTGTGTTTCAGCATCGCTATCCCCAGTTTAGGAGGGGCTCTCGGCAGCAGGGGGATGGGAGAAGGTGCAGAGGCTGAGGAACCGGCTCTTTCAAAGGGAGGTAAAGTCATTATTACATTACATTTACATTTGTATCATATTTACATTCATCATATAGATTTCCACTAGGTCATAACCCCAACTCCATTAACATTTGCTATTTTTATAGCAATAATAATGTAATGTTATAATGTGGTGATTGAGTGCAAAGTGAGTTTGTAATCATATAAACTATGTTCTGTTCTAATCTGAATCTGGCTTTTGGAAGATCGTTTAATATTCTAGCATAAAAACGTTTACTAATTAGCACAAAATCAGTGTAAATTTAGTTATTTTAAGAGTCATACACAAAACTATGTGAACATGTTTAATTGTGACCTGATAATGCCGCTCTATGAAAATGGTGAGTATCATGTTTCCCTCAATAGAGGTAATTCAGTTTGGACCAAGGTGGTAAATCAACCCTTAATCCTGACTCATCAACATTACCATTCAAAGAACTAAAATATTGAGTAGACAGTTCATGGACTGTCACATGGGAAATAAATGTCTTTGTTCAATTCAATGAGTGAGACCATCTGTCTTTACTTTTGCATCACTTCAGTATCCTGTTAATGAACCGATTATTGAAAATGATTCAAGACAAGTTTCACCAAAAAAACGTTTCCATCTGGCTGCTTTTAAATATCGTTCTCCGCTGGTGTGTGATAATGTTTGAAATGACTTTTCGGTGGAGTTCTCACTTAGTGCGTATTGCATTATTCATGAAGCTTGATAGGGTGTTTAAATCCCATTGGTCGGATCATTATGAAACCACCACGCTTGACTAGCTAGCAGTTAAGAGCCCTTTCCCTCACTTGATTGAGATAAAGAAAATAATGCTAATTTCCCACTCTTATGACTTGTGCTCTTATCTGTAGTTCCCTAGTTAGCCTCTGCAATTTTCATTCAAGTACTTATCATCAACCGTATGTTCTCTCCCTGACTATCTTGAGACACAAATGAATTATTATAAAACTCAGTTAATGAAGCTTTTAAATTAAAAGGTGCATTCACTCATCATAGGAACATCTTCTCCGGTAAAACAATAAAAAAAAAGGGATGACTTGCATATTGTTGATGGTTACTGCCCCTATTTAGGAAGTGTATCAGGGCGCTGTGATCTAGAGGAGTTCAATGTGAAAACCCTGTACGACAAACTCGAGGACCAGAACCTCCACATCGCCTCCCAGCTGGCTCGACACCGTAAAGACATGCAGGAGTTTTACAGAAACATTTGTCGACAGGCGGAAACACTCAAGGTGAGTTTCTCTACACAGACTCAAAAGTACAAAATGATCAGTTCAAGAAAGAATTTGCGATTTGATATGAAACATCTTAAAGTTATGATTTAAAGTGTCAAAGAAAAAAACGGTGCAAAATAGTGTGTTTTTATTCAAAGGATTCCTTTGAGAATATGGACCATAAAAAGCTGAGTCTTCTCAAAGAGCTGCTTGTCCATAATACCATGAGGGATAAACCATCTGACAGCAGTGTGGGGGAGATAGAAGCACAAGGTAAGACTGCAATGTTCAGGATCTTCTTGACAGTTGGATATGAGGATCAATGCAGCTTTACATTCATACTTTACATATGAAGCCAGAGTTATTAGCCTGTTAGCTTAGCTAAGCATGAAGTTAATGCCCGTTCTGTCTTAATGTAACTAGATCAGTCTATCAGCAGATTAGAAACATATGAATGTTATGGTGCAATACAGATACCAATATGGTGGGGTACAACTTTTTATGACAGATGTATTAGTCAAAATATGTATTTAAGATAAAAATGTATTTGCAATGATTCCTAATGTCGCTATCAAGCCCTTTTTAAAACAAATAATTGTTTTTATTTGCTGTTTAACTTTAAATATTAAGATCAATAAATATGAATATATATATATATGTATGTATGTATATACATATATAGCTGTACATAAAAATAAATAACTATGATACAAGCATAACTAGATATATACTTGATTTAAGAAAATGGACAAATACACATCTTTCCTGTATAGTTTTTTTTTGTTAAAATACAACTTTTTATATTTGTGTTTATCAGCAAACACATACACATGCTAGACTGTGCTACAGGTCCTGCAGCAGTCTTTATCTTGAATGTACTGGCCTCTAAGGTGTTGCAGCATGCAATCGCTACCCAAAGAAAACAAATTAGTGTTTTCCCCAAATTTCCTACTGTTCCTTTCACGGATAGTTGTCATGTTGTGCCTAAATATTGTTTAACCCAGAAGAACTAATTGAGCACATTGTTTAAACTGGAGGAGCTCTAAATTGTCCCCTGAATTTCCCTCGAGATCAATTACGTGTTTGTCTATATAAATTATTCATGTCCTTTAAACCAACTGGTGAGGTACGTCCCTTGTGTTTAATGGCTCTAAGCCCCTTGGCAACTGTTTTGCTTTTAAATCACCTGTTGTTGTTCTTTGAGAGGCTGAAACTTTACCAACATCAATATTGAAACATTTTGGTTTTTCATATATGGAACTGAATGTTCTTATCCCCCTAGCTGAGCCCTCTGTGGCATTACTGGGAACTGTTCTCAGGTCTGTGGAAGCTCTGGTATGCAGGGTGACAGGAGAAGCTTGGCAGAACTGGGATTACTGTCATTCTGGTCCTCATGATACCAGGGAGTGTGAACCGCATGCTGGATACACACAACCCGGTGACACCAACGTGTGTTACACACAGGTGCTGTAGAAGCTTTTGCCTTTTTGTTTTTTGCGTAAGTTGGAATAATTACGTGGAGATGTATTATAACGCACAATATTCTACAGAGTCAACAGAGCACAGTACCTTGTCTGAGTGAGCACGACTTATCCAAGCTGGTCAGTATATCTCCTCTGTTCAAGACCCTGCAGGAGATCCAGCAGTCTTTACACAGCCTCTCCACAGCTCAGCCTACTCAGCATCTCCACCATGGTACAGACATATGATGAAAACAAAGTTTAAATCAGAAAAGTTAGAGAAACTGAATGTAATGATTTTAAATTTCCTTCTCAGCTGTAGAGCCGTCTGTCCAGGAGAACCACGACGGGAAACTCATCCCAACTGCTCTGGACAACCTATCCCCTCAGCACGCTGCAGTTTTTCTCTTTGGTTGCCAGGTGATGCGGTTGCTCGAGAAATGCCCCCAGTTCCCCTCCGTGCTTCTGCTACTGGCCAAGTCGATCCCAGCTCCTTCATTGTCCACTAATGAGGCCACGCTGGCTCATTGCTCTGGGGACTTTTACTTTGATGCGACCAATCAAATCCTGTATCTGTCAGAGGCAAAGCTTCAGCACGTGGGGCATTTTATCGGCGTCCTTCTGCAGTCCATGGCCCACATTGCATCAGGTAAGTGGAAAGTGGTCCTCACAGTAGTTTCCTGAAAACCTAATCTTGTGTACTTTGTATTTTTTGATAGCCATGCAGAGAGCCATATATAGCCCTGGCAATCTTCTTTGAAATCACAAAGTATGCAATCAGCTGGAAATATCACATTTTCCACTCTTTTTCCAGCATCAAAACATCAGAGCTTTATGCAAGCGCTGCATGAGGCCGTTTCCGCTCTGAGCCTTCAGCTGTTTAACGTCTCTTTCAAATGCAGCACGGAGGAGGTGAGAAAGTGCTGTAAACCTCACACATCCATCGGAAACTGCACAGGTTTGGGGAAGAAACATTTAAACTTCTTTTCTTTCTTTGATACAGTCAAAATTCGGCGGTTCGGAGAATCGGCACGGTGCATTGGTTACAGACTTTCTCAACGCCAGAGTTCCCCCTGAGGTGCATTTCACTGAGCACCTGTTAGCTCGCAGGTCGGTGAGCAACATCAGCCCCGCAGCAGAGTGTGCTACGAGCGAATCCATGCAGATAAACAACTTTATCTCACTATCTCTCCTCCCATTTAGACTTGAGAAATACAAGTTTTTCAAGTTAGAGCAGCTCATCTTCAACCTCGGACGGTGTTCAACTGAGGTCACAGACACAGGTAGGACGAGTGCAGATTTCTAGTCAAGTTATATGCAATATCAATAACTGCGAAAACTGCAAAGTGAGGTATAAAATATTGTGATGGTTGCAGACGCATATGGACAAAGATCTAAAGTGGGCGACAATCTAAATGTACCACCTTAGAACTCGGATGATGGCAAAATTTGAAAAAAAATCCTAATGATTCTAGTCTTTATTGCCAATAAAGAAAGAATCCTAACCTGGTGAAAGGAGCACAATGATTTTTCCCTTTATCAATGTGACTTCAAATTGGAGTCTCTCACAATTTGTGGGGATGATTTTAATGCTTTCAGACCACAGTGTAGGAGCCTTTGATCCATAAAGGAACGCAGTTTAGTGCAGCCCACAGAATTCCATTATTTCACAACAATAACACCTCCCATACAAAGTAATGAGAAAATCCAAATGTGGTTTCGGATTGAAGTTGTTTCTCCAGTTCTTCCCGCTCGCAGGATTTATATTATAGGAAGTGCCGGAGAGCAAGAGTTGATTTTCACCCACTTTGTCACCTAAACAGCTTTTTGTTCCAGAGGAATGGGTCAATATCCTGCTACACACAGTTTGTGACCTTAGTGGCAGCCTGCCAATGCGCATTGGAGCTATTATGAAGCTGGGGGGGGGTCTCTGGTAGATATACAATCACATATCATTGGGGGTTTCTTCCAATTATTGTAATTTTCTTCAGAACAGATTCAATCAACACTTTCACACTAAAATCACTTGTTTTTATTCTAAACAATTAAAAGTGTGATTTCATTTCTGCAGGTTTGCCACTTAAAGGGACACCGATACAGGTAAACATCCCTTAATTATGTTTATTTAAGAGTAATTTAATAGTTTCTACCCTCCAGGCATGACAAACGTTCCCCTTCACATTTCTTCAACTCCAGATATTGTGTGTAGAAGAAGAAATCGACCGCTTGAACGAGTCCTTCCTGCAGCTCAGCATGCAGCTACAGAAGAGAGCTCCAATGAGCAGATGGCAAAAGGAGACACAGAGTGCTGGGAACCATTCTGGGGTAATTAACTGCAATATTACACATTGCATAATCCAAGTAATTTATCTGTGTCGTAATTCTTCTGAAGAGGCTCGGCAATGCTCTCTTTGTTTTTAATAGCCTATAAATTTCTGACATGCTGAGATATTTAATTTAGACTTTCTCACGATTCGGTAGCATTTCATTCATTAAAATGACATGATGCATTGATGCATTTTGTTAAACTGTGATAAATCCTACAAATGTCTGCCTTTCAAGCTGATGATCAATTGCTCCTGGATTTAAGATAAAAATGTGTGAGTGCACTTTGCCAGCATTTGCATATTAGCATCACATCACAGTCTTTGATGTAAATTAATTAATGTACATCTGTTGCCACATCATTCTTCACAATACATCCTCTGTGATGTATCCTTTTGCAGAGGGCCACACCAACCAGCAGCGAGCCAAGCCTGAGTCGTAGTGGAACAATGCTGCTGGAGCTGAAGAGACGCCATGTATCACAGCGTCTCAATGAGCTCCAACTCACATTAGGTCGGATCAGACAGTGCCAGCAGCGTGGCAGCGAGTCAAGAGATGGGACAGGAGGCCGTAAACAAACAGACAGCAGCAGCAGCACTCAGCCGAGGCAGAGGGAGCAGCATCCTGGCAGAGATGGCTGCAGTCCCGCCGACGGCCAGCAGCAGAGCGGTGGTCCAGCGAGCCGGAGTCACAGCCAGGAAAACATAAAAGGCCGAGCTCTCGGTAACTATAAAGTGGAGAGTCATATTTCCCACCAGCAGAGGAGTAACAACCCTGAAATGTTGCTGGACTGCCAGATGCTTGAGAGCCAAGATCAGCCGCTTGTGACCGTGCCAGGGAAACAGGAGCTAAACGGTCAGAGCACAACGGAGAATATGACTGGACACACAGACAGTGAGGACATGTGGGCGCCAGCTGATCAGGGACCAGATCTGAATGTGGACAAATGCTAAGAAGAATTATTTGCATCATGTATTATCTGACCATTACTCCTCCGCCTCCTGCCTTGTGCTCGAAATCTGTGTACACTGTAATATTCTGTCTTGTTTGACGATCAGATCCGTGGTCTTTTTAATTATCTGTGATCCAGGACAGAAATAATTCCTGGCAACAAGCAGTGTGGCGTGACACACTCTGTCATCTTGTCCAAATAGTTTCTCAGTCGGGAGTTAATTCCAGCCTCAAACACAGGCTCTGTTCATTACCATATTCTAATTAAGATAATAAACTCCAGCTCACTGAACACAAGGTGACACTTGTGCGTCTGTGCTTACAACAACCTCCCCCTTGTGTAGAGGTGAAGACCCTTATGTCTTCATGAATATTTAATATCGAATGACAATAATTCTCTAACCCGCTTCCTCTCAGGTCCTCTAACCTGTCCTTTGTAATCTTTTGTTTCTTTCTCAGCTCTTTAGCTCCTTTCATCTGTTTTCCTCCGTGACCAACAGGCTATGCGGGTCAAACCAAAAGCAGCTGTGAAAGTTGAAAGCGTGTTGGATCTGCTCCAGACACGTCAGTGCTGCGGGGCCGCCTCCTTCTCCTGGTTTGATGGTTTATCTGTCGTACAGGGGTTCTGCGTCTTATAATAGAAAGTGAGTATTACTACTGGGGGCCTGTGAGCCAAATCAAAAGGTCAAATGGAACAAGTCTTCACTTGCAATCAGTGTTAGCTCAGAGGTCTGTGCCAAGTCCCCCCCGGGTTGAATCTGGCATCGCCCTGCAGCTCCATGTGTGTGTTTGTGTGTGTGTGTGTGTGTGTGGAAGAGAGGTGTGGTTCAGTAGCTCGCTGTACACCTTATCAATTAGATTAGCTCAAATGTGCCACTGATCTGCCCTGGTAGTGTGTGTGCGGGACATGACATTGTATAGCATCATACTGAGCTGCTGAGGAGTTGTGTGTGTGTGTGTGTGTGTGTAAATGTTTGCCAGGTTGTTTACAGTTGTGCAGCATTATGCTCGCTCTACTTGTTTAGATCAACACACGGGTTATTTTTAGGAGCAGGGTCTTTATGTGATGTTTGTGTGGGTAAATGTTTGTGTATGTGAGCCCAGGCTTCTGTGTGCGTGTGTGATCTCAGTGTCGATTGGAATGTTGTTTTGTTACATGTCGACACTTCCATCTTTCCACAACAAAACAGCAAAAATAACAGATTCACACAAACACAAGCAAACACTGAATTGCACTGAGTTTTTCGTATGAGATGTATAACAGTGGCTCACTTATGTGTTATTACCTCCACAAATGAGGTTGTGTTTTCCTCCCTGTTTGTTTGTGAGCAGGATAAATACCTAACTGATTTCCATGAAACTTGGTGCAATCATCTCCACTGTTTGCTCATTTAGGGGACCGATATGTGTGCAATTTGATGCAGATCCAAGTAAAAATCAGTATCTTGTTAGGAGACTATTGTGCCTTGGCGGAGATATACACTCCATATACAGTAAGTGCCATTCTAGATTGTTTAGGCATTGCAATTTAATTTCTAAATGCACAATCCGAAGTAATTTCACACAGCATCAGGACAGATGATTGCAAGATGGACAGAAATAGTCGACCCGCAGACGTACCAATATTTAACATTGATGTTAAATGTTGCAGAAATGAGAGCTCCTGCTTATACTCCTTTTAAATCATAGCATTTATGAGGGGTTTTTTTTCTAGCGAAGCACGACTTAAATCCCCATTTCCAACAGGCTTCATCCATGGCTGCCTGATGTAATCATGATATAATCTTGAAATCCTTCCCAATCCCTTTAAATCTGCTCTTTGCAGGGAATCCTCGAGGGCCTCTGCACACACACACACACACACACACTGGGACACACTCATACATTTACATCCTTGAACAAATATACCCTCTCTTATTCACTTATTTATACTCTCAGTCGCTAGATGTGCTTGGTCCCTGATTTAAACTCCTGTTGTAAAACTGTAATCGACTCAGAATCTCAACATTAAATTGCTCTCACGCTGTCCTGTTCTTCCTGTTTTTGTTGTACTGTCTTTAGGTTTAGCCTCATATCTTCAAAATCGAACACATTCATCACATGTACACATTATGTTGAAAGCCTTTAGACCTTACAATGATTAGAAACATGATTTATTCACCTTTTATTCGTTGAAATGATTTCCTTTTTGTAGAAAGGGAGTAATAACACACTGGATACCTGTGAAACAGAGCGCTGTGCTCGACGCTTCCTTCCTGAGTCTGTGGGCTGTGGCCTAAGCAGACCTCCTGTCATCACCATGGCATCGCATTACTGTTGCTATGGTTTCTTTATCTCCAGGATGTGGTTCAACCAGGCCTGCCATATTTAGCCTGCTCCTCAGAATGCCAGTCTGATGATGCTGACAGCCACACGAGAGTGCACCCAGCTGTCTTTCTGATCATCTCTACATTAAATATATCTGCACCAGCGTCACTGCAAACACTTGTTGATTCAATCTTTCGCCAGTAATCAGCATTTTACAGCTTTAACACACAGTATGTATCTGTGGACATTCTCATTTCATGTCTACAGATAGATACCAAAAAGGCTCTAAAGAGAAATGCATGGTTTTTCATCTTTATTTGACGTGGACTCTTCTCAGTGTTAGAAATCCTCTTATGACTCCAGATACAGAAGCTGTGAGATTAAATGCTGGGATGTCACAGTGAGATTAATGTGGTGGACGCTGAATCACAGAATCCCTTCAACCAGTTATTTCTCCGTTCTCACAGAGTTGGCACAACAACAGCAAACATCACAGTAATCCTGTCTGTTGTCTCAGAAACGTTCAGGATGAGAAAAAGCATGACAGAAGAAAAAGTATTTTATCCTGGTTAGTATCTGTAAATAATTACGGTGATTGAGATCATAACTGTATGTTCATAATGTTATGAAAAACATTTACGATAGATTCTACACATCAAACTGATGTAAGTGTTTTATCTCATAATCCGTGATTTGTGCTGTGAAGGAGCAAAGCCCTTCTCATACAGAGGGGATCAGGCAGCAGATATCCCTCCTCCCAGGAAAGCCCATTGTAGACTTGTCAGTGTAGGTCTATTGATATAATGGATATACTGCTGGTCTATGGAACAGGAAAAGCAAATGGTGGATTTAGTTTGAAACCATGTTATGCTTTCCTTATCCCATATACCAGCTTCCACAAGAGATTAGAGAAAAACGAGAGGGGAGAAAAATCTGATAAAATTCCACTTCTGTTCGGACCAGGAATGAGATTTTCAGTTTCTTATTTACTCCATGAATCAGTTACGTTTTAAAAACTGAATTAAACTATAAGGTTTTTACCCTTTGTGTTTAATATTGCATATATATTAAATGAACAAAGAATAAAAAGAGAAAAGGGAGGCGGCAGTTGATGGAGGGCCGTCATGCAGTATGCACGAGTTTGTACCCAAATATAGAATATCGGAGAAAAGGTCAGGGGCTTTCAAGTCTGAACTCCAGAGGATGGAAGATCATTAGATTAGTGGCTCGTGTCCTGCAGAGTGTTTTATCAGCGTCACTGCTGCAGGAAGCCGGAGCAATAGACTTAACTGTGTGTGTGCTCTGCATTCATTAAACCACAGATCAAAGGCTGTGAATGAAGTGTTACCTTGTGTTTTCCTCTTTTTGTTTAGGATCACGCAAAATCTATAATAGAATCAATAGATTTCCATGAATGGCTGTGAATGGGTGGGACGTGATCCGTTGAAGATACAGATACATTTGGGAGGGGGTCTGGATTAGGGGGCAGGTCCAGGGTTTCCTTTTTCACTTCCTTCAACTTTGTGAGATAAGGACTTTTATTCATAGGTCTTTGTGGAAAAATTAAATCTTTTTCTTGAGCTTTTTTGTCTACATACATATGGAAATGCTGTATTATGGGGTGTGTACTCAGTGTGTGTACCGCATGCCTCTATGTCTGCAGCCAGACTTAGGCGCTATATCCCCTTCTCCTACTGTTGCATTGTTTTTACTTAGAGGACACATCAAAGACTTTTAGAAATAACTGAAGTGCTGATGTGGAAAACATGAAAGAGCTCTACACATCTCAACGACAGCTCGTTGTTATTCTTGATGAAATAATCTTAAAAAACCCTGGTTTGCATTAGGCTCCTTCACGTGTGTTTGTAATAAGACCCTGTGTGGTGTTTGTTTAGCTCATTATCCTGAACAAGCGAATGAAACGCATGATGATGATGCTGCTCGGGCCTAACGACAGTGATGTGATCACAGTGGAGTCAAAGGGAGTGACTCGCGCATGCGCATAGCAGCCTGCGCGCCTGTGACTGCTGGGAAAACAAGGCAGGGATCCTCGGCTGGGAGAGAAGTCATCAGTCATCTTTAATGCAGGAAACAGACTCCAGACTGTCTATGGTGCGATTCTGCGAGCGGGGGAGAAGCAGCGTCAGGGTTTCTGCTGCTCTCTGAGTGAACGCGACTGCATCGTCTTTCGAGAATCCACAGGTTCCTGTTCTTCATCATCATCTTCATCATCATCATCTCGCCCCTCGTGTGTCTGTGAGTTTGTGTTTGTGTGTGTGTGTGCGCGCATGGACCCGGACTGAATGACAGCACCTGTGGGCGAAGGAGCTGTTGCATCACACCTCAACACGGACTTGTTTATTTCACCGAGTGGAGGGAACAATGGAGTTTAGTTGTTTCTCGGTGGATGATGAAATGCGAGCCGGGTGCCTGGCGGAGGACTGAAATTCACTGTTCCGTTCAAACTCTTTTTTTCCCTCTACACGTTGTACTTTGACATCTCGGTTTTTTTGGGTTGTCTGGATTTTTCCACCCGCGCGCATCTGCCGAGGAGAGGCGCTGTCCGTGGTTCTGAAAAGTCACCTCCTGAAAACTTCCAAAAGAACCAGAAAGGACCTGTGTGCACCAGCAGCTTAATATGGTAACTCAACCCAGAGTTCAGCTGATCACTTTGGTACTTTTGCTTTTAGTTGGTAAGTATGACTGTAAGAGAGATGTTGTAAATAGTTTTAGATAAGATAGTTCTGTAATAGTCCCACTATGGCTATATTTCCCTTGTTACAGCCAGGGCTGGATCCTGAGACAGGGCCCAGGGGGGCACATGCTCCATCAATACTATTGTTGGCCCCCCCGATAGGCCCTAGTCCTGTCCGGCCATGTTTACAACTCTCTGGAACTCTGGATAATCGGACGTTATCCGGTCGGGCTGAATGTGAAAATGCAAATATCCGAGTACCAGGCTCCAGACATGCTACAGAGTTTTTCCTACTAGCCCCCAAGTTAAAACTCTGGATAATGTCACAGTGAGTCACCGTGAGAGCACGGCAGGAGATTCTCCAGATGATTCACTGCGTAGGCATTTTAATATTTCTAACCTGTGACTCACAGGATGAAAAAGTGGAGCCACACATGTAGAAGACAACAACAAAATTGTCTAGAAGGCAGCTAATACTTTATGTTCTGCCTCTGCCTGCTGCTCCACCTGTTACCTTAAAGCTCTGGAGAGTTCTCCGTTGTTGTGAACACGTCTGAGTGGAGAATCTCCTGATGCATCGTTCAGGTGATAGGTAAACTCCAGAGAAAGTCTGGACCCAATTCATTGAATTTTTATTTTACACAGTGGGTTTCAACCTCAAACGAGGAGTGACGTAAATGTGCAGCTATCTGAATCAGGCATGGATGTTGGGAATATAGTTGGCCCCCCTCTTTGTAAAATCTGGCCCCCTTCATGGCCCCTGATTTAGAAAAATCCAAGATCTGCCTCTGGTTAAGTGAGGGTGAATTACAAACTCTGTAAAAGTTATATAGACAGAAAAGAAAACGGTACAAACACAACGAAGTATAAAGAATACAAAGTCATAGGTTCAGCGTAGACAGGGGTGTAACAATATTGCAGAAATATGAAATTGAAATTGCACAGATGGAATATTTTATTGCAGTTATTATTAGTTTGACATTGCGAATGCTGCATGGCCCATTTCAGTGTTGCTTACACACACAGATGGGCCTTGTTAACAGCTTCTAAGTGAAACCAGTGAACAGAGGACACCAAGGTTAATCTCCTTCTCGTTCTTTCTCCCTTTTCTCCGATTCCCTCCATATCTTTCTCTTTCTATCTCCATATTTCTCTGCCCTCGTTTTCGTGTGTTTGCATTGGCCTTCAGTACAGGGAAAAGAAAAAAAAACAGGAAGATGAGATGGAATCGATGTTGTCACTGTCCGCCCTGGGGCCGACTGTGGGTCATTATGTAAGAGCACTGGGCCCAACGTTGCAACAGTCACACAAAGGCAGCCATGTGTTGTGATGACTGAGCTAACTGCCTCACTTCACATGAAATCCATCCCTGTTTATAATCCTTGGCCTCCCTCTAATTATTCTGTCTCTTAATGCATTTCCGTGATGTATCAATCAATTCTGGCCCACAATGCCTTGCTGTCCTTACTCAGTCCCTCCAATTCCTCCACCCTCCGCCAGCTGATACAAATGGGCACAGGTCATCATTAGTGCTTAATGGCCTGGATGAGTTGGATTTGTTGTCAGTGTTGTGACTCAAGTCTCTCCAGTGTTCACGGGGCTGTATAATTCAATTGATGTCTTTTCAACACCTGCTGAGGTTTGGAACGATGTTTTCAACATGCAGGAGCTGATAAGAAGGACTGGGCCAGCTCACAGATGAAAAGTGTGTCACAGTGGTGTGTGGTCATAAACAAGGAAAGCAGATACAGAGGAAGGACCCATAGTCGGATATCGCAATAAAATAAATGAATACAACAGCATGGGATAGCACAGATAGGAGTCCGATGTGGAAACAAATCCAAATAAGGAGCAGGCCAGGATTTCAAAGTCCAGAAAAGACTTAAAGCGCTCGACCTAGCAATTGAAGAGTGGAAACACAAGGGTTCATGTGAACTGAGACTTGATGAGATTACTAATAAGACAGGGGTTCAAAGGGAAACTGGTGGAGAAATACACAGGCAGGAAAGTTATTTCAGAATAAAACAGAAAAAAGGCGGATACAATGTTCACAGGGGATGCACAGTTAGTGATTTGGACAGGATGAATTAAAGCTTAATCTTTAAACACTTTTACATCGAAATGCTCTTGATGAACAAAGAAAACTGCTGCTGTATAAGGTTTATTCTTATACTGAATATATATACTGAAATTCAGATCCTTACATGTTTTAGGACATTTCTCTATGGATGTCTGCTACTTCAACTGAAAAGTATCACAAATCATTATCTACTTATTCATTTTAAACAGGGACTTAAAGTGAGCACACAACTTCAGATAAACACACCTTTCTAGTGTCAAGCTCACGTCATTCTGCTCAGTGAAGACCAAACATCAAAGTGAAGATACAACAAGGAAAACTCATTTCCGAGTGGATAGGGACTTCAGGCACACATATTTTAACTGAACTAAGTGTGTGTAACGCTTTTATGCTCCTCCAGTCCACCTAGGCCAGCCAGTATGTGTGGATGTCCCCTCGGAGACAGAAGCTGTCCTGGGGAAATCCATGCTGTTGACCTGCATCTTCTGTATGAAGAGGGAGGAGGTCAAATCAAAGACATATGTGGACTGGTACTTTATGCCAACAAATGAAAGAGACATCCCAAAAACTCATGTAAGTGGCCTTGCCATTATTGCACAGGGTACAACATGTATGTGTGAGTGTTCATACCATAAAGCCATCAATTGTTTGTATATTATATGCATACCTGCTTGTTTTCCCTCTGTCCTAGATCTACAAGTATGATAAACACATGCTATCAGCACGGGACGGACCATTTAAGGACCGTCTTACCTGGAATGGGAGCGTCGACTTTCAAGAGGTCTCCATTCAAATCCATAATGTCACCTTCAATGACAGTGGTCTCTATGAGTGCCACGTGATGCGCGAGTTCAAGGACTTCACCCCCCCCGTCGAACTTCATGAAGAACATCACGCTGAAGGTGAAAGAGAAAGGTGTGGCTCATTTCTTTCCACTTTTTTCGCTGTTATCTGTGCCAAGGTTTAATCAAATGCTTGGTTTCCATGTCAGCACAGCTCAGTGTTCAGGGACCGTGATGACACCAATCACTTAAGCTGGGATATTGCAGAGCAGCACACACAGTTGTTCAGACCTCTAAGTGCTAAGTGCTTCACAGGCAGTGGCATGCCACCTTTGAGGTTACCAGAAATAGAGCGACAGTCGAGCAGAGCGCACACCTCAGCTCCGATCTGACACTTCAAGTGTTGTAAAAGATGCTTTTGCAATTGACACAGTCATGTGTAATGCATAACAAAGTAGTGTTGTTTCTTTTTAAAGATGGAAAAGTTTTCACTGCCCCAAAGGAAATGTATAATTCATATTCAGCTCTCATAAAGCCAGTGGTGGCCCAGCAGCGTCTCCACAGGAGTCCGTGTTTACACAGTGTCAGTCTGTGCAAAATATTTTTCCTGCTTCAACAACATCAACAAAACGGATGTATTTAGTTTTATGTAATCTTTATCTAAACAGGGGGTCTCGTTTCGATTGAAAAGCGACCTGAGAACAGGAGAAATTCAAAATAAGCAGATGTATACAGCACATCAAATGGTCAATTTAAACAAATACGGGAATCACGAAGAACAGGGTGTTTTGCTGACACAGGAAGTCATACCCGATAAGTCCAATGCAGTTTTGCACACATTAACACAGAGTGAGGGATACAGCTGCACGCAGTATAATCTGGAGAGACAGATGTGGTCATTTAAAATCTCTAATAATGGAAACACTACCCTGTGCACTGTGTTATATCCTGTGTTCCTGGTGTTCTCTCTGTGCGTTCATCAGAATGCCTTAAATGGTTCTTTGCATTCTTATCCTATACTTCCAGTTCACCGCTCACTCGGTGAAACAGCCACTAACAATACCACTCTCCTCCTCCCCTCCGTGATGACGTGGAAATAATTGTGTGTTTTGTTTTGTCTGCCTCATTGTCCATCAGCACTTTCTTCTGTTGTCAGTGAAGGGGTTAAATCAAACCAGCTTCTTTGCTACCTATTAAGAGGGGTAATGTATTCTGCTTCCTGAACGCTTGGCTTGCTGAATGAGTCTCATTCCATCTTGATTGAATATACAATACAACATGTATATTTGGAGTGACTTAACTCTTCCCATTTCTTTATTTAACATCCTGATCTGCTTGCAAGAGGTAGTTTATTATCAGAGGTGGATACAATCAGGGTTTGTTTCATATTTAGAGGAAAAAACAAGCTTCTTTGGATCCTCCAAAGTCTATAAAATGTACAACTCTTTGATTCCTTTAATACTTACTCTAAATAAAAGCCTCTACTTCTACATCTCATACAACAGTGGCATCAAATTTCACAGAGCCTTGACAGCCAGTGTATTGTACATTATAGCCTGGGAATCATGTTACGGTAATGTGGCCCATAGAAGTAAAATGGATTTGTTCACGACAAACATATCTTTGCTTTTCCCATCTAAGGGATTATATTACACTAATAGGGTCTATTTGCAGAGGCTGCAGAATCAAATCAGTGGAAGCTGTCAGCCGTCTGGTCAGCAGGCTCTGTGGGATTTGGTACGGTAGGGTGGTTCACGGTGGCTCGGATTGACAATTAAATGTATTAAGGCACAGGTTCTGTTTTCCAAATGGGATTGAAAACAGTAGTCACATGTCCGTATGTACATGTCAAACAAGTTTGCAGCAGTGTAATCATTTCTCCTGTTCATACTGTTCATTGAGAGAAATCCACAGTCCTCTTTCTGTGTAATTTCCTATTTCTGTTACTCACTCACTGTATAAACAGTGTGTTTTATACTGTTTTAAGTATAGTTTGGTGTGTTTGCCATTTCGTTTAATGAGCTCCAGGCTGCTGGAGCTTCATTTGAACTTAACTTTGGAGTATTTGCACAGAAGGAGGACTGTAATTTGCCCCCTCGACTACTTGGAAGCTTGTTGAAAAGAATAAGCAGGGGGACGGTTGGCAGCAAGCGGAACAGCTTCAGCAGGCTTATGAGGAGTGCTTTAAGACAGACTGAAAAAAAACATGAAAGTTTAAACAAATGCAATAATAAAACTTCATGAATTAGTTAGAATGTTATTACCCTTATCCACACATGAAATCAGAATATTGCCTAAAACATGAGGTGTTTATATATGTAAATGTAACATCTGTGCCCTGAGAACCACTGTGACCTTGCATATTCCCCCTATTTCATATTTAAAGGTACTTTGTGGAGTTTTAGTAGTAGTCGTGCTATCGAGCAGTGTTTTTACAAGAGGCAAAAGGATATACATGTGTATGTATGGATACATGTGTACGAGCAGTTTCATGCTTCTCCGCTGACTGACAGCTGTTAGCACAACAACATAAATTATTTACCAATGCAGCAGAAGAGACGGTAAAGAACCAGACTACTCATGAGTAAAGCTGGATGTAAAGTTGTCTTTAATTTACTTTATCCACAAAAAACTTTAGTTCATCCACATAAAAAACTCCACAAGGCACCTTTAACTCAGTATATGCTCTATTGTTATAACACAGGTTTATTCATAAGTTTGTGTATGCAACAAAGTTTTTACATAATTTTTTAAATACGACAAAACAGGAAGTTCACCCAGAAAACATGACTTGAAGTTCAGCTGCATAGTTCAAACTTTATATTGAGTTGGACTTTCCATTCAGCAAAATGATGTGGAAATAATTGTTGTGACTGAGTTTATCTTGGGTCAGCAGTGTTGCACACAAATGACCATGATTAGCATGACCTCCTTTAAACCCATGAATAAATAATTCTCCATTCACCATCAACAAAAGCAAAAACCATTCAGAGGAGGGATGCATATTGAATAATACATGTCGATTGCTGTTTTCTCTCTACAGCCACTAACGACGCGGCGGCGCTCTACTCGGAGATCATGATGTATGTGCTGCTGGTGTGCTTGACCCTGTGGCTGCTGGTAGAAATGGTCTACTGCTACAGGAAGATCTCCAAATCTGATGAGCAGGCGGAGGACCCAGCGTGAGTCTCCAACAGCGGCACGCACACAATCTCAATCGCAGATAAGTCCGAGTCGGCTAATTGAAAACAGAGTCCTGAAAGCAGATCCGTATACATGCAAGTTTCTCTTTTTCTCAAAAACGCAGCAAGAAGGTGTGCGTCAATTAACTGAAAGACTTTCCATTCCATGCTTGGATTTCTGTTTATCACATAATAATCATTTAAAATCTCAGAAACATGTCGGCAAGACAGATTTAGGTGGGCGACCGAGAAGAGAGCAGGACAGAGAGGAAGAGGAGAAGAGGCAGGCAAAGGAACAGGAAGACAGACAGTGAGGTAATTGAGTCCACAACATATCGGTTTGTAACCCTCCTGCAACAGTAATCTTTCTTTTTACTCACGCCTTCTGACAGGCCTGAATAATCCTCGGCACTGCTGACTGCTCTTGTTTCTAAACAAACCTTTTTACATCAGTGGTGGATTTGCAGCTCCCTCAGAAGCGGGGCTGACAAACACCCGAGGGCATCTGTACAATCAGCTCCCAGCGGATTGTCATGGTGTGACCAGGCCGATCCAGGTTGACAACTTTTGCACAGGCAATTGGTGTCCCCTAACCAAACAATCACTGATGCCATACTGCACATGTGCTGATGGAGACATTGTGGCTTTGCAAACAATTAATCCCGGTTCCAAGTCGGCCTCCTGCAGTGACACATGCAGCCCCCGAACAAGGCATTTCTAATACTGTCTATGTGTTCAGAATGGTAATTCTACATTGGGCTGAATGCTAGGCAACAAAGCACAACAACCTTAAGATACTCTGCAGTAGTAAGGGGGTTTCTGTTTGCTTTGTTTTTACCAGGGGAACCAACATTTACCACAAAATTCCCCGGAGGAGAACCGACATAATTCAAAACTAATTCATCAAAAATAACATAAAATAATGTACAATATAAATACAAACCGGTAAAACTATAACACAACTATGTCCTCAGAAACAATTGAATTTGATAAACACTACAGCTGCCACTATTTTAACAGCTGAATAATTTGTTTTGTCAACTGCATAATCCTAAGAATATGTTAGATAACTGCACTTTATAGATAATAACATACAATAACATTACATTACGACAATCATAGAACTGCAAAACGTAGAATATGTATCAATGCATTTTGTTGAATGTAAAAGCTGAACACTTGTGTGTAACTTTTCATGGCCCTTTCAGGCTATTAGGCTGCTGTCGACTAATGTTTTTTTTAAGGTGGAGATTAAATTCCACTTCACCCTCAGCATTTAGGTAAAGTTTATTGATCCATGTGCAGATCAGGGCTGCACATTAAGTAAAGCATCAAGTAATCGAATGTGTATCAGTCTGTAAACTTCATTTCCTGCAACAGAAAGACTTGATGTGTTGTTGCCGCCTCGCAGCCATTATTGACCTGCAGGACAACAATGCATCCGTCAGTGAGGAGCTACACCCACACAGAGAGGCTGCTCTGTGGTCAACTTCTTAGCTACTTGGGCTTAATGGATTTATACCACATCTAGAACTTTGTGAGGTTACATTCTGTGACGCATTAGTGGCCCAGATCCTATTTGTCTTGTTACTCTGGGAATAGATGGAACGCAGCAGCAACAGTAATAATTTGTCCGAGTGACAAAATGAGGCTGGATTTTAAAAATTGCTGACAGAGTCACAAAATTCTTTTCACTCTGACATGTTTGCTTCGTCCACTGTGACTGTTTCTAAACATGAATGAAAAGTATATTTAGCAAAGGCGCTATGGTTTTTTAACAATATGAAGAACTACTGTTATATACTTTATAAGGGTGTCCTGTCCTCTGATGTTCAGCTTTTAGTAGATCTGCACTAGTCCCAATACAGTGATGGTTTTATCAATAGACTGTTTATAACGATGGATGACTTGCCTCAACTTCTTCCAATAGTACAACAATTTACTTAATTTAGAGCCAAAAGCAGAGTAGTAGTGATTGTGGAGTGACCTCACACGCTTGGCCAATCACAAGTCGGTCTCAGCTGTCAATAATGAAGTTCCAACCTGTTTATAGTGCAACAGATAACCAATTGAAGCCAAACTACTGTCATACTTTCCTACATGACAGAAACCATATTTGAGGGGGAAAAAATGTGTCCATACCCTTCATTAACATGGAGGAGGCAGGGTTTATGACCCTGGGGGTGTTCAAGATGATTTAGCTTAACTCTTCAATTTTGTTCTAATCCATGGCTTTGTCCTTTTAAATAAAACTCCATGTATAGGAGTGGATATTAAAGTATCACCGCCCCAAAAACAAGAAATGTTGTTCAAACTTCTACCAGCTCTAATCTGTGGCGTTGGGTGACAAGATTGATCCCAACAACCAGTTCTTAGACTCTTCTCTGTTTTTCTACTGATCTGCCCACAGGACAAACTACCTAGCCGTTCCCTCTGAGCAGAAAGACAATGCCGCCGCTCCTGTTACCGAATAAAAGTCGGTTGTCGGTGACACGGTATTTTACATGTGACTCTTTTTCTCAGCCTGGTCCCGGCCAGTAGAACCATTCTGCTCACTTCCTACTCATCGTTTGTACCTTTTTATCACATGTCATAATTGTCACAGCTCTCTGGTGGAGCCCTTTCGCTTCAGCACCTGCTCTGTCTCGTATTGTGCGTTCTCTTCAAAAGCTGCTGTCATTCCTTTCATTGCCCGTCCTCCATTTTTACTCATGAATGCATCTCTCCCATTATCAATGATTACCCATTTAGAAAATAATTTATGTCTCCTGTGAAAAGTGGTATAATTTCAAGTAATTCAAGTAAACCGTTATTATGAGATGATATATGAGATATATAAAAACTCATAAACAGTCTCCCGTTGCTCTGCTCTGCAAAGCGAAGGTGAATCTAAATCTAATCTGTACCCCATTTACATGTTTATAAAATAGAAATCCTGAGTTATCATAATCCTCAGTGAATTCGATGATGTGGAATTTGTTTATTGTTTAATATAATACACATACAACACTGGTTATTTAGCATGTTAATCATTCCGTGTGGATTAAGAGGGAACATGTTCTCTGCTCTTTTCAGGTACTGACCGACCAACCGACTCTGTCTCTGCCTGTATGACCGTGTCTTCACGCGCAGACAGCCGTGGGAATCAAACCAAACGACCTCCCCCGTGTATCCACTGTGTCTTGTGGAGTGCCATTCAAAAGATGTTCAAGTGCTCCGAATTTTCACCCTCCTTTTCCTCTCACCTTTTATTATTCTTGTTTTCCCTCCTGCAGGCATCAGAGAGGATAAATGCAGCAGTGTCAAAAAAGAACAAAACTGTCAGTGTCCTGCACTTAAAATCTGAAAAATACCCACCATGCTTTATTCAGAGTGGCCAGCGCATAGAGCTACTACACAGTCTCTTAGTAGTGAGTGTTGCCTATGTGATTTACAACCTGTGTTTATATATATAGATACAATCTGAGGCAAGAATCTGTCCCACTGCTGTTATACTGACTCTGTGCTGTTTGATTGGTTAATTTCCTTTTATTACAATTTTATAGACCATGCTGAGAGTTTTGGGTCACAGCTGTATTTGTACCGGCCGATATCTTTTTAATGTCTTTTTAGGGAAAATGGATTGCATCGATTTTATACTGACTGGATGTGCATTTACCGTTTTGTGTAGTGGAAAACATTTATAACTAGTAGAAACCATATCAAGTCACACTATAGTTCAGCTAGAGGTCTCTCCTATACTCTCCTCCGTGCAAATCCTTAATCCGTGTAACATCCGAGTTACGTTCAGTGGGTTCGAGCTGAGCTGCAAACCGTTAACTCCAAGCTGCACTCTCCTGGGCTTCGACTGTTTTTCCATGTAGTAAAATTGCTATCAAGAATCAGTGTGTGCCTATTTCTATAGTGCGAAACTCTAGAAATGTATATATGTAGTGATTCAGTCATTCAGTGCTGTTTGTTGTCTATAATCGATTCAACATCTCCTGTGCGAGTGAGCTGCTTTTGAACTATTAAATACAATGCATTCAATCATCCACGAGTGAGGCTCCTATTTTTGTCCAGATGAAAACGTCTCATTGCAGAGTAATTGCAGCGATCCTGTAGAAATTGCACAATGAGTCCACATTTACACCATTACCAGGACGTTCAAAGGAAAGAACGCAATATTGAGTATTGGCTGCCTGCGTGCTATAGGTTCTCATCTTCTCGCGGCGCTGAAAGGGAAGATGTGGACTCTAAACCAACCACAGTGAGCAGCTCTCATGTGTTCCAGCTCTCATTAACAGTGCAGGGTAGGAGTCGACAGGAGGAATTTTCTTCGGGGCTTGATGTAGACTTGTTTGTGTGTTTTAATTGCCAGTCTTCACGGAGCTGAGATGCAGGCCCGGTGCAGCGGTGAGTTTAATTCACAGTGATCCCAGCTGGTCCGCATGAGCGAGGCCACAAAAGGTCGTGGAGGTAAAAAAAAGGCAAACGTGAGAGTGGAGAGGAAGGATGATGGGAAAAGACTGGCAGTTATAGGGAAACATGTGATGTATGTTGCTCTTTAAGTTTGCCGGGACCCATAACAGTGACAGATATAGCAGCAGCTGTTGTTATGGCAACATAGGCATGCCTGTAGTAAGGCAGGCTGCATGGTGAGGACTCTACTGTGCGATAGCTGAGACACGCTGTATTCTGCACAGCCATTAGAAATGGAGTGTTTTTTATTATTATGCACAACAAATAATAATGAGTAAGCCACTGTCACCCAGCATGCTTTGCTCCAAGAGGAAGAGGCTTGATAGACTTTCACCAGAACAGGAGAAATGCCACCACAGGCCAACCAAGGTCAGGTAATTTGTGTGAATGGAAAATAGGTAGCGTTAAACGCACCCTTTATCCATCTATCAAGTGCACATAAATTGGTTATTGATTGTGCAACACATCCCATAAACCTTGCAACAATACAGCATTATGGCTTTGAGATGCATTGTGAAAGTGCAATTCCAGTCCCCCCCCACCTCCCCACGCCTCCTCCTTCTCCCTGCCTCCTGCTGTCTCTCCCTCTTCCCATCTCCATAGTTGCACTGTTGCTCCCGGAGGAGGCGACCCAGTAATGTGGCCCACATTTAACTAAAATACATTTCAATTAAACCGCCACGCAGGCCCCGACTGTCACAATGCTCCGGCACGCATTTGAATCCACGTCATGCCGGCAACACGGACGGGATGTGACTACCAACACTGTTTTCCTTTGCACCGAAATGGGATCACTAATCAAATCAAGTATCACCGGTGACAAATGGATTGAAGCAGCTCACTGTACAAAACACTCTGTACTCTGCAGCATGGACCTCCCCCCCCAGTTTATAGTCTGTTGAAGTGATGTTGCCCAAAGTTGTTGCCTGAGAATGACCACAAGTGTTGCAGCAATTTTTCGTCAATAAATCAAATAATAAATCATTAATCTGGACAACACAAAACTTGTCCATCAAGGAAGGGACTTTGTCTCCCCCTAGTGTAAATCTTATTATGTCATCAAACGTCGACATGTAATCACAGAGGAGTTATGAACATCACTTTTTTGTCTCTGTGTTGTAAAGCCCAGAATAACGCTGCTGTTGTTTGATTGGTGATCTCTGATATGAAAGTTGCTGATGACTAAGATGTTTGATAACAAATTTAGATATGAGTAATAGTGATTTATTGATCCCGTCTGTTTGGATGTGGCCTGTTCAGAAACGCTCCGCTGTGCTGGCAGACACTGCAGTCGACCGGAAACAAAGGTTATTGATTGCCGATAGTCACTTTGCTGAAGCAGATTTCTATCTGTTTTAGCATTAATGCGTTATGATAGAAGGGAACGTATTGATACATCTCAAAGTGAGTAATTTGTATGCTTTGGTTTTGTCTCTCTTACCACAATACCTGATAACCAGGAAATCAGTTTTTCTGTGATGGTAAAGTCCCAGTAAGGATTTTCAGAGCATCTTACCAGACCGAGCCGGAGCTAGTTCAGCTAGAAGACCATGTTCCCTCTGTAATTCTTATTCCTGCCATTTTCCATCTCTTTTAGCTGTTGAAGATGACTGCACGCATTTCAAACAGACACTGGGAAATTGAATAATTTCTTCCAAAGAAGCCCTTCTGAGATAACCATGGGCAGCCCACAAATCTTCACACATTTCATGCTGTATAGCTCTGGCCAGGGAACGGCTGTTGACTCTGCAGTGCAGCCCACATTTATTCATTCATTTCTGGATTTAGCAAGTTTCAGCTTCATTATAGAGATCCAGCCAAGAAGGGATGAAAGATGTGTTTGGACTGCAAACAATATCTCTTTTAGTTGATATGAATGAAACTGGAATACAGATTCTCAGACCCAAGATAAAGTTAAAGCTAGAAGCTTTTTCTCCTGACGAGGCTGTGTCGATAATAAATAATCAATAATAAGAATTGCCGTTTGAAATGCAAGGCCGGTACAGAGAAAAGAATATTGCTTATTAAAAAGTTTTGAAAAGTAACAGTGGTTAGCCTCCCAGCAAGGTTCCTGTGTCTGGTTGAGTTTTCTACTTCCTTCAACAATCCAAGGGCGTGAGATTGGAGACTCTAAATTGCCTGAATGGTTCTTTGTCTATATGTCAGCCCTGTGATTTGCTGTCGACCTGTCCCAGTTGTACATTGCTTTACACCCAATGTCAGCTGGGATTGTCTCCTGCTCCGCCCTGCTTAAAGGTTAAGCTGTAACAATACTGGATGAATGGACCGAGAAACATAACAGGTCAATGCACATTTTGTTTAAGCACAGATCTGCACATGTATCCTTCAACGTTCTCATTTGGGCTTTTTATCTAAACATAGAAACTTAACAGTCTCTCTCTGTTTTCTCTCCCTCTTATTGGTTGTATCAATCATTTGTAAAGAGAGAATTTTAGTGTCCGGATTGTATATAGGCCATGTCACAAGGGGAGTGGCAGCCAATTCCAGCTGACATTGGGCGGGAGGAAGGGCCTCACCCTGGACAGGTCGCCACAACCACTCACACTGACATTTACAACTGTGGTCAATTAACCTTCCTTCACCGAGAGAATATCACACAAACATGGTGAGAACATATAAACTCCACACAGAGAGACCCCGGTCGAACTGGGGTTTTAACCAGCAACCACCCTGCTGCCCAGAATATAAGTGTAAAATGTCCCTTCGATTTAGACACAGATTAACTTTACTATCTTGTTATGTAGTATTAACAGTCATAGTAATTACAACGAGATGATGCTGAGTCAAGACGTTTTTGTTCTTGATGTATAATTGTTCACAAGCCAGCTCTAGACAGAGAATAAAATATTTTCCTATGAACGAGACGCTCTCTCAGCACAATAACACAAACGCCTGGCTGCGATTCTAATCGGTTACATTAGCTCACTATTGTTCGGTCAATATTTGATAAGACATTTACCTCGGCCCTCTCTGACTCATATGTTCTTCAGAGTCAGTACCTTTCACGGAAGAGAAAACTGCTGCCACCACACAACACAACACAACCCGTGTTTAGAGTGTCTTTGTCGGCCGTTAAATTTCATCTGAACAGCTCTGGAGCCCCTCCAGAGAACCCCTCCACTTAAAGTTGATGTAATCTGACTTCGGAGCGTGTGAAAAGTCCCCGTGAATGATTCCTTCGTCCCCCATGTGGTGTCTTTTTCATACAAGCAGAGCACAGAGGAGCGGCTCCTGACAACAGAATGAGCCGCCTATCTTCTCTGGAATATTAATTTACTATCCTGTAATCCATCAAAGCTCATTTTTTTTTACAACAGAAGTGGTCTGCCGGGTGTCTCCGCCTCTCCGCCTGTCTCCAGCAGTTGATTATATCTTTAGTCTTCGTCTCAATCCCTCGGAGATGTGTGATATTTGTCGAGCAATTTTCCCTTAAATCTCACGTGCCTTCTCTAATCCGGTAGCTTTCTTTTGTGTCATAGTCCCAAAGCTTGTGTTTATTTACTTGATTATTTTTTTAAATTCAGTGCAGACACAGCATCAGCAAACCTGTGAGGAGCCGTCCATAAACCATGTGGACGACTGTTGCCAGACTGTCTGCCTCCATATTTCAGAGGTATGGATTAGGGGCTGCCGAACATCTGCTCACCAGCGACGTGCGTTGGAGAAACACAGTTATGTGTTTGTTTTCTCAGCAGCTTTAGACCTATATTGTTTCTGATATTGAACGTTTCCTTTATCTGCTTAATCAAATTCTTCCGAGCGACTCACTGAACCCGAGCCTCGGGTTTCTCACACAATAAGGCTCGTCACTGAGGGTTGATACTGAAAGGAGGAGATAGCGTATCCACAACCACATCTGTTTAAAAACACCTAATCAGAATTGAATCCATGAATTAAACAGGAACCCCTTCCACTGTATACCTTAACCTTTCCTCCCCACAGGCCGCCTCTCCACATCCATCATCCCATCCTCCATTTCATTCAGCCGCATTTCAAACAAGAGGCATCTTTGATTAGCAAGACAAAGAGTACGGCCTTAAATAAAAAGACAATTTACAAGTGAGACTCGGCGAGCGAGGCAGCGACTGGGTCGTGTTTTTCTAATTTGCACTGAGAGGATGGAGCGGGCCCTCGGCACAGTGACGTCGCCGCTCTATTGTTAGTGAAATGAACACCTGGCTGCCAGAGAAGTGTTAAATCACTGCTGTGTGTTTAGCCACACCTGAGCCTCCCCCCCCCCACCCACCCCCCCACCCCCACGCAAAGTGACACAAAGCAGAACATTACATTGCAGCCAGGATGAATCAATCCACAAATGGTTTGGTCGATTAGGTGGAAATTTATTGCATGTTGCTATAGGTCTGCTAACTGCAATATCCTGGGAGGAGAGGCCCCCGACAATGAATCACAGTCAAACCTGATTATACGTGGGTGAAGCGGGGCGGCGGATTTCTGCGGATTATTTTATGTTGGGAAAAGTTGATAATGGAAAAGGGGAAGGTTTCAAAACATCACCAGACCTCTTATGAATCCTGCTGCTTTATTACTTGTGCGCTCCACCCAAGTCGGGAGCTGTCTGATACCCTTCTTGACACTCCTAGTTATAGGGACCAACCATGATAAATCTTATTCTAGCCCCGTGGTTATAAATGCACTCTTCAAGGGCATTCGTTACAAACGATGAACAGAAATGTACTCTCTCCTTCAAATTCAGCATTGGTCTATTCAATGGTGTTTGTTGTACATCAAATAAACTGTGGGTTTAAGATCAAAGGAAGACAATGAGAGTTAGGAATTTCTGCTTTTATTTCCTGATATTTACATACAGATGTGCCAAAACAACTCGGGGAAACTGCACCCATTGTTTGAACCTAACTATTTTCAACCGATCAAAAAATATCGGTACACGTGACTGACAGGAGTTTCTTGTTGTCCAGGTGCTGCCTTTTGACCCGACTGTTTAAACATTAAAAAAGCTTTGAAAGATTAATCCAATAGCCCCCGGTCTCACCTGTGAAGACTGTATCTGTTGCTCAAAAGATTAAAAAAAGGAACAGCAGGAAATAAAAGATGAAACGCTGAATTCTCTGAACAAAAACAAAGGCAGCCACTCTTTCGCTATTTTTAAGGGGTTTCTACATCCCTGTGGATTTAAACTTCATAAAATTCCTCGATACCCTCTCACGCCAGAAGGTTCAATCTGTGGAGGATGACTTTATAGACAGGTAGTGAGAAATAACAGCTGCTCTTCCCATGGAGGGTGGTGAACTCTTATTTCCACGATAAATCCCAAGGCTGTGGCGGTACTAAAGTCAAAACTCCCCTCCACAAATCCTCTGGGATCAATTAAAGCAGGGTGCACAGGAAAGGGGACGTTTATTCACACCTTTAATCTCTACAAAATGCCAGATCATTTCCTGTGAGGAAGTGTGATTTACATACTTTGCAGCTCGGCCCCTTTACTTTGATTAAGCCTTCAAGCTCATCGGGAAGAGATGAACACAAGCATCCTCTGGTGACTTTACTAATAATTTGGAGCAGGGACTAATGATCACACCGGATCGATAGCCGAACCACTCAGCATGGCTAGTAGGTGGAAGATGCCGTTAACGTCCCTGCAGCAGTTGACTACCAGTGGGAATGGCTGACCTGATCTGCCTCGACTCGGGTCAAAGGTTTTGGAAACAAGAGGAACTGTCAGTGAGTCACAGGAAGTGACGTCATTGGAAAGAAGGTCCGTCACCATTCAAAGCTAATGAACCAAATGAGGCTGCGTGGTACAGAATAGAGTATTTTTGTGTTTGGTGGATTGACATGTGTTATTGAATTTTAATTTATTGTTAATTTTCATCTGTGTTTGTTTGTTTTTTTGCAGGATTACAGTGGAAGCAACAAAATCCCATTAAATGTGGTGAAAGAATGTGGGTCAGGAAATAAAAGGGGACTGCTGAGCCTTGGCGGAACTATGTGCTCTGCACTAAGTTCCAGAAATGACTCAACCCTATTTAAAAACTGTATAATGGCAATGGCATAATGACAGTGAAAGAATAAAATGCGGTGGAGCACATATTGAGTTTGTGAATGTTATGAATTGTGTTCTGCTATATGCTGTGATGATTGTACATGGATCTGTCTGTCCACAAGTAGATCAATAGAATCAGATATAAGAGTCTAGAGCCATGGTAACAGATCTGTGAGAGACTGGCCTCCCATTAGAAACAACCCTGTAGGTCTTCTGTGCCGGCAGCTTCTTACAACCCACATCCGACAGTCCTGTGCAACAGTGTGGGCGTTAAAATAAGATAGGACAAGATAAGTAAAGATAAGATGAGAGGAGACGAAAAGAGATGAGATAAGACAAAATATGAGGAGATAAGATTAGATAAAACGAGACAAGATGAGATAAGGCAAGATAAGACGAGATGAGTCCAAATTAGAAAAGATAAAACTATGATGATAAGATAAGATGAGGACCAGATAAGATAAGACGAAATGAGATTAGATAAGATAATACATGATAAGATAAGACATCATGTGACAAGATAAGATCAGGTACGATGAGATAATATAAGACGAAATGAGAATGAGATGAGATAAGATAAGACAATATACGATAAGAGGAAATGAGAAAACATGATATTTTATTAGTCACCCAACAGAGGGATGTGTGTGCTACAGCAGCAGAGGGGTTAACAAATTTAAAAGCATCAGTAAAAATGTCATAAATAAGTAAACATCTAATATTGACAATATGAAATATTAAAATAGCAGTAATACACACAAGTAAATCCTATACATAATATAAACAGACTTGCAAGTGGAGAGACACTGTACTGACAACTGAAGTATTGCACAGTGTAAAAGGAAATTGCACCTGAGTGAGTGAGTGGTGCAGCTGTTTGTCAGGACTCTGGTGCTGGTGGTGGACTGGGAGCGGCGCTGGTTGTAAAGTGGGACAGCAGCAGGAAGGAGAGAGCTGCGATACGTCTCCTTCAGACACTGATCTGCCCCGTGCAATATCGTTCACTCCAGAGTCCTTTAGCCCTGAGCTCATGTAGAGTATTTGTGTGCGTGTTATTATTCGTTCCCCTCTCTCCGAGGTCCATTTCCTGTGAGTTTTCACAAAGCAAATTAACTGAAGTTTACAGTCGCTGTTGTTTTTGTTGTAAATAAGGATAGAGACACACTTTATTTACAGAGAGTTAAAGGCATTGTTTGTTTTTTTGGTTGGTCTGCAAGAATTGTACCTGAACAGCTCCTCGTTATAAACAGAGTAATCACTTCTTATCTGTAAAACCATATACATCATTTTTCTTTGTAAGAAATGCCCCAAAACAACATGTTTATGTTCACAGTCCAATTTATTTTGTATCCATTATTGTAACAGAATTTAGAAAATAAAGCTATGAAAATAAAAAATATGTGATCGACGTCCTCATATTATGATGCATCAGTCGAGGCAGGTCAATTTACAGCAGCACAGGGAACACTGCGGTTTTACTGAGGTGATTTTATGTGAACTACCTCAAATCCTTTGTATTCTTCAAACACCTCAGGGGATGATGGGGGTCACAGTTCTCATTATTCTGAGGGTCATGAGCTGAAAACTTGGGAACCCCTACTACAGACAGTCACAGCTCGTGAAGGAGAGACGACAGGTTTGATGAATGGGTTGACAGCACGTTGGACAGCTTCTTTTGTGTTTCTATCTGACTGTGTATGTGGTTTATTTTAACCGCGACCACTGTCGTAACCATGCACTTATTATTGTAACCATGGCGATCAAACCTACATGATGTAAAAAAAAATTACCCAAACCATTTTCTTTCCCTGGTCCTGACTAATTAGTTTCATAAGAACAGTGGTTTTTAACAGTTAAACTGTAACACAGGCTCACTAAATCAGGAAGTGATCCAATATGGGTCCTAATTGATCATCTCTAACTGTATATAAAGACGGACAACAAGACAAACCCACAAAAGCCTCGTGATTGTCCCCTGGTGGCTTCCCAGTACAGATCAAGTCATAAGCCCTGCCTTCTCCATGTTAGTGGATTGGACATGGACCAAGATTTAAGACACATTTGTCATTTTAGGAAGTCATTATCACATAAATGTTTGTCCAAGTGCTCATGTTCCCAGTAAGATTGGTTTGTCTGGCAATGGGTTGAGCGTTGTATCAGCTGAGACCCGACACTGTGGCTCAATCCCCACATCGCTACTGTGCAGAGTTTGGACCAAACTTATGCCAAGGCTGCAAGATGGCAGTGTTTGTACACAGGATAGTTTAGCTTAATTCGAGGGTGGTAGTGGAAACACGTTGTCCATCTTTATGCATCAGGGGGTAGAGATGAACTGTACTGAGGCCCAAGGATGCTTGGAACTTATTCATTACAATGTTAGCATGCTCATAAATGACAATGCGGATGTTTGGCAGGTATAATATTTGCCATGTGAACCAGGTTGGTTTCCATTTTCTACTTAGCACAAAGTACAGCTCAGCCAGATGGGAACTTTGTATGTATTTGGTCAAAAGACATAACGGACTAAACTGTATTTTAACCTATGATGCCACTAAGTGAAAAGACATAGTTTACAGTTCAACCCGTGAGGGTCATGAATCTCTGTACTGAAAAGTCAGGGGATCTGTGAAGTCATTTGATTCATCATCTGGGGAACAGGATAGAAGCATACAAACATGTTTGGGTATCTTATTGTTCCCATGTTTTTGTGTGTTTCTTGTCCATGGTGTGCCTCTGTCTTGTTTCTTTTCTATATCTGTCGAGCATTTAAAGATAAGAAATAAAAGAGAATAGCAAAATAATAATAAGATCATAAGAATAGACAAGATGGAGAGAAAGGCGACTTAATTACCTCAGTCTCTCCTCTCCTCCCAGTTTATTTCCCCTAACAGCACCTCTCTGTCCTCCCCTACTGAATTTGACCCACACTTCAACATAAAAAATCACTTAACCAGGTGAATTTGATCTGGGTAGAATTGGATCGAGTTACGTGCTGTGCAGCTGTGGGAACCGGTAAAGAGAAGGTGTGACTGAATACAATAGACCTTGACTGAGGCAAGGCTTTTCTGATAATAGGAGACAAATTGCTTCCCAGCAGCTGCCTCCAGCCAATTAACCTGTGGACGCTCACAGATATGAATTTTACACGTTCCCTGAAAACTGGGAATTGCATGAAGTCAAAGTCCGCGCGGGTAACTAATTACCTCTGAGGAAATTGAAACAGAAATACATCATTTGAAAATTGTGAGTGTTGACCACATGTTATTGCAGAAAATCTAACAACGGCTAATAGGAGCTTCATGTCTCCATTATCTCCTGAGGTTTGGTTAGATAAAGGAAGAACAAGACCCATATTGATTATTTTGACATGTGACAGTGATGATTTATATGAAGGAACCAAAGTGATGTCAAGTCAGAAAAATCGGAATCAGGGTTTATTGCTGAGTAGGTTTACAATTTGCTGTGGTGAGTTTGTGCAAGTATAAATATAAAACATAAATAAAATAATTTAAATAAATAAATAAATACGGGATTGTGCAATACGTTGTAAATACACGTAAGGTATAGTAGGTCTGTTATTGTCCACGAGAGGTTTAAGTGTCGCTGAGGCCAGCAGCAATTGGGAATCAACCTTGACGCCAATCAGTACAGAAACAGTCTGTGTCTTTCTTTCTGTGTTTCCATTCTCAAAGACCTATTCCTTTTCACAAGGTCTCCTAATGGTGCGGATACGTCCGTCTCTGTTCGCTGACTGTGACTGATCTATACCCACAGAGAGAATAGGAGGACGTGGTATGAACAAAGGACTTAAGTCAATGCCAGGCAGAGTAGTTGTATTTTCTCTTTTCTGCTTATTTATGGTCATTTAAACATGCACACCCAAACACACACACACACACACACACACACACACACACCTACACACACACATACACACACACACACACACACACACACACACACACAAGGATGCACATACTGCATGACACATGCCAAGCAGTAATTTCTTGGGGAACTGTTATGCAGGAGCTTTTCCTGTTTCAAGCTTGTCGTAGCTCTCTGGTCACACAATAACTTATTCTCGTGCACGTTTCTCTCCTCTCTGGGAAAGCCACAGGATTAATTTAAATTTAAAAGCAGACATGAAGGAGGAAATACTGTTTTTGTTAGTGAACTTATTACAGAGCTTTCAAAAAACAATCTGGGGCAATAATACATTTGTCTGCTGGTGATTTCTTGCCCCTCGGACAGTCCTGTGATTGACAACAGAAAGTCAATTTCCACCAATACTCTGACTGTGTGTGTGTGTGTGTGTGTGTGTGTGTGTGTGCATCTGTGCGAGTGCATGTGTTCATAAATACATTGATTAGAAAGTAAATTACCAGCAGGTCTCCTGACATACATGAAACCTTTTCACAATTCCTGGATGATCTGTTTTTCAAATGTGGGGTTTAAATATCATCAGCATAGAAAATGAAGCGCTTCCAGGGATATTTATCTTTTTCCAGCTTATGCAAATACTGCGGCAATAAAAGGGTGCTTGAATTAATACATGCTGGAAACAGTACAAAGATTAATATAGATAGGAGTTGGATCTAAAGGCCAGCGGTTTTCAGATGTGCACACAGTAATGGGTGAAGGGATGAAGCAGGTGAGGCTTGGTGAGAATGCATGAGGCTGGTCGACCGAGCTCTTAATAGACCTGTGTGATTGCTAACCGAGCAGCAGCAGGAATGTGGGGTGGGGGTCGATGGAAACCTCAATGTTGGAGGAGAAGATTGAGCAGTGGAGATGCAGTGGATGAGTTCAAAATCACTGATGCTCGATAGGGAACCAGGGGGGATGGGCTAAGGTGACGCTTACTCTGCGGTCGCTAGGCAACTACAAATGTCCACATGCCGATTAGCAAAGCAGCTAACATTTGTTTTCTGCCTAAGTGTAGCCATTCAACAGCAGGTATTGTGATGCAAATATCCATCTGTACCACTCATCCTTTGAGGGTCGCCGAGGACCTGGAGAACATGATGCACACGTATATAAGATGAAAAAAGATACTTGAGAGAATCCCTTCATGCTCTTGCATCATTCATCTTTGTTTGCAGTACCATTGCACTCACTTGTAGTTTGCGTGCTTTGTTGTCTTTGTGCATGGTATACGAGAGCTAGAGTTAAAGCAGCAGTGGGGATTCGGTTCTAAATATGTCACTGTCGGACTTTTGATGTGTTATCTGCAGAGGCACCTAATTGGACGCCAGAGGACTTGCCTCGCCGGTCGTTGTAAGATCATCAGTCGTGATTGACGACAGAAGTTTTTCTCTTGGTTTGACAAACTGTACTCCGGGACAGCCCTAAATCACACAGTGTAGGAGAATCTCCAGACTTCGCCGTCTTTAATGTTTGGCGCGCAGGCCTCCGTTTTCCTTTCATTCACTTTCATGAAACACGTCATTGAAGCTGTCAGACTAAGCAAGTGATATTAAAATAAGAAAGTACAAAAATCCGACAAGCTGGTATGGTTCGGGATCCTGTGAGTCGTCCAGATGCTTTGTTGTTTTCTTGCACTAAGACAAACTGCTCCTGACTGGATGAACAATTTATTTTTAATTTGCACCCAACGCTCATTTCTGCTGTCATTGCAGAACACCCTGGCCCTCGTCTGATTGCAGATTAGTATCTATCTAAGCCCATTACTAATTGAAATTAAACCAAAGTAAACTATATCAATCTTATTCTGCGATGAGAAAAAAAGTAGCTGGTCGTTCCATATGAATAATTTGTGTGACTCAGCAAATTATCTCGTTTTTAAGAAAGCAGCCTTTTGTCCAAAGTTTTGCAGAGAGGTTTTCACAGGACGACCTCAAAGTCCTCACCACTTTAAAGTGACTCTGCAGCAGGAGCTAGAAAGCAAGAGCTATATCACTAACATTGACACATTCATTCTAATTGAGTGTAACGTTCAATTTCTAGCGTTCATCACATCAGAACTCATTAGTTGGAGAACTTGTGCTGGGCTGTACTTGGTGTTTTGGCAGTAGAAGCAAAAATGTGGCGACGCCGGCGAGCTAGTTCTGGCAGGCAACTCGAGCGGCGCTGCGCCAATCATGTTACGCACATCATGTGACATACATCATGTGACATACCTCAATCTCCACAACCATCTATAATACACACCCACCTTATCAGGTGGTCTATTTAACCAGTGCGACATTTCCCATCAAACCCCTCTTGCTCGCACTGCTGCTTCAGTATCGCTACCTGTTGCTTCAGCCCCTCCACCACCCCAGCATCCACCTGTAGGCTCCAACAGGGGGGTTACAAGTATTTGCTCATCACTCCCATCATTCCTGTGTAATTATATGGGGGAGTGATTAAGTTGGAGCCTAGACGCCAAACACTAAATCTGTTGTAATAAATAAATTACATGATCAAACGTGAGTTGTCTGACAGAAGTGTAGTAATGAGCTGTTAACGGTATAGTGTTGTTTCTATATCCTTAAATGATATTCTAGTTGTCTTTCTTCTCTCCTGTATGTCAAATAGTCCCAATTCTCTTCATTGACACGTGATTACCACCCATAAGGAGGATATGTTTTCCCTCTTTTCTGTTGGTGGGTTTGTTTGTCAGCAAGATTACACAAAAACTACAAAAGGGCTTTGCATGAGAGCTGCTGGAAGGATGTGGCATGGGTCGACGAAGAACCCATTGGATTTTGGTGCAGATCCGGATTATGGGGCCAAGCCAAGATTCTTCTTTCTTCCTCATTTTCTTATTTTTTTTTCTTGAATAAGTCCCAGATCGGGATGCAAAAATCAGGTTCATTTAGGGAATTATATCTATGAGTGTGTGATAGTTGTTGCAGCCTCATTGAATATAAGGGCACTGTGGGGTTGGAAGGTATGCGCTCTACTGAGTGCCATTCAAGTGTGTTGTTGCTGTTTGTCTGTTTATTAGCAGAATTATGCAAAAACTACAATTTTCATAACATTTCGTGGAGGAGTGGAGTGTGACCCGAGGCAGAACCTATTACATTTTTAAGCGACTCGGGATAAACAGGCAGATCAAGGGAATGTTAGGGCGATAGCCTTAACTGGGAGAATTGTGGGATTCAGCAAAAACTGCTAAACCAATTCCCACCAAACTTGGAGGAGGGCAGGTACAGTTTTTTTTCTCACTTGCGTTCACTTTTTTTATGAAAAAATATATTATGTAGCGTCTCAGACATCTTTTGATTTTTTCCATCATGTGTAGGAATCATGTGTATACGTTTGTTCTCCTTTTGTATACATTGGTTGAGATGGTTAGTGGAGACATTTAATACGAACATTACATAATAGTTATTTCTCCAACAGCGTTTGATTTTTTTCACCTTGAGTTTTGTCTAATTTTCCCTCCATGTGCTGATCAGTCATCTTTATAAACTGTGCCAGTGGAATAACTCGCTCATATCCAAGTTGCCCTTGAGACCAACCATGAGGACACTGCTGCCCACTTCTTGGCTCTATCATCAGACATTAATTGATTGTGATGGTTGTCAAGGTCCAACTGAGCGACAGTCAATAACACATTAACTGTTGAGGACTTCTGTCACCAGTCTTGTCAGTGGATATACACCATACACACGTGCAGTGCACACGCGACACACACACACACATGTTGTAGACATGCCTACTAACACACTTACACACACATATACACACACACCAATCAAGAGCCACTGTCACACAGGGAAAGGGGACGCCACCTACTCTCCAAGTAGTGCTGTGCCCTGTAGACTCGAATGGCTGCTCTCCTCTGTACCAAACATCTCCCTATAAAGACTGCATCACTAAATATTTAAAAAAAACGTTTATTGACCAGCTGCAAAAACACGCACCACAAAGTTTGTTTACACACATAAGCTCTGGTGTTTGGAAGGCGCAATGCTTGTGGTACGAAATCCCTCTTGAAGGCCACTGTACTTGATTACAACTGAATAAACCCTTTGCTAAAAATTGCATAAATGAATCCCAAGCACACTTTTTTTTACTACATTCCCTGAAGCTTTCGACACAGCAGGGTACTTCAGATCTTTCCTTTGTAATGTCATTTCACATTATTCATGGCGTCCCCCCCACCCCCCACCCACCATCCATATGTGTCTCTTTTTCATTCCTCCCCTGGCCCCCCGCCATCCCATCTTCTTATCTCGCCCCATTCTCTTCCACTCCTATCTCTTTGAATCCACTCTCCACATCCTCTCCTGCCTCACAGCATTCATGTGGCAGCGGCGGCGCTGTGGCTGCTGTGTGCTTTTGCGCTCAGATCAAAAAAGGACACTAAAGAGTCATCAACACACAAGCTGCACACAAACACACACACACACAAACATAGATTTGGAGTGAAATAGGAATTTTACGACACAAGCAAATGACATCTAGAATGGCTCTTGACGGGCTCCCACTCTGAGTTGTCCCAATGGACGTGCTGACTTCAGTGTAACATTAAACTTCTGAGAAAAACGCTGATGTGAGAAAAGCCATAATATACGGAAAATACCGCGATAGCCTAGTGCTGAAGAAATGCCATTAATAAGGCGGGAAGAGGAGGGCGAGAGGGGGGGGAGGGAGAGGGGGAAATGGCAAGACACAAAAAGAGGACTTTATGCTTTGAGATGACAGTAGCAGTGGAGGTACAGCAGGGTCGAATGAGTGCGAGGAAAGAGAGATCAAAAGGAAGAAAAAAGATGGAGTGTGAGAAAGAGAGAGGAAGCGTGACAGTTCTGAAGTTGACAGGCTCCGTGGACAAATACGAGCAGTGGATAGGCTCCCTGAGGATGTGTGTCGAGAGTCGGGGGGGAGACAGCACTTGGGAACGCCAACACTCCCTGGGCAAGGAGACCTCTCGCCTGGTCCAGACTCCTTATGTAATACAGATCATAGTTTCTCAAACCCTACAAATTTAGATTAGGAGAATGATTGCACAGATAAAAAAAAAGTCCTCCCTGTTCTGTGGCTGAAACGAGCGCGGTCTCAGTTTGGACACGAGAGGAGCGAGGCTGAAAAGAGCAGCGTTGTAATGTAAGCAGGTCTAAAGCAGCGTGTGCAGCCGTTACACTGTCGCGAAAATCAATGGCGTGGCCTTTGACTCGGACCATGCATGCTTCAGTTACACCCGGTGATGCAGGTGGAATGTGCTGGCTAAACTGTCTCTGTGGGACTGTGTTTTAGACACGGTTAATTTCCCCATCCTTCATTGTGCTTGTTGTTTGCTGACACATCTGCAGAGGTCCGTGCTCCCGGGCCCTCCTCGTCATTATTTTCCTTGAGTAGTGCAGAGTGGGGCCCGCTTTCGGTCACACCGCCTGGCTTTGATAATTGCAGGAATGAATTAACATTTTTTTGCAAATAACAACCTGTACCGCTCCCCTGTGACCTTCTCCACCAAATCAAAATATTTAGCTGCAGCGATGGATCCACTTGTAGCTAATTAGAGAAGGGCACCGTGGTCAGGTTGAGAGATCTGACATTGGATGGGGATAAGTGCAAACGCCCTCCACGTGGGAGATAACTGCAATAAATCAAGTAGAATAAGAGATACTGTGGATTCTCTTACTATTCTAGGTTTTTGCTTTTCTCAGTATCACAAATTAATGACATTAATAGTTCAAACTAAAGGCCGGCGCGTTGTTCTGCGTTTTCAGAGACACGCAAGCGCAAGAGCCCCTTGCGTGCTCCTTGCGCGCTTGCGTACATCGCCCAATTTTTGTAACTATACGACAAAGCTACGCAAGCATCACGCAGCCCGCAAGGCTATGATTGGTCTTCTAACTTCGTCCTTTGTGGAGTCACATTTCCGGTTTCATGCCCCATAATACCGGCAGAAACCAAGGAAGATTCGGAAGAACGAATATGGACCAAATAGAAGAGCGTTTAGCAGAGGAGATCCGAGAGTATGACCACTTGTATAACCTGTCATTGACGGAATACAAGGACGCGCAGATGGCCTGCAATTCCTGGAAGGAGATCTCGGCTAACGTCGGTTTGCAGGTTGACGAGTGTATGAAGCTGTGGAGGAAGATCAGGGACAAATTTCTCTGCCAGAAAAAGTCTATGAGGAGCAGCAGTGGTGATGTAAATATAAACAGTCGACGACGACTGTCACATACAAAGAAGGCGTCTCCAAGGTAGTCTTTAATAAAAAACATTACTCGTCCTAGTGTTCTGGCTGTGAATTGCTTTGCAACACGCACAACCCTTGGAGAAACATAAATTGAAATGAGTCCATCGATACAACTTTGTGAAAAGCCACAGCCGCAGTTGCAGAACCATGCGCCGGCCTTAATGGCAGAACAAGTGTAAAATATGCAGTAGTACCTTTCTCAGCATCCGTCAAGCCTGAATAAGAAGATGGATGACATCACGCTCTCACGTTCACCCGTATGACAGCCACAGCGAGCGGGCATACAAGGAGGCATGTCAAATGTTTATTGGTTCTGTTTATCATCCACTGGGGCACCAATGCAGTGGCTCGCCGCACCAGTATACGTGCCAGTGGTCCCGATGGCCACTTGAAATGGCTCAAAACAGACATTCGGGTTCTTTATTGAAGCACTGATATCAGGGTTTCTTTTTCAAATTGTGTTTCTTGCACTTTTCTCTTGCCTTGGACTGGAGCCAGGCTGATAGTGGTAACCGCTGCAATCCAGTCTTTGAGACGACAGTGTGCCAACACTAATGCCACTTGGAACAGTGCTGAAATACAAAAGCTGTAGAACTGCTCCCTCTCCCCCTTCTCACCTCTCTCCCCATTTCTCTCTTTTCAAAACCAGCCGGTCAAGGCAGATGTTCGCCCACCCTGAGTCTGGTTCTGCTAAATGATTCCTCCCATTAAAAGAGAGTTTTTCTCTCTCCCCGGCCACCAGCTGCAGGTGCCGGCTTATTGTGGGAACTGGTGGGTTTCTCATTATATTATTCTTAGGGATTTGACCTGACTCTGCCTTCAGATGTGTTTAATGGTTTGTTGCCGTACAAACAAAATGGAATTGAAAGTAAATTAAATGCTTGGGGGTTTGTATAGTTACAATTTAATGCAACAAGTAGTATAAATACATTTAATGTGATTGTTATTGGTTTGGTTGTGGTGTTAAAGTTGATCTCACTCATCCATAAAACCAAGTTGGCACGGTGTGACAGCACATCCCTCTTGATTTGCTATCAGGAATCATCTCTCAGACACTATCCAGTCACCACCTTCACCAAACTGAGGCCAGGTTTAGTAACACAGCACCAATGGATCCATTTTTCATGTTGCCATCAAGTCCAGGACAAGACACAGCAGATAGTCTCCACAGCTCTTCCTGACATAGATGAATGGCTGCTCCCCCGGTGTCAGTGGGTGTCCTGGATGAATCTGATTATTCTTGGGGGATTTTCCACCATTGTCAGGTAAGACGGCTCCATCCTCCTCCTCATCTCTCCATGCCGACACTTGTGACTTTGCACTTTGGCAACTTTAGGCTGATTCTAAAAAAAATAAAAACTTACTTGACCTTATTTTTCTCACCATCTCTGCCCATTGTCCTTTCTCCTTATCTCTCCCCCTCTCCCACTCAGGAGGAAACCTTCACACTTGGGCTAATGATCACATCATAGACTCATATCGCTGCTCTCGCTGGCTCCCAATTATAGTCGAGGGTTGGCTTCTTTAAAATACGGATCCTTTCCCTCCTGATACCAAGGGCACTTCCACCCCCTGCCTTCATTACCCAAGGTTCTCTGTTTCCCATTGCGTCTGCCAGGCTTTCTGGCCCATTAGCCTCTCATCCATCCATCTGTCTTTTCTTTCCTCTCATCCTCTTTCTTTCTGTTGCCTGTTTGTTTCTTGCTTTTTTTTTCAGTTGACAAAATTGTCTCCATCCAAACTTTGCTCTCTTCATCAAGCAATTCCAAGCGTTGGAACCCACTGACTCAACTTTTGTTGAAGCAGTGAGATACAAGGGAGATAATTCCTCATGCCGAACAAAAGAAAAATGAATCTTACTGTGCTCTTTAATGGCGAGAAGGGTGTTTCATTAAACGGAGGAGGATTTATAGGCATGGTCTTCTGAAGTTCTTTGAAATGCTGCAAAATTAACATTCAGTTTGAAGCTCTGTATAGTTCCATCACTGTTGTCAGGACTGTTGGCATGGAATAAATCATATATATTGTTGACTGTTGCAAAAGAATCACCAGCATATTTGCTTCAGCTACTGCAGCTGAAATTAAATGAGCTTCTTTTAGGCGGAGGCAGAAAAAATAACGAGTCAATCTGGGCATTAGCATGGAGATAGAGGGCAGTTGCAAGCAATGGACTAATGGGTTTAAAAAGGGTTGATTTACATATTCGAGAGAAATGGTATATGTGTATTTTTCCACAAAATAACAAATTGCTGAGGAATAGATAAATGAAAACAAAAATATATTTCATTTCCTTCTGGATGATACTCACTTGAACTCAGGCAAATGCTCCGAGGAACCGCAATGGTAGAGATGTGACCTTCTTTGTGTTCTAAACGGGCCACAACGATGCACTGGACCTGAAAAACAAACACGAACACAACACAATGTTAACTTTTTGTAAACCCTGTTCTTTCACTTCGTTCAAGCTGTGTGTGAAAGAAGTGTGGGTGTGTGTGTGTGTGTGTCATGTTAAAAGATGAGGGTCGGTGTTGCAAACAGAGTCTCTGTGAGAAGTTGGGAGATAGCTGCTTTCTGAATGGGGATGTCTGGAGGAGTGTGTGGGTAGAAACAGAAGCGTCACCAGCTGTAGTAGTACGCAGGTCACATATAAACCTTCACTGAGTGCGGACAAGTAGTGTGTTTGTGTAAAAGCCTTGATTCTTTTCTGATGATAACACTGTACTTTAATTGAGATGTGGCCTAGAGAACATATGACTCATGTATTCAGGAATATTTTATTTTATTTGACAACATTCACATGTTTTATCCATCTATCTATACACTGCTTATCCTTGAGGGTCACAGGGGGCGGTGCCAATTTCCATTGGCATTAAGTCCATGGAGAGGTCACCAGTAAGACCAACATACACTTATGGTCAATTTAGAGTCTCCAGTGAACCCATCCCCAAGCTGCATGTCTTCAGACTTTGGGAGGAAGACAAAGTACTTACTGCCACTGTTTAAGAATTAAGAAAGTTTGGCTCTTTCTAAACATAACATAACAAAAGCTTCTTACCACTTCCTCACCTACCACAGCTCATTATAATGACTTAATTGTTGTAAACTATTTCTGCGATTCTGTAACCAAGTCCTGTAGTTACCAGGCAACTAGTGGAGCCAGGAACTTCTTCAGTCACAACTTTGGTACAGATAAGATGAGACAACAATATACAAATAAACTTTAGAGGTAATGGGAAGCATATATTGTAACTGTTTATCCCTGTTTTCATTCTGTATCCTTAACTTAGCTAAACAGCTGGTCCACAATCAGTCATCAGTATCAAGCTTTTAATTCTCAACCAGAAAATGAATTTTCTTTCAATGTCTAACTATTATTTCAAACCCTAGACTCTACATAACGATGAAAACATGACAGCTTCCAAAGGTAAATCCAAAGTGACTTGATCACAACCTGGTAACTGGCTAGGTCATATATCCGGCCTCCTCCAGGTTAGTGGATGTAACAAAGATAAAACAAAATATTCCAAGTACACTTTAATACAAAATTCTGAAAGAGGGTTTCAGTCATTTTAGATAGTGTAGATCAAGTGTTCATTTTCCCAGTAAATTTGATTTTAATTGGTTATTTGAGGCCATTAAAACAGGGGGAAACCTCATGATTGACAGATGATTGGTCGAGCACACGAATGGACCAGACTTGGCTACTATGGTCCCAACCCCCAATGTTACCGTGCAGACTACAAATGAGCAAGATAGCAGCTTTCGTATCCAGTATATTTTAGCTCCATTTGGGAGGAAATGGAGACGTGTCATCCATCTTTAAATAGTTCTATACAGTCTGAATGCTCAGCTCTTAAATCATCTGGGGGCTGTAGAGCGTTTAACTTTCAGCAAGAAAGGGAATAAACACATTTCTAGTCAACAATTATTTCCAACAGCAGTGTGGTGGTTTTTCACTTCCAAAAGTTGCAGCTTGCATAAGGATCCACGATCCACGATAATTACCCACCGAGTTCACCTCACCCTCCCATCCACTTATGTGGAATACAGAGGTGAGAAAGGGACGATTACCATAATTCCTTTAATATAACATGACAGGTGTCCCTCCGTGGCATTGAGCCCTCATGGAGCTGATTAAACCACGGGCAGAGCCTCACGAGGGAGTTAGCGCTTCAAGTCATTCACATGTCACAGCTCAAACAGCAAAGTGGTGTATGAGGATCGTTTATGTTCTTTGTTATCCTTTTTCTTTTTATGTGTCCAAATAGCTGTTTGCTTTTATCATCAATTGAAACCAATCCAAGAGGTGCGCATCTATCTATCTGTCTAACTATCTATCTTTGTCTGCCTTTCTCTCTGTCTACATATCCATCCATCCATCCATCCATCCATCCATCAATCACTAAGGGAAAAAAAGGCTTTTCATTCCCAAAGCTGCCTGCAATCAGTTCCAAGCGGAGTGAAAGGGCAGATGAAAGCAGACAAACTCTCTGTACTCAGTCATGGGTGGTCGTAAAGCTAACAGGCTTGTTAGTGAATGCAAAGGCAACTCCCGGTGCCCCAGCACACTGTCCACGTGCTGCTGGGCCTGGCAGCTTCAGGTGACCTTGAGCTCCACTGTTGCCTGACTGTTTTCTGTTCCCTCAGCCTTAAACCTCCTCCGTCACAGGGTTTAGACGACCTCACATTTTGCATCTATGTCTCTCTCGGCCGCCATCAAGCGATATGACTTTATAAATTTACATCATCAATTATTTACCTGACGGCTCCTCCTCCTCCTTCGAGACTTATGTTTCATTCAGTGAATCACTTTTCTTCCCTTCCTCCAATTGGGATGAAATGGATCTATGGAACGAGATGGAGAGCTGCCCCGAAGACTGCGGAGCTCCACTAAAGGGTAATGAGTAAAGTTCAGTCGCACATTACACAGGAATATGGTGTAATTGAACAGACTTATGAAATAAACATAAATCTTGCCTGGTGAAAGCAGCTTCTTCCATCGGCTACATCTTTCTCTCATAAGTTTGTCTAAAATTCATAATTACTCTGCCTCAGCAAATCAGTATCTGTTATAGGAAGATAGTTGCACTGTAATAAGTCTCTGGGGTAGCCAGTGGTTTGTCTCATAATTAAATTAGACTCTTTTTTTTAATCTGAATTCGCTTTATTGTTACCGTTTCCAAGTTTACTCTCATGTCCCTTTTACTGTCTCATTATTTTTCTTTCTTTTACATACTTTGTTTCTGGGGATGTGTTGCTAAGCAGCTTTGCACTCAATAATGTGTTTGGCAAAGCTTTCACATCAATGTTTTTATATTTCATCATTTGAATTTCCTCAAAAATAACTTCCACCCCTTCACAGTTTAGTTTAATTCTATTTTCTGTCATTCATTTTTTCTCCCTCTTGGTAATTGTCTCTTAAATCAATATATATGTCTAAATATGTATATATATATTTATTTTGTTCAGACCGAGCAGAATCTAAAGTAATTGTGAGTTCTTCTACTTAAATAAATGAGAAAAAGTAGTGACTTTGGTTTTACATTTGTTTCCTGTTTCCATTTTCTTATCAAAAGGTGATGCTCCATTAAATCTGTTTTTATATTTTGGTTTTACTCTGTTTTCTCTGAAAGGCTGAAAAGTAACAATGTGTTAAAACCTTGCAAGGTCCCTACCCAGCTCTCAGTAGAAGGCCAGTCTGTAAAGATACAAATTGTTAATAACTTCAAATATATCATTTGATTTCTAAACAAGGCCAAGAGTGTGCAGCTGTCTGTCTGTGAGGCTGTGCTTTGACTTAGTGGTCCTTGGAGTCATAAGCTGATTTCAGTATGCTAACATATTCACAATAACAATATTAATATGAAGAGGTCCAAATTAAGTTTTTCAATTTTTCCCGAATAAGCTCTGAACATTTTATGCATTTGCTAAATTTCAGGGGAATCCGTTCATCCCAAAACCTCCACAGCCATCGACAACCATTATCTACCACTTATCCTTTAAGGATCGTAGGGGGGGCAGAGCCAATCCCATCTGACATGCAGGAGGCGGGGCTCACCCTTGTTGCTAGCGAGGTGAAGTGCTCGCTGATAAAGAAAAACATTCATGGTTTCACACCTCCAGGTCAATTTACAGCCTTCCATTAACTAAGGCTTTGTGTCTTTGGACTGTGGGAGGAAGACGTAGTGCCAGGAGAAAATCCACACATGCACAAGGAGAACACGCCAACTCTACACTCTGGTTTAACTGGGATTCAAACCCAGAACGTTCTGGCTGGTAGGTGCCAGTGCAAACCACTGTTCCACCTCCGACCTCCAACATCATGGTTCAAAATAATACCCAGAAGAAGCTGACTTCTGTCGCCTCTTGGAAATGTTATGCAGTGTTTTAATTGGGGTCTATTTTCAGCCGTGGATTGATACACATTTTTTTCAACCAGCAAGTGGATTCGCTGCTTGTGTTCCTCATCATGACGTGTTATCTTGTCACCTGATGCAATCACGTGGCTAAATGATGTCTTTTAATATTGTCTGGACAACCATGCAGGTACGTAGCACTGAGCATAACAAGTTTATCGCTGCACAGGCAATAAGAGTGTGTAGGATCAATTTGTTGTTGTTTCCGATGTGCCTGTGGGATTTGTTGTCAATAAGAAAAGTATTTCATATTGGCTGCTTCAAGCTGCTCACTCTCCCTCGCGTGAAAGGAGCACATCTCTCGTATCCGAATATCCATCCCTCGTCTTTATCTCCCCTCCCTTGTTCATCTCTCCTTAGCTCCCCTCTGCAGTGCCTCTGCTGTCACCCAAACAAGCAGCCGTGCCTCTTTGTCACTCTCGTCTCACGCAGCAAACCCTGTGTCAGGTTTTAGAGCCAGCGCCGGCCAGGGAACGAGCCTCAGTGTCAAGTGCAGGATGTCACACAAGCTTATTTGGTGGTAACCAGTGGTAATATCATAAATTCTTTATAGGATGAGGTGAACTTGAAGGCAATGACTGCTGGTGCATAAAATATGATTCACTTTCAGGACCTTCCTGCGTGGCTGGAACGTCTGTGTGTGTTTGGGTGTGTATGTGTGTGTGTTTGTGTGTATGTGTGTGTCAGTGTGTGTATGTGTTCAAGCATGAAAGAGGGAGTGAGAGTCCTTTCTCTCACGGCAGTGTCCCGCTCGTTGCCAGGTCTGTGCCTTTCCCCCGGCTCACCTCGAGTTGGCACCCTGCTCACTGGTGGAGGCTCTGAGATTTGGCCAGGCCGACAGAGATGTTAAGAATCCCCACACTGTCTTTCCGAGGCCATGTTCGACACATGGCTAAAAATGGATGCCAAATCCTGAAGTGAGCTCAGCCCTCTGACACAAAGATTATATGCAATTTTGTGAAACTCTTGTTGGAAAGAAATCCTTGCGGGATTATTAAACGTTCAATTTGCATGACACAAGGTTCAAGTAGGTATGTTAACTGAGAAGCGTTGTCAAAATTGTTGAGGTTTTATTTAGCGTTCTGCAAACACCCACTCACCAATACAAGTTAATGGAGGCCATATCAGGCAACACCAGGCTACTGTGTTGCCTTATGGCAGTCAGCAGTTAGATGGGTTTGTGCCTTCTACAGCAGTATGTGTGTACATTAGTGTGTAGGAGTGGAAAGTGTAAACTGTGATTTTTCTATCTGCTGGAGTACAGACGTCCACATGAGATAAATGCTGGGAAAAAACGTTCCTTGCTGAGGTTTTATCACTAATCTGCAATATGTCATGCACAGCAAAGATTTTAGATGTTGTTATGCGGCGCTTAGCTCTATCCAAATTCCCTGTCAGTGTTGCTTCGGTTACTCCAACCAACATATCAACAACAAGCCTCGGACAACATCTGCTGTCTGGTTGCAACTCGCTGGACATTTTTGAAGGAGCAGACGGCATTAATAGCATCAGGTAGTGTTCAGGAAGTATGAAAGTCTGGTACTCGTAATACATCATATTTCTGGCAGTTGTATGACATTAGGGTGGGTGTTAGGCTGCAGACATGTGTTGGCTGCAGCCTAACAACGAATTATTGTTGAGATTTTTGTTGCAAGGAAAATTAACAAATTTAGAATATTAAAAAACTCTTATTTTTGTGAGTTTTTTCATTTTAGCTCCCTGGTATTCCCTAAATCACTTAGAAAAATATTCTGGTTTAAAATGTCAAAGACCAAAAAACAGTTCTGATGTTTTTTATAAAGAAGGTGCATGCAGGAGTGTATCTTTTATGGGATGGTAGATGCAAATCATGGGGGATATATATGATGCAAATGTTACTAATAATGAATACAGAGATAATGATAGACAAGGCTTTTTCCAGTGCTTTAATTCCACAGTAAATATAATACACGGTAGCTGGGTTACAGGTCGGATGCAGAGCAGCATTTTCTTCTCAGGATATTAGAAGGTTTTGATGACAGCTCTGCAAATGAATATGTACCTGTGGCTACTCATTATGAGGAACCTGCTTTTTTCGGAGTAGAGGTGCAATTAGTTGTTCCCAGAGAAGTTATGAGCGAGTCTCATGAAGTTTCTTCTACAGCTTCCACACTTGTTTGTTGCTGTAAATGAGCACGCAGAAATTGAAAGCTTAAGGTCTCTAATTGCGTAGACGCTGCCCTCTCTTTGTCTTTATTCTCTTCTCCTCACTGAACTATTTAATCTTTCTGTGAACTTTTCTCTTTGTCGGCTGGTCTGTTTTTGTCCCCGAAGAGAATTATCCGGTTTATGTGTCTGGACGTTTTGGACGGGCTTTGTTGTGAAGTACTTTCACTGAGCCTACCAGCCTTCATGTTTGTCTGCATTTGAGTCCGGAAAATCTCTGAAGTGTACGATTTTCAGCTTCTGTGGCTGTGACAAGGAAGGCAAAGCCCACGGATGCCTCTTCAGCTGAAAAGCCCACAAAACTGAAGATGCCACATCTGTGAATCCATACTTTGTGAAATACCTGCAATGGCACAATAGAACAGGTATTGACTGTGATCCGACAAACTTGTGCTGACTCATTAGAAGCTGAAGTTGGCTGTATATAAGATAGGCGAGTATAAAATGTAAATATATCACGCTAAACAGAGAAATATTCATAAACGACCTAAAACACTATCTATAGATGTCCAATTTCATAATTGATGAAAACACTTTGTATTTATTTGCAACAATATGCTCTGACAAGCACGGTAATTTGAATATAAATTGAAAATATTATTTAATCTGCTTTGATAGTGTTGTTTTTCCCTTCATGCGTTTACAGATTAGTACTTGCCTCATTGCTAGTGCAATAGCGTAAATCATTTCAAACTGTGTTAAAGTAATTATCCATTTTGTGCAGAACCATACCCACAACATCTGTAATGTCAGCATTTTGTGTGGATGTCAATCAGTAAAGTTGCACATGAAAAATCACCCGAATGACTGCTATGGTTAGCTTTTCCTCGGGCTGGGAATATTACAGAGACTGGTGGAATGAATAGTCCAGCTCAGTGGGTGGATGGGTCGCTTTTACCACCGCACGCATGCAGGCATCCACATAAACATTTGACCTCAAACTGAATTTCGCCACTTTTCCTTTTTTATCCTGCGGTAATGGAAAAAAGGTTCTGTGTTTATCATAATGTACTCAGTCTACAGGGCTCGCAGCTAAGGAGTCGGTCAATTACCTCGGCCGTGTGCTGGGTTGTCATACGTCAGGAGGGGGTAGGGCTGATAAGGAGATCATCAAGGTCAATCAAGGAACAGGCTTCTTAGCCACAACGTTTCTGTACAGTAGCCCTGCCACAATACAGGCACCTTTCGTTAAAAAAACAAGGTACAGGCCATATTATGGTACATTCTGAAAGTCGCCACGAGAGCTCAACCCTACCCTTCTCACTTTGATAGGTGGTCAACAAGAAGGACTTGAACTGTGCATGGTGCTGTCCCTCAATATCTGAATACTAAGTTCTCTAATCCAGAGGAGGCATCTTCCCTGCAAAGCCACAAGAAGCATTTCCACTGTGTCCCTCCCAGGTGAAGGAAACTTTTTTGTACACGGCAGTTAATATGCGAAAAAGATTTAAACCTCATAAGCAGCATTGGAGGATTCAAACAGGAGCTTTAGAAATGGCTGTGATTAATATCAGTATAGGATATCCTGTAGAATATAACGATGACTTCTGCATTTGGATTTCTTTGTTTTATTTGAGGTATAATTGACAGCCCGTGACTTGTGGGCCCTGTTAAGTGATGAGTCATGCACTGTCCAACGAAACACTGGAATAGTGATTGATGTGAAACATTTGCTGAGGGCGTTTTTTTTTCTCCCGTTTTTAATCATTCATTCATATTTCCATGTAAATCTTGCCATGTCGGAGCTGTCATCTTAATCCTCCCCTGCAGCCATAGGGGACTATTTCAATGAAACTGTCAAATAAAATCAATGAATCACTAAGTTTTGTGTTAACAAATAGAATCCAGGTTGTGTCACCTGTGTGCAGACATGGTTGCAGTTAACAAACATATCTTCAGCTCTAAAATAAAGGAGATCTGGAAGAAGATCCATCACTGGAGAAGGAAGCAGACACATAACGACGCTGCTTGCATAATCCTAGTGATACATCATGTGGAAAATATATAAGACACTTGAACATTCATTATATCTGGACTGCAATTTTTTCCATTATAAACCCTATTACAAGCAGTTAGAGCTATCACATCTATATCTAACAGTAAGCCTGCATTTGGCACCATCTGGGTACTGGTTTCAGTAATGGAACCCCCCTCCTGGTGTGTACATGCCTCTCCAGGTACAGTGGGAAGCAGGTGGTGTGTAATTTGTGTTCCATGCCTCTCCAAGTGTACAGGTTGAAATAAATCTCAAAAGACGGGGTGTGAGATTGCACGGTGCACGGCTTGTCTATGGGGTTATTTTCTCCCTCCAGCTGTTAATTGCATTCACAAATCTTCCCATGTGTAAACTGGCTCCCGGTTACATGACAGGGATGAAAGTCGGGGGGCATAGTTTGGTAATGGAGAGAAAAGAAGATCAAAATATAATTTGTGCTTTTCTGAAACAGAGAGAGGGAGAGGTAGAGAGAGAGAGGAGGGGGGAGAGAGAGAGAGAGAGAGAGAGAGAGAGAGAGAGAGAGAGAGAGAGAGAGAGAGAGAGAGAGAGATGTAATTGTATAGCTCTCAGTGCAGTGTTTATACCACAGTCCATTCCCACAATATCATTTTTCAGGTCGATGTAAAGCACATATATCACAGGCTGTAAATGAATTACTGCTCAATCATGATCAAACTATTTATGATTCAAATCTTCTTCATCAAAGTCAATGTGCTTACTTTCTAATCCTACAAAAAAGAAAAGAAAAAGCGCATCCCCAGGCGCTCAAGTGCTGTTCGGAAAATGTGACACACTCACAGAAACACACACACACACGGTGAGTTAAGGTTTCCGCGGTGCCCGTGACATTAAGGGGAAGCATACGTCCCTGGCCGGGTTTAAACAGACGTAACCCCGCCTCGATTCTCCACAGTTCTATACAGTCTCCTGGCTCCGTCACAGCCGCGAGTCAAGCTCCTGCGCGGCGCACGGACACTTTCCATCGCTCCTCTCGTGTCTCAGGAGCGCGACACTGGATGAGACCGTTCCTAGAAAATCCTCCTGCAAACAACAGGGGGTGGGGGGGAAACAGTTGATGAAGTAATTAGTATATTTTAGTCCTAAAGAGTTTTGATGTGGATGTGATTTTTGCTCGCATTTTTTTTTCTTTTTTTTCTTCTATTTGCCTCTCAGTGAATTTTACTGCTGATGCCTCGCACCCGAGCCGCGGTGCAGACTCGGTTCATTTACGCAGAGCAGCTGTAACAATGTTCGGATACAGTGGGAGCTAACTGCATGTGGAACCTCTTGGACTTTACAGCCTGCACACAACAAAGATTCACTCAAACTTATGGCGTGAAGGTAAGACAGTCATTTCCATTTTTTTGTTTATCTGCGATGTGCCAAACTTACACCAAAGAACACAACTAGTATCTGGTTTTATTAGGTAGCCTCATGCATATTGTTTAGTAACGTATTTCCCTTCCGGAGGTCCAGTCCAGTCCACTTCCTGAGAGACTCCCCTCGTACCAACTGATTTATTGCAAGAGATTCGCAAGGTATTAACTTTCAAGGTGCTTTTTTCCTGATTTGTCGTTTCGCCCCGGAGCGCATTTACAAACCAACACTTTTCTTAGATTGTGAGTGAATGGGTGTGCGCGCATCCGCTCACGAACGGTGCAGGTGCCAAACACGCAGCCCTGTTTACAAGGTTTATTTGTACAGCAGGTCGATTGTTTACAGTATTGATCCTTGTTGTCTTTCAATGCAAAACAGGTAAATATTGGCTGTCCTTTCTAACCCAGTCCAGGGAGAGTGCTCTGCTCGGGCTGTTTGTTGAATTCTTGAGGGTGGCTGTGCGTCTGTGCCAAACTGTCCCTGCTTTCCGATCCCACGGCGCGCAGCGTTCAGATCTGTGTGGGATTCAGTGGCTGGTTCCTCCAGAGGCAGCGCGTCTCCTCGCCGCGCTTCATGCGGAGCAGGTGACTGCTGCTGCGGCTGCACGGCCCCTCCTGCCTGCCACCAGCCCTCTACCGAGCGGCTCGAACACGTCAATACCAACAGGCAAAATAAACGAGGTGCAAATAACGAGGAGGTTCATCTGCATCTGTGGCACTTACTGTAAAAGAGAGTTCACAGCTGCTTGTTAGTGATTCGGGTATTTTCACTCCATGCTGGTGCTGCTGCATTTGTGTGTATTTGTCATCCAAAAACTTTACCTCGGATTTTCACAACTCTGAATGACTTTTGGCCTCATTATTCAATATTATGCCAAAGCCGTTTCATAATAGCATATGGCAAAGAGTGATAATGATGATATCCAGGTACTTTTCAAGTCAGCAATGAAGAAGAATGAAGACAAAAAGTAAAAAGAAAATATGATAGGTCGATGCAAAATATCACATAATCGTACCCAAGAACTGATGCCTTAGGTAAAAGGGCAGTGACATTTGGTTGGCAGCTTCTCTGGATCTTCAGCCAAAACACCGGACTGCCAAATAGCTGCTGCTGGTGAAAAAAAATAAGGATGCAGCCAACCCTCATTTTAAAAGGCAAATTGATTATGTCAACTCCAATTGGGTAGAATGAATGATTCAAATGCTTTTTTAACCCAATAAATTGACTTGCTAACCCGAAGTGAAAACCTGTTCAGTTAAATAACGAGATATCTGCTGCGACTGGACATTGTGTCCACCAGCTGTGCATCCATCAGACATGGACTCTACACCTCTGTGACTCTGGTCTGTCGTAACGTAACGTGTGGAAACCAGCCTCAGCTGAGCTGCCTAATGCAGCGCTTGTCCAGCCCAGCTGTTTGACACAGACGGCTTCACCGAATCAAATCTCCTGCAGCATGCTTTCAGACAATTGTCCATTTAAAAGCAGATGTGTAGCTCAGAATTAATTACTTGAATTGCTACACAGTGGTTAAGAGGATAAGGCATACAGCATTTGCACAGTGGTTAAGGGGTTTAAAGCCAAATAACTTGATGCAGCTGGTCAGTAAATGTTGGAATATGAATTCAACGCGCTGCGCCCAAGAGAGATGTCGTGCATAAAACAAAAACAACACTGTGTCGTTACCTGTGCTTCTTAAATCCAATTACAAGCCAGAAACCAAAGTTGTTTGTTTACAGCAGGGGTGGGCAATTAATTTTCCCGATGGGCCACATGAGAAACATGGACAGTTGTGGAGGGCCGGACCAATAAGCTGAACTCAATTCTACTCATATTAATTTGATAAGCTTCTACAGGTAAGAGTAAATGTTATGGTTAGGCAATGAAAAAGTGAGGCAGGCAAAGTAATAACGCAAACATTATATCACACTTTAATCAACATTTACAAGTTGTGAACAAAATATGCACATTTTTTGCAGAATTCCAAAGATCAGCTTTAAATTAACTTTATACAAAGTGCTATTACTATTTGCATATAGTCTAATCACCCCCTTTGCAGGGTTTGTGGTATTTTTTTATTGTTAAGTGAGAGAAATCCAGTCTGTTTTGGACTTGAACAAGTGCACTGAAGTCAGGTTGAATATCTGAGGTGGATATGTGAAGGACAGCTGACAGGTGATCATCAGTGAGAGAGGGTCTGTATCTGGATTTGTTAAACTTCATCACAGAAAATGTTTGTTCACATATGTAAGTAGATCCAAAGAGAACCAACATCTTATGAGCATACCTCTTCATGTATGCAAAGTTCTCCTCTTTGAGAGAAGAATAAAACTCCAGCAGTGATACTGACTCGTGCTCTGCCAGCAGTGTACCTGCGGAGGTGATCAACTGATGGTGGGGCTTCTTTCAGTGTTGACGTGGTTGAGAATGTTTGCCTCCAACTGGCTTGACAGAAACTGCGACTTTCACCAGGCTGTACATTTCATCTGCAAACAGGCCCTTGCCTAGCAGTTTGGTATTTAGCTCATTCATTAATGCAGTGACATCAACAGCAAATGCAAGATGCTTCCCCACCGAACTTTTCAATTAGAATGTGAGAGTCTGCCTCCTTATATTTTGAGCGTATTTATTTTAAAATCATATGAATTAATTAAAACTCAACGTAAATGAAAGACATGAAAATATGAATATAACAAATTTCCATGACTTCTCCAAAGCTTTTGGGATTACATTTTTTTTCAAGCACATTTCCAGAACTGGAAATAAACATTTAACAATTCCATGACTTTTCCAGGGTTTTCATGACCGTAGGAACCCTGAATACAATGCAACAATAGCAATTTAATTACTGGGTTAATTTCCCTCACTTTATCTTGCATCCGCTTCAAAAGTCCGACACTTGTCCCTGTCAGATTTGGACACCATCGGTTGTAACACCTGCCAGTTTGTCCTATTTGAGTCCCAGCTTGTCCCAGCATGCAGTTACCTCCGTGAACACATCACTCCCAGTCGTTGTCCCTGTTATTAACCGCATTGCTGCCAGCTCCTCAGTAATCTCAAAGTCTTTCGTCATCCCACATACAAAGATGAGTAGCTGGGCTGTGTCGCGGACATCACAGCTCTCATCCAGAGCCAAGGAGAAAAAGTATAATTCGACCACTTGCTTCAGCAGCTGAAGCTCGAGATGTCCCGCGATGTTCTCGATCCTTCTCGTTTAAGGTTCGTCCGTAAAAGTCTCTCCGTGCTTTGTCTCGTAATGGCGGTTCAAATTGTAATACTTAAGAACAGCGATCTTTTTCCACAAACTAAGCACACGGCTTTCCCTTTGACTTCAGTAAATAAATACTTATCAGTCCATGTCTCGTTAAAAACTCTGCATTCTGTATCGATCTTTCTTATCTTAACGTGAGCTGACAACTCACATCTCTCCTAAACTCCGTTCGCCAACACATCATCCGCTCGCTGGGATTCAGGATGTACGTCAGGTAAATGTTAAAAAAAAAGGCACCTTCAAAATAAAATAAATGTCGTTGTATTCTTTGCATGATGTTCACTTATTTAAGTGTGATTCCTAATATTCTGAGTACCTCACGCGGGCCGGTCCCAGATAGCGAACGGGCCGGATGCGGCCCGGGGGCCGTACAATGCCCAGGTCTGGTTTACAGGCTTGTGGCGGCCAATTCTTTTTTTGCTGCAGTTCTCACGTCTGTGTGTCAGTATGTCTAATGCCTGCATGGACCCAGGGCTGTCTATCAGCTCTGCTCATGGTGCATCATCATTACCACATGAGCTTCTACTTGGGGCAAACAGAGATGCTGAACTGTGAAAATAAGCATGTATTGCAGTTCTTCTTGATTGCAGCAGCTCATTCATTGCTGCCTCGGCCCTTTCTCCATTTGGGTCTGGAGAAACATTTCAAGTCGAATTAACTTTGGCTATATTTGAACTCAGCTCTGCTTTCCTCTCATATAAGGCAGAGCCAATGGGACTGATGACGTTTTCAGTTTTCAGTATATTCTTGGAATGTGATCAGTCAATTTAAATCTTGTGCAGTCAGATTTTGGCTTCCCTGAAAGAGGCTTTTAGCATCTGCCGCTACCGTTTAGGCCTGTGGTTAATTTGAGTTTGAATCCATTAAAACTGATAAAAAGAACAAAGTGAAGCAGGTTTGTTCCGCTTCTTTGTACAGTTTAGCCTTATAAACTAGAATTCTGTGATGTGTGACCACATCCTCAATTATCAAACATACAGATATGAAAGTCATATACCAGAGAAGTCTCTAATGCACTGATGTGGGGGTGGTGCAAGTGTATAGGAAAGCATTGGAGGAGTGATGCATAACATGCATACACACTGTGTGGGCTTTACCCCAGTCAGCACTGCCTAGCGTTGCCTACACGGTAGCAATCTTTTAATAGTAATGATTATTTTTCATAATGATGTCATCATGTTGATTATAACTTATAATCATGATTTCTTAGTTAAGTCGTTATGACATAGTTCCTCCCATAGATCATACATTATTATGTTGAATAATTTTTCAATCCATATAAGCTTGAGATTGTGTCTATAGTCTGATGGGATACAGAGTCACCGCAAAACTGTGTCTTTTAATATAAGCCTTAAATTGTCTATATTATTTGATGGAATATCTCGAAAAAATGTGTTCTTTGGACCATATTTTTGTCGACCTTGACCCTGACCTTCAAAAAACCAGTTTCAAAAGTAAATCATCTGGAGATGCCCCCACCAAGTCATGCTCACACTGAGGTTGATTAAAATCCATCTATGTGTCAATATTTTGTGTATACACAAACACACATGGGTGAACACTACCTCAGGAACACATAGGATGGTGAGGTTTGCAATATGACAACACCATAAGGCACACAGTATCTTTGTTTTATTGAGGGAGTGCTACCAGTTTCATAAAACCCTATTAAATATATTTGTTCACTGTTGAGTAAAAGTGGGACATTGCAGATTTGGGCAGAGGAGTCATCTCTGACTTGCCTTAATACAGGTTAAACAGTGTCTTGTGGACTTTGATACTTACATGATTGTTTGTGATGGCTTTGTTTTCAGAAAAGTTAAACCATATAAATGTCAATGTCCACGACTCTTCCTCACGGCTGTAACACCGGACGCAGAATTTTCTTTAGTGCGGATGATTTATCTCTCAGTTGTGTCGATGTCGGGCAGAAGAATCAGGAAAAAATTGCTTAAGTTGAACCAGAGTAAAAAGAAAAGACAGGAGAGCGGGCGCAGGAGCTCCAGTGACCTTTGCGTGTGGCTCTGTCTGAAACATAACCGAGCCAAATTTAAATATAAACAGCTTACCTTTTTTGCAGAGCCCTAAAACACAGGCTGCACACCGGAAGGTCAAAATGACCTCCAAATTGCAGACGGTGGAAACATCAACCCAAATAACCAGCAGTGGAATTCCTGCATATCAGTAATACAACTGCACAAGCCTCATGTGCAAGGCCGGGCGACTCCAAAAACCACAGCTTCTCCTGTTAATTGTACATCGCGTGTGCGGCGGTCATGTGGCTCATAAGGCCCCATTGTGTTTTAACAATTAAATCATTTAATTCTATTGGATCTCTGCGAACGTATCCGGCGGCCCCACAATCCCCCTCCCCTGAAACCCATTCCCCCGCATGTCAAAGACCTCAACACTCCAGGGACCAGCACCATCACTGAAAGGATGGAGGAGCCAATTAGGTCCGAAAGCCAATAGAAGACCCACGGTGATCTGGTTATGCTCCGGGTTACAGTTGTGTGCTGAAAAGTTATGTTATAGCTGCTGGGTCTGTCTGTGCATTAATTGTGTGTCCATGTGACATATTGATCCACGTGGTGTAAATATACCTTATGGTGCATTATGAGTAATAAGCCAACCCCTAATGAGTAGGTAGGGCTTCCATTTTGCTGCCCGAGGCACTGCTGTCACTCAGTCATTCTATTTTAACACAAATTATATTAACCTTTTACAAATATTTTACAATAGTGACATTTCTCGCTGTACCCAAACTGTATTTTTTGATTCTTCGGTGCAGTTTGTAGCATTTGAATATCACTAACACCTTCAAACAGGCCTGTCTTGCAAACATACAAAGTGGCATCATCACTATGCACAGCAAATTGACTTATACACACCTAATGCTCTGTTGGATGGATTTGCACCAGCACGTATCTTTATTTCGAAGCCCCAGTGGTTTGGGTCCTTAGGAGCTTGAGCAACAGGCAGTTAAAAGGTATCTGTGTGTGGGAAGAACAATGAACCTTTCCATGACTCCCACTCTCCCTGATTGGCTGCAGAGCTGCACACACACACACACATGCATTAATCCCCTGAGAGGTGTGAAAGTGCTTTAGCTACAGTCAGGCTACAATGTCAGAGGCTATCAGGCACCTCCCTTTTATTGTCACATACGCCGAAAACAGATTTACATCCACAATAAATGTCACTTGACTTGGGGCGTCTCAATTGGCATTGGCTCCATAGACATTGATCAAATATCAGAGATAAATGGTTTAAAACCGACTTCCAGGCTCGCAGGGGGATTCTCTGAATGTTCCAGCAAACAATCTGGACAAGAAGGACATTGTGCAGCGATTAACAGGCCGACAGGGGGGGAATTAGGATTAATAGCAAAAGTAGAAAGAAAGAAGAGAATTTCCCAAGAGAAATAGACATTTCTTCCCACTTATCTTGCGGTCTGGTGTTTGGTCTGAACGGCCTGAAATGGGACTGTGTGGTCCATTCAAGAGTGTCTCCCTTTAAATGGTTAATGGTTTTGTATTTATATAGCATTTTTCGAGTCTTGATGACCACTCAAAGCCTGTAGATTTAAAATGAGTTCCGGATCACTCCAGCTCCAGCAGATGGTGCCTGAAATGCAGGCCCTCAAAGCAAATGATTTACACCTCTGACCATCTCGGCTTTAAAAATGCCAAACATGAAAGGTTAAAAGTGAGATCAAGAGGGGCGATGGATCAGATTCCAGCTTGGCATGATAAGACTCATGCGTCACTTTGAAAAAACGTCTTGTGTCAAAGCCACATAAAACCTGAGGTTATACAGGCTTTCAGTGGTGGCTTCGCTGACATTTCCCTCAAGAGTCTGGTCGTCCTTTGTTTGGTGAACAAAGAAAGCATACATCCTCCTGTCTGTGTGACCTTTTGGTCAAAGCGCTGATAAATTAATGTTCAATCGAATACTCTCATAGCAACTGGTGATCTCTGAAAATAGCAGAGGAAACAGAAAGCTCTGCTTTGAAATAAAATTTTCCATTAGAGCAAACAAGTGAGTTGAATGGAATGTTCATGATTATGTAAATAGTTATAGTGCTAAATTTCCTGAGGATTAACAGCCAAACCTATAGGTTATTTATCCTATAGCCACTTTAAGTCAGTATTGACTGAGTGGTTGCTTACCAGTGGCTCTCATCAACCCCACACATGTAACCATAGGCAGCCATTTCCTGCAGGCAAGCTCAGATTAGCAGAGTACATGCTACCTGCTCGGTATGAAAGGCAGAGCAACAAAGGTTGGAAATGAAGCTGAGGATCTTGAAATTTTCCTCAGTCGAAGCACAGGTTAAAAAAATACTGCAATGCTGGACCCAAGGTCGTCAGGTGAAATATGACTCAAGTGGGTTGCTCATGTTTGTCTCAATGTTGGGATTTTGTTTGGTTCTACTCAGATAGAGACTCAAAGAGCTGCTGTGTTATTGCATTTGTCTTACCTTCAAAACTGCAAACCTCTCAGTGGTCACAGAGCAGTTTGCATCTTTTTTCCACATATGCGGCAGACGTGACAGCCCTGATACATCGTGGTAGTTTGTGGTGTCACGACTAATCCATCAGGCCAGTTGACCTTTTTGCAGAATCACACTTGTTGCAGCTCCGGTCCCACTGAGGTCTTGTTGATTTTCTGGTGTTGGAGCTGGTGGTGTAGATTTACAGCCAGGGCAGGAAATCTCACACTTACAAATTTGATCCTGCTGAATCCAATTTTCACTTAGGAAAGGGATCACATGTTTTCACATACATAATCAATTTGTGTCATGTTATCACATGCCCAAGCATTTGCTTACATGTGCTATGTCGTGACAAAGAAAACTTTTTGTCTACACATGATTTAAGCTGTTGGCTTTGCTGCAAATAGTTGAGGTGGCCACATTTTCCTTCTTTTTGTTTATTTTATTTCACATTGACATAACATTAGAAGTGGAGCTGCAACATATAATAACGCACAGACACCAGATGTGAAATGCTAAATTGCAAGAAAAGTGTTTTACGGACTGACGGCTTGGAAATTTGCTGTCGGGTAATGTCTTTAAGAAGAATCTTCACGTGAATATGCAGAATCTGTAACAAGGGATACTATTGCGGCCGTTTATTTATCAATTTATTTTTCTCTCTCGACCAATCATGTTTGAACAGGCTTTGGTCGCCCACGGGTAAACATTCGGTGTGGAGAGCAACAGAGGCGCATTGACCACATGCACTGGCTGTCTGCTTTGCAATTGATCAGTATTCACATGCAGGTAGCTGTGAATGGAGATTAGCACAAAATGGTTGTCTGGACCTAAAACAGCTACAAAAATAATCTTTGTTTGTGTGAGAATCTTTCAACTTGGGCGGACCGGCCGCTGACTCTGAGATTGTGCGACTGAAAATGTATTGCATGACATTATGCTGTGATCATTCTGTGGTATGTTTACAATTAAGCAGCAGATGAGTAAAAAAGAGGAGGGAAGAAGGTATTGTTTATATTTAGCTTATATCGATAGTAAGGCTATGAATATCCTCAGAGAGACACAGGTATCGCAGTATCCTTACCTTGAGTCCTGATCTGCGTATCACTAGTGCAAAGAAACTGGGCGCGACCCAGGTCAGTGTGGTAATCTGCAGGATTATAAACTGTCTCAGTTGACAGTGCAGAGCCGACGAGGCACGAATCGGCTTTGGAAAAACCCTCTTTTATTTACTGCGCTTGTTTTATAAACAACACGGCTGCCGACAGGCGCGGTGGAGGCCTGCAGCAGCACTTGATTTACCTTTGGCTTACGAGTCTCGGTTGGGCAGGCAAGGTGTGTCAGGAAAAGGCAGAGGCAGGGATGTATCTATGTACGTTTCATGCAGTCTAATGGAACAGTAGGCGGTGTGTGTGTGTGTGTGTGTGTGTGTGTGTGTGTGTGTGTGTGTGTGTGCGTGCGTGTGTGTGCATGTGTGCCTCACAAGAGACAAGACCTGTTGTTAAGCTGAAGCTTCCCGACAATCTAATGAGGTCGATGGAGGCTTGTTACCATCCTCTCTCTCCTCCCTTTCCAGTGGGTGGATGCTCTACCATTTTTACCCTTATGGTTTGAATTGAGGAGGTAACGGCTGGAGTCACCACTACTATAACCTTTACGTCTTGTTGTATCAATAACATCGATGCATAGGTTTCGTACCCGGAGGGCATCTGTCTTTTGAGCATGATGCATCGGTGGCTTTTTACTTAGCCTTTTACGTCCCTCTCTTCCTTTCTCCCAGTGGGACTTGTCTTGAAGCTTCCTGGATGCTCTCCAGTATTTCACTTCGCCTCTCCCTCGCTTTGATAGCGTCCCCACAGTGAGAAGTCCCTTGTCAATGTTCAAATTTGCTCTCTGAATGCCATTTCCAGTGATACAGGTTATTGCGTATGTCACTCAAATAGATGACTGAGTGGTCCCTGCTGTATTTCTCCAGTCAAGTCAGGTAACACAGTCTCCTGAGATAAACTCTGCTCAATTTTCCGTTGAAGCCTAGTGATGTTAATCAGGTTTAAATTTACATTCGCGCTCGTTCTCTTCCAAGGAAAGATCCACAAATATCCAGTCGGCAGTATATCTGTGGCTTCAGCACCAAACCGAGTGCACCTTCACGGATCTTTCAAGAAAGTGTGTCGTAATGATAAGTGGAGAGTGCAAAGGGGCCGTAATTGCAATGGGAAGATGATGACACGGTAATTGCACTGTTCTAAACGAGCAGGTTTTTTTTTCAGCACGATAAAAGTAATGGAAACTACCACCTACACAGGCAGCCCATTGAAAGTAGCTCCACAGTTGTGAGGACTTGCTTCTTCTCTCACACGGCAACAAAAGAGGAGCAATCTTCCGGGGAAAAGGGAGGAAATCACAAGGCGGTCATTGACTTTGCCAGCATCAATGATTTTGACCGGGCAACTAAGAGGGCTGTGGCAGTTAGAAAACTAATTAAGGGGAATGCTATCACGGGGGAGAATGAACACTTTGACGGTATTGACCGGCTGGTATCAGCGCGAGGTGCTGCTTCCCCTTTGCATGCGCTGATACTGAGAATTAGGAAAAAGGTTTCAAGTTGCAAAGGCTTGAGAGGAGAGGCAAAACAGAGCACCCCATCTGTATCATTAGAGCTGCGGATGCTCATTACCTTATTACACCATTCTATGAATCAAATCTGATAGTCACATTAGAGAGCATATTAACTTTATATATTAGCCCCTCAAATGTGATTTATGAATCTATCTATTATCAGTTGGTCTCATATGCGTTATGCATGTATATTCTAAAACATATTTCACATTGGTGGTGTAGCATTTTCAACAATGCTCAAGAATGTGGAGGGAAAATGGGGAAAATAGAGCAAAACAACCCTAATGGAATGTGTCATGTTTTGTAGCCAGGTAATGAAGGTACCAGTGAATGGTGTGTTTCTGTTTCCCAGCTGCATATGTTGCGTGTGCAGTGTGCGAGCAAGGGTGGGCTCGTCAGTGCCTGCGTGTGTGAGGGATTTCAACAATCAAATCGGAGAGAGCTACACTAACCCAGCGATGCATTACAAAGGCTTATGTTCAGATTAATAGTGTCGTTTACTGCACAGTTTAATAAACTAATAACTGCATGACTGCTGCATGATTGAATGAGATTAGCAGTCAACAGCAACGAGGACGCGCCTGATAATTAGATTCTCTCCTCTCTGTTGTGGGGGGTCGGATGCAATTACACAACAGTTGCCACGTATGAAGCAGGATAAAAGCTGCTAATGTTAAATTAATACTTCCACTGTGCCGCGCCGGCTTTTAAGATTTCAGCCCAAAAGAAAGAATGAGGAATTATCTGCTCATCAAAATGATTTTGGGTAAAATAGAAGTTACAGCTGAAGCAAAAAGACAGAGAAGTTTGTATATTTATGAGGGAGTTATAAGTTCATTATGGTTAAACATATTTTTATTAGGATGTGCTTATGATTATAGTGCACAGTCATGCTTATTTTGTTTTCCTGTAATTTAATTGCAAATTTACCAATCCTAATTACTATATAAAAACACCACATTAATACAACATGGCAGCTGGAAAACTAGAACAAACTGCACATAATAAAGTCGTGCTGTTGTAATATCCATTTCTACACATCAGAAGATTCAATCTGTGTAAGTTTAATAAGCTGTCCATGCCTTTGTAAAGCGTCAGATAGTGTTATTGTCGGGAGGATCGTTTTCTCTCAGAGCAAACTTCTCCACAGTATCTGATGGAGGACAGAAAAGAGCCAAGTTCAGCACAGAATACATGCAGTCACTGGGTGCGAGACAAACTGCTTCACTTGTGCTTCTTATCTGTTTTTGTTCCACATGGAGGCCAGGGAGCCCGGGAGTCTGCCGAGAAAAAAGCCCTGTCACCACTGTGGAAATCAAGGATAGTCAGATAATGCCTCCTGCTTTCATAGATCAGCGCCGACAGTCACCTGGGAATAAGAGTATGTGGTTAGATGTGAGACAGAGAGATTGTGAGTAGAAAGAGAGGTCGGGCTATTTAAGGATCAGACTCAGGACAGGTCAACGGCTCAGAATCCAGAGCTCTGCTCTTTTTTGGCTGTTTAATGATGACAGCTGGATAAGCCACAGCTGCTTTTCTGTTTTCAGTTTAATAATATTCAACTTTCATATATTAATATCAGTATGTAGGAAAGAACCGTGTAGCAAGAGCAGCTCTCAGTAATGTTGAATATTGGTGGGTCTCTGGATAATGGTGGCACAGTGAGTGAGAATATGAAAAGGGCATTTTCAAAATTATAGTCCCCCCAGCGCACAAAAATTGATTAAAGTCACTTCAAATAGTTAAATCATGGCCTCTTTAATAGGGTTATAAATGCATACATTCAGTCTTGTGATTCACCAGGGAAGGGGCCGGGTGGACAGCCTGTGCCCAGTGAGCGGATGCAGCATCTTAAAGGTCTACGTGTCATCGTAAAGTAGCTTTGTAGTTTTAGCACAAATAATTTTGGTGTTGCAATTCCAATTGCTAAGCTTCACATGCCTTAATTACAGCTGCTATGCCTGCTGAGTTTCTCAATTTCCGCAGTAACCAAACCCAGTTACCTACAATAACAGCACATTTACAACATGAAATTCACTGAGGTTTGGTCATCACACAGAAGTCAGACGGAAATCCCAACCAGATTTTTTAATCTTCCCTCCTTCCTCTGTTTAAGATGAGATTCTTTCCTTCTTCATACCGATTCTGATACCTCGACATTGCGGACACCTACCGCCTATCCGATGCTGCTGTGCTACTAACCTGCATGGAAGTGGTGATCTATCAACTAAACTGAAGTCTTGCACACAGTACTTGTGGCAGTCTTACTTATGGGACTTCCCCGTGTGAACTGTTGCCAAGTTGCTGACATGTTTGCTAGCTCTGGCTCCACAGCACCACTGCTGTTTTGGAGCAGGATGAAGAAGAAGGGATAGAAGTAGTTTTATCTGGGGGAACTACAATACTTTAAAGATGTGATATGTACTTGTTACCATAAATAATGCACCTGAAGATGAAGATATGCATCTAGAAGTTTCTTCAGTATCTACTTTCAAACAAATATATTTTGCGGAAACAGAATGGAGGATAAGGGTTAAACAATGAATATGACCAAGTCACGATCATCCAGGTACTCACCTGTAAAGTAGCTCTGTCTGGACATTTTGAATAGTAATGCCATGCATATTCCCTTCTTTTGTATACCTGAGTGGATACAAAACATGTTGACCTTGTATATTTAATCTTCTTCGCTACACAGCGAAGTCTGAGGCTGGTAAGTAGTCTCAACACTTAGGAAATCTGCAAGCAAATGTATTTCTAAGACAATCAAAGTGTTCCTGTTATACAAAGTGCTCAGAACGTTTTGTGTTTTATGCACTTTGTCTCACAAAGTCATTAGTTTTTACTATCTACCCACTGTGCACTCTCCAAACTGCCTGTGCAGAACATGCCAGCATCGCCAGTCAGATAAACAGTCTGTAAAAGCGTGTATGGTTATTTCCTGTAGCTTGTTCCAGACAGCTTATCTTAGCACAAGTGTTAAATGCTTGTGGCCCAGACGGCACTTTCCAAGCACAAGTTTTGTCACAAGTCCATGAATCTAAATAATCGCATGGAGTTTTTCTGACACTCAGGCATTTTGGCAAATACATTTTGCTGCAGTGTATTAAAAAGATTCCGGGCCGCTGTCTGGATTTTCCCAGAGAGAGTGATCCAGCCACGTCTCTCCATCCTTTCCATCAGTCTGTTAAGTAGACTCACAACATAACCAGTAAAACAAATGTTGATGAGTTAATGTATATAAAGTTAAGCCATTGTTTGAACTAGAAATAATAATTTATCACACTTAAATATGTTTACTTGACTTGATCCAGCACACAAACACACAATGCCCCCCCCAAAATCCACCACTTGAAGCCAAACTATTAATGTACACAAACCCTTGCCTTACAAACCAGATATTTTTTTCACATAACTTAAACTATATTAGTCCATTTGATACTTTTTCAGCTTTGTTTTCACGCATGGTTCACTCTGCTGGCCCGCAAGTTGTTTTAATGGGACAAGCAGAACACCCACTGGACTCCTTCTGGTTCTATCTGTGATGATTAATTCTACTTTGAAATTAAGGCTCACAATCATACCCTCATTTTATGTATTGGAGTTTGCGTTTTCTTACCCACAGCGTGTTGAATGCTGCTGAACTCTCACCATGGTCGATAATAAGACAGGGGAACTGCAGCACCACTCACGCGACCCCCAATTAGACACGACTAAGATAATAAATGCAAATTCAAGAAACATTTGCACAAAGGACAGCAGTTAATTACCGGAGCGTTAGTATACCGACTAACACGTGTTCAGTTGGCACCTTCATTGTTGGAAAATAACAAAGTGCATGTGTTTGTTCAAAAACCGACAGCCCGGACTGAGAGATGTGTGACAAAAGCAGGAAATTGCAGCTCCTTGGAAAATAATTACAGAGAAATTGGCATTGATCAGAAACACAGTCAAACCTTTGACATGGAAAAAAGCCAATTTCTGCTCCAACGGACTAACCATTGTATTTATTGCAATTTTGACATTATTATTATGGTGAATTTATAATATTCTTTTAAATTGTTGTAGTTGATCAGAATTATACCATGGAATAAAATGTCTAATACTCTATTAAACACAATTATTAAGCTAAGTAATTGCACTGGCTTGGATAAAATATATACCCGTTCCGGTTTTACTATAATCTATAAAAGATCTGTTTTGTTCCGTTACCTCATTGGTTGTACATCCATTTTTTTTGTACTTTCCCTATGCTTCCATTTTTCTACATTCCTGGCAAAGTACAGTGTTTTTTTTATTAATAGATGTACATGATGTTCTCTCAAATGTGAACTATTGGATTCAAGCTGCAGTTCAGGTCTTATGAGTGTACTTCCTGCTACTTGAAGTACCTGTCTCTAGTCTTTGTTGTTGGCCCGGTGCCATGAACTAATCAGGTAGACAAAATTACACAAAACTGGGCCATCGTCCAAGTGCTCAAACATTCCTGTCTATGAGTTTTCCTGTCCTGCCCAGGTATCTATTTCATCCGAGTTCCTCGTTCAAAATCATCAAAAGCCATTCACTGTGACCGATTTGTGTATCTATTATATGCAGGCTGTGTTGGCTTGGTTTTTATTGTTGTTGTTGTTTTGGGTTAGATTGAGGTGACATGTATGTAGTAATGAGTAAATTGTTCCAAATACATTTAGTCGCTTTCTCTTTCATTTTCACCATGCCCTCTAAGCTGCATGGCTGTTAAGCTAAGCCTCTTTGCTGCTTTTCCTAAATCCTTCACCAACAAAGTCAAAGAAGAAGAAAGCACAGAAATTAGAGAAACTGGAAATAGTTTGCAAGGAGAAAAACAACAGCACTTAATCTATCAATTGAATTTTTTCTAAATCATACAAAAGCATTTATTCCTTTTTTGAAGAAATGCCTTCCTGCGCTCTGTTTTGTTTTCTTTCAGAGTATCGATAAACATCTGTTATTCCAGTCAGTCAATACACAAGAGTCTTGAATCCAATTTACAATGAAACTGATGAGCTGTTTCTAAATCCAGGGAAGTCGCCCTTTGTGAAAACAACTTCAAATCTTTAAATTATGATTTGAGACATTGTCTGATAATTAGGCATTGTCTCTACCTAACTACAGCCAGTAGCTCCTAAATGATATTGTGTCAAATTAATCACACAAGCACCAAATAATTACATTTCACTTTTACAAAACAAACAACAGCAGGGGACCAAGCTCAATTGAAAGCCAATGCCATTGACCAGCCTCAATCCACTTGTCACTTCCTCACACATCTTTGTCATCCACTGCTGGATTAGCCATAAACAAAAAACAACTCCGCAATCAATTGGGTCACACAAAATAATTTATGTAAATGTTCACGTGCTGCAAATAATAGAGTGCAGCTCCCATGGCAGGGGGTGGTCTGAATACAAAATATGGAAAGAAAAACAAATCATTCACAGTGATTTTCCCGCTTGTGCCCACGTCAGAACACATACAAAAACAAACACTCTCTTAAAGAAACAAGTGTTCAGTTCTCCGAAGTGATTTGGGAAGCCAGTGGGGAATTAGCAGCAGCAGCTCCTACTATAGCCAAAGGTGGGAGGGGTTCTGATTACAAAAATTACACATAACATTAAGAAATTGCTCAAAGGTGTGGTTGAAAGTAAGTCAAGCTGAACTGCTGCTAGAATCTGAAAATAAATGATCGCTTTCAACTCAACTCCGTGGCTCTACCATTGCAGGAGAGAACCACTGAGGCAGAACACAGCCATCGAATGGACGATGCATACAATTTAAAGATTAGAAGATTTCCGCTGTGATGCTGAATTTAAAGGGGGAACACCGGTTCATAATAATATTAAGATTCATGAATCTGCTTTAGTCAACATCTCTGACCTCGGACACGCCCGTGGAGAAGGACATTATTATTACTCTCAGGTACGGGTCACAGAGGACATCATTTAAGGGAAATGAGTTATTGTGGGCTGCAGGCAGGGAGCAGAGGTTTTGTTTATGGACGAGCACCAGCTATCAGGCCAGTAGTGAGAACAGTCTCATGTACTGTACGTAGACTGGGCAAATAAATATGATGAGACAGCACAGGGCATCTGCAGGGTACACACAGAGACTGTTGCCCCAGAGCAATGCTTACACATCTGAACAGCATCATTCTTCCCACACTCACTCCCTGATTCTCCCTCTCGTTTTTTTCCTCTCCCTGCTTCTCTCTTAATCCGTCTTCTCCCTCTCTCCGCACAGAGAATTTCCTCCGCCTCCCTCTGGTAACCTTTACTATTAATTTGCTTAACTACTGGGCTCAGAAATTGTCAGAGTCTGAGGCGCTGGATTCAGTTTTGCTCACATAAACATACAACACACACATAGTTCCCTGTGCAGAAATACAAAGTTCAACACACCTTGTTGTGAAGGCCCTTGTGTTATGTATCCACTTTTGCTTGTATAGTCGTATGATTGTACATTATGCACCCTGATATTACCTGGTTATCTCTGTAATGACAATCTGAGCTATTATCTCTCTTCAGGTTTTTAACATTCACAGTCAAGGTTAGATTAATGTGAAGGAATAAGATAATCTAATTAGTGCAGTGACATTTCGGAGGCTCTTTAGGTTAGATGCACCTGAACCTATTTAAAAAATCATATAGCAAATTGCATAAAGAGTCTGTCCTTTGCAAGTGCAACGTGTCCTGATCAACAGCGACTGTGGAATAAGAATACATCCCGCTCACATAGTTCTACAAAAGTATCTCTGGCAAACTTGGGCCTTCTTAAGTCAAACAGTTAAGCAGATGACTGTAACCAATAGAAGGAATAGAAGAAATAAAAAAATGGTTTGGACACAAAATCGATTCTGGAAAACTGTCAACACTCTATATTCTCTCTTGAATTGTATTGGATGGAAACAGAGGTAACAGTGAGGGATATAACCCAACAAGGTGAAATTGAAAGACAAAAATGATGTGCGAAACATCTACATGTGTAGGAAAATAATTGTGAGATTGTGAAAGTGAGATTAGGTGCAGATATAAAATTTGTTGGATGTCGATGGGGAATTGAAGTAGGATGCAGTCAGCAGGAGCAGCAGCCTGAAAGGCTGCATAACCAATTAGGGTGTGAGTGAGGGGGAAAGAGGGAGAAAAATGGAGCTGGGAAAGAGGAGGATGACAAAAACATTAATCTAGACATCTAGGTATGAAGGAACGGCACGGCTGAAGGTTTTGTGAAATAGGATGTGGCTGTGTACTTTTGACTATCTGAAAAAGATTAGATGTATAACTATATTATGTTTGTAGTGGTGGCTTTGTAGGGTTGCAGTGGAAAATCTGTAGTCAAAAGTGTCAAATCAACTGATAAATGAAGAGTTATTTCATTATAATCAATTTGAGAAATGATGCAAAGTACCCTTCAAATATTTATGAGGCACATTGGGGCCATTCAGAATTAGAGTTATGTGTAGATTGGTGTTGAGTTTCCAGCAGTAGCAAGTAAATCACTTCGATTTCATAATGTGATCAGAAGCTCACATCACAGTTACTGCCACAAGTGCAAAGTGTGACACAATTGAACGTGACTTTAAGGATTGTGGTGGTGCATAATGATGCATTGTGAAAGATGTGGCACAATTAAAGGACATTTGTAAGCCTATAATTAATGACTAGAGGCCCCCTTACAAAGCCAGGTAGGAGTGAGCAGACATTATCTTCACGTGCAGTAAATGGTTGACCAATTACAACAAAGTGGGCCCCAGCTGGCCTATCAGAGATAATCTCAACAGTTCACTTCTTTCATTGAAAGTAGTTATGGAATTTTTGACCACCAATGGGCAGATTAACTCACTTGATTTTGGTGGCCAACGGTCACAGTGGCCTCACAAAGTATGTTTTACTTGAATGTGATATATGTTAAGATCAGCTTGAGGGAATGTCTTCAAATTCAGTACAAATATTCACCTCGAATCAAAGATTTTGGTGCTCCCTGTGTTGCTTGAAGGTCAAAGGTTACGCAGGCACGTTTGGGCTCTTGAATGTGAAATCTCAAGACTGCGTGGGGGAATTTCTTCAACTTTTGATCAGTTGTTTCTTGGACTCCAAAGAAAGTAATTACGTTTCAGTGGTCAAAGGTCTCAGGGCCTATTTGAATGCTGGGGAAAATAGTATGTAGGAACCATCCACAGGCAATCTAGAATCACCGTGCTGCGGCTGCATGCTTCAGCCAAACAGGCGGTGGTTCTAGTTTGCCTGTGGATTCCCTGGAACCTTTGCATCACTCACTGTCTTACCTTGCATGACTCAAGCCTGCATTAAAACTGGGACTGTTGATTTGAGCTTCAACTTTTGCCTTATTCTTGTATGTGAGTCAATGTTCTGTTCTCCATACAAAATGGAGCAATGCACCTGCTAGAAGGAAATACAATTTCTAAATAATTCCAAACATTTTTGCAAATCTTTATGAGGAAGGACATCCATTAATGTCACTGTAAGGATTTTTGAGGCAAAACACTGAATGTAAGCACAAATGTGTTTGTTGCAAACTGTCAGTTGATTCTCAGCCCACCTTGTTTTTCCTCGTACAAAGAAAAAAAAAGAGCGCCTTTAAGTGCTTGTCAACATTTTGAAAGGTTTTCTTGTGTTATGACTTCTTGCTGTAACGGATGAGTCAGATTCCTTAAGAAAAACGTTCTGCCTTACTTGAAATGCATAAACAATGTATTTCACAAAATGAGGTATAGACAAGGCCACTCACCAGCGGCCATGGAATGCATTGTAAACCAGTTTCCCAAATGAGCCTCGTTTTCCCATTAAGTGCATTCCAGCTGCCAAGGACTTGGTTGTTGATCAGAGGCAAAATACGGTAAATTCATTCTACATGGTTTTTATATAGGCTCCTAGAAGTTGAAAATCAATATGGGGTTATAACTGGCTACAAAAGGCTTTAAGAGATTAATAAGTTGTTTCTTAACCTCCATGACTACAACTATTCACATTCCAATGCTGCTTTCTCTCTTTGTCTGCATATTTTTCAGGGCCCGTACTTGGCCTTCGTCATTCACAGCTAATGGATGTCCTTACCCAGTATGCCTACAATGAAAGTTTCTATGACAATGAAACATGGAGCTTCAACGAAACCGGTCGAGATCACAAGCACCCGTACAACTACTACGCCATGCTGCTCACGCTGCTCATCTTCGTCATCGTCTTCGGCAACGTGCTGGTGTGCATCGCTGTGTCCAGAGAGAAGGCTCTGCAGACCACCACCAACTACCTGATTGTCAGCCTGGCGGTCGCAGACCTTCTGGTGGCCACGCTGGTCATGCCCTGGGTCGTCTACTTGGAGGTAGGAGAGCCATGATGTACACGCACCATTTGCATATGTATGTCTGTGAATATGCTTGAAGAGACATAAATAAGCTGACGTGCCCTACGAAGCAGACGTAATCTCTAAACCTATACCTGTTTTTATTCCCTGTGTTAATCTTTCACACATCAGAAAACAAAGAAGATTCACATTTCTGCATCCTGTCCAATACCACAAATGTGTTATGTGTAAAATTAATATGAGAAGGTCGGCACTGAGAGACTACATGATTTTCACAGAGGATATGACCAATTTAAAATTGCAAAGCATATATTATGCAAACAGTGGACATTTAAGTGAACTCTAGATCCAGCGGAGCAGGCTGCGTCCATTTATCAGCAGGTCAAACGCTCAAGGTGAAACCGGGGTGAGGGCTGATATCTTCACATCCCCATTGTAAATACCAGTTGTGCAGTGGCACTTTCTGCCAGTGTCAATACGAGTCTATTCAGTCAAAGGTCACATGTTTATGAATAATTCTACTTAATTCTGGGATGCATCATTGTTCATTCCCTCCTGTGTGGAGTAGAGCAGAGCTGCCTGTTAACCTCTGCAGCCTAAAAGGAGAAAAGGGAAGAGAGACTCAGATCGAACATGAAATCATCTCCAATCTACCAAATCAATAGCGAGCAGGATGTGGTCTATCTCTCAGAAAAAAATCTCTCTACACTGTATCTCTTGGTCTTTGCCCATCACCTCTGTTTGTCTTCTCGGTCCTGGAGTTATTTCTGACCATCACCCCTTAAGTCATGCTGTCTGATGTAGAGAAAGGCAATCTAAGACAGCTGGGATTCGAAACCTCCTGTGTGTCTCAGTGAGTCATGATGATTATCACTGTGATCAGATTACAGCTTATAAATCCATAAAATGTCATGGTCTCGGTTTGTGTGTTTGTTGTGGTCGTACAATGCAGCACTGTGGTGATTGATAACATGTCACTGAGGCATCACTTTCATAAATGCAGAATTTAATAATAACCACTCGTTGTCGTCGCTGTTACAAAAAACCTTATCAACAATCATCACACTAAGGTTTGTTGAACTGCATCCTGTTTCTAATTATTCATATGTGTTTGTTTGTCTGCTCAGTCAGAATGGTTTGCTTCATTTTTCTGTTGAGTTGAATACACAGAGAGGGAATATGCATCCAGACATTTTGGAAATGTAGAAGTTGAATTGTAGCCAGACATATACCAAAGCTCCAAACTGTAGAAGGACTTTATCAAAAAAATATAAACTTTGGGATCAAAGCAGAGTTATTTGTCTATGATGCTGTTTGTTTTTCAACTGTATGTTGCCTCAGCATAAATAATGCAGCAGATTCAAATTCTTTTTGTGGGTCTTTTTTGACCCTACAGTGTGCTCAGTTGAGGAATGATTACATGATAACAGTTGAAAAGCTGTCTTATAGTTTTATATCCTCAACTAGAAGCAACCTCGAAAACGGCATATGTCCGCAAATCCAACGCCCTATCTCATCATTTTAAAAGAAAGTGAAAAAAAAATCCTGGATCCAACCAATTTATCCAGATTCCCTCTGGAATGGTGATTCAGAATCCCCATCACTGCCATAGATTAGGAAGATTCTGTTGAAAACGCTCTAAAGAAGAAATATCCTGGATCCGATCATTTGAAAAATTGCGAGGAGCCTCCTTGGGTCATGCGCCTTCCCTCCACAAATTGAATGTAAATCAATGAATACATAACCTCCTCGGCAGAGGGAAAAACATCATTTATTCATTAAATTGTCTACATATGATCAATCCTGTGTGTCAGATGAATCCTCTGTTGAATAGCTATAATACTTATAGCCCCATTTTGGTCCCTACACTTTAATCTATTTAATAAATACAACTGCTCTCGGCGTAATTGGGAAAATCACACACTAAAAATACTGGTTTTACACCAGGCACACACACCTCAACACTCATTATTTCTTCAGTAACAACTAACATCTCTCGGAAGCGCCGCACCTTCATGTTTTTACCTCCAAGCTGATCTTAAAGTGACAGTGTTGCCTCAAAGACAGAGTACTGAACGAGTCTAGCAAATCATACACCACAATCTAAACAGCCCGAAAACTCTCTTCTACCCCTCGTTCTCCACATTTATATTTAGTGGAGGTATACAAATGCAGAAGGAGGTTAGAAGAACACTTGTGCTTAGTGATCACCTGCTCTCTTGCTTCTGCCGGTATCCCCTGCTTCTTTCTGTTTATCTTTAGAAGACCACCAGTGTCACACAGCCCTCCTTACAATATGAGGACAAGAATAGAAACAATGGTTAAGGCCTACTTCAGGTTCGAAGTGGGGGGGATTCGTGCATTAAAGGGACACTAAACCAATTCCATAAAGTTGATGGACTCACTGGAGTCACATTCCTGGACTCATGTCCCTTGTGTGGGTCAAGTCCTACCTCATAATGCAGATGAATAAACCAAACATTATTTCATCTGACCCTCATAAACTACTGCTCACAGGCTCTCTGCTATAAATATTTTAAGTCTCTGGTCAGTACGATGGATGACATCTGTATGACGTCAGCGTTTCCTTAGGTTTTAGACAGTTCCCTGTAGAGTCATAAAATACATTACCATAACAATAAAATCTATTTTAAGAGACTGAACTCCTTGCGGCCAATTTAAGACTGTACATAAAGAGGGGAAACATGACTGCACCCCAAAAGGGCAGCCAGTTACCTGGTGGCCAGCTGGCGGCTGGCTGCAGTAAAGGTCCTAAATCATACCTCCTCCATGTTAGTGGAGGTGACATGGACCCAAATAAATATTGAACAAAAGTAAACATTAAATATTTTTTGTGATGGGAAACTTAAATGGGTGTAATCACAATCAGGTTCAGTTTCACCATAAGTTTAGATTTAATTTGTTAGTTGATACGATTAAAAACAAGCTAAAACCTCATGATTGACAGCTGAGACTGAATCACATTGGCGTATTGGAGGGATGACGTTACAACGGCTCCATCCCCCGATCACCACTCCACATGAGCAAGATGACAGCATTTGCTTTTCTGGAGGGTGGGAGGACGTGGAGATGCACTGTCCAGCTACATATACAGTCTATACTTGTGACAATTAAAACAACAGTCACATTAATGCAGTAAACCATATGATGTGAATCAGTGACGTGTGAGCGGTTTGTTATTTGCTCTGTAGGATCATCTCTACGATACGTTGAAAAGAAACGAGATACGCTGGATCAATGAGGGTGGACCTCCAGTGAAGCGTTGTTGCTATTTTTGTTTCCTGAGGTAAATTAGGGAAGTGAGAATTGATTACAGTGTTTTCCCGAGCACATGTTTGAGGGAGGGGTTACACACTAACGACAGCGTTTATGGCAGCGCTAATGGTATCCCGTCCCAACGGATTCTGTGACAATAACATAGAGAACTGATCCATTTAAACAGTTCCCTACAAATAGAAGGAATTAAACCTCCCGTCTGTTTTATAGACATTTTACCCCTGCAGGCTCATAATAACAATTTAGATGATAATAAGAATCCCCCCCACAGATTGATAAACGGAGAACTAAGTACTGGCTCTGTGTCATGGTGAAAATGGATAACAGCCTGTGTTTGCGGCGGGACGCTCCTCTGATTTTGATGTGGAGCCGTTTACTCCCTCGCAAATAAGACATTTTTTGGAATGAATGAGAATTTGAAAATGTCTGATTGCCTGCAGATTATCTACAAACAGGTCAACACAGCTCATATCATTCTCAGGCAAATATCAGCAAGTTTCTTATCATTTCAAGATTTGCATTTGGAAATATACCAGTGTACTGCGTCGTATGAAGCAAAGCTCACAACCGCTGAGCTTCAGCTGCACAAGAGATTATTTATTTATTAATTTCATGTTCCCTCGAAACAAGTGTGTCCAAACAGACACACTTAGCCATTGTGTTGAGAGTCTGCTAACAAGATTGTTTGTCTATCTTCAAAGCTGCTTTGCTTCTTTATCCACGTGCACATATTTTATTTTAACTAGGTTCTCACAGAGCATAGCCATGACTGAGTTGTTAGTGTTAATAATGTATCAGCATGAAACTCTGTGAGGGCTTAGTCACAGAGTGTGCGAGGGAGATTCATTGTGCCCTTTATTATTAAATGCTAAATTAGCATTAATTACAGCAGTTTTTCGCTTTCTACCAAGTGTGACTGATTCAGAAAGCATATGGAGACATCACACATGACTTCAGGTTCACAGTTTGTTAAAGAATATAAAAAAGATATCCTTTTTTTGAATATTTGAATTTCATGCCAGACAGAAATCCAGTTGATATTAAATTGGGTTTCTTATGTCCACAGTAGCAAGGTTATCTGCTCTGTAAATCACATCTCCTGTGCTCTGCTGTCAGAAAATAAGGTAGTTTGTTCTGTCTACATGAAGAACTTGTTTCCAGACAGTCAATCAAATTACTCATCTCAGTCAGTCATTTTCGGAGTATTTGCATAAATCAGTGTGTAAAGTTATGCTTAATAGTAATGGAATTCATCCTACCAGCTGCTCTCAAATGGAAACAGTTACTGAGACCACCTTCCAGCAGACTGAGATGAGAAGGAGCATTTCCCTGTTTGTTACTTTTAGTGACAAAACTTATTAACATATTATATACAAATAAAACAAGACAAAATGTTATTTCACTTGGAGTAATTCATCCTTTAAACAGGCTTCGGAACTGGGTATTCAAGACTAAGATATGATATACAACTGTTATAAAAAAATATGAAGAAATGTCATTGATGATATAAATTATAATTATGTCACTCAGTAGAGCTCATAAATCTGCAGAGGCCCAACAGTCACCTTATAAAACCATTTAGATTCACTAGATATAGATTTTTATTTGGATCCGAATCAAATTTCATATACGCTTAATATCAGTCCCTTAAACATGTCCGTTTTTTTCAATAATTGTAATCATAAAAATAAACAAATATGTTTTTGAAACCAAATTTAATATGTCAAAGAAAATAAATATCATAGGTCTGCCATCTGATCCGGCTCTGCACCGAATTTAGCCCCAAACCAACCAACGGGTCAGGCTATAAAGCAGAATCCATAAAAGCAATTATAAGAATCACATAAACATCAGGTATTAAAACTCAAATTAGAATGAAAAGGTCAAGCTATTAAAATGACTCGCTGAACATTAAAAACAAAAAACCTATTTGTATAATCTGACATCTGATTGGCTCTTGCCAGTAAGATTATCCATCCAACACTGTGATACAGAGATAAATCATGAATACCAAGTACTGCGTGCTCTGCTATTCAACAGCTTTTTGCCTCTGTTGAATTTCAAAAGTTGGCTCTTTCCCATTCCTGCAGTGATTTGTTCTAAATAAAAAGTTTGTTCATCATTATCGTCGTGAATGCCCTAACGATGCCGAGTATTAGATGAAAGAGCAGGATGTGTTTCATTTCAATCTTATTTCAAGTGACGTCTCAAAGTGCCTTTTCTATTACCACTGCCCATTACTGCATTTTCAATTTCCAAACAACTTACATTTGCAATTAAATTAGTTCACACTATGATATGCTGTGCACTGTCTGAAGAAATGGAGAGTTGGAGAAGGAAAATATGTAAAAAATATGCACATTGCAAAGTGAAGATTTCGTCAAATTGATTCCCATTTCGAATATCATTGTATTGATCAGTGCCTCGGTGCCCGGGAGATGATGCCTATAAAAGAGCAGTTTAACATCTATTGAATGTCTCTGTGCAATGGTACAAATAGACATCCTGACGAGCTATATATGTATCAGTTCGTGTGAGGCTCTTGTATTTGCATCGGGCGTCAGCACTGATTAGCACGTTCAAAATATAGGGTTGCTAGGGGAGAGCTGGCGAGAGGAGAGATCTGTAAAATGACAACGAATGATCGACAACGATAAATTGAGAGGTAGTCGGGAGGGAGAGAAACAGGCGGAGTGAAAGCAGAGAACAAAGAGGGTTGTGAAGAGATACAGAGAAGACAAATGCCAGGAGCGGAAAGGTTGGATAAAAATGCAAAAAAAGAGGAGAAGAGTGGAGAGGTTGCAACATGGACAAGGATGCTCATTAGGCTGTCGGATCGGTATGCAATCTTCTGGTATTGTCGACACCAGCTACAGCGTACACCTCCGTAAAGTGGCCGCTGATTGTTTTTTTAAAGACACGGCCTATAAGGTCAAAGATGAATCTGTCGCAGAGTTGCACCCTCAACCTTTCCACGGCCATAGGGGGAGGCAGGTATAGGCTGAAGTGTTGGGTGAGGTAGGAGGTCTGTAAATATCGCAGAGGAGGTTCTGGTTCCATCATAGGATTTGACCATGAGCAACATAGCAGAGTACCACACGTGGCCCGTTACCTGCTGTAATGCCCGAGTTGAATCCGGACCCGCCTGCAGTTAAACATGCTTCTTAAATACAGTCACCCATGGTTATGATCTTTCGTCCTCCTGTTTTGATGGTTGCTGAGTATCTTTGAATGGTCCGAGCACTTCTGCTCCTGTGCTGTCGATGTGTTGCCTCCGCCAAAATGTGCACAAAGCCACTAAGAACATATTCATCTCGGTCTCATTTTGTATTTATGTGGTCCTAGGGAGTTCAGTGTCAGTACTGACAGTTGTTTGAGCGGAAGTGAAGTGGTCAAGTGGTCGGCTTTCACAATAAAATAAATCCTAGAGGCAAAGTAGGTTTCATATATGATTTTTAGATGTTAAATGCCACACGATCATTTACATTTTTCAATTTCTGTACTTAACTGTACAATACTCCTACTGCCCACCAACGTTTATTCAATTTATACCGGTGCCTGTGAATTTATACAAATAATTTTGAAACCCATATTTTTTACTACAGCTCCGGAAAAAATATAAAAAAAGTTATGATCATATCTCTTATTAAAAGCTACATGGGGCAGCAGACCAGGCCAAATGTTACCATTACTATCTCTCTAACATTAAAGGTGACTTTAGCCTCACGATAATCTATAGTGTATCTGTTGTCAGTGAAAAGATGTAAACAGATTCCTGAAGTCACTGAGCTGTCCATCTGTCAAACTCCACCATGTCAGGTGTAACAGTCTTTTTCGATAACATAGATATGATGCACTATCTAAGATGTTGTGTATATTGTAAATAACTCACACTACATTTCATGCCACACTCTCCTGAACACAACTCAAAGCACATATTGGTTTTCTTTTATGCTAATTCAATTTTACCTCCTTCCTTCCTCCCCCCTGCAGCTCAGTTTTGCTCTGTTTTTCCCTCCCGTCTGTAACGGGCGAGGAAACAATATGAGAAAAGATATAGAAAGGAGGCTCCACTGTCAGCTTGGCTTTTTGCTGCGACAGGGGAAGCCGGCGAGTGCCTTTATTCTGTCGACCGCTGCCGTAAACTGCCAATTGTTGATGTTCTTCTCTTCTAGGTAGTGGGAGAGTGGCGCTTTAGCAAGATCCACTGTGACATCTTTGTCACTCTAGATGTGATGATGTGTACAGCCAGCATCCTCAATCTCTGTGCCATCAGCATTGATCGGTGAGTGTGTCACTTCACAGATTGTTAAGTCCTGTCTGTCACGCTTCCTGCATGGATTCCTGATGAGATCCGCGCCTCCTGAAAAACAGCGGGCGCAACTCAGTGCATGTCTGTCAAAGCGCACGTGTCAGTTTACACACTTTATGCAATTTCCACAGGCGGATTTCACACCACACAAAACACCAACATTGCATGTGTATTTATACTCTAGCACAATAGTCACGTTCCCTTCTCTTCAACAGATGTTTCAGTTATAATTGTAAATGTTTTAAATGGAAATCAGAACGTGTGTATGGTTTACTGAACACCTGCAAGTGAATGAAGTGTAATGGAGATGTTGTGGACTCCTGTCAGCCCGAACTTAGACGCAGCTTATATTACAGTCATAGACCACAACAACCAGTCATAACAGTAGGTAAGTTAAGGAATATCGAAAATGACACTACAGATTTTTATATTTAATACATTAACATAAATCTGCAAATATATTCTTTAAAGGATAGAAATAACCCAAGTAATGAATATAACGTAGAGAAGGCTGAGATAGAAAAAGAAAGTACGGGAAAAAGTCAACACAAAATCACCACAAAATATCTTTATTCAATAAAAAAGGTTAAAGAAGAGGGGAGGTCGTATTAAGTTCAGGTCTTAATGGCCAAGATATATATGATCACATTCCATAGGCTCCACTTAGAAGGCATACAGTATATTTGAGTAGCTCTAAATCCTGTATGTGTTCACCTCCAGTGGTTTAATTTGCCGCAGTGATTTATAGTTGTACATCACTGCTTAGTTTGAAACGACGTGAAGTCAGGAGGGCATTGAAATTCTGCCTCTTCATCCTGGAGTAAAGCTGCTCTTTAACACCAATCTTCATTTAAAAGCTTCTGATATATACACGGTGTGAGTGCACAGCAGCTCCATTCACTCCCAATGGAAACGAGAGTCTGACAGTGGAAGAAGTTTTTTCATTTAAACCTGCAATTATTGATCTGAGGGCAGTGAAAAACTTTGTCCGTCTGCAGTTTCGGGGGCTGGGCTGTTAGTGTGCAGTGAACCTTTAAGGTGTATGTGCTATAAAAAGCAGAAGACGAAATCATAAGAGCGATAAACGAGTCTGAATGAAAACAGAAAATGTAAAAAAAACAGGTTAGGAAATAAATGTAGAGCGCTGAATGCACCGTAGAGTTTGGTGATAATTCTCTCTGGCTTCATCACTCCGAGCAAAACTTTTCACCCACGCATAATGATGTGATTTACTATTAGTAATAAAACATGAATGATTATAAGAGCTTTAAATAAATACACAAGCAGATCAATTGCAATTTAAAATGGCAGAGTGTGACAATAACTTGTGACAAGACCTCATCCTCCTGGATTCATTACTGCTGGCTCCAGGAAATAAATTCAATAAGTCAGTTATGTAAGTGGTATGATGACTCAGTGATTAACGACATACAATAATCACAAACAGCTGAAGGAAGCAGAGTTGCACTGGAAAGCCGTCCAATCCGAGGGGCACGTAAAGGTTGAACTCTCGATATTAAAACTGTACCAAGTAATAACGTAAAGCTGACGATCAGAATATGTCTTCAACGTGCACAAGCTTGTTTATTGTGACCGAAGCCCTCATGGATCATTCTGATGACATCCCCGTATTTAATTTGACGTGATTTTCTGCTTGGCTGCATTTTCATCTCAAACCCATATGCAAGATAAATATTCACAATGGTTCCACACAGACACAATTTCAGCTCTTATTGAAAGGACTGAATTAGAATACAAATGTCACTCCTACGTGGGGGAAAGGCTTATTAGTCAATATAATCTCGTGGTAGATCTTTGTTTACTGTATGTGAAATGATGGTTAGAAGCATGCCAGAGAGGAATTGCATCCCAATTTACATTTAGACATTATTTATAGAACTTTGTGTTTGCACGCTCTGTACTTTTGAATGCTCGTCACTGACAGAATGACTTTGACTTTGTCCAATCACTTTAGCTGGTTTGAGTACTTTTCAGGAACGCTGGTTTGTAAAAGTTCACATGGGAGTGAAGTTTTCCTTTATTTCCTTTTATCATCAAAGAAGTGTTTCTTTCTCTCCTAGCTCTGTTCTGTGGATGTGATCAAAAACTGGCTACATGCAGCAGGCCGTCAGCTCAGTTAATTACTCTATTGTAAAGAGGATGAATACATTATTATCAGTCGGAGTTTGGGTGCACTCCAGTCCAATCAGCTACACGCTTTCCCTTTGGAAGCCGACACTAACTGGGCCTCAGAGAACGCTTCTTTTGTGTGGGAGGTGATATGAAGCCTATACACAAGCCAAATAATATTTGACAAAAATCCAAATATTGTCAGACGACTTTGAGGTTGACTAAATGTTGCACAAGACATTGATCTCAGTGGAATTCAGTTTTTGTGAAACTGAGCAGGGCTTTATATTTAGTGAGTCAAATTTGGATGTTTGAATGTACAATACAGTGCTCCAAAAAGAGGTGAGACATTAATCCATTGCTCTTTCCTAATTACAAGATAAAATGTGATAATATTATGTAAAAACAGAAAACATGTGCAGGATAACCTATAGGATCTGGTGAAGAAAAGCAAAGACATCTGTCAAATGTAATGATGAAATAGGAAATGTATTATTATGATATTACTAAATCATAGACACATATACATATTTAATCGGGAATCAAACCTCCATTAAATGCGGAATATAACTTTTACCTTCAAGGTACCAATATCTAATGTGGCCTTCAGAATTACACATCCCATTAATTTCCAACTGCAGATGTTTTATCTTCACCGATGTGAAAGTGGAAGCCTTGGTGACTCAATACAGACCAGATTCACTTCCTTTAATCCCACGTACTTGATTTAGGGCCAGTGAACAAGCTGTGAGCACACAATTGACATATCATAATCTTTTAAATCGATATGCTAAGCTTTTTAGCAAACAGTCGATAAATTACACCGACAGCAGCTGGGGATTAAGAGTGATGTCCACCTGGGGAACAAAAACCCATTATTCTCCTTTTAGCTCTGTTTTTGGTCTCTAACTGAAAACAACGAGTGGTGGGATTGAACCAAACAGTAAAGTTATGGTCTGACAAGTAAAGATTGGGAAAAAAGCTCCTTAAAGCCAAAGGAGCTGCAAATGTGATGAAAGAGTAATGTAAAGGTGAAGGAGGCCAAGCGGAACATATAGGGGACCGCATCATTTTACAGGTGAGTGTGTGCAGCGAGCGCCATAAGGAAATTACCTGAGCGTTAAATTGTCCTCTTTGCAGGCGGGACTGAAGGATCAATTTCAAATGAAACGGCTCTCAAAATGTGTTTTATGTAAGTAAACAACCTCTCATGCCCCGGAATTGGAATACAGGTGCAGGTGGAAAACATTTTGCTTCGCTAACAATGAAGCTGATTGAACCTTCTCAGCCTGCAAAAGCACTGCGGGCCAATTTCTTTCACCCATGACTTAAAGGTACGCAGTGTTGTACAAGCCACAGAAACATACACAGAATAATACAATTACCTTTTTTTTTATCCCTACTTCTCTTCTGGCTTTTCATAGAGAAGCCAGTCATAATAAAAAGCCTCGCTCACTTGGCTGAGGGTCAAAAACAAATTACAGGAAAAATCGATGTAAGGGGCATTGTAAATAAAAGCTGTGCATTTCCTGGTGATTACAGCAAACTCACTAACAGGATCAACAGATATAGCAAGGTTAAATGATAAGGTCTTTCCTGCGAGACACTGGACGATAAAGATACAGCCTTCCTCACACAACCTCATCCTCACTTAGACGGCAGCACAGAGCACATGGTTATTTCCGAAAGGGCCGGGCCTGTCTAACGAGATCCAGGACGACAGGCAGCGTTTCTTGTTTAACCAACCTCTAGGTTCCTGGTCCAACTTTAAGCACTGATTAAGAAACAGAAAGGCAAGGCCAACATGTCTGTTATGTATTTGGGAGTAGCTCCATTAAGCATTTAAAAAAATTGAGCTATAAAACTTTAAAATCAGTGCCTTATCTAACTTGAAGCCGGTGATTTAAGAAGATGATGTGATCTTTTTAGATTTGATTGAAACTCTTGCAGGTGAATTTTGAATCTGTTGTAAGAAAGATGCTTGAATCAGACATGAACTCAAATCATATGTGGAGGATGAACAATTTGGCCAAACTTGCAGAAACATGTCACGTTTTCATACATGCTAACCAAAGCCCCCAATTCCCCCCCTCTCTCACCCCTTACAGCTACACGGCGGTCGCAATGCCAATGCTGTACAACACCCGCTACAGTTCCAGGAGACGGGTCACAGTAATGATCTCCGTGGTGTGGGTATTGTCTTTTGCCATATCGTGTCCCCTGCTGTTCGGCCTGAATAACACAGGTAAGATGGAGATATATTCCGTGAACTGCTATGCTTTCTTTTAAATAGGAATGTTTTTCCGTGGTGTGTGACTGAATTAGCATAGCGATAGTGCAGCTGTATTGTAATATTCATCGGTTACATCCACTGCACAGTACAGGATGTACAACGTAGACACATATACATTGTGAATCAGCATCTGGCAAATCTTTTAAATGCTTTCACATAGTTGCGTTTGTTTCGAGCCGAATGTTAATGTCAGTGCCCTTTTGGAGTTTGTGAAGAAGTGAAAAAAACTAACGCATTCATTTGAGCGTTAATAGACTCGCCCGTATCAGTATTCAATAACTTCATATTGACATGTATCTAGCTTTAGCAAGCCTTAGGCCCTGAAGCTGCTTATTGCACGGAACAGGGGCTTTAAAGTGGGATTACAGTTAAACCAGGTTCTGATTAAGAGCTTTTTCTTTGGAGGCGCCGACTTGTTGCTTTGAAGCTCCTCTCATCCCTTCGAGAGCCCTCATGTACCGTCAGTGGACTCATGCTGTTTGGAAGCATGAAAGTGGGGATCTCAGTCGAAGGAACCACTGATACCAAAGCAGTGAATAATCGTGTTTGATGTAGCGCAACTGCCGTGTGTAATGTGGCCAATGTTTGAGACTGTACAACTTGTCAGAAGTGTCTGGTGATCATTGCAAACGCAGATGAAGACAACTCCAAAGTTTCTTTCCGAATGGATAGAGTCCTTCTACCCAAAGCAAACATTAAGCAGTTTAAAACAGGTGATGCACTGTGGTCTTTTTTGTGAAGCTCTCGGTTTTCTTTTGGATCCCACGTTTCCAATTGTGGCAACTTATTGCCTTAGTTTGTAATTCAGGCTGTTGAAAGTTATTAGAAATCCTTCTCCTGATGAGTTGACTGAGCCACAGCCACCCTGAAGTGTGGAGGTAACACTTGATCTACAGAATTTATGTTTTTCATATCACAATGTAGTGAGCAGACTAAATAATATTTTATAACTCATATCTTTCCTCATCAGCAGGTGGGCTGCATCAAACTACACTTGACATTGTTTGGTTTATAGACTCCTGAAAAATGTTTTTCCCATTTGACTGAAAAAAAATGTATCAATCTGTTTATTATTTTTACTTCGTTGCCACTTGAATATCCATATAGTATTACTACCAGCTAAATGAATGTCCTGTTGTTCAAATTTGATATCTTTGGAAGCTTTTTTTTCTTCAGTGGTAAAGACTACGAGAAAGCCCCTGAGCCACTTATGCCTCTTTCTCTGGTTCTATTGTTTAATTATGACTTAACTTCCTCTAATTGGTCTAAAAGTCCAAACTATCAAGACATTTTTTTCACAATCTAAAAATGAACAGAGCTATATATTTTGGTCTGAGCCCCCTTTCCTGACTGGGCTCCACACCCACCTTGTTTGGCCCGAACCTTCAGACATTTAAATACATGTCTTGTCTGAAAGTTGTCGGTGATGCAGCTTTTGGGGATATTTGGCTTGTTTTAGAAATAAGTCGATCAAATCTTAAATTACAGTCTAAAACTGGGGTGATATGATCTCTTCATTTGGCAACAGACAGAAACTTTGCGGCAGCTTTCTGGGGAAGCTGAAAGGAGACCGCATAGAGAGGTAGCGAGGAAACGATGGGAATGACCTCCAACTCAGAGTAGTGTAGTCACGTATTTTGAATGAAGCTGCAAGAGATTAAAACCTCTGCAAGTTCAAACTAAGTTCCCCCTTTTGCTGCAGAAAGTTCCAGAAGCCAAATTGAGCGGCACACACACAGAACTACACTCTGAAAAAAGAGCATGTTTGATGGAACATAACATTCAGTCTGAAGCCTTTATTCACCGTGTGCTTATCTCCACAGCTACTCGTGATGAGTCTCTCTGTGTGATCGCCAATCCGGCTTTTGTGGTGTACTCCTCCATTGTGTCCTTCTACGTTCCCTTCATCATCACTCTGCTGGTTTATGTGCAAATTTATGTGGTCCTGAGGAGGCGCAGGAAACGTGTAAACACAAAACCAAAGCAGCGAAGCTGTCAGGCCGTCGACCCTGATGCAGCCACATCGCTGAAGGTGAGCTGCTTCCAACCAATCTTCTCCTGTTTACGGCAAACACCTTTACAGCATCAGCATCAAAACAGATCGACTTTATTGCACCGGAGCTCTTTATCTTCTCAGAGCATCTATTTCAACCAGTTAGAAGAAGAAAAAAACATAAAAAGGCTAAAATATCTTCCTAACCAACTGCAATCAATATACCATTCACACTTGATTGTTTTATGAACAGGCGCTTTATTACTTAACATCACACTTTGAAGGGAAAAACCCAGACATGATGAAGATTGATTTTTTTCGGAGGGGGGAAAAAAGGATATTGTTCAATTGAAAGGGCAAAGCTGAGTTATACCTGAGGCCTTTTCAAGTGCTTTCCCCCTTACATGTAATAGTGATATCGCGCCCCACGTTGGGCGCGACATCCTTTTGCAGGAGAGGCGGTGGTCTAGTGGCAGAAACTTGGACTATGGGCAGAGAAGGTCTCTGGTTCGTCTCTGGTTCGATTCCACGGAAAGACAACAAAAAGACAAACCTGGATTGATCTGCCCAAAAATCCAAGAGTCTCTCTAGACCCTGTCTAGTGCCCCTGAGCAAGGCACCTTACTCCCCCAACATCTGCTCCCCGAGCGCTGTACATAGTCGCTCACTGCTCTGTGTGTCCCGCACACAGATGGGTCAAAAGCAGAGGTTACATTTCCCTACCTGCATGAGTGTGCGTTTGCATGTCTGTGCGTGTGTGGGATAAATAAAATGCATCTGCATCTACTTAAAGATATGCTATAAGTGGTTCAGGCCTGGAGACCAGGTGTAATCTTCATGTTACATTTACTGTTACGTATCAGTGTCAGAAGCCACCATGCAACACTAACTGTGATGGCCCTCAAACGACCTTTTGATCGATTGATTTTACTGACACTAAAACTCAATGGTCACTGCACAGGAAGCCAAGTAATGCTTTTGATCCAGTGCACTACATTACCCATGTTCATGCATGGCTTTACTCAGTGCTCTCTGTGTGCATGATATAGGAGGAGGTCAGAAGGGAAAGAATAACAACAGACAGACGGCATTTCCTTTAAAAGGAAGAAAGACAACACACAATACACAATTTTAACAGATTAAGTTAAAGTTGTGTTCCCCTCATGTTGTGAGGTGTCGAATAGTTTTTTTTGTCTTTCCAAAATAATCTCAGCCGCAAACAAGCTTCACACTGACAAGTCAGTTGACTACCAGCTACAGTTGAAGCCCCAGATCAGATTCTTGCTAAACTGCCTTTCTGTGTAGCCTCATTTGACCTGGTAGCTGGTGCTTCGACTTGCTTTGACATTGTATCCTCTCCTTGCCTGACACAGCTGTTTTCCTTTCAGGATAAGTGCACTCATCCAGAGGATGTGAGGTTGTGCACCATGATTGTTAAGACTAATGGGAGTTGTCCTGTCAACAAGAAGAAAGTGGTGAGTGAGTTTATTATTTTTTTACCCTTTGTTTAATTGTTGGGAATATATATATTTATTTTACCTGTAAAAGATTTAGTGCAGTGTCACCTTGACATTTTCCCCACTTGAGGAAATACAGCCTGAAAGGGCACTTTTCTGCCATTGTGAGCATAGCAAATCTAATTCACAGACTAAAATGTATCTATTTGATCATTTATCTATTTATTATGCGTTATTTTAAATGTCACCCATCTTACAAGAACCTGAATGAAAAATGACCAACGTCGTCCACGTCTTTTTCTGCTAACTCAGATTTTCATCAAAGACGTGGTCAATGAGGGGGAAGATCTGGAATTGGACGAGCTGAACAACAGCGGCAGCAGCAGCCAGAGGCAGAAGCAGCAGTCGCAGTTTGCTCTTGGAGACATTCCGGCCACGAGCCACCAGCAACTGATGCCCAACAAGGCCAACAATAGCCCCACGTCCACACCTCCCACACCCCCCGAGGAGGCCCAGAAAGCAGAGAAGAACGGAGACCCTACTAAGGAGGCTCTGAGGGATCCGGCACCGGTTGTGGCCAAAGCCTTTCAGACGCAGGCCTTACCGAACGGCAAAACTCAGACCTCTGTGAAAACTATAAACATGAACAAGAGAAAGATCTCACAGCAGAAGGAGAAGAAGGCCACTCAAATGTTAGCCATTGTTCTTGGTAAGTCACTTTTTTTTTAATTTCTCATCCGCCATAAATGATTTCAAGTTCAATCAAGTATTGTCTGAGTGAAATAAAAACTTGGTGAATGCAAAATAACATGCACAACATCAAGCCAGCGGGGGGATTGTTCAGAATCCAAGTTCCAAATATGTTTTATTAACCACAATCCTATTCTCTAGTTTGCAGTTTAGAAAGCATATTATTTTCTAAACAAGCTCGTCTGCCTCAAACTTTTCTTTCCATCATTTTTTTTGTAATGACCAAAAACAGAACTTGAAAACAAGTCAGACAGTGATGCAACGAAAGGAAATCATTCTGTTTCCTGTGTTTTAGGATCCAACTCCTCAGTTTGGAGTATTGCGGTGTATTTAAGGTCAGAGCTTCCTTCCTTGTCACTTTCCACCCTCACCATCTCTTTGTCTTTTCTCGTCTCTCCTCAGGTGTCTTCATCATATGCTGGCTGCCGTTCTTCATCACACACATCTTGAACACCCACTGCACGAAATGCAAAATTCCCGCCGAGGTGTACAACGCTTTCACTTGGCTGGGCTACGTGAACAGCGCTGTGAACCCCATCATATACACCACCTTCAACGTCGAGTTCAGAAAGGCGTTCATTAAGATCCTGCACTGCTAAACTGCAGCGTCATGCGTCTCATCAGACTGAGCGAGAGGTGAAGAATAAAAAAAATAACATCTTTTCTGTCAAATACCTCATCCTGCGAAGGAAATGCACCCCAGGGGAAAGCCTCAATTCGCTTTCTAAAAAAGGAACAGAACTGAACGAGTGGGGAAAACTTGACTGTGTCTTACTCGCTGACACGTTGGCTCTATCTGTGAATGGTTTGTGGACTTCAAATCACTGAATGTAAAACAAGAAATGTCTGTAACAATGACTTGTTCCATAGAGAAAGAAATATGTACCATTGTTCTCTGAAAATCATTGTGCTTGTCTCGTAAGGAGCCATCTGTGTATACCACACACGTACAAGTTGCAAACTGCTTTTTATTGTGTGTGTAATTTATGTGATGAAGATGGAGATTTTCTGCAGATCTTATAGATATCAAGTCAGTGTTCATTGCAGTGTTAAAGCTCACGTGAGCTCTTAATCTTAAAACCTGTCACTGATTGGAATGTGTGTTTCAGACAAGAGACAATTTATTTGCTGTATAATGTGGCAATGCCAATATCCACATATTTGCAATTTTATAAATTGGAAAAGTCATGTTGTTATTATTATTATTATTATTATTATTATTTATCATTATTATTATTATACTTGTCATTCTTTGCTGTAAATAGTTTTTTCTCAACACATTAACTGTGATTATGCCTGCAATTGAAATGTGATGCATGCTACATTGCTCCTCTACTTGACTTTATCATGAAATGTATGTTTAGCAAAAAATGACAAAAGATGTCCAATAAATGAAGTTCTGAGACATTGTATCGTGCCACTTCAAAATCTGTGTTTGTTGTGTAAATACAGATACCAGACACCCAGCGATAACCTGTCGGTGTTTACCAGCCTCACTCTTCCTCCCAGGATTGGTCTGAGTAATGTTGACTGTAATTATAACTGTGCATTGCTGCTGTGCCACGGGTCCTGCAGCACACTAATAAACTGTGTGTGGACTTTGCAGCTTCCAGGTGTAATCGTGTGGATGTGTGCATCGCTGTGAGCAGCTCCCCAGGGCCTTTGCCAAGCAGGAATGGGGTGAACTGAAATACCGGTTGCAGCAATACACCTGTGTGCGTGTATTGTTTCGGCCTGCATCGTTTTCACATCGGCAATAACTATATATCTGAGTGGTTGTGACAGTTTACAGGTGAATGGCTCAAGGTTAGTGTGTCAGGCTGTGATTGGAAGAGAAGGGAGAAGTGAGCAGGTGGAGCCCAGAGAATTGTGTTTGTAGGAGACATGCACAAGAAGAGTCTTGCTGACTGATCATTAACATATATATAATCTCAGTCACTCCCACGGAGAGAGTGTGGTGCATGATAATAGACATCAAGTGGGGGGGGAAAATGGATTTTAAGTTTGGAAGCTCATGTTGATGTTTAAATCACTCATAGTCAGAATAATAATTGTGTATGAATTAATTCATTGGATGGATATCTTGATTTTTTCTTATTATTTTGTATTTGTTGGTTTTGGGAGGAATTTCGCAAATACACACACTGTTCACTGCTCATAGATTATTGAGTCTGGCTTTTAAATGTACACTGCCCCCACTGGGGGAGACTAACTGTTTTCAATTACACCGTGAGTTAGGTTGATAGCTCTGGGCCCTGTTAAAGAACCAATCGTGGAAACTTACTTTTTCTAATTGCAATGAAGTTAATGTTTTTTTAAAGGGAGCTTTCTACTCTGTTGGGAAACAGCAGCGGGGACTATGTTGGTTCCTGCTCTGCTATTAGAAATCCCCCCTGAGTTCAACTCCAGTGACAAAGGTATCGTACACTTAGAAATCTACTGCTGCTGACATTACACATGAGATATGCAGAGTTTTGGATTTTATGCTTGATTCAAAATGCTAAATTTTTATCTTGACAAATGGATGAACAGGTTTCTTCAATATCACAACAGGAAATTACAATACACAGAGTGCAGCACTGGTAGAAGTGAAAATAGATTGTTATTCCTTGGTAAAAAAAAACTATCAAAAAGTGACTCGAATTCAAAGAAGCCCTTCACAGCTTGATATAATCTGAATGATAGAAAAAAATGATAGAACAAAAACTTGTTCATCACAAACAAAGGCATTTAATAAGTGGAAATGTATCATTTAATTACGACAAACCCCTAGTGAGTGTTTATTTTATTAACATGAGTATTATTATTATTGATAATAGCAATACTTTGAACCACTGTCCAAGGTATGGAGACAAATTCAATAAATAGGAATAATGTAAGATAATCGATACAAAGCAGAACTGTGAAGAACAGAAATCAATAAACTCTAATCACCTGATGTGGCACAGTATCTGTGCTTGTGTGCTTGGTGTGTGTACAGACGTATTCCTCATGTGTCCAGCGCAGTATCTTTTTAGAATCAGCATCTCCTCCTCCTCCTGGCTCAGGGAAGATTCGGTTCCCTGAGCAGCGATCAGAAGCACTGCAGAGGCTGCTGAGCAGGAGAGGCACTCCTTTCTCTGAGTGGGATCCCAGCTGCTCCTGCAGCTACTCCCTCTACTTTATCTGCTTATCAGGCATCCAGGTATTGATGTTGTTCAATAACACAAATGCATTGTATGAGGGCGTGTCAATGATGTTATGGAAGATGACCAGGACTCCTCCTGCAGATGTAAGTTCCAATCATTCTGTCAAGATTGCCCAAGCCGCGTCTTTTGGTCGAGGGTGATGCTTGATCCTTGTCTTCACAATAACATCATCAGCCATTTTGTTGTTTGTTCTCAGGAGGATCAGATTCGTATTCCTCTGTGGGAGGTGGAAAATTGTGGTGGTGGTGGTGATGGTAAAGGCAAACTTTGATAAGCAACAGTCCCCCCCTCTTTGATGAGAAGGCCTCTCTCGCCCTTGCCTTAAGCCAACCCTGATGCTGGTCATCCCCCTCTTTGTAGCTGCTGGCTGAGTTCATAAGAGATGAAGAATTTGTCCCATGTGACATTATGCCCCCTCGATCCATCTGTCACATCAAGAACAGCCCTCAAAGGTTCTTCTCTGGGCCTCCACCGGTCGGCTTCACAGACTACCAATATCTTGATGCCAGACCTTAGTGTTCTGCCAGGCGTATACTGAACATAAACAACCTGGGACACGTTGACCTAATAGATTATTATCAGTCCGTGTCATGGAGTAGTCTTTAGAGGAGGGAGATGGGAGACAGAGTAAAATGAAAAGATGAATAACACTGCCATATATGAAATAAATTAATTTGGCTCAATACTGGAATGACTGAGTGCAAACCTCTGCCAACAGTCTCTGTGTGAAACCATATTTAAATCAACACCAAATTATTCACAATCATGGATATCACAACCCATGAATTATTCCACAGAAGAAATCTGTCTTGCAATCTAGAGGTGCCCGTGAGAAAAACTTGTATTAATAAAGAAACCCTGACCCTACGGATTCACCGTGCAGCAGTTGCCTTTTTATTCAGCAGCACCATCAAATGACACCGTACAGGGAATACAATATGTTGATCACGTTGTAAAATCCTCATTACACCAGAAAAGTTTTCCAATCTCTTTTAATTTCCTTTTGTCTTTGTGGTAAAACCGCAGCGTCAGACGGTGTCAGTTTCACTGAGTCCCTACAGGCGCTGAAAGATGGATGTGATGTACTTTGTGACACTCTATAATGGACTTGCACTATCTCCGAGGACATTTGGATTGTGTTTGCCCCCTGGCAAACATCATCAGAACAAAGGTGCTGTATACGAGACAGAGAGAGAAATGCAAGTCCCTCCTGCTTGCACAACCAATGAAACAACCTATATGTGCTTCTATTGTGAATCCAGACAGTGAAAACCTTGGCCTGGACTGAAATATTTATACGTAAAAAGCATGCCATATTGTACTATTCCCCCACATGGAGTCACGGCCTACTTTATATGTCTGCTTAACTATCATATCATCCATGTGCATTTTCTAAGCTATTTATGGATCTCCTGTTGTCCTGTGTGCCACATGTATATATGGTGTTTCCATAATGAAATCCCTTGGGGGGAAACGTTCTGGACCAGCACCAATCATGTCTGACACATTCTGTGTGTTGGCACTGTTTCTGTCTTCATAATAGCAAATTAATCATTGTAATTAGCAGCTGTGCATGTTAACATTATTTAAGTACTATTCTTTATGAATTCTGTAAATTCTCTGTCTTGTCCATTAGTCATTCAGCAGATGCATAAAGTTATAGTGCAACAAATAAATTACCACTGACTTGGTTATTAACGTATAACTGTCATGGATATTTATATTTGAATTTAGTATCTGTGAGATTCAACACCAGCATGGCATCATGATTTATGAATAAGTGAGAGCTTGCTGATGTAAAACAGTGAGTGTGAGACTCACACTATAATTGACACTGAAAATCTAGCACATAGACAACAACACATAGACACGTGTCTCACTCCTAATATAGTCTATTTTTCTATTTTTTTATGGTGTATATATAGAAACCGGTATTCTGATCCCTCAGTTATGCTTGTTGCTGCAGGGCAGAGACATGTTTCTGATTAACTTTCTGATTACATCAGGGAAAGCATCTGAATGCTGACCTGCCAGCCCTGATTGTCACCCTCTCCGCAGCCCCCCCAGGGCTCCAGATCAAGCTTCACCTATAGGCTCCATTATCTGTAGGTGTGCTTCCCTCAGGTCCACACTCTGAGACAAATACATCTACAATACACCACATCCTATCAAGTCAATCTCCTGCCTGTCTCCTAATACTGCATCTGAAATGACGGACGGCCAACATCTGTACTCGCCGCTAAATTATGATGATACACACTTTTATTGATTCTGCCGTAAGGGATATCAAATATGATGTCGGTAACAGAGCAGGTAACCTTGGCTTGGAGGGAGACGCTGCCGCATAAAACAAAGAGTCTCTGAATTGAGCCTTCCTCAAGTCGGTCATCTTCTCGTCCCTGTTCATTTGGCAGTGGGTGCTCTCCCCTCATCTGCTCTGTAGGAAAAAAAGTCCATGAGGTTAGAGAAGGAGAGTTGAGACTGAAGGTGGGTGGGGGTTGTGTGCTCATCATCTTCAAGCAATGAGGAGACTCTTAATTAACTGAATCATGATAGCTTTTTTGAAATATTAAAATTGCCTCTTGCTCAGGCACTGAGTCCTTATACTGCTGGACCATCAAACACCAGCGTTTACTCTCTTCTCGGTCCCTCCAGGCGGTGTGCTGCAGCGAGACAAAGTGGCACAGTATGGTAATGCTGTTTAAAGAAGCTCTTAGTTATCCACAAAAGTCAAAGTTGTGCGCAAACACCATTGTTCTGCCTGCTCTGAGGCACAAAGAGAAAAAGTAAAAGAAGTTTCTTCATTGTGGGCTTTCTGAGGAATATGTGAACAAGTCTTTCATCATATCAAGGTTTTGAGAAACCTAATTTCCATTTCCCGCTTGCTTGAGCTGACACAATTTACATACCTTAATTACCTATTTTTAATGTGAATTCTGTTTGTAATATCACTAAAGAGCTCACTTTGATGAACTGCATTAGTTAAAGACCAATGGCTTCTAGGAAACTTCTACTCTTACTTAAAATGTTGGCCATAGCTGATATCAGTTTAGGGGAATTTGTGAGATGACCAAAATACTTTTGATAGTAGAGTATTTAATAAGGGATGTGGTTGGCATTACAAATCTTTAGTTGAAATGCTCTAACTGTTTACGTCCACCAAGGAGATTATACCTTCATCGCTGCTTTTTTGTTTGTTATTTCGCATTACCACTGAACCGATTTCCATGAAATTTTGTTTAGGAGTGTGATATGGCCAAAGGAAGAGGCCATGAACGATAAAGGGTGGATTAAGGCTTTTATTTTAAATGTCATTATCATGATGTGGTAGGGTGTTTGCCTTGGCCAAGGTATCAGCTGCCTGAGCACCTACCTTGTTATCGTAGATGTATGAAATACACTTTATGATAACAAGAAAAACAGCTGTATAAATGTCATCTTTTGTAATGCCTCGGTTATATGTTACATGCTGGTCACCTGTTCAGTCATCTGATTCAACGTAAATTACATTAAAGAACACTCAATGTTTTGGTTTGGGGGGGTTCTCTCAAGCTGCTTGTGATTTTCAAAAGAATTTCAGGAAAAAGTTGCTTCCGGCCAGTCCCTGAGTAAGATTTCTTGAAAAAATCTGAGTTAGCTAATGTGGCAATGTAGCAGGAAATTTCGAAAAGAGCTCCTGCACATTGTCCAACTTGCAATCAGTGATTTATCAGGCTGCGATGTTTAGCTACTATTCTTTAATCAGGCAAAATACACCAGGAAATGTCAAGAAGTTCCACAAGTGGCCACATTTTTTAACGCGCAATATGCAAAACTGTATGTAATTGGTTGAAAAATATTTTGATCATACTCCTGTCACTAGATGGCACTGTGGCCTTTCGGGTGACCCTAGTTTGAGAGGTGTGCAGGAGAAAATAGCGCAGAAAAAATACAGGAAGTGGAGAGTTATCCGGTCAGTGACTCACCTGTTGTGTTTATGGTGGTGGTTGTTTAATAATTGGGTAAATATGAAGAAAAGTGTTAATTCTGTGCAAAGTAATTGAAAGAACCCCGTTTGTATATACCTTCAAAGTATTTTAAGTAAACATCTTTAAATCTTTTTTATAGACTCTCATGTACAAACATGTAAAGTCCAATCTATGCAGCCTATGGTGACTTCATTAGTCGGATGTTGTAGATTTCTAGCTGAGTAAAATCCAGAGCTGTTTGTAGATGCCCATTCAAGATATATCTTTTGTTAGTGTTCATGTTGTAGAACATCAAGGTTTGAGCTCATTGTTTTGAGCTGCATCAGGTTCATGTTTTTGCTTCCCACCACACGTGCACTTGAGCTAGCACAAAGATAGAATCTAGTGAGTATATTGAGGCATAATACACCATGTCATTGAATGTTTCATGTGATATTTATGTATGAAATGGTAAAGGTATGTGAATAGAAGAGCCACCACTGCAGTTACTTCTGCACTGAATAGTCACTTAATTCATGCACTTAGATACTAATTTACCATTTTTAGGCAGAGAGTTGGTTTATTTTCTCAAGAACAAGTTTCAAGAACTTGATGTTAAACCAGAGATCTCAGTCACTCTGTTAACTTATCTGTTTCATATTGATTTATTAGAGTTTAGGTGATCATCTGGAAGTTTAAAGCGTGAGCTATATTTTTGGAGTAATACTTTTTATCTGAAGTTGTTAACCCTACTGCATGATAAAATCTCAAATTCATGACTCCATATATCATTAACACTACCCTCACATTTGGGAGTGTTCAGCTATAAAGACCCGTAAGCATATTCTTGTGTCATACAACATTAAACCTACAAATACAAATTTCTCTGGATGAAAAAGAGTTGCCATTCAAGTAGAAGATGTCAACTAGATTCAAGAGCTTTTGGTGATGAGGGCCGACGTCAGTGTCAATGCGCTGTAAACAAAAGTCAAAGAAAATGTTAATCGGTTCACATCTGTAAAATGCTTAATAAACAACAACTCTGTTGGCAGTGAATCTTTGATGCTCCGAGCATTATGCACTACAGCTGAGTTTCTGACGTTATAATATACTCTCTTCTCGCCAGTGGTCATTATTGTTGTTGTGAGCCACAGGACTTTTTGTGCGCTCCTCTGTTTAAAGGATAATGGGACAGGATAACATTTGTACCATCTATTATTGTCGTTAATTGAACTCAGTTGGACCACTGTCAGGGCATTGTGTGGCTAAACGTGAGGCGCTCAGTTGATCTCCCACACTAATTGTCAAAGAGCTGATATTTGAAGAAAGCCCCTTTGAAGCACAGCGGCCCCTGTTCTTTTATCATCCTTCAGGCTCCACGGAGAAACTCATCACACTTTGAGCAGCTGTTATCGTGACCTTTTTACAAATACTGCAAGTGTTTGTTGCAGCAGCTACTAAGCAGCTTGAGCGCCTCTCCAGGATATCAGACATTTTTAAATCACTGCATTAAATGGCTGTTTGAAATTTGATTATTCTCCCCCTTATCACAGCAGTTATTCCCCCGGAAGTAGCATCAACCTCACAATTCTCGGATGAACTATTTTTTCAGTTTTCTTCACCTATGAGATGATGGATGGTCACCACCCTCCCCGTTTTCTTTTTATAATGTCCATCAGTTATGATTAATAACTGTTATGTAGTACTCCAGTTTTCTAATAGGAGTGGCAGACATGATATATGAACAGCTTCCACTAACTAAATCAAAATGATCTGATTCCAAATTGCAAAACCTAAATAATTACAGCACTCTTTATTCATTTCTTCATGGATATATATCTGCAATGAACATTTGCTGCTTGATCTGGGTCTACTCTCCCACATTATTCATATAATGTAGCAGTTCCAGCGATGATGATGATGCCATTAGGGAGGAAGTAGTCCCTCTTCTTCCTCCCTAAAAAAGCAAGTTAAAAAGTGTCAAACAGCAACACTGTCAAGCTTGAAAATGTGAGAGTTGTTAAATCTCAGTGTGCCTCAGGGCCCCGAAAGGGTAGGACGAGGAGAATGTTGCAATGGTTATGATTGGATTGATCGGATATGCTCCACATCTCTTTTTCTTCTCTGATTCTGTAAACTTGGCTTGATGTGCGTGACAGTCTGATGTTGAAAGCGAATGATTGAAGTGAAGTTCAGTGAGCAAAGCAACTCAACCCCCACCATTCCCTCCTCTTTCTAACCTACTGATTCCACCTGGCCCTTCTCAGTTTTAGTGGAAGTCTGTGCAGAAGGGCCGAGTCATTTGTGATCATCAATCCCCTATAGGCAGAGTGTCAATCTAAATCTTAACGGTGTCTACCAAATCAGTAGCTCGTTGTTGGTATAGGAGCGGTGGGAGATGCTATTAATTGTGGGGAGAGATTGGAGAGCCCTCTTGGTGCAGTCATAATCAGGTTCTTGGTGAGATGGCTTCTTCCTCTCCATCTCAACTTAAGCTCTATTTAATTTCTTCCTCTTTCTGCATCTGCACACCACTCCACCCAGGCTTTTCCTCTCTTCACTCCCATCTACAATCAGAGTACGGTGAAGCATTGGAGTGTTGCACCTGATCCCCAGAAATAGAAAAACATGGTTGGATGGCTGGCTGGCTCAGCTCGCCAGTCAAACAGTTGATCAATAGGTCTGTTTTCGGTTGGTCGGTCCATCAGTTTGTCAGTTATTTGTACAATTGCTTAGTTCGCTTGGTTGGCTGGTCCATCACTTGATCTATAGGTTCTATAGTTTGATCTATAGGTAAGACGTTTGGTGGAATGGTTTTTTAGTTGTTTGGTTTTTGGCCAAATGCTCTCAGCAGAACTTTTGTGAACTTTGAGAACAACATTGTCTTCACAGTGGAAAGATAAAATGGTACCTGATTCGCAGGATAACCAACATTATATTGTTATAATGAATGTGCAAATGTCACAACACTTTTTTGTCAAAACAAAATATTGTGGATCGGCAAAGTCATTAAGATTCCTCCTCTGTTGATCTCAAATATCTGAAGAAAAATGTCATGCCAACATATTTCTGAAGGTAGCTGTTGAACTCTTGGCAGGACTCTGACTCGTGACAGCAGTTTTTCTAAAACACAGCAATCAGTGTAGCCGACAGCTCCTTTTTGTTTTTAGCTATAAATTGCTACACTTGAGATTTGTGCACTGGAGCCACAGAGGCGACTTCAGCTTATTCTCCACTAAAAAAGCAATTGCATAGGTTAATTTCAGTTTCTTTTCCCAGTCGTCCCACTTGAGTGTGAGTCAAGGAGTTCACTGACTGTCCTTATCTCACCGAAAGGTGCATCAATGTAAAGGCAATTATGCTTCATTGATTCAGTGACAACAAAGTAGGACATGTTAAACACACAGAGAGAAAGAGTAAAAGCTTTGCTGCTTTGCTTCAGCAGCTTTGATGTGATGCTTTCCTCTACTGTCAGTTATCAGCCCAAGAGACCGCAACTGTATCCTGGCGGCCGAGGCATCATAGATTCTGCTTGACAGTCATTAACTGTGTGATATACTATAACACAACTTGTCCCCTAGTTATGTCTGTAAATTACATAGTGATACACATGAAAAGAGGAAGAAAAATTGAGGAATGAATTGCCAACATATGACTGATTCTTTTGAATCTTTTCAAATGTTGCATGAAATACTTGGTATTTATACCCATCCTTCTGAATATTGAATATGTTGAGGTTTTTAATTATATACTATATCTACAAAGACAGTAGCCAATTAATTAGTCTTTTTCCAATATACTAGTCTCACCTAATCTACACTTGTATTGAATGTATTGATTCTTTTCTAGGCTAATTCCTGGCTTTAAGATTGGTCTGACGAAGTGTGGAAGGGTTATAAAAGATAACCTATTCTCATTTCTACTCCGCTGCATAGAATATCAATGCTTTACAAAAGGGATTTGGCCCAATTTTATCAGAATTTTCAAAAGTGTAGCTTATGACCTTTTTAGGGATCACAGATGAAGATAGAGTAGGAAGTCACACTGTTATCAGCACAACTAAAATAAGAGATCACATGGATCATTTTGAGTTTAGATTTATTATAGCTCAATGTAACAAGAACATAGGTTTCTAACGGGGCAGAGTGTGGGATTCTGTCGAAACTGGATCTGTTGTGTCTGACGCATGATGGGGGAGACCAAAAGTGACCAAACCATCAGGAGATCAATACATCAAGATCACTTCCCTGGGAGATAGAGGAGCAACTACATCACAGATACAGGCTAAATAAAGAATGCCAGACTCCAATCAGCAAAAGTACTTGTCTAAAGAAATCTGTCTTGTAGTCGTCTCAGAGGACGAGGAATTTTTTCTAAACTGTTTCTCAAGAGGGGAGACAAGGGCAGATACTTGGGATGGACTAAAAAAATATTAACGTTTCACATTGGATGACTGGAAAAAAAAGATTTATGAAAGAAGGGTGTATGTCATGTTTGCAGGAGAGAGAATGATGCCACAGCGTATCAAACTGAAAGTGAAACATGGAGCTGTAAATATTAAGCTGCATTAAGGTGTCTTGCTTCCTCTGGAGTTTGATACCTGCTATGAAATGACCTTCTTCAGAGACATGCTTTACCGTCTTGTTTGCATCTTTGCATTGAAGGAATTACTGCTGCAGAATAATGACCTGCACTTCAAAGCTTTACAGGAACGTCTTTAAGATCACAGAAGACCAAGGAGTCCTGACAGTCCTGACACTTTCAGTTTACATCAAATTCACTGAACATTCGTGAGTCAAGCGTTCTGTGACATCACAAGTTCTTTGACAATCATCAAATCGTTCAGGGATACGCGCCAGCCTCAGTGCATCCTCTACTGTCATTAAAGGGTCAGCGTGTGGGATATAATGGTGTCTAGGGGATAACTGTCTACCCCTCACCTCACCTTCCCTTTCCATGTAGGAGATTTATCGTTGGCTTCCAGGTAACATAAAAACTCATGAGGCCATGTGTTGTTATGCCTGTGTTTGGATTATTCATTGTGGGCTGCTGTAGACACAAGGTGGTGAAACTTGGCGGACTGCTAGGGAGAAAAGCCACTCCTGTTGTATATATAGGGCTCATTCTTAAGGAGAGGTATCGAATATTTTGTCAGTCAAGGAAACCCTACAAGATAGAAAATACTCTTGGAACACTTTCATATATTCACTATCCCATATATGCTCTTTCAGCTCCTGCAGTGCTGTACCTTTGCTTGTATTCCAACATGCAGCAACAATGAATAATACATAAGTGACCAAGGAATTGAGAGTGACAGGGAGTGAGCAGCACTGATGATTTGAAATGTGTGTTGTGTAAAGCAGAGACGTGGCTTGTGATGAAAATAAATTCTCGTTCAACAATAAAGTAATGGCCTCATGTAATTTGCTTTTGTTATTGTATTAATTGGCGGTTTTGGAAGTGGTGTTTTAAGGGAAGGAGCGGCCTGCGATGAAAACAATTCCTGTTCATCTGCAGAGGTTGGGCTCTAATCTTCACCGAAGCCTGAAGGACGAGAGGTGAAGGCAGGAGGAAATGAAACAGATACATATCTGAGCAGTATTTAATTCACTGTCGCTGGGCTCCTCCTGGTCGCTCGTGCAAAGAGAGAATTGTTCGGACGTTATGATGCTGTGATCTCCACTGCACTTGCTCTACAGAAGCAATATATCTTTTTGTCATTAATCTGTGCAGTGTAAAACTGCGTGAGTTTTGTCTAAAAAGTTCAGAAATACCCAGTAAGGTCCGCTAAACACTTTAGAGAAGGAGAACACAACTTTTATTGAATCATAACATCATTAGTCCCCACCTAACATACTGTAAAGGCTGATTATTGTAATGTGAGCCTCAAGAAATCAAATGCTACAGACACAAACACCCACCAGACTGTATGGTTTTGGTAATTTAAAGTGAAGATCTAATTTTTCATTGAAACTTGCTTTGAAGAGCGGATTTTTGTATTTTGACAGAAAATCCTTCCCCTAAAAATTATTTTTCAACGTATCTTCCTAATTTCACTGTCATTGGAGCTGATCACCTCGAAGTCTACGCTTTATTTTAATGATGCCTCTTGAAGAGAATGTGTACATTTACAGGGGAAAACAATCTCGAAGCTACACCATGAATTATGACCCTCACAATGAGATTTTAATGGCATGATTATCATGATTAAAATAAATTGAGATGCTAATATCATGATGACAATATTATAATCACTAATCATGATATTACAAATATTAATAATGCAAATGCTAGCATATTGCTGTCATTGTTAACTGTTTGTTTTTGTTTTATCTCCTGTATAGCAAATGAATCACAATCAAAAAAGCACAAAATACAAATACCTGTCTGTGCATACAATTGACAATCTTGGTAATCCTACATACCCATACAGAAAATAGCTCACTGTCCAGAAAGTATTTGCCAAAATAGTTAATATAAATATTTCTTCATGGCATAAGATTTGCTGATACAGAAAGACGGAGCGGAGATTATAGACAAACAGTTTAGTCTGTGGATTTACCGTAAGTCAGAGAGAGACTAGCACATAGGGCGCATATAACTAATAGTTTGAAAAGATAGTTACTGATAAAATGTTTGTTATAATGAACATTGGATTTCAAAATAATGTCCGCAGGCAGACCTTTTATTCCTGTTGTGATAACAAATAAATACGTTATAGAGATAATGTAGGTTTCGTAGATTACTGCATCCACTTTATTTTAGTGTCATAAAAATGGCATAACAATAACTTATCCACAAACAGCTATGTTATGATCTGCCACCATAAGGGACTCAAAAGTTCCCTTTTTACTATGAACCATCTCTTACCTGGTGGGTCTCTTGGGTTGTTTTGCTTATCTTGCCTTTGTGATTGTCTCTCCTCCCTGAAATCATTCAGTTGATGGGTCCAATTATCCCTGTCTGCCTTGTGTAGTTAGTTTCTGTGCTGCCACTCGTCTTTGTCAGTTAATCTGTCGAATTCATCTCTCCGGTCGTACACTGTGTTTCGGTTCAAAGGTGCCCCGTGTTACCTTGTGCTCCAGCTCGGTTCCTTTGTGTTTGAGGATTTTGGAGTTTAGACTTTTTCTTTCTTCCCCGCCTGCCTGAATCTGAAAGTCTGTTTATTTTTATTAAATTATCTCCGTCACACTTACCCGGCTCTGTCAAGAGTCTGCATTTTTGGTGCAGAAATCCTTCAACACATAACAAATGAATGCATTATCTGAAAATGTGCAGGTGTGGTGCCGTGCTAAAGACAGTCATCAATTTTTTTCTGCCTTATACCTGACAAGTAGAAAAACACAATGTTAGATTTGCCATTATAAAACAGCATAAACCGCACTTTTCTGCATTGTTTGTGTCCCCTTGCAATTTTAACTACCTTAACATTTATTCATTGCACTGAGGACTATTGCGATAATCAGCCGTATTAACTTTAATGAGCATCATCTAGAGTCATAACACAGCTTGCCTTCAATTCTACTGCTGTAACCATTTTTGTAAGAAAGAAAATTGTAGAAACTACAAACATTTGTTACAGTGAACAGAAGCAAACTCAAAAGGAGTGGGAGACAACTGGAGTTATTATGGATTATTTATTGTTATGATAAAAGGCAATAAAAGTTCACAGTCTGAGTGAAAAATAAAAATCCTCCAAAGGGCAAGACGCTGCATGCATACAGTACTACATTGTATTGGATATTCAAATAGAGTTGAGATACTGAGTGTTGGGGGGGTTTCTGCTCCATACAAGGGAGATACCAATGAGATCCACCATTAATCATTTCAGAGAACCATGACAACACCAAGCAAAGGCGGCTGAAGGGATAATAAGAATACACAGGAGAAAACAAGGCCATTCAGCAGCAGTGTAGTTCAATAGCTTTGAAAATACATTCTGCAGTATAGGAGTAGATGATCATTTTTAAATCGTTGTGGTCTTTTATTGTGTAATGTTTATTTATGTAGGGTCACTCTTTCAAAGTGTTTGGGATGTGAAAATCATTTAATCACAGTTCCCTCAGTCAGTGAAGATTCACCGAGGTGAGAAAGAGCAGTCACTGGCACACCAGCGACCTTGGGGGGATGCGGTGCCACCGACCGGGGGTGTTTTTGACTGTCATAGTGAGAAGTCGCTCAGAGATGACAGGGGTGAAAAACGTTTTTCCGTATCATCACTCCGGACAAAATCACCCCCCAGGAGACGCGGTAGATCACTCAGTCACTCACTTGTGAGGACCAGGGATGCCCCGCGAGCAAATGCCGGCCTGGCCCTGCTGGGGGCGCCACACCTGGGTCAAAAGACACAGATGCGTCGCTCCTGATTGCAGTGGCTTAACGCCACGGGCCACAGCTCAGCGGTGAGTTTAACCCTGCCAGCCCACGGGCTTTACGAGGAGTGTGTAATGGCTCTCTGCTGAGATGCTAAACAGCCTCATAAGTAGCCAGATTACATCCTATCATTAAGATGAGAGCTGTGAGTGTCAGACTGATTTTTTTTCAGCAGGTTGTCAGAGGCCTTTTAAATCTTTATGCAAACAGGACATCTGCACTCTCAGGCTTCGCTGAACAGCCTAACCAGTGTATAGAGGTTTACGTATGCCATCAGAGGAGGACATTAAACAGCTCATCCATAGGACGCCCAAATGAGAATTGTTTAACTTGTTAAATACTATTATGTATGCAAATTGCTCCTGATGAGTTTTACAACAAAGCCTCCTGAGCCTTTGAATGCGGGATCACATTTTTAATTTGTGTAGGTGGAAATCCTCCAAGGTGGGTTGTATTCTGAATTCGTTTTGTAGCAGTTCACGCAAGGCCAACAGAAGGGGAATTACAATTTTGTTCTAAAGCAATTGTGAGAGTTTGTATTGCATTAAATATTTGTAAATATCTTCCAATGTGTTGCATTACGCTGTAGTTCTAATGTGTATGAATAACATATATATTAAAGAAATGCAGTTATTAAAGGAAATGATTAAAGAATATAGTAGGGAATTGGGCCTCGCCAAAGAAAACATCACATTGCTGTGCACGTCTTTATTTTCTTAATCCCTGTGTTTGCGGTAACACCAACTTTAATGGCATTTTATTTTTTCTCCTACTTGTCTCCATGATAGAACATAAAATTAGTTCAGGGCACCTGCAAACCAGATTACTGTCCAATAGAAGGTGTTAAATGTATGTTCATGCCCGGTCCACACGCATGTAGGAATCCTGCTAAACAAACTCTTTTCTCTAAATCTGGGCGTCTCGTCCACATGTTTTAAGTCACATTTTACAAATGCCTTCCAAAGTGCACATTTAAAAAAAAATTGGTTTCTGTGTATCATGTTAAACAGTAAAATTAAGACTTTACAGCTTACCTCATCCCCACTGTTGGTTTGTGTGTTGACAATACACAGCAATATGACAGCAATATACCGATTTAGCATCACTGACCACATTACAGTCATTCATAATGTTGCCTGGTGTTTGACAGATCGTAGATGTAGACTTTATTACCACCTACTGGCTATTGTGACGAAGATGTTTAGTAAAAGGAAGGTTGTGTGGATGGAGTTGTCGTTGTTGTTTTTTAATATACGCAGTAGTGTCAACAAGACCTTAGGACAAAATGATCGCTGTCAGACCATGAATGCAACGACAGCTCTGTTGATTCCACAGATGAGTGCCATTCCCATATGTTAAATTGTCACCTGAATGTTTACTGTGGATAACAAGCTCTCAAATTGATTTTTCTTCCAATTCTTTTTTAAACATCAGAAGCCTCATAAATTTCAAATGAGAGTCGCCGCCGTAACAGAGCACTTTCCATTGTAAATCATTGCACCCAGCCGGAGGCACACAGTCCTCTCCGGGAAGCCGCTCTTCGTAATGTGATAGCTGCTTTTCAAACTCCAGTGGATAGATTGCTGTGAGCTCAGCAGGGTCAGTAGATACTTCATTTTGTCAGACCCCTGTCATAAACCCTATGAGATATTAAATCAAGATTTTGCTTATCTAAATCTAAGGCAGCCCAAGTGAGCCCCACACTTCCTCACGATTTTCAAACTACATTAAACAGCGTGAGAGGAATCACAGGAGAAAAATACAGCTGAGGATTTAAACTAGAGAGAAGGCCATGTTATTCTCTCAAAGTAAAAATACACACGTGGCTGCTTTCCATGGCTTGTAGTGTATTCTGTTGTGAAGTAATTGAGGTTAATGAGGCTTAAGTCTTGGTTTGTTTTTCTGTCTGATAATTAGGATTAGGCAAAACTACGACCCTGCAATGTGGTGGGAGGAATTAAACCATTACATTTTGACATGACACCCCTTTGGATAAGGGGTGTGGATGCAGTCATTTTTATTCACCTTCCTAAATGCGAGTTAGGGTGTTCTTCAACATTTAGATTTCTCAGAGAATAATTCATGGATCTTGATGAAAGGAGTCACACAGGTTTTGTGCAGTGATATTTATGAGTGGGTGCAGATTTAAATCAAATTCTGCATCTAGTGAATAAAAATGAGGTTTGACACAAAGTCCTTTTAGTGAAGGTCGAACGCGACCGCACACAACAAACAATTATTAGCTCAACTTTGACATGAAAACATTCAAAAGTAAGACACACACCTAACAAACTCAGACAGAACAGAATATAATCATGGGAGCATTAAACTCTCAGGCATCTACTTAGCAACCCCCCCTTAAAAAAAAGGAACTCAGTCCAAGTCCAAGTCGTTATAATTTAATAATTCAGCCCCCCGTTCCTCCATCAGAATCAGTCTCTTGTGGCTTCAGGGAGCCCCCTGTGAACATGAAGATCAATACACCTCCTAAATCCCTGCATTCCATTTCACTTTAATAAGGTGTCACTGTTGTAAATGAGCGTGGCTCAAGCTGGAGAGTGCCCCCATCAGTCTGCAGGCGATGACTGATCGTTAGAGTTATTTTGCCTTGTCATAAAAGCTCTTCCGACAGTAGGAGCCCCGCTGTATATGCAGTTAATAGTTTGGGAATGTCCAATAGATCCTGGTTACTACAGTGTTGTCAGTAGCAGCGATCCAACAGCTCTCTCACCTTATTATTAGACACGTAATACCTTCACAAGGTTTGACAGGTTAAATCAAATACATCTCTCTATTTCATTATAACAGCGGCGATTTCATATTCTTATTTTCATCCAAATGTGGGCGCAGCATTCTCTTCAGGGGGGAGGACACATTAATCAAGGTGATTCAAAGAGGAGAATCAATATGGCTTTGTCATTATAGTCGACTTCACCTGATTCTGACCCCATGTGTTGACTCACCCTGAAGAACACAAGTGAGTTGACAGCAGAAGCCACAACACGACTTCAACTTCTTTGTTCTCTTCTTTGTTGGATGCTCCAAGCACCTGTATCGTAACACTTCAAAAAGACAAGCAGTACATTTTAAGACTCGATTTGCTTGCGACGGCTCACTTCACTGCAGTAAGTGTCTCTGCTTATTTCATCGCCAGCATCTGTTGTCGCTCTTTGCGTTGTGGTTGTGTTTCTGTTGTAGTTCTGATGTGGCTTTGGTTGTTGTGTTGTCAAATTTGCTTTTGTGTTGTTGCTCTTCATTTGTTTTTCCTGCTATTGCTCTTTTGTGTGACGTCTCTGCCATTTTGTTGTATTTTACAGACTGCAGTAGTATTATAAATATAGAAATGCCTGATTTGGCCTAGTCAATGGGAAGAACTTATTGTACTTAGTTGTAACTTAGGTTGTAGCCTTACACAAAAAGTTGCATTTTCAAAATAAACATTCGGTTGTACAATGAATTGAAAATAAAAAACATTCAGGGAGCTTAATGACATATGTAATTGTGAGAAAGAGATAGATAAAATGCTTCAAATACTTTTGTGTGTTTGGGTTATAATGTATTATTTATTTATTTTTTAAAGATAATACATTACAACATGTTTTCAAAATCCTGGTGTAAGTAGCTTAGTAAAAGCCCCTCTCAAAATAATGATAAGATTCCTGCTGTGTGATTCATGTTTCCGTTGTTCCGTAATCCTTCCATTCAAACGGTTCACCAAGAATTAGAGTCATGGTTAACATCCCTTTTCCAGAAGCTGCACTATTTCCGCCTTTTCACATTTCTGAGCCACATCCTGAGCTGTGGCCCCAGAAGAATCCAGCAGTGTCCTGTCCGCCCCGTTCAGCAGTAGAGCCTTTACGATCGGCACACAGCCATGCCGGGCAGCCAGGTGTAAAGGTGTCGTCTTTCCTTTGCTTACAGCATTGACATCTGCATGATGTGTTATCAAGTGGAGTACACATGGGAAACTAACACTGGTGCAGGCTGCATGTAGTGGTGTCCATCCTTCCCGGTCCTCCATCACATTTGAGTCTGCTTTGGCCGCCAAAAGCTTTGCCACCACTTCCGACTGGCCCTGGTGGCAGGCGAGGTGGAGTGGAGTCCATCCATTCTCACCTTTAACATTCACACAACCACCCTGGCTCTCCAGCTGGACCATTGTAGCTTCATGACCCCTAAGGGCAGCCAGGTGAATGGGAGTCCAGCCTTGGAGGGTGCTGGAGTCTGGGCTGGCTCCGTTTGACAACAGCTGCCTGCATATGCCTGTGTGACCCTTCAGCGCAGCCAGGTGAAGTGCAGTGTACCCCTTGCTGTCCACGCTCTCAGTACTCGCCCCACCATTCAGCAACAGTCTTACCACTCTATTATGGCCTTCCCCAGCCGACAGGTGAAGAGCAGTGGAATCCGTGGCATCTGTAACATTGGGATCTGCTCCCTTTGTGAGGAGGAGCTTGGCAATATTCAGATATCCGTAGGCGGAGGCTAGGTGTAGCCCAGTCTTCCCTCGTGTTTCCTCCTTTTGTCCGACTGCTTCCTTCGACAGCCGTGAAAGCAGCAGGCGCGCCACTGCTTCGTGGCCATTCTGGCAGGCCAGATGGAGGGGCATCCAGCCGGTTTTTTCCTGGGCATCCGCCGCAGCACCTTTGTCCAAAAGGAGACGTACAGCTCTGTCATCGCCGTTCTGAGCAGCAAAATGCAGAGCTGTCCACTGGTCCTCATCTCCCTGGGTGGCTGATGCCCCGCGATCCAGCAGTAGAGAGATGATGTCATGAAGCCTGTAGAAAAGAGACTTCATCTTTTGAGTATTTTTTTACATTTTAAGAAATGCACATATTTGCTTTGTTAAGGAAAGTTAAATGACAAGATTGATGCCGCTCTTATTTGTGTTTATAAAATATTGCTTTGATGTTGCCAGGGAAACGTCTGCTCTATATTTATCAGTCTTCTCCTCTAAGTCTGCAAGAAATTGTATAAGCTTTCCCAGAGTCACCATACATTTTAAAAGACAGTTATTTTACTGCATTAATTTACTGCATTACAGATTATAATGCTATATAAAATATTAAATACTTTAATAAAAAATATAAGCAATTTAATAAAACATTTTAATTATGTTAAATATTATGTTAAAAACGCAAAAAGAAATACACATCCCGTTGCTGAACGTATGATTTGTATGTGTAGAGCCAATTAATGGTCCAGTGTGTAAGATTTAGGTGAAAGTGATCTATTGGCAGAAATTTTATATAAAATAATCATAGGAAGGTTTTCACAAGTGTGTTTCATTTAAATTGTAAGAATTGTTATTTTCGTCACCCTAGAATGAGCCCTTTATATATAAAATACTCTATATTTACATCGGGATTGGGGTCCTCTCTGCGGAGGCCGCTATGTTTTCAATAGTAGTCCTAACTGGACAAACTAAACACCTTTTGAGTTTTTATAACAACTGAAGGTAACCCAAGGTTCTCTTTCAAGTTTGGAAGGGGAGGGTGAGGTGAAGGGGATTCAGCGACAATGTGCAACTTCACCACTAGTTGTCACTAAATTCTACACACGGAACCTTTAAATTAAAAATGTTTCCGTAATTTCATGGTAAGTGTTAAGAAACGTTTTTTGTCCGAATTTTTTTTACCATTTTAACTTTATCTTTTTGTCAGGGATGACCTAATCCACTACCTTGCTAGCAAAATTACTAAATACAGACCTGTACAGGACAGCAATAATAAGCGGTGTGTAACCTCTGGCAGTTGTGCAGTTGACTTCAGCATCCAGACTTAGGACGTGCTCAACACTCGAGGCATCTCCGCTGACTACCGTGTAGTGGAGGAGGCTCTTTTCACCTGTAAACGGAGTGCACACATGCTCCCGCTTCACAGACCGTCTGAAACTACTAAAGTCCTTTTTGGACAAAAGCGAGAGAATGCCGTACGGGGCATGTTGGTCATCTGTGAAATGAAAACAAAGAGAATTGTATGAGACAAAGACCTGCAGAACATGTGATTACAGACTGTGACGGGAACTTTTTCTTTGCAAGAAGTTTGCTTTATTTGAGTTCAGTCTCCTCATTATACTGGGTAGAGCCATGTGCTTGTGTACATAATGTGGGCTTCCTGGAGCCTGGGGTGCTCAGTCAATATCAGCAGTTGCAGTGAAATGTTTTTAATTTGTCTTTGAGCAAATGTACATTTCTATTTTCACTTGGTATCTGAAATGAAAGGATCAATAAAACATACTGTGAATCATCTATTCAATAATCCAGCCAGCAGTTCAGGGAAAATGCATCTAATGTGGCTGCTCAAATGTCTTTTTTATTCATTCCACCACTGAAGGTTGACTTTGCTTTTCAGTACTAATGTTAATATTAAATATATGAGAGCACTTTAATATCACTTCTTAAATGTCAGCACTCCGACCTTTGCATTGAAAATGATTTCCTGCTCTAGCTATGTGTTTACCTGAGGGAATGTCAGGCATCTCAGGCAAAGTCATCTAAAATGGAAAAGAAAGAAAAAAAAATACCTCAGAAGTCTTTAGCTGTTACATCAATCAACATAAGTGGCTAATAAGCACAGTTATCAATCAGTACTGTATATGAGCACTTGGTCTTCAAGGTTATGAATGACTCTACAGGTTAACACTGGTAATATTAAATTATCTGCACACATTAATGCTAGGTACATTTTAATTGGCATTACTTACTAATAGTTCTGTTTTCAGCCACACTAAAAAAAATTTGCCATTCATATTTCTCAGAGACTGTCTAGAGTTCTTTAGCCTCAATTACACACCTCTACTAAAAGACTGGAATATGATCAAACTCTGACCCATATAAATAATTTAGCGCAACTGTCATTGGAAATAAAAAAAACTGATTATCACTCTCAATAATTAAAAATGTAAAAGTACAAGGTAGCCTTGAGGCACCAAACTTTCTCCATTACTTCACTTTATACAGCAATATTTTTTTGAAGAGCAAATAGCACAAATAAAATAATGAATGATGGGATTGAAAAGAAAATCACTGTAACAACTCAATTGTAGACGTTCCCCTTCTACCAGTCGATCGAGATAGCATTTCTGTAAACGTAATACAATCGCCTCAATTCTGAAAGCCAAGTCAAAAATGGATAAACTGGACAAATCATCACTAGCACAGTTATGGTACACCCCAGTTGGGCCCCTCTAGCTGCTGTTCATCCCTATGGTGCACTAATCCAGAAATATGAGGTCCGGAGAGACTGGCTCCTCCACTATATACCAGCAATTTTTTCATCTTCTGGTTTCAAAGTGGGTTTATAAATGATTGCAATGGATATGAAAAAACAATGATAGCCACTGAAATGTCAATCACACAACGTTATAACAAAATACAGCAGCTCTGCCTAATTACATCCTCACAGGTGCTAGTTTGAGCACACGCTCTTGTAGAAAGAACATTTTCCCCCAAACTCTTCATTAATCTGAACTGCCCATATTGCCAATGTTGTAGCCGAGACATCAGATCTCTCAGTATCAGTCAAGCTGAGTATCAAGTGGAACACACCTTATGTATCGGGGGAACCAGCCAAGAATAATCAGACGTTTGTTTCTTATCGCCATTTCTGTGACAGTGGACTGGTCCTGGGATCTTCAGGACTTCACTCAGAGCCTCTGTCTTTATCACAGTTTCTGAAAAATTCATAATTCATAATTACTCCATGTCAGCGAATGAACAGTTACAATGGAATTCTTTCATAGGTACAATAATAATAGCAGTGAGTATCATAAACAGTGTCGATGGCCATGTAGGAGCAAACACAACATTCATTTGTATTTATTATTTTGACTTCCTTAAGCTTCACTGGGGCATTAGGACATTCTTGCTCACTTGCTGGTGCGATTTTGTGTGGTTAAATTTGTCTTGTCTGAGAGCCAATGCCTGCAGCACAAATGTGGGCCAAAGAACAAATATCTACCCAATTATGAGAACATGTTTTACGCTTAAAATGTCTGCTGTTATCCAAACATTTAGCCTAAAACATGGTTTCCATTATGCAGTTTCGAGTCCTATTTGAATGCTGAGGCTTACTGACACTTTGATGACACAACAGGAGCAGTATGGAGGCATTTCATGTTTTTTCTCTCTGTTGTTTTTCTATGTTTGGAGAAGTCGTCACCATTTACTTCAATTGTATTGGATTTGGCTTCAACACTGTTTACCCCTGAGACTCCATAAGTGTTTTGTTGAATCAAACACTTCACCCGCCTCTACCTCGGCATAGTGATGAGTAGATGGTGAGTGAGTTTTCATTTTTGCATTAACAATCCTTTTAAGGGCACACTGGTGATGCAGAAGTCAAACCAGTTATACAAGTTAAGCCTTAGAATTGCTAGCATCCCGTCATTATTCCCGTACACTGACAAACAACGTCATTCCTCGAGTTGTTGAAATACTTTTCTACTTCTGCACCTGAGAACAGTGGCCTCGTCCTGCTATCCTGGTCCCAACACTTCTGCATGAGGCTGATCATGGGGTCACACTCGCGGGGCTTCTCCTCAGGTATCATCTCCGTACAAGGTCTCCTCCCTTGTGATACCTGTAGGAGCACTGTGGTCACGCTGCATCCTGGGTCAGTAAATGTGAGATGTGGGACACAAGATACAACAGAGATGAAGAAATGTAGAATGAGCAGCCACAGCAACTGCTGAGCCGGTTTTTACTTGTTTCTAAACAGCATCAACACATTTTGCCAGAGGGGGGGGGCAGACCGGATTTTGTTGTGCTCACAGGTTATGGGAACATTCTGTCTTCAATTACACATCACATGATGGCATTAGATATTCACTGAAGACACCATGTCTACCTGTTTGTCAAGTTAAATGCTGAGTGGTTTTGGTCATATTTTCACACAAAAATATAGTGTTCATTCATTAATAGAAATGTAGATGTGTTCATTGGCTGACTCATTCATCTTTAGAGCAGGTCTGTTTCCTGTCCTGATGCTATGCTAAGCTGTTCAGGTGTAATGAAGAGATGTGAGAGTGGTATTGATCTCTCAATATGGGGGTTAAGACATGTAAGGTTAGCGCATTGTTTTGTAATAAGTAAATGAAATTAAACAATACACATAGGGTCCGAGTTATTATGACCTTGCCGGACCAAGGTTCCTGTTTTAACATTTGATCTGGTTCATTTTGGTTCGTTTTTTTCAGTTTCTTTTTTTTCTTCTTATGTTAAATGCTGTCTCACCTTACTGCAATTTGTCTGAAAGTCTGAACTACCCAAAGAAAAGTCTTCACCCTGTAAAGGAACCGAGACATAGTTTGGTTTGATCTGGACCAAGACAATCGATTTTGGTTGGACGAAGTTTTGGTCCAGTGGTGTGGACTGTGGTCAAAGGCGACTTTCACAACTGTTATTTGGTGTCGGACTAAACTCAAAGGGTCCAAAAGTAGCTGTGAAAGCCTCCTAAGAATTAGATAATTGTTACTTGGCAAGGTATGTGGTCATCTTCAAAGGAAACGGTTGTTACAATTTTTTTCAGAAAATTAACTATGATTTCATTAAGGCCATAAATTAATTTGAATGATGATGGACAGCAGCCTCCATTCTATTATTGTCATCGGTTGACGTAAACTGTCCAAAATGTTTGATAAGTGTTAAATTAGGTCTAGATCTGGTGATTGTGACGGCCATAGAATATGATCACAGCTTTCAAACTCCCTTTCCTGCTCCCTTGTGCACTATGGAAGAACGCTGGGTCATCCTGTTTTCTCCACTTTTCAGGCTGGTTCTTTCATTTCTAACCTGTCCATATCTTTCAGAACATTATTTCAGTCAAGGCCTCTATGCCAATAGGTAGACATTTGTCACACATTTTGAGTTTGAGGGGGTGTTATTATTTTTGACACTTTCTATGCTTTTTGACAACATTTGGGACATGACAACAGTTTAGTGGAATCGCGTCCAATTTCGATTTCCTGTCTGGCAAGCTGCCTTGACCTTTTATGCTATTTAAATGAGGAACACTGTGTCGAAACACTCCAGTACAATGTGACTCCTCGCAGAAGTTACACCTATAAATCTATTTGATGGGAAGATGTGACACATTCCAAATGAATTCACAACCTACCTGCGTACGGTTTCTGCTGTGTCAGAATCTCCCACATCACAATTCCAAAGCTGTAGGTCAAAGCAGAAAAAGGCACCTCAGCTTTAATTCTCTCATTCTTTCACTTCCTGGATTCAGACAACTTAATGTAAATCCACCTTTAATATTGAACTCAGTTAAAAACATTATCTTGGTTTTTGTTCCAATATAAGGTACTATTTTACATGTAATAACACTATTGGTGAATGTAAAAGGGCACAAAAGAGCGAGTCAGACATGAGTACAATTTAAAAAATGTCCCTGTTATAGTAATTGAATAAAAACAAATATCAGTGGAGAGCAAGGTTGCACTTTGTGTGTTGTGGATTGTGCACTGGGTCGGAAAAAATCGCACTGACCCTTTGCTATGGTGCATTTTTGAAAAAATACCCTTGGTAAGTCACCTGTAAACATCAAACGTAGTTCCTGGTTTATCAGGGCACTGAGTGAAGGTCTCCGGTGGAATGTAACTTATGTTCCCTCTTGCTGTCAGATGCTCCATGAGCAACTTCTTGCTCATTCCCTCTTCCCAGTGGATCAGACCAAAATCTGAAATCTGTGTAGGTAAACACAATAACACAGTTACACAGAGCTCAGAAGCATCACAAGGTCACTGGGACCTTTAACGGTCTAGTTGTCGTTTTTCTGAGCTTCCCTGACCTTGACATGGAGATGATCGTCTAGTAGGACGTTTGACGTCTTGAGGTTAAGATGAAGTAGCGGAGGTTTCATGCTGTGGAGGAAATTCATGCCCATGGAGACCTCATGAATCATCTGGAACTTCTTTGGCCACATCAACGTGTGACTGGCTAGGAGATTGTTAAGTGATCCATTGCTCATGTACTCCATCACCACAGCTGTCGCTTCACTACACAGTCCGTAGATGGACATGATATATTTGAATTTCACTTTGACGATGTTGGTCGCCTCGTCCATAATTCTTCTGTGATGGAAAAAGTAATGTTCAGCGAAGGAGCTCAGACAATTAAATTGGATTATTTTTACTTAGACCACAGGAAATATGATTTTCAAACATTGTAAAGGCAAAGAGCAAACCGTAAAATGGCAACATTTGGTATGTTCGGTACAATACAAAATACAAGATACAAGATAGATTTGTTAATCCCACACACATGTACAGACACACTACATGCAAATGGGGGACAGCAGGACACACAGAGCAGTGGGCAGCCATGCACGGCGCCCGGGGAGCAGATGCTGGGGGAGAAAGGTGCCTTGCTCAGGGGCAGGTATAATAACAAATATGTCTTAATAAAGTTTAAATCCTACCTGTAAAAGTTGTTTGGACACATGGTTGTGTCAAAGGTCTTCAGGGCACATTTTTCCCGCCAGAGTTTGAGCTTGACCTGGTACACCTGACCAAATTTGCATTCTGCCACTTTAATCCAGTCAGCCTCAAAGTCGCCCTTCGTGAAGTCCCTGAACTGCCCGGAAGAACCGTCAAAACAATCCATGAGTTCAGAGGTCCTCTCTGACAAAACCCCCCACAACAAGCTTTAATCCTACGCATAAACCGGGTTTATCCTGCAGATCAGCATCGATCAGAAGGCAACGCAGGAGCTAAGGCGTCACACTGGGAAGGAGGAAGTAGCAGAACATAGATACACATTAAAATCAGCGGCTGTTTGAAAGGCATGTGGAGTCACGCACCCTTAGGTTACTCTGTTGTGGGAGGATCTTTCCTGCAGAGCTTGTTTGCACTGAAATGTGGAAGAGCCGGTTTTTAGCTGCCAAGAATGCTGACCTGGCTTTCAGTCAGCCAGATGCATCATTTCTAATCTTTCCCTGAAAACTGAGCCTGTATAAACAGTAAATGAACTGCCTAATGACCCATCAAATTGCACTTTAACAAGACACTTAACCCCCTGCAGCTCCAATGGAACGGCTCAGTAGTCTGCAGTCTGACTTTGTGATTATGGCAGTTTTCTGTGCCGCCTGTGTGCGTGTGTATGTGTATCTTTCTATAGTTGTGAGAACTTCAGAAAGCTGTTTTAGGGTTAATGATTTAATGGGCTGCATTACGGTTTTGAGTGTTCTCACAACTTCAGAAAGACGTCTTTGTGTGTGTGTGCGCACGCACAACCCACATTCTCCTAAATTAGAAGAAATTACTGCATAATGTAATGCGACTCCCATCAGGCTATGTATTTAATGTCTTCTCTTTCTTGCCATGAGCTACCTAGATGAAAAGATCATTACCACTCTGATGGTTCTATATGGAGAATTGTTAAATTCTTGATTATGTTAAACCTTCCGGTGGTATACAGAGAACAGAGCTGCCAATCACTACTTTCCCTTCAATTAGGTGGCTACAGAAATGTTAACAATAACAACATCTATTAACAATACATGTAATACCTGCATGCAGATACAGTGCAAATAACTCATTTGCTTTCACCATCTGTTTTCACTGCTCTAAGGAGAAGCTCTCATGAGACACAGGAAGCTGTCACAATACACAAGTTTTCTATTCCTTGCATTGTTTGGGACAATGTTTCTGAAGGTGTTTATAATTGTCTTTAGATGCACAATCTTATTTTATGACAGTTATGAATCAAGTCACGTTGCTATTTTTTCAAATACCCTGTGAGACTGGATTACCTTTAGACCACCGCACTGTCATATGAAGCTTCAGGCAGCAGATAGTTGACCCAACTCTAATCCCTGAAGAGCAGCGCCTCTGCAGCTTCACGGGTTTAAGTGAGACAACCAGCAGAGAAAGTAACTGCCAATGTGTACTAGTACACCCAAACTCCAGCCAAGTGGCACGCTGTTTGTGTCATTTTGTCCTGTGCCATCTGTTTGGGTTTTTTTTAAACCAGGAGAACTCCATCCATTTGTTAGGGTTGAGCCTTAGTCACAACTCAAGAGCTCTGCTGCTCACATACATGTGGACTCTACACATAATGGAGAGCACCCTGTCAATCACACTGCATCCGTTTTTCCAAATGCATAACATGGTTAATGGAACTTCATGCTGTATTGAAGATGTTTACGGACACTAAAATCAAGTGAGAAGTAGGGTCTGTTTCTCATAGAGGTTTCAGGCTCCTCCGCAAAAACAGGAGTCTTTGGAGATTTTTGTAAACAGTCAATGAGTCCAGCATATAATTCGGAATTAGGTATCAATTAAGCGCTTATTTGTTTTGAATATTCAAAACAAAGTAGATCTTAATCAAGCTTTATCGTCAGCTGGTTTGGTTGTCTGTCTCTGGACAAAGTCAGGCCAGCTTTTCATCCCTGTCTCCAGTCTTTTTTCAAAGTGACGATCACTCTTTTTATGATGTTGGTCTTCTCTTATAACAAGTAAGCATATAAGTGTCACAGTATTACTATAAAGTTTATTGTGAAGCAGTTTTATGTCCTTATTCTAATTTGCACGTCACCTTCAAGCTTCTGCCCAAACTACAATTACTTTGTTGTTATCACATAATGTCAGAAAGCAGCAGTTCCACAAAAGCAAAATTTAAATAATCAAAAAAAATGCAAACCCAGCCAAGATAATCATATTCATAAAAGGATATTGCGTACTTCATAATTAGTAAATTGCCTTAAATTGAATTGCAAATTTACTTAAATACTTTTTTCTGCAACGCCCAAGACTTCATTATGTGTAAACAAAGTATTTACTCTGACAGTAGCCCCACAGTAGCTGAACCTCATTTCTCTCATATTAATCACTTTCAGTCTGTTTTGCTATTTTTCCCTTCACTGTTTAGGACACCAAGTTGCAGACAAGACTAAATGAGATTAAAGCATTTTAAACAGATTTTTGCCGAGAGCCTTTTTTGCAGCAGACAACAAATATGGAATTATTACTTTTGCATTATATTCAATGCCCCTGTGTACAGGAAGTATTTCAAAACGGGTTTTCCTCATTCTGTATTGATATTGGCCGTGCAACTCATTCAGCACACTGTAAATATCATTTTTAATTATCTAGGATGGAGTGTAAATTCAGCATTGCTGCAAGATGACTTTGAATGTCTTTCATGATGCTGTGATATGTGAACTGCAGCCATTTCAGTTCTGGGTGCACAGAGACATTTACTGTGGATTTCATCTTTCTGTATCATTAAAGCGGGACACTCCTTGACAGAAAAGATTTAAACTGCTTGGCTTATGTGAGAGGATTACAGAAATAAGAATCTCATCGAGAAGATGGGCCAACAAAGATGTCCTCTACCACCTTCCCTTTTTATTCCCACCTGCTGTTCTGCTTTATAGGCCCGTCAGTTGTGTTTTACCACCACTCAAACTCCTTTACAGCTAAATCTATCTGGGGACATGAGGTATTGTTTTGTGACGTTAAAGAAGCAGATGAACTGAGATATGCACATTTATTCGCACACAGACACACAAACAGTGAGGACCACTTTCGGACGCTGCTCTGAATAAATTGTACCTGTGGGCCACTAGTAGCTTTGGCACTCATATAAATATCTAGGCCATCTCCCTTGGGCTTCCTCATTCCGTTCACATTGCACATTTAGATGCACTATAGTTCCCGCTGAGAGCACGCCGCAAATCTCCACCACAAACTCACAACTGTGTACAGCCGTCACCAAGCAGCTGCCCACCTCCCCCATCGTCTCCATCTTTCTATAGCTTTTATGGATTGAGAATATAGAAAAAAAAATTTGGGGTGGGGGGGGTATTAGGGTATTTTGTTTCACAGCGTGCGTCTGATCTCAGAGTAACTACAGGCCTGGATTCTGCAGTCATTTCTCCCCTCCTGAGGTCGAAGTTTTCATTTTCGAAGAAATAGTAAGGTATATTCATTAATGATTCCACTTCAATAGGATTTGGCCTTCCTGCTCTCTTTTAATCTGCTGGCTCACCCTGCAGGGCTGAGGTAGAAAGAGCGTGCGTGAGTGAAGTGTGCTAGGATTTGAATTTCAACACGCCCCTTGGCCTATGTGTCTGTAAAAAAAACGCTACTACAACATGATTGTAAAGCTTTCAGTGATTCCAGGTCAATTATTTTGCCGCGATGGATCATTATGGTGAGCTGTCAGAACATGCCTAGGCTGAAATATGTGGAGAGATGAGCAAAATAACCAGCCGTAAAAAAATTAAAGAGCATCATCAATAAAACACACAGCTCAGCTCTGTTTTGATTTTTAACAGGGTTTTTTTCACACGAGCCACAGCCACATTAAAACCTATCATCATCATAGGTTTACACTGTATCTGAGCCATCAGTTTTTTTATAGGACAGTGCTCTGCATAGTTCTTGAATTAATGAAGTGTCAACTCCTGGCAACAGAGTGATTTCCAAACCCTTCGTCTCTGTGGATGTGGGAGCGTTAATAGATGAATTTAACATTCACTCACGGCCATAGTTTCATGCTTCACTAACACACACTATTACATGGGACAGACCTCATGGATTGATGTTCCAATGAAAACCGGGTTACGATCAGAGTCCTGATAGGCTACCTGAGGGGAGAATTCTGTCTTCATTGATGGACCAACATTTAGACAATCTCTGCCAGTCTCATTAGCAGGCGCCACCACGCTGGGTAAAGGGTTGACTCGCTGGAGCCAAATGCTTCTCCACTGCCCCCTCATGTCCTCCAATAACAGACGAGTTTAATACCAGAGTCCCTGATCCACATTCTGTGAGCATAGACAATAGGACAGAATATAGAGCAAGATGAACAAGTGGGGTGGGGGCATATTGTACTGAATAGTGGTTTATTATCTGCTGTGTTAAAAGCTATCATATGTAAGGTGCGTGTTTCAGAATAGAACATTAATTGCTTCCTGTGTATCTCTCAAGAGCCTGGACTGTTAATCTATATCTTATCCTCCACCACATGGAGTTCTGTAGAATTATAAACATGCAAAGTGCGTGATAGCACAGGGAATTATGAGTCACAAGATGTGGTGAGTGTGAAAAGGAAAAATTCCAATTTGCGGATATATTCTTCTTTTGTGCAACGGTTCAAATCTGGGTAACATCTAAATTAGAGGCCTCTGAAATATTTAAAACCTAATTTAATGAACAGCTGTATCTTTTTTAATTTGCCTCGATGCTCAATTGCCTGCTGAGCGGACTTTTAATTGAAAGTATATTCATTAATATCTGCGGTGATGAGCTAAAACTTGTATGAATCCTTTGGATCCCTGTTTTGACGACAGCAGTTGGTTTCAGTGGCGAACCCAACTAGCAGTTCATTTAATTTAACATTTTGTCACATCTTTGACTACATGAACACTGTCTTTTATCTGCTCCCAGGTCTGTTTTCTCTTCTACTCTACATGGTTCATGATGCACTTACTGATGTGTTTTTCTGTGAATAGTTTACTGCTAATGAATGTTGGATTTCTTTGTGAATCTCTACTTGGATTTCTAGTGGTGTTTATGGCCTTGAGCCATGTTCTTTCCTTGCGTTTGGTTTTTGGGTTTGTGTGTAGTTATTCATTATTTCATGTTTTACTTTGAGGCTTTTTCCCCTGAGCTGTGTCCAAGATCCAAATCATCAAAGTCCATAAAGCATCATGAAAAGTAGTATACAATTGATTCTCACAAGCCAAGCAATACAAACTCTGACAATAATGAATGTGCTTTTCTTGATTTTCTGAACTTAATGAGATATTTCCCCTAAATAGCCAATCACGAGAGCTGTGCCAAACCATGAAGATAAGATCAGATTAGATAAGATATACATGTTATTTTAAACCTGTATTAAGGAGCTATCAATCTCCAAATGGCTTACAAAGAATATTGATTTGTGGCCACTGAGTGAAAATAAAGGTTTCAGAGCAGCTTTTCTATTTGGGGGATGGTGTTTATTTTCAGTGTCTGATAATAGACTTCTCTCGGTAAGTGTGAAATTTGGCTGCCACAGCTGTGTCACCTGTGAGAGGAGGTGTGAATTGGATTGCTCCTCGTTGTCTAGTCTGGCCTTTACTGGCTGATACAAGCGCCCGCCAGCTCTGTGGCTAATATGATTGACTGCTCCTCTGTCTGTTGACTAATGTAATTGTCTGCAGCTATTTTGGTGTGGACCTGATCAGTATAATTGGCTGTGGTTCCTCCTCGGTCACGGTAGGATCAAGTCAACACCTTGGTGCAGACAGCCACAGCCGGCTCATGGTGGAGCTGCTGAGGGGAGCAGCAGAGAGCCCGCCGATGGAGGGCCAGCCACACCAGCAACATCGTGACTAAAGAGTGGGCCAGCAACCAGGCTGACGGTGACAAGAACCAGGTGCAGCTCTGAAGGGTCTAGGTTGACGCCCTTGTCGTGATTTTGTGTGTGTGTGTGTGTGTGCTCTTGTACAGCTATCTTTGTGAGGACCAGTTTACAACCTACTGACTGAGGACCTGTTTGGGCGGTCCTCACTTTGTGAAACCCCTTTAAAAGGACTGTTTTGGGGTTAAGACCTGGTTTTAGGGTTAGGATAAGGTATTTAGTCTTGATGGTTAGAGTTAGGATAAGGGGCTTGGCAATGCAATATGCCAATGAGTGTCCTCACTACAATAGCTGTACAAATATATCTGTGTGTTTGGATTTGCATTTATATAGCGCTTTTCTAGTCTTGATGACCACTCAAAGCGCTTTACATTACAGTTTCACATTCACCCATTCACACACACATTCATACAGTGCATCTATCCCAGCACTTTGTTATTCTAAGGGGGGGCCATTCGGGGTTCAGCATCTTGCCCAAGGACACTTCGGCATGCAGATGGTTCAGACTGGGAATCAGGTTGGAGGACGACCACTCTACCCCTCAGCCACAGCCGCCCCTATATATATATAGGGGCGATATATGTTTTTGTTGTAAATATATATCTGCACACATTCACTTAACAATATGGCTTCATCAGATGCTATAGATAAATGCCATTGTCCCCTCTCGTGCATGCTCCTCAATGACACAGATTGATTGCTTTTTGTTTTAAGGCACAGACAGTAATTATCTATCTCCTCTGGGAAGTTAAAGTTCTTCACATCTTATCAAATATGGAACCCTGTTCCGGGGATTGATGAATGTAGGCTCTGAGGGGAGAGCACTGCTCTGCTCAGAGAGCACTGCTCTGCTCAGAACACTGTTACAAGACACAAGGGGAATATATAGCATGTGAGTATGAAAAATTATATTGTAGCTAACAGATAATTAACTTTTTCTGGGAGGAGTGGCATTTCTGTTTGTTATCAAAGATGGTGTGAACAATGCAAAGAGAAGATGGTTGAAATAATACAGGAGCACCTCTCTGAAGTGTTAAAAGCCTTTTTTTCCTCTGTGGTAATTCATATGTGGACAAAAGGTCAGAAGAAAAAATGTCTATTTCAAAACAAGGACTGGAAATAGGAATTTAGCATGAAAGCAAACTTTCCTTTTCATCTGAGTTGGAGTAGTTCAAACAGAGATTTAATGTAAAGCTCTCATGTTAATGAAATATTCCAGGGGAATATGTACCCGGACATCAAATGCCAAGACAGAAAAACAATTTCAAGGAGCGGGGAGGAGGATAATAGATCAATAGTTCCCCGAGCGCTGTACATAGTCGCTCACTGCTCTGTGTGTCCCGCACACAGATGGGTCAAAAGCAGAGATTACATTTCCCTACCTGCATGAGTGTGCGTTTGCATGTCTGTGCATGTGTGTGGGATAAATAAAATGCATCTGCATCTATTTAATTATAGATGTGCACAGACAAAAGTTGCAATATAAGTGGAAAACCATGAAAGTATACACTGCAGTTGCTGTTGTTTGAACAATGCATTTTAAACACCAGTAAGCAAGTGCAAACATGGCACTGCATGATGAATTTAAATTGACCATTGCCCATGGCGAAAAAAGAAGGCGCTTAATGCAGAGACCTTTGCTCTCGTGTACTAGAAAACATGAGAGGACACTAGAAACATCTGTTGGGTGAGATGTGGGTGTGCTCTATAAAGACAGCCATAAAAATTAGTCTGCAGAGTTTATCCTCTGTTTCACCTCCAGCCTCTAACATGCACTTGTCAGATGATTCAGGTTTTCCCATTAAATCACAGGCCTCATTTCCACAACAGCAGGAGACTGTACAAGCGTCCTCTGCTGCTCTGCAAGTGTTATCCTGTAACTTTGCAAAAACCTTCAGAGTGCATGAGGACATGATGAGTTCTCCTGGCTGTTTGTCCTTAGCTTGGTGAGTCTTAGGCTACAACCATAAAAATATATTTGCGTTTGAAAAAGCTCTGCTACAGATACTCCAGGCGTCCACGGTACAGTACTCTGTCTTCCGAGGGACAAATAAAGTTGTTTTGAATCGAATCGTGCTCCTGAGTTTTAGAGCTGCTTAAACAAAGACGTTCAGGAAAGCTGGTGGCCATGTTTCAGTTTCACTCACAACATCTTGCTCGTCAAGGGTTTCCAGTCACGACGTAGCCTTTCCCTGATTTGTCAGGCTCCTATCACACGACCCCCTTCAGGAAGACAACAACAAGCTGTGGCTACCCATGTAGAACACTACATGCATAATCGATTACAAGTGTTGCTGACCCTGTTGTCTTTGCTAACAGCTGTTGTGCTGTTAAATTCTACATTTTACAATGATTCAACTGCATACATGTGAAGCTGAAGAGCTTTGTTTCCTATGCACATGTCCAGTGTATGGGAGTGGTCACGTAATAGGTAGTTTCTGGTGTTTTAGTATGGACAGGGGTAAAAACTGACACAGAGCAAAAAAACCACTTGTGTGGACTGATGTTGTTCCAGTGTCTTAGCATGTCTTAACATTTAGAAAACATTCGGGATATTATGTACGACTCTTTTCTTCCTGCTGGTTGAGGAGAATGATTCATTCTCTCCATATTCATCCATATATGTATTTACTTCTTAACCCCAGTTCTTTACTCGCCCTGCTCTCCCTTCTCCATCGTCCCCTCAGTCCACTTACATCAGCCTCTCATCGCCTCGTCCATCTCCCTGTTTTCTCAGTGTCAAAGCCGGTGTCTCTAAATTTACATCACTAGCAGCTGCTCATTCTCTCATCCCCTCACATCCAATACAGTGAGCTCCCTCTGAAGTCTTACCCTTTCACAGTCAGAGCGGTTTTTCAAGCGAGCGCTGAGATCACAGTGCACGTACACTACTGAGTAATTAATCATTTGGAGGAGACTGTTGGTGAAGCTGGCACCGGCTTACACGGCGCTGGGCAGCGGCGTGAGCCCTGCAGGCACTGCTGCTAACCTGAACACACTGTGTAACCTTAGCAGAGTCCATCCCCCCCCTCAAAAAAGAAAAGGTGAAATGTTTAAGGACAAATGTAAAAAAAACTGAGGCAAACTGAGGTAAAATCTCTCTGCAGCTGCCAAAAGCCACTGACGCAATACTGATCAATAATCATAAAAGCAGATAAAGGAGTCCAGCTTGCTATAAATATTTGATATTTAACTGGGTTATAGCTCAGAAAAAGAAAATAAATCACGTTTGGGGAAGGTCAGCTCTCACTTTATGTTGCCGTCATTACTCAAGGTTTATAATGTCAATAAGCTTTGTATTTAAATTCAACATTAACATCTATGATGACCGAAAGGACGAGATCGCGGGTACAAGCGGCCGAGATGAGTTTTCTCAGAAGGGTGGCTGGCGTCTCCCTTAGGGATAGGGTGAGAAGCTCAGCCATCCGTGAGGAACTCGGATTAGAGCCGCTGCTCCTTTACTTAGAAAGGAGTCAGCTGAGGTGGTTCGGGCATCTGGTAAGGATGCCCACTGGGCGCCTTCCTTGGGAGGTGTTTCAGGCACGTCCAGTGGGGAGGAGACCTCGGGGAAGACCCAGGACTAGGTGGAGAGATTATATCTCAACACTGGCCTGGGAACGCCTCGGGATCCCCCCGTCAGAGTTGGTCAATGTGGCCCGGGAAAGGGAAGTCTGGGGCCCCCTGCTTGAGCTGCTCCCCCCGCGACCCGACCCCGGATAAGCGGACGAAAATGAGATGATGATGATGAGATTAACATCTATAATTTACCCACTTATATGCTTAGTTTTGAGTCAACATCTTTTGCTGTGATTTCTGGCAGATGTTAAATATTTAGCGGTTTTTTTTTATTCCTTTCTGCCTAGAGATGCCACAGTATTCAAATGATTTGTCCCAGGTGTACATACTTTTAACAAGTGTTCCGTTCAGATGCACAATAATAGTCAACAGCCCACTTATTTACATTTTGACATATTGTACAAGTGGTGCGTTTTTACTGCTGCCTGTCGTCTAGTGCCTTAGTACGCTGCACTTCCATCTATCTGAGTGATGCTGGCTCGGAGAGATAACACCATCAAACTACAGTCCTCTGTTTAATGAGCGCACAGTATCCAGCCTTTTTATGTAACCGCAACTCCTCGGATTGATATAAATAATATTAACACTGTCTCACTTGTACCCACATTTGTAAGCAATGGCTGTTTGTCAAACTTAAGTTCAGGGCGGCACAGGATGTTTCCTTTAACAATTTTTGTAAAAAATATTTGTACCATTTATAACATTTATTTTGGAAACCTCACTTCAATTTATAACATTAGGCAGCATGGGAGAAAAAAAGAAATGAAAATGAACGACTGATAGCTTTCTGTTCTCAATGTAATGCAGCAGATGGTTGCACACAGATCAGCCAATGTCCTATACGTTTCTCATTGTGTAGCTTTGCTGACTCGGCACATCAATATTTAGTTGTACAACAGGGACAGAAATTACCGGAGCTACTTGTCATGGTATTTTTTTAATGAGTGAAGCTTTCTTTCTGGAGGGACACATTATATACCAATGAAACAACAAAATCCCCCTTATCAGCATGTTTCAGACTTTCCTGTGTACCTGGAGGAAAAGGCAGCAGGTGGAGCTGGTGCGGTCCAGCTGGACGGTCGGTGATATGCAACAGGAGGTGACCTCAGGGTTTATCCAACTGTTATTTGTCCTCAGGTTGATGACCACCCTCCGGTTGCCCCGGGGCAGGCGCAGCATCACCAGACTTTGCACATCTCCCCAGGTTCACACTCAGATATCTCTGCCGTGTAGTTACCACTGCTGCCACACAGCTCATCTAGAACTTTTGTTACACCGGCCAAAGATGTCACAGCAGGTAGCAAAAGGTAACTGAATCCTGTTTGTCCATAAGCATCTTAATTCAAGGACCATACAAGGCACGTGTTTTTGTGTTAGCATTTAAGTACTCCAGAGGCAGATGGGAATGGAATTTGTTTTCAGGTAAGAGTTATAAATCATAGTCCTGAAAAAATAAAATATGTTGTTGCTGCATTAAAAGTTAAGGGATTGCATACATGATGTCTTTTGAACACTTTTAGCCCTCTAACCCCCAAATATTGGATTTCAGAGCGATTTAAATGTATCATCAGGAATTGTTTACAGAATTTAGCCTTTATCTACTTAATAACAAAACTCAACCCCCAAAAAAACTTTTCAAACTTTTCGATTTGTGGGGTGAGGGTTTGCGAAATCAGATTATCCTGAGAGATAGAGATGAGCAGAGGTCCTTTTCCTGTGATTCAGCCGTGGCAGCTCTGGTTCAGACTCTATCTCCTGCAGTAACAGCCCGCGCCCAGACTCTTGAACTGCCGTCTCTCCCTCTGCCACAGCACGCGCTGACCTGGTGGCTGCTCCTCTATTTAATTGTGTTTTTGAATCTTTTTCTGGGAGCAGTGTCCTCTCAGAAGAGTTTATATTAGTCTGCTGTAGCTGCTTTGGGTTCAGATAAGGTGACCTTTGTTACGGTAGCCTCCCGAGCCTCAGCGCTCTGTTTGTTAGAGTTTCTTTGTGTTGTTTACTCGGCGCGCTGAACCCACTCAGGTGTCCCACCTCTCTCCAAATGATCTGCTTTAAAAAGTACTCCCCTTGGTTTTGCTGAAGATTCATCTGCCGTGCTCTCGGCATAGTCTCTGCATGCTTTCTTTTCTGTCATAGTCTGATCAGCAGCGGCATCATGATCAGATTTGCTGGTGGGTGGAAAAGGCACAGCCTTAGGTTGCTGACCTGTGATGTGGCTTTTCCAGGTCCATGGCGGTAGATGCTGCAGAAACAACTTTCTAGTTTTGGGTCAGATGTGTGCGCCGAATTGAAATGACTTCTTCTTAGGTTCAAAGCCTGTGGTTTATACATTTTCCCTGCAGTAATATGATCCATTTTGCCTCCTCCAATTATTGTTTTAGCAGTCTCGTATGACATAGCACAGCCATTAGTGCTGCAACTGCTTTTATCAATAACCTCTGTGGGTGAGATCCCTGTGGGGGGCACAGAATCACCCACAGCTCCAAGTGTCACTTAAACTTATTGAGGTGTTTTCCACTGCTTCTAGTGCTGGACTGATCTAATCAGTGTATGACCAGAAGTTGAGAATGTCAGTGACACTATTTGTCATAAGAGCAGGTTTAATATCTTTGAAAGATAAATATTCCTCTCTTTTACCTGCAGTGCAGTCTCATCGTGGGTCCCTCCAGCTCTGTGGGTCGCCTTTAACAAACCATGTCGGATGCCCTGAACAGGTTTAGCGATACAGGCGCTATCGTAATCAAACCCGGTTGCACGTGCTGTCTTTGTTTGATAGCCTCTACAGAGCTGTCAGGCTCAAGCTGCTCTCCGCTCTGTGTTTCTGTTGTGTTGTTTCTCTTCACAGCACGTTTGAGTTTACCAGAGGTTGTGGGAGGCCCACTCTGTGACAGAGACTCAATTGGACTGTACCATATGCTCGGCATGTGTGGACTGAGATGACTCTTCAATAACAATTTGTTTCCTCTCACCGGTGGTTGGCGCTGATTCATGAGCTCCTGTGGACACAGTGGGACAGCCGACCGGTCCCAGAGACACTCAATCACTGGTAGTTGCAGTGGTTATCTGAAATTCACAAGTAACATTCATTATCTGCGCATCAATCCGCTGGGTGGATGTAGAGGGGACATTGATGTCACCTCTGAAGTCGTGTGGAGCGGGAATAGCGTTGTCACCCACAGTGCACCTTGGTCTGTAGGGATTGTGTTTGTCAGTTGTTTTGCTGCATCATGCTCCACATCAGAAATAGAGGCATCACAGCATCAGACAGTGTTTTGGGTATTTTCGTGCTGACTTTCTGATTGAACAAATGCAGCGATGCCAATTTGATCGTTTGTGTGGAGCACAGGTGTAAAACGATTCGTAGCATGAAACCTCACTTAGTGTCTGCACAGTGCTGTGAGTGGTCTGCTTAGTGAAGCAGGTTTACTGTTTGTTTCATTATAACCTTTTATCTGTGACAGATGATTATTCTCCGGAGATGTTTTCACTGTAACGTTGGCTTCCTCATTGCCAGCTACCTTAAACAGGGTATCATGGTGATTCTCATTAGTGTTTTTTACTGCTGGTCTCTCAGTATGTATTACAGAAAAAGAGGCGAATCCATCAGTGTTAATAGCGTGGTGTTTACTGCTGCCAACCAGGGAAACGTTCTTCTCAGCCATTTGCTCTGTGGCTGCATCTGAATGCATTACTGACAAGGTCACTGTGGTTTGCACATCCTCACTCTCTTTGGTGTGATTGGTGTCAGCATAAGGACTCATCATGGCCACTTTTCGCTATCAGCTTATTCATTGTGATAGTCGGCATTGAATATCTCCTCCACTGAGGCTGATCTCGTTAGCTCTGTCGGGCTACAGGTGCCAGGTAAACTGTCACCTCCAAACAGTATGAGGTTTAGCAGTGCTGACGTGCTGCTGAGAGGAAATTGATTGTGTTTTGCTTCAGGGCTCATTGATGCCATTAGGCTCTGTGCAGATCTCTGCTTGTTATCGTCAACAGGAGCATGCAAAGCATCTGAATGGGCTGCCTGCTCTGACAGTTTGAACGAGCACGGCTGGCCTGAGGTCATGTCAACTGAGGGGTCGGGACTGACTTTTCTGAGGGGCAGACTGCCCTTGGTGAGGCTGCGGCTGCCCTGTGGAGATGCGGTCCTCAGATGACAAGGCAGTGGGTTGCCTGGCGGATGAGTCACGATCAATTGCCGGGGCAGAGCAGGATTATCCGAAGCAGATGTATGTACTTCTTCAGTCATGTTAGACATTAAAGGGCCCTCAAAGCTTTAAATATACGTGCTCTGCTGGCTGGGTCTCATTTGTGCTCTGTAGAAGTGAAACAGACTTCGAAAACTCGAGTATCAGATTTGTTCCCATCGTCTGCAATCATATGAATAATTTATTTACAGAGAGTAGGACGATTTACTCCTAAGATGGTCTGAGCTGCCAATCAACGGGTTATGAGTGACAGCATATTAGTAACAGTGATTCTTACAGACTGATTGATTTGATCTCGCTGCCCCATCGAGAGGGGAACGTGCTGTCTTGAATGTATTACCAAATTCTGAAAATGCCAAATTCTGAGTGAGTTGTGGGACCATTTGTGGTTTAGCATTCTCTGAAAAATGCCTCTTCGACAACTTTGTTCTCAGTACTTTCTTCAGCGAGTGAACACCTATCTCCGTGCTTTGTAAGCGAAGCCTCGTGGGTAGGCACATGAGCTTTAATCCTTGTGTATCGCTTTTCAGGAATTTATGTCATTCTTGATAGTTCTGGGCTCTGGCACCTCAGAGCTCGGTGTAGTGGTCTGTGATTGCTTTGTACGAAAATTGATTATTTTTCCTTTCAACTACTTTTGCAATATTTCCACCCAGATGAATGAGCCGATGCTCACTGGCCCCCGCCTGTTTAATCAGAGTGTGGCAGCAAGACGAGTTTGTAACCATGTACCCTTCGTCTCTATTACGTTCTTCAGAATTAGAAGTTGGTCCAGGGGAACATTCTTCATTTCCTCTCTCTCCCAGTCTCCTTGTTATGTATATGATGTCTTCCTCTCCTGCCATTTCCTCTCTTTTAGCCTCTGCTCCTTCCTTTGCCATCGACTCTGCTTTTCAGAGTCATCTGTGTGTGTTTATTTTAGTCACACCTTTACCTCTAGTACCTTTTTCTTCCTTATCGCTCACTTCCTCTTGTCTTGGATCTTTGTAGTATCTCAGCCATGCATCCTCCTCTCTTGTGGTGTCTTCACCTTCTTCTCTATTTGTCTTGGCCTTGTGGGTTTCCATTTTTCTCCCCTCCCTGATTGTATTTTAGTTTATCCCAAGTCCAGTATTAATGATGTCTTCCTTTTTCCTCTCAGTTTAACAAGATTGAAATGATTGTTCTCTTTTGCTCTCCAATTTTTCATCTTCCCTGCTCCATCGTCCTCATCCCGCTTAAAGTATCTCCTTTTGTCTCTTTCAATTCTCTGCCCTGCTTGCCCACTGTCTTAACGTTCTCTTTGTCCTCATCTTCTGCAACGACTGTCAAACCTTCTTTTTTCTATCTACTAGCTTTAGATTGTGGACCATTAGTGACTCTCTGAATTAAATCCTTTTAATTAGAGAGACTGTTGCTTACATGGTCGTCAACGCTAACATTTTTGATGGATTCCCTACAAGTCCAGTCATTGTCAATCGGTCAGAGAAGGTCTCCCTGGGCGCTGTTGTAAGTGTCAGCATAGACGGCTGATTGCTGTATTGATTCTGAAAGAAACAATACAGAATACTGTTAACAACCTTTAATGTCTGTACAGCTGCAAACATGTTGGCAAAAAACCTTGGACCCCAACTTCAACATAGGTCCTTTTGTCTGCAAGCGAAGTTTAGATGGTGTTACGCTCTTCAATAAAGAGTTTGAAGGATCATCTCTTCCTGTCAGAGCGTGGGATTCAGGAGTTTCCACTTAAGAAGGCTGAGAGCTGCGATACGAGCTTCAATCAACCTCGTCCATGCAGTTGGATGTGATGCAAGAACACATGCTCAGCGCTGACAGCTGCGTTATTTACTGACCCACTGCTGAAGTACAGAGGCTGATTTGGAGCAAACACATTTGTAAAGTTTTTCCAGAGCTCTTGGGAAACATTTTGCTGTTCAAACTGAAATACTTTACTTTTGACTGTAGTTGGCAGTCACATTTATTTCCAAACATATTTTTAAAAAGGTTTTAACTGGTTTCATCAGAGTATGAATATTGTTTGAGCGATAAAATGCTGTGGTTGTCGAGCTCACTCTCTTAGTGACAGAAGTTTCATTACCATCGATGTGCCTTGTTTGTTTCTTGGTGTCTTTATGTGGTACCGATGACATCTTGGCTACACACAGTCATTTAAATGCAAATGCTCCTATATCTGAGAATAAAGATTTGAATTATTATGAACGCTTTGACTAGGATAAAACCAGTTTTTCTTTCACATCGAAACTACAAATCTCGATAAAAATTTGTTTCCTTATTTCTCTGTTCAGTTTTTCTTCTTGTTCTCCGTTCGACTGTCAGTGTAAATGAAGTATCGAGGTGGTGAATTGATTCATATCTAATGCGAGCCACTCTGTGCTAAGTCATACTGAGGAAGGCATCAGGTGACCACAGATTTCTCAGTGGACTCGGTTCGATCTTTCTGGCAAGTCAAACACAAGTTCATCAAAGTGCTTCCTCTCACTGAATCTTCTACTGTACCATTTTGGAAGATGGATTGCCTCATACTCAACGGGTGCTCATTTCGCCCCAGGTTTGAAATCCCCTTTTCATCCTTGCCCGGTACAGTTTGTCATTATTGTCATTACGCAGCACAGGCGGGTTATCAATTACACGAGGATGAGATGCAGATTGGACTGGAACTACTGGCCCTCTGTCAGCAGATACTAGAGAGTCAGTGTTTCTGTGTACATCAAGCAGAGATTGAAGCCAAAAAGAAACAATCTTTTCATAATTAGAGATCAATGGGGTTTCTGATTCGATGTGTATCCTCATAACTGATGGATTGTGTACCGTTGGTGTGAGAGACTTTTTGCCCATTTCTGGAAATAAAAAGCCTCCAGCTCACTGATACAATTACAGCCGATGCTTCAGTGATTTGTATTCTCTCATAAGGTCGTGTTGGTCTGGTGCCAAAAAAGACCACCCCTGGAAGCTTGGCAGGCACTGCTGCTGCAGTGTGTTGGTGTGTGCGCTCTGTAGTTGTTGCGTCTGTGCCGTGACCAATTGTGTTTCCCTTTCCCATAAGCAGATTCGTTGTGACAGTTGTGCCTTTTGTTTGGTCTGTGTGGTAACCTTGGAAATATTTTTTGGCCCTCACTGAAAAGAAAAAACAAAACATGTCACTTTTCCGCCAAAGGCTGTCCTTCTTCAAAAATCAATGCTGTATATTCCCATACATTTGACCAGTTCATTAAATATACATGTCAGGTTACCCCTAAAGCTGCTATATCGTTTTTGAGTAGGTCAGGTGTATAATACTGTTTTGAGGATTGGAAGGGGGGGCACCCTTGCCAGCCGACACTTCATTTTAGCTTATCGGACCCTTGGAGAGTTTCATGTCATAAATTACTGTAGCTACTAATTATGCAGTATTTTTAGATATCTACATCTAGAATCGCAGCAACAGTAGAAAAAATATAGTCCACTGGCGGTAATATGTAGGTATTATAGTACAATCAAAAACAGTGCTATTAGTTCTGGTTGTTTGATGTGTTTATATTAACAAAAAGTGTTGGCATGGCAGACTGACAAATTATTTTGACTTATTTCTTTTGTTAATATATGTTCATTGAAAATTTCAATTATTGCTACTTTGGAGTCTTCGAATGAGTTTGTTTTTTTTAAATTCAGAAACAGGTCCTGAAGAGATTAAAAATTAAAAAAAAATGTTAAAGAAGTTGTACCTTCATTTCAGTATTCCTCATTTATTCCTCCTTTATGAATTTTTAAAAAACGCATTAAAAGCTAAAACCCAAACCTTACTGACAAATCGAAGACATAAAAAGAGGGCAACACCTCATAAAAGAAAATGTGAAATGAATGTAGCCTGAATATTAAACTCCTTCTTTAAGGGGTTTTGTTTTTATAGTGAGATTAATACATAACACATAAGCAGATAGTGAAAGCTTTAAAACTTTTATAAAAAGTAAAATACTGGGTATAAAAACACTTGAATTACCTTTAAAAATGTTTTCGACTTTGCAGATGATGAGACCACCAGTAAACCTGGGTGTTAGGCAGGCAATACTAAGAAATTATGTTAAACAAGAGACCTTTAACGATTAAGTGCCAGGTTTCTACTTCTATGCTAAGCCGCAACGCACATCTCTCTGATCCACGTCTTCGATCAAATCCCATCAGTGTTTGATTCTGCTGGATCAATATCAGTGTTACCATCCAACATTACAGTTCATATACCACTTTACAAGTGAACTCTGCAGAGTTGGTTCTTATTGATTAAAGTAGTGTCTTCTGCCTTATTTCTAATTCAGGATTTACGACCCATTTGGGATTTATGATATAAGCTATTGATATGGTTTGAATGGAAGCGTCTGTATTCATGATAATTAACTGCTAATTCTCAGGGGCTTAAATACAAGGACAGCTAAGAACATGCTCATGTTTAATTTAGTTTATATGGGTCAGGCAAGTGGTAGCAGCGTCTTATTTACATTAAGTAAATATTTGATTATTCTCGCAACAGGCTTAGCTTCCTTAAAAACTCTATTTAAAAAATACATAATTCAGGTTTAAATTCCTGTTTGGACTCCAATGGTTTTCTTGTTTTTTATTTTGTTACTGTTGGAAGAGAACAAGACAGGAATGAATGTAAAACATGTGCTTGTCATGAGTTGATGAGCTTCACACAGGAGTGCAGGACCTCAAAGCCGTGTAGTTCTCGAACTTTTTCCTTATGTCTGGAAAGTAAAACAAAACACATTGACTTGGTATTCAGTTGGTTGGCATTGAATTGAAACCATGCTTTGTGAATTTATGAGCCTGGGAACTAAAGATCAGCACAAACTCATCACAGTCGGAACAGAGCTCTTCATAAAAATAATGCTTGTGCCGACTGGCCATTGTAGAGGCACAGAAATCCCTCATCAACTTACTTACACTACCCTATTATGACAGCAGTGATTTTTCCCCCCCAGATATATTTAAAGGTAAATACTGAATTGTCAAATTGAAATATTAAATATGTATTCAAACCCTTGGCTTTGACACTTTAAGCTTAAGCACCTCCCATCTAACTTGACCATCTTAAAGACGGTTGTAAGAGGATTTTTTGTGATCACATTTGTTGTTTGCATATATTTGTCAGTGTGGTATTTCTTATAGCCTGTCACTGCTCCTCCACTATTTGCATGTGTGGTGTGTGTAGTGGGGCTGAGACGGCACCTGGGCTCAGATCGACACAGCGTCGCCAGAGCAATCGCTGCATTTAGCTGCACAGCCGTCTTCTTTGCATCCCCTGCAGCATGGCGTAGCAGCAGCAGCACAATATCAGTGCCCAGCAGATTGCTGGCAGTTCCCTCCAGCTGAAGGCAGTTGGCCAAACAAAGGGCTGCATTTCCTAACACCAACTCATCACAGCTGGAGCCCAGCAGATGACGTAAGACGGACAGTTCTGGGTTGAACATTTAAGTAACATCAAAAAAGGAAGAGAAGAACACTATTACATATATTAACATATATCAACACACATGCATGTACATGTAGACACAAGCACACACTTGATTTCCATTTTGGGTCAAACCTTAAATAATATTCATGGACTAATGAGGGAGCCTGTGCGAGTGATGGAAACATGTCAATCATTTCTCACTTTTATCAGACTTCAGCAGCTCCTCTCGGGCCAAATGACTGCCAGCAGTGCACACTGTCAGAGTCTTAATGGCATATTTGGTGGCATCCTGCCCTGCTCCCTGGGTAAACAAACACAAAAATAACCTGGACGAGTTTGCACACTCTCACTTTACATTCATGTCATGCAACGTATGAAGTGATCACATTCAGACATATTACCATGAGTAAGGTTTACCTCATCGGAATAAAGGTAAGTTGTGTTTTCATCTCCACACTTTATAACAGTGACTGTTTAAGTGCATATGAAGTAAATGGGCCAGGTCATCAGAAAGTCTTTTATTTTAAATCAGTCATGTAATGCAGCGGATGTAAGTTCTACATATGTTGCACTTATAGTGTAGTTATAATATGATTTAGTATTCTAAAAAATTTAATCCTGAGATCCTTACTCCTTTGTGTGTGTGTCACAGCAGACGGATGGTGCAGTGAGAGGACAGACAGATTCATAAGCCAATTTATTTTGATTTATAGAGTCTACTTTGTGTTGGTTTTAATTGAAGTCAGACTCAATCAAGACCACTCTGCTGCTACTTTACGTCTCCAAATGCATCGTCATTCACACATGGGCATCGCAGAAGCTGAGTCGAACCCTGTTATTCGTACACCTCAGCCTAAAGAAAATCTACATTCAGCAGGAGAGCGCTTTGGAAGGTGCCTCTAGTCTTCATCCGTAATAACCCAAACATCATTAACATAATCCCACATAAAAAATACAAGTGACCTATTCAAGGACGCTGTAGTGTGTTCATCATGTACCTTTAGCAGCTGACACATGGTCCGAACAACACCCCTCTGGATAACAAGCTGCACAGCCTCAGAGGACTGGGGGAGGACAGTGCTTAACACACCTGTGGCTCTCTGCAGGACAAAGAGGAATGTTGGCATTATAAACGGAGATAACCACAGATGGGGCAAAGTAGAAGAGGGCAGATGGATGAGAAATTGGTAAGGGCAGCACAAGATTAAGGGACAACAGCTATGGGACAAAGAAAGCGGAAAGTGAAAAGGACAAACCAGCTCCAACTGGAGACAAACAAAAGGGAACTGTGGCAGTAAAAAGGTGGAGAATAGAAAAAGGTGGACATGAAGCTTTATAGAGTGTGCCTGCAGCAACTGCAGTAGTTAGCTTCTTGTATTAATGGTGAGAGAGTTGTGTGAAAATCTGTTAGAGTTCAAATAAAATTGTAGTGACCCTTTCAAGGATTATATAGGCCGATAAAAACAAATCATAAATATGAGCATGAGATTTAGAGAAAGGGCACATATTACTGCATGCTTTGTTTTGCGGGCAGCTTGTGTAGAATCCCATATTGTTCCACTAATCTTTGTGCGACCTTTTAGGGTAGGAATCATGTGGTTTGAGCAGAGGAATAACTATAGAAGGAATGAAATGAGTATACTTAGAGCACAAATGAGTAATTTGAGAGAGTTAGTTCTAAGTGAGGGCACAACTCACTCAGTTGAGGGAATGATCGATGAAGAACTCATGGGATAGATCATCTTCCACTCAAACCAATTCAGCTCTCTGTAGAGTAGTAGAGCTGCTCTCATCAGCTGTGTTAAGAGCAGCAGGAGGCAGCCATTTTCACAAAATAGCCTCTGATCAAACCACACCGGACTGCCTCCCCCCAGCACCGAATAGCACAAACAAGGTTAGTGACAACAACAAACCCTGACCATTAAGTACAGGGATGATGAGCCTCTGGTCTACAGGTGTTATACGCCCCCATTGACAATTCATGAATACAATAAAGTTCACAGTCAAGTCAACAAAAATACTATGTATCAGCGTAGTTACTGCCACTTTTTTCTTTTATTGAAGGGAAGGACTAGCCATTGTGCCCGATTTGCAGGGACCTGGTTACAATGATTGAAATAAGCCACCGTTAAGTTTCGGTATGCCTTAAAAACCTTTCTAATACATTGAATAAATACATTTTAATAAAGTTTACCCCTCCTCTGTGGAGTTTGTGTGAGCAACAAGCAGACTTCACAAGACCCCATTTGGACTATGTTACACAGGCAACTCTTGCAGCCAATAGCTAAGAAGCTGAAATCTCATCTGTAAGAAAATTGTATCATTTAGAATTTAAGAACTGTCTCTGAGTGGATTACTGATGGCACAAGATATTATGTATTTTACATCCACAGATGTATGTTGTTTTTATGGGGAGGGGGTAAGGGTTCTTTTTTGTTATATGTTATTTTGTGATTGTTGTCATGTCGTGGGCACATTGAGGCAAATTCCAAACAACTGAGTTGTGTTGCAATGAAGTATTAGAACCTGAATCTTAAAAAAACACCAGATGACACTGAAATACATTTCCAGTTAATCTGTCTAACCTGCAATGAAACCACAGGCATAACATGTAGGTAAATAGGTAAGGCGGTCTAGCAGCAGATGTTGACCCAGCAGTGATTGTCCTGCAAAACAGAATGTTAAAGGTACAGCAGGGTCGTCAGTCCCGAACCAGGAGATTTTGATTTATTACATCAAGTGAGTCTGCATTCTCGCAAGGTCATGTCATGACTGCTGTTTTTTTTTACACCAACTAATGTCTTCTAAAAGCAGAAGTCTACAGTTCAAGGAGAAGCTGAGTGATCTTGAGTCACAGTACTTAGCTTTGGTTTACCTTTATGAGGTACTATGGCGGAGTCGTGCAAGTTCACAATGAGAAGAAAAGCAATTCATGTAGATGAAGGAAAACCCTGTCGTTGAACTCAGTGATAGTTAATGGCTGTGTGACTTGGCCTTCATAGAGGATATTACTCTCTGCACTGAACGTCAAGCTCCAAGGTCCCAACCAGCTTCTCTGCTTTGAAATGGGATAATAAAGTGGATTGAAGTACAAATGGAGATGGGTAACACTGTGCATTTTCCTCCAAAAACATTTTCAACACCTGATTAGGCTGGTGAGGGCACAAAGCTAAAAGTAAGCTAAGCTGAGAAAAGAGCAGAGAATAAATTGTGAAAAAACAAAAACTGTGTGACGACATCAGGTGACAGAAAAGCTGCCAGCCAGCCAACAAGTAAGAACTAAAAAAGGAAGAAAGAGCCAGATGGGTGGAAGTGTGGTGCTCAGAGGGCCTTGCACAGGCAGTGTGAAACTGCCATAACAGGCATTAGCACAGGCAACGGCACCAAGCAGTGGAGTTTTAATCAACTGTAATGACACATACACAGAATCCTCTGAACATTGTGAATTGTTGTTACTTCCTTTTGGGGCACATTGCCAATGAGCTCCAAGCCCTGGATAGGGCTCGTTGCTCAAGACAAATGTCTTTTTTCTAGTTATCTGAAGAAATGGCTTTTGCTTTATAGGATATAAACAAGTTTCGAAAACAAACAAACATTTTCAGCAAGCATCAGCGAAGTTATGTTTTGAAACCATCAGACATCGACCAACTTGAAAACCTCACTAATGATGTGAGCGTGATCGGGTTTCTAAATCCTACTTGAATGTTTTTTGAACCCCGTCTAAGGACTAAAGAGTTGAGCTGAAGTAAAGTTCACTCACTGTGATAACTCCCCCGTCACTGTCGCTCAGCAGGCCGACACAGCAGCCACAGAGTGAAACAGCATGCTCCTGCAAAACGGCAGGGACAGAGAAGTGACCAAGAAAATTCTCACATACATCTCACCCCTCAATAGGTGACACCACACATCATGGCAGACGCAAACACTCCATCTGCTTCCCTGGTCCATAGTCTTTTACAATATATTATAGTCTGTTTATTTTTTTTGCAGTACAATGTCCTCATAATACAGCAGTTGTTGTGTGTGTCACCTGTATGACTGGAGAAGGAGTAGTTGAGATGTTGATGATCAATCCAAGCATGGGGTAAAGGATCTCTTTGTATTCACGTGCACTGCACTGCCTCTGCAATGAAACCGATTCTTCAATGCATGAAATGTATATAATGTACAAGACTATTATGTCTAACACTCTTTGTCTTGTCGTACCTGAACTCAAATTAATAATTCAATGATTAACCATGTGCCTTTCTGAACATAGGCTGTTATATCATACTAACAATGGCAACCGGAAAGGCGTCCCAACACTCTGGATCATGAGCAAGCTTTTGATGGATGACCTCGTCCCGAGCCAGAGAGCCAATGGCCGACAGCAGCGGTGGAAGGATCTGACGATTGGTCTTGTTGATACTTCTCTGTAAAATCAGAAAGCGGTGTGTATATTTGCCTTAAAACACACACACACACACACTAACACACACACACACACACACACACACACATCTTACCAGTATAGATGTAAATGGCACAATGACAGACTCGGTCAACGTATTCCTTAACTGAATGTGAAATCTGCAAGAAAAAATGAACACATTTTTGGTGCACATTTCAGACAGACACACTGCGTTAAAGTGTATGTGCATATTCACACTATTAAATAGAGGAAGTTTAAACTATGGGGTTGACTGATTAACAGCCAATTATCAGATACAATATTTAGCATGCTTATGAATTTTGGAGTAGTTAGTATGGAATCAAAGAGCCACTTGTAGTTATCAGGTTCCACATGCATCATTATTTCAACATGAGAACCACGCAAAAAGCAACCAATAAATTATAGCCAGCCGCCATATTGTTCAATACCTGTACAAACACAAAATTGTGCACACAATCACAATGAGCGACCTGAAGTTCAAGTTCTTCACTGCTCAGCGCGAGACAAGCAAATAAATCAACAACTCTGTCAACTAAGCAGGTGAACACTTGAACCTAAACCACATATAAGTGGTGCCTCTTTCCACTGTGAGCAAATAAGTGGCTAGTTCATCTAACAACCCCACACAGTCCCAATTGGTCTTTTACACAGTAAAACAAACAAAATGTCTGAGTCATCCACATAGCAATTCACGTCAGGTAAAAAAGCATTGATTGTCATGTCTATGAAGTTTCCCACTCATCCACTTCACAGGCATTAAGAGGCAGATGTATTTGCTTTGTCCCTGCACTGTTCGGCAGTCCTGTGTATTATAACTGCCTACACCAGTCAAGTTGCAGTAAATATGCTCACAATTTCTCTTTCTGTTCCTGAGTTAAGGCGATGAGTAATTAACAGAAAGATCCTTTGTGCGGAACCTTATCACTTTTTCAATGTTGAAAAAAGTTGACATTTGTCCCTTTGGATATAAAATATTGTCACTTCTTAATTTCATTAGAAATGTGTATGAAAGCTTGTCAAGATTAACGTTTATTATTATTGTAAAAATTGTGTTTTAGTCAGTTCAGCTTTGACTTCAATTGATAATTTCTACCAAATTAAAAGAGGTTTTCTGACGGGCATGAGTGAGATATCACATACATGCAATGGACAGACAGCTTGATAGATAGATAACATGAAAATAGCCATACATACAAAATATAAGACTTGGAGTATCCTGAATTTGGTAGTAGAATAAAATAGTAGTAGAACTGAATGATGTTAGTCTAAATCGGGCTATGCTCTGTAGCATGTAAATGGAAGTATGATTTTCAAATAGCAACTCATGGGAATATTATAATCGAAATAATGTGTTACTCAGAGTAAAGTAAATAGTTGGAAAATTGCAGTGGTGTTGTTGTGGAATTTGGACAAGCTGCAAATCAATTTTCACTGAGACATAAATATCCACAAAAGTCTAACATTGACCTAGCTGAGTTTCCACAGTGAAGAGAAGAAAAGGAGGAGGATAGAGAGTTGAGTAACTCTCTTTGAGCTATACACCGTGAAAATTGATCCACCCCCGTTTCACTGCTTGACACCTCGACTTATTTCCCGCTGTGTTCGAGAGCCTGGGTCGTCCTTTCATGTCTGTTTTTATGAGGCGCCAGTGAGCGAAGCAGGTTTCCAATGGCCTTTCACCTTTGAGTGACATTAACACTTGTATAGTACATGTTGATTTATTAAAGAGGCCACATTTCCTGTTTCTCCAGAGACCTCTCGTCTCATGGGTGGATTTTAGAGTGAATTAAAAATATAAATGTATTGTACAATATGGGAAGATAACAGCCTGTCTTGTGGATCATATTCTGAGTTCTGTAGAATATCTGCAATTTATTTTCTTGTCCAGAAATAAATAGTATTTTTCACGGTGTAAGGAGAGTGTTTTGTTTGTTTGGCTGTTTATCAGTAATACTTGTTTTCTGCTGCAAAGTTCTTCAGAATGTTGACTGCTGCGTTCTCCTTCTGCTGCTTCGGCAGTAAGATACACGCCATGAGGTTCCTCACCAACCTTTTAAAGGCAGATTAAAAGCAGAGTGAGATAAGGAATGAGAGATGGAAAAAGAAGAGAAACACAGAAAAAGTGTGAGTCAGCTAAAACAACATTTTCTGATTGAGCAATTTTCACGATTTCAATGAATATTTGTTTTAATGGAGGTGTCCACCTTTGAAAAGTGTGATAACAGAAAATGAGCAACAATATTACTCATTATTCCTAACTTTTTTTAAATCCAATCTGCTGCGGCTCACATACTATCTGACATAAAGCTAATAAGAAATCCCTTAGGTCATCAAATGTAATTTGTTAAACTTTGTAACAAAGCAGTAAACCTATAAAATGTATGGCCCGGGGATAACCTGCAGCCCCTGCAATGATTTCATCTAGGAGGAAAATGATGGGAAATATTAATTATTTAAATACCTAATAGGGATGGAAGGATTCCAAAAAGTTTCAATAATTAGGGTAATTAGAATGAACAGGCAGCCAATAATCTATACATGATATATAATTGCAATCCTACATTGTTCCTGGGTTTGGAAGAGTGGAGAGGCATTTTTATTCCAGCTTTGTTATTGCTGGTTTCAGTTGCATCGTATAACACACACAGAAATGTCTTACATGTGCATATTCAGGCTGTCCATAGCCAAACGTCTGCCATGTGGCACGTGTGAGTACAAACACAGTAATGCCAGACATTCTTTCTGCACTGCAACATGCTCTGATGTTAACAAGTAAACAATGGCCTGTTTTGTGACTGGGCACATCATCAAAATCTTCTGGTTTTCATCTGAAAGCGAGGGAAAACAGAGAATGAGCTAAGTGGACACACCACATGAGCATTGCATTGCTGTCCTAAATATATGCTTTGTTGTTCTCGTATATCAACATGCACACATTGTAAATAGCTGTGTAAAGAAATCGTGACAGTGACACAGTGAATAGAATGTTGGTTATAGCCCCCATGGCTCGTGTGATTTACCAACAAATAAAAGCAGGATACGAGAAAAGGATTTAGTATCAAACAGTCAAGCTGTGCAGTGAGGACACAGTGGCTAAATAGAGGATAATATTTAATTCTGTCCTCTGTTTCCTGCTGAATCAATGAGAGCCAAATGTAACACGGAAACCAAGTCGTAAAATGTGTAACTGGATGATCTACAAACCGTTTCCACGACAAAGAGCTCTCCACAATCTCAGAACAGACACACATAAGTCCTGACTGTGTGCATCCACTGTTTTCTGCAGCAGGCAACTGTGAAAAAAATAAACTTGATCTTTGCCGTTCTTGTTTTCCTCAAACTGACAGAATACATGAATGAACATTACATTATGAAAACTGCACACAAAAGTGTGTCTACCATAATGTGTCTCAACAACAGTCAGTACGTAACACATAGAAAATGTTGATAATATGTACTTTATGGTAAAATCAGAAATCAGAACTTTTTGCGGGGGGGGGGTGGGGGTTGTGGGCGTTGAGTCTTCTGGCACTGATGCTAGATGGAGTCTGTAACTTGTGTCACCTGTCACATGATAATATATATGTTTCAGCTTGAGGTGTCTGCAATTGACACATCACTGTAACTTGTTTCCTGAAGGTTTATGTTGTTTCTGGCTCTGTATGTGAGGTTTTTAAGAATTTACAAACTACAATAGAACTCAGTATAGTACACACCACTGCCAAGGCCTTTCTGTCTTGACCCATGTTACATCCTTCCACTCAATTTGTGTGAATCTCTTCTCTTTCTTATTTTTTTTTGGCATAATCCTACTTTACAAACTCACCAATGGACAGAGGTGAAAACATAACCTCATTGGTGAAGGTAATTAGTCACCTCAGCAAAATATTTGTATTGTTTAATTTTTTCTTTTCTGTAATTTTTTGGATGTTATGGATGAGTTTTGTGGCAGCAGTGGCACGGCCTTCTTTGCTACATATGGCTCACAGAGCTTTCAGTTGGTTCATCTTCCTGATAACACTATCCTTATTGTGCTTTCATCAAGCTCAGACTGCATTTCTTTGCACTCTTTTTCTCTTCTTCTTTGCACTCTACTTCCCCCGCATTATGTTCTAACCTGAATAATAACACTGCTAACAATGGGCAGTGAGTATGTGGCAAGTTAATAATAGCCTCACTGAGCTGACATGAGGGAGTGATAATTGGTATCTCGTGCAAAACACTCGCTCTTTCAGGACAAAACACAGAGCCTATGCTCATTTCGGCACTCATCTCAATCTCCAGTGTGATCATCGTCTTCCTCTCTGGGCGACCACACAAACAAGCAGCCAGAGAGAGGGCAGAGAATGATCGCTTTAGTTTAGGTCTGTCATTGTCTCTGTATGCCCCCGTCTCTGGGTCCATCTGTCAGAGCTCCTCTGTGAGCCAACTTCTACCTCTCCCTCTGGTCTCCTTACCTCCTCACTAAGTCATTGCTGCCGAGGATACTAAAGCCATTGTTCAGTCTGAAAAGGGTCTGGCCGGTACCTGTTAGAGGAGAGCAGGAGATAGTGTAAGAGGACAGGAAACAATATATCATCAGCGGGTAGCCTTGAGGTTTGAGGGAAACACAACAGCCCTCTCTATTAGTTTAGCTTGCCTTGTTTACAGTCAAAGGTAGGAGAAAAGAGAATCAATGAAATATGCTTCGAGACTCAAGTACAGGTGTTTTCAGCTGGAGAATGCAGAAAGAAGAGCAGAGCAGCGAGGTAGTACTTTCAGGGGTGAAAGTTTGTAATGACAGCCCTGCTTAGATCCTATCAGTTGTGAGTCATGTAAGTTATGCCCTTTTCAGATGAGTGGCACCGTGAGACAGGCGTTATATCATGGGTTAACTTGTAGCCATCCCAATGAAGAAAGAGAGCAACTGGATAAGATTTGTTTTCCATTCTGCAGAGGACAGCAAATGCAACAAATACAAAAAGGACCAGTCAAAACAAATATAGAGACAATGTCCACTTCAGTCCATTACTTCCTAAACTATGTGATCTGCAGTTATATATGGTTTTTATTGGGACGGCAACGTGATGTAACATGTCAGAACTTCCTCTCCACAACTTCTTTCTTAGCTGATGGATAGCTACATAAATACTGCTGAGAGCGCCATTCACCTTGATAAATTGTTACGTTGAGCTGTTTTTAGAAAAAGCTGCAATTCCTGCCTCATGGCAGTAGCTATAAATGAGTTATATTAGCCGTGTGAAGTTTCAAAGTCGTTTGTTGGGTCAAAAACATTCACAAAAATGTCAGCAGCAGCTGCAAGAGGTGGGGAGAGCTCCTGCTTGTCTACCATGGCCTCTTTTCATTCAGTAGATGATTTGAGCATCAGTTAGTTTTCAACCTGATGCCACTTCTATCAGACAGGCGCTTGAGGGGAAATGCGTCATGTCTTACACATGGTTCACTTTGACAGCACAAGAGCACAATACAACGCCGACTAGTCTGTGTGAAAAGTAACCTTGAGCAACAAGCACAGAGTCAGAACCAAGGTAAAGCAAATCCACATGGTTTATCTTTTGTAACCATTTCTCCCATTTTTTGTTGTATTACTTCTATGAACTGTTGTAGTGTGCCCTCATTCGCTTTTATGTGTTCTTTATACTTTTATGACTAAAGGCAACCGGGCCCAATGTGCAGCTGCCATGATCCTGAACCAGCCATGGTAATAAGTATAAAGTGCTATGAATGTGTGTTATGTGACTTTATCTGTTCTAATTTCACCTGCAGTAAGAGCCAGGTAGATCCAACTCAGCAGTGTGGGAGCACTTTGGTTATTTTGCAGCCTTTAATGTTTGAACTCAAAAATCGAACCGAATTATGGTTTTGGAGAATTGGAAAACCTATAGTGCGCATTCATAATTTAGGGGGTTCGGGGGCAGGCCGTCATAAATCTACAAAGTGAATGGATAGAAACCACCATTAGTGCTCCTACTTCAAATCCGACAGGAGTGAGTGCAGGTATGCTTCTGAAGTTTTGGAATAGACACCTGCCATCACAGATGTTTCATTAAATTGCACCCGTGATGGCTTCAGAAGGCTTAATAGTGCTATCATCCCATAATAAGCCTCCACTCTACTACTCCCCGATCCAAATGCAATACTTACGCAGCTCTGTGCCTAAGAGCTCGTAAAGTATAATGATATCAGCTATTTTACTTTTAAATATTCATGATTCATAACAATGTTACGTGTCACCGCTGGCTTACAACTTGTCCACTCAGCAGTTCAGTAACCACATTACATCAGCAATCATAGGTCTTGGGAACATGTAAGTCTTCTAATTGAGATGATCAGAGACGAATCACAGATCAAATCATGTCAGCTATAGAAATGTCTCTCGCCACCATCACTTCTATGCAAATGTAATTTTGCAGTGTTACATGGTGAAAGAGTGTATATACCTATTTTTATGTAGTGTCAGTGCTGAGCTTTTGCTCTTTTATTGTGGTTTCATGATTTTGTTTACAAGGCATCAAATGGTGCACGATTGTCATTGAATGATAAATAGCAGCAAATTAATTAGGCCGGTCCCTTATGCCCCGATGTTTGCAGAGAGTTCCAAAGATCCTTTCCTCTCTTCAACTCCTTCAAGTGCTCTTAACCTCACTTGTTGATCGTTTGTACTCCTTTCAGGCCCAAAGAAATCGTGTATTTGTAGACTAGTGGAGCAGGTTATTGAGGAAAGAGTGGCACAAAGAGATTAGAGGAGAAAGGTAATTGTGCGAGGCTTCTCGCGGAGGATCACTCACAGTCAGTAACTGCTCGCAACAGAATCTCCAATCCTCCGCAGTAGGAGAGGGGAGTCTGGTCGGGCCTTGACAGATTCTCCAGCAACTGAGGCAAGGTTGTCCCCTTCCCCTCTCCCTTGTCAAACTCTAGCTTTGCATTCATTTCCTGAGTCTCTCTCTTCTCTTCTAAATCTACTTGGCTCAGGTATTCTGCATGGAGAAAACAAAAGAGATAAAAAGAAGGAAGGTGAAAAGAGGCAGACTGATCTGACAGAAATGTATTCTGTGGCAGTAACTGTAGTTGCACTGTGACAAAAAAAAGTGAACTGAAAAAGTAAACTGAGCAGCCTCCCTGAGACGACCTTCCCTGCCGCCTTGAGCTGTAAACATGGGCTCCGGTGGAAATAAGTGTGTATTCTGTATTAAAAGTAGGTATGTATTACAGATATAATGTTATACACGACCTACAATAACAGCTTTCATATGACAATAGACTGAAAAATGCTGTAAATAACTGAAGGAGGGATTGTTTCTGATAATTCTCAAAAAAAATTAAGGACACAAGATAATTACATTGGGGAGAAAAACACAATTTTTTGACAAGCTCTGGGTTGTCATGAAAGCCTGTCATGCCATTAAATGGGCTGCAGTCAGCGAGACAGCATCACTGACAAGAAACAAGAGAGTGCCTCTCTATGATTTAAGCAGATTTGAGTGGCATATATGGCACCAAAACTTAAACTGTGGTTTTATATATATAGCCAAATCCTCATGAGGACAAAGGTTTCCCGACCTCACCCCTGAAATAGAAAAATTATTTTTCCTTACCTTTTACCATCTTCTCCATTCCAGGTTCATTTTCCACTATCTTTTCAAAGCAGTGTCTTGACTGAAAAAGAGAAGGAGTTTGGTTCGTCAGTGGCTTTATATGATATGCTTCACTGGTCTGTTCTCGGCCAATGAAAATCAATAGTATCCTTCCCACTCCACAAGAATCTCAGCACAACAGTGTGGTATATTAAAAACCATGACGCACATTGAACCTGAATATTATCGTTTGCTACCAGATATAAAAATGTTAAAATACGACCATTTTCCAATGAATGGGTCATACCTTTAAAATTATATTTTTCTTCCATGCTACATGCTTATATTTCCTTCAGGATTCATATTACTTTTGTTCTCTATCCAACCATACAACTCTTATGATGTAGTTATGACTGTGAGACGCCAAGTGTGGAGAGCAGTGTGGTTAAAAACAGGTGTGATGAGATATAATGAGCCAAAATTATACTCACTTTAATGTAATTCTTCAGTTCCAGATAAGCTCTGCCCATGTGCACAAAAGCCTTAATGCACCTCCCGTTACACTGGTAGAGAGAGAGTGATCATGGGGCTGTATTAGTCACAGCACTTCATCAGCACCACATCTGCATATGGTGATTTCACATTTTTGCATTGATGAACACCAGGACAGTGAGGAAGAATTATTCTGAATTTCAAAGCTTGGTGATGGTGGAGTTATTACTGGACATCTTTGGAAAAGTTCCTTCATGGAATTATTCATTATCAAAAGCTAGTTTTTTCAATGCAATCCTACAACTCTATGACTCAAAACCACTATTTAATTTTCATCCACTCGAATGTTCAATTCACATCACAATGTTCCCGACAGAATATTTTTACACCACTGTTTGCCCATGTCCTGAGTGCAGCACAGGACCAAGCATTGCCCACAATTAACACATTCTACCCATTCTCTTACCACACATGTCCCCTGAGGTCCCAGCTCCACAAAGAACACAGCCACAGAAGCCACTTTGACAAATGAGGCAGCAGAGGACTGACCCAAGTTCCTGGCACAGGACTTACCTTCAGAGCCCATTCACAGTCACTGATGGCCTCCTTGTACCTTCCCAGCTTGATGTAGGCCTAGGTGGATTTAGACATACGACAGTAATTGAGCATCAAAAGCTAAACAAAAAAATGTAATGGCACCCTGTACAGCACATTCCTCGATCTACCAGGTCCCATTTCATAAAGATCCTTGAGTTATTCTTATGGAAATTATTTAAAATGTTAGTTTTTTAAATGTTCAATCTCGCAATTTTATAGAAAGAGGTTGAATAGGTTCTTTCATGACCTGCACAACATCCTTTCACTAAGTTTTGTGGTAATTTGTGGTAAAAGTGTTTGTTGCTTACAAAGAAAGAAAACCACAGAATAAATGGATTGGGGTGAAAACCAATCCCCCTTGATGGCGGAAATAACTCTCGCCTCACTGTAGCATTATTAGCAGAATTTTAAGATGTTGTTAACATATTGATTTTATGGTTTAATTAATTGCATGTGGCCATAATAATATAGAAATAAAAAATCCAGAGATGGTAGCCCTCGAAATGCGATTAGACCTCTTCAGAGGAGTATTGACTTTTAAAAACATAGAAGCATTGACGTTACTTGTGCTCGGTTGGTGTACAGCTGCTGCATGTCCCGTAGCTCAGCCAGACCATCACTGTAATACTTCACAGCACTTTCATAGTCTTTTTGGGCATAGGCTTCATTCCCCTTGTCTTTGAGTGCTGCAGGGATTAAAACAGTACAGCAATTGAAATGACGTGTTGTCAGCCCAACAGAGCACAAATTACAACACGCTATTAAACAGCATCTCTAAAGAACAGGGAATCCCTCACCAGTTGCCCTTTTCTCTTCAGCAATTCGCTTCACTCTCCTGTCTTCGGCATCGCCCTCCACGAGCTTCATGAAACTCCCTGGTGAATAAAAGAAGCATAAGTGCTACATGGGAAGAGTGAGGGATTTGTAAGGGCATGTCTCATCAGGCAATATTACGCATTGCAGATGGACTGAAAGTTTCCCCTTGGCAGATTTCCATCACACGTTTTAAATGAGTAAAATGCCAACATCAACTAACCCAACTGAGGCTACAAAAGCAGTTTTTGAATTATGTTTTGAAAGTCATCCCCACAGGGAACCTTCTGTGTGTTATTGCTAGACTATTCTCCCAAAAGACGGATATTTAATAGATATCAATTGGAGGTAAATTGGAAAAACTATTTAGCTTCTGCCTCAGTCTCAAGCATATAATTACTTTTTCTTTGAGAATTAAATGTTTGATGTGTTGCTGGTGGTGTTTTCACATACTTCCGTCGGTGTGAAAGGTTTAATGCAATTTCATTTGCATTTATTGATGAGTTTTACTTCAGGGAGAATTGAAAAGTGTTGCTTTTGATGAAAGGATATTTCAATACAGAATACCACATTCAAGGAGCTGAGTCGATTAGGACGTGCATGTAAAGAGATGTTATGAAAAAAAGTTGAATATCAACTTTTAAGATTACCACAGCAACTTCTTAGTATTTAAATTCACTCCACACCAATGTAGAGACGGTTCCTATGTTCATGGCCTTTGCCACATGGTCCAGTGTTTTTACCTGCAGAGGATCAAATCCACCAATCACCAGGCATCCTTAACCAAATGACCAGTTTCCCGGAGGGAAGGAGACAAAGCTCTTACAGCACCAACAACAGCCAAGAATTCATCCTCCATTTTGCATTGTGCTACTGGTGGAGATGCAACTGGACCTGAAGAGGAAACTTGTCTCTCCAGAGCAGTTGGCAGTGACATTGCTCTACCAAACTTTTATCCAGAAGCACAAAGTATCAGGTTGATGAGGTGCACATCAAAGGATGACATACCATGCCACCTTACACCCCATCACAACAAGCTAGCTAGGCCCATCAACACTATTTTCTGCTTAAAATTAGTTTGGAACTCAAACAACTTCACAAAGCCCAAGTGGAGATAGCCACCAACTACCTCAGCCACTAATGGTTGTGGCTGAAGAGAACCTAGAGGTAATTTAGCCTTAGCTCTACTCCTGTGAGAGTAGGGCAGCAACAATTCCATGAACCTGAGATAACTCCTGATGCAATGATCTAACCATCCCGCCACCATCAAGAGGTGAGACTTGCAACTTCACATCTTAAGCTTTTGCAGGATCTGCTAGCATAGCATCACTGATGTTAATTTTGCCTATGACATTGTGTTCTGAGCAACAAATACTATAAGTCTCCTACAAGCATAGTTAAAAGGCCTCTGGACAAATAAATCAAGAAAAACAAATCAATCATGACCCATCATTTATATCCTCCATAAAGCAGGAAACTCCTCACAGTGGCATTTTGCTGGTTTCATAAGGGAGTGAAGAATTAACCTTCAGCTCTTCACAACCTTCTGCCAAATAAACTAACAAAAATAGCACAAAATGAAGAGGCAGCCGAACTGGTCTGAGCAGGACAGCAGCTGAGGACATGGTCAGGCCACTTTAATGCCACGGACACAATTTGCACTGCATCTCTTTCCCTACAATAGCACATGGTGAGTCACCAACCTGTCAACTAAGCACAGTTGATTAAAAAACCGTAGTGTCACATCTGCAGTAAACGTCTGTGCGGCTAAATAAAAAGGGCTCAAATGTTATGAGAAACTCCAGCCCTGAAGTAATGCTCTTTAGTGGAGGAATTGGAAGTTAAAAATAAACTCCTCCACCTTATTGTTCAGAAAAACTGATTGACGTAAGCCAGCAGGCTGCTCCATAATCAAGGCCATTGATATTCACACTTGCTGCTGGAACCAAAAGTGAAATGGATTGCATGTTTTACAGCTGCCTTGAGCAGTGTAGTGAAGCACATCATTCAGAGAATAAGCAACTTTTATACAGCCACATTTAAATATATATTTTGAAGGTCAAGTTAAGTTCTTTGCTGTATTCTGTTAATCAAAGAAGCTTACCATGATCAATAACAACACATTCAATTCATCGCGAGGGATAAAAACATTGAATTGTATTTATTGTGGCTCACCTGGACTTTCATTCGACAGACCCTGTAAAACAAGGAAAAACACATAGAAAAATATTAAAAAGAAAAGCACCTCCCTAGTCACCTTGTCATTTCTACAGGACAAAAAAGGGGCAGAGTAAACAACACAACTGGTTGTAAAAATGTGCTTGACGGTAAGAGACAGTGAGAAAATTTAAAAGACAGACAAACAAACAGACAGAAAGAGGTAGAGAAAGAGTGAGAAGGATGGAGGCAGACAGAGAGTGAGAGCAGGTGTGGAGGGCTCTGTGTGTCTTTACAACGGAGGGCTGGAGTGGTGGGTTTGTGTTGATTTTAGTCTTGTTTTTACTTTTGTCCTGCAGGGTTCATCCAAGGCAGCGATGTAGCAATCAGCTTCCTCCATCGCCTTTTGCTGGACTTTGGCATCAGAAGATTTAAGTTCCTTCACCAGCTCACCTGAGAAGAATTTGTGCTTTATTCTACTATTTACAAACTTCAATTCAACATCTGTACATTTCATTCTGCCAAAATTGTGTATTGACTTTTTGTATATCGAGCTAAGACTATAACTACGGTTTCATCTGTCCAATTTTCTTGATTAATCAGTTTATCTTTTAATCTAGAAGACACAGAAAAATAGCAAAGAAAATCCCCTTCATAATAACCACATTCCTAAAGTCTTTAAATGTTTGACGAACAGTGTAAACCCAAATATATCCTCTTCATCATCTGTATGATCACAAATATAATAAAATCTTTACATTTTAGTAGCTGGAATCAACAAAAGTTTGTACATCTTGCTTGACAAATGCAATTGATTGACTATCAATATAGTCGCTGGTGGATTATATGGGTCGACTAATGCCCAATCCTATATATTTCATATTGATTAAATGTTATATATTTACAATATTCAATTACCCCATAAACATATGAAATTCCCCACAATTTCATGAAAGAGGAATTCATTCAGAACAAAATAGTACTTGATATAACAATAATAATAATAATATTTATGGTACATTGAACCTTCTACCTGTTTAACCGAAGCTAACAAGACGAAAAATGACTCACAACTATTTTACTCACTTATTTTGTCAACATTCTTCAGAAACCTCTCGGCGTCCTCAACTTTCTCCATCTTGTTTTCGTTCTTCCAAACCTGTTGTTGCTCTTAAATAAGCTAATTAGCCTTTCTCCGTGTTAGCTAGCGATGAATTTAGCCTCACAAGTTTGCGGCGTGGTGTTACCATGGTGACGCGATGCCTTCAGTGCCCCGCTTGGAAGTCCAGTAAAGAAAATTCGAAACGCGCAAAGTTGACTCTCTGATACAGTATTTCGTAGAAGAAGATCACGAAGTATTTGTTGAGCTTGAAGAAATCGAACTGTTGTTTCAAACAAAAGATAATCCGAATAAATCCTTTAAAATGTTGTTGTCATGGGCGTATTGTCAGTTTGGAGTTCTCCGTGTAAGCAATTGAAGGCAGCACTGCTCACCCTGGATTTAGGTGTTCCAATTTGTGCCTCATTCTAAAACACCAAAAGTGTCAAATAAAGGTTTTCATGAATGAATATGAATAATTTACTGGCTGCTATTTCTTCATTAGACTGTAAATGTTTTTAAGGGGGCTCATATTTATGCACATGCATTCAGTGTATTCTTCCTGTGCTTCCACGTATGTGCAGAAAGACCAAATCTCCTGCACACTTCAGTGAATCTGCTCGTTGGTGTTTCTCTTGTTATTAGAGACTCCAGCAGTTTGAACTCCCTCCTCACTTTTGTCTCAGTTATGGCTCAACACTGCCTCTCTGTGGTAAATGATAGAAAAGACACACAGCTCAACAAATCACTGATTCTCATTCACACAGCGGATGAACATTCAGTGTTGCATAACTTTAGGAAGGCGTAAGAGGTGACTTTTCTCCATTGAAAAAAACACATATATAAGGTGAGTGTAATGAAAACAGGAAGAATTTCCACTTTGTACAATGGATTCTGCCTTTGAATATTAAATAACAGATGTAACTATTTATTTGTTCATAATACACCTTAAATTATTAATCCATTAACATCAAAAGAAGAAAGAACAGGTTAATTCGATAGATTTGGGGCTTTTATCATTTCAAACAGTTTTGGAAAGCTGACACACTCACAACAGGTAGATCATAATTGCATATTTAGTTACCAGTGCAACTTTGCGAACACCAAAACTTCTGGGTCTGTTGAGAATACAACGCGGTGACAGAAGGTGTTCTTGAATGTGTTGTGGGGGCATGAGCTGAGACACAAGCCCACGTTGAGCTGCAGTACAGATGCAGCAGGGTCCGGTCTTGCAACCAAATTTAAAAAAGCTTCCCTGGTGTGACAAGCAGGCATCCCAAATATGGCTGTCAGCTGTTAGTGCCTATCTGAGGTTTTTGCTGCTGGGCCTTTGGGGACATACATGGCAAAGTTGAGAAGAAAAAGATTTGGCTCTAATTTTGTATGTTAACAATATGTTGGAGAATTAACAGGTCAGGTAAGAAATCTAGGAAATATATTTTTCTGTATGTGAGTATTCCTGCATGCTGCATAAATACAATTTACCTTTTTAACATTATTTTCGTTGAAATCAGACACTCAATTGTCTTGTATCCTTCATCCTACATACTTCCAATGATAAGAACAGTTATGCTATTATATGTATGGATCCAGCTCTCTGATGCAGTAGGCTATTATTTCTTATTTCTGGTGTTTTGTTCACTTTGCCAGACTGGGCCCCATTGACTGTCCCCAAGAGGAACGGGGGCATTGACCTCATTCCAGAGCCCCAGCTACATTCCAGTCAACAACCACCCCAGACAATAAAACAGTTTCTTCTCCCATTCACACAAAGCTCATAAAGATGAAAGCCCGTCCATGGAAACACTGGTTTCCTCACTTGCTGTTCGAAGTTATTTTGAGCGATTACTGTGCTTCCATGTCACACTTTCCACAGTGGCGGGTTTTTGAAAAGTTCAATAATTTAAATATCATAAAGGGGAATTTTCCGCCACCAAGAACTCAATCGTGAAGAGGATCGCAGCCAAGGATGAGGACTGTGATGAGCACTCAAACATTAAAGCATCAGAGAAAACACCACTTCTAGATGTGCTAGAAATAGATAATTGCTTTAAAAGGGGAGTCTCCTGATGCTGCTGCATTGTGTAAGAATAATTACTAGACTCCATTGTGCATGATAACTGTTAATAAAGCCTACAACAGTGCAGAAGGTGTTGATTGAAGGGAGGACTGGGCGCTTCGAGTTATTTCGGTCGGATGGCTCACAGATGGGATTTTCCGTGTCCAGACTCTGAGTGCTGTGGATGCCACAGTGCCATGCCTCAGAGGATGACATACACTTGCAGCACAATGCTGTCATTGATTAAACGCTCTCTCTCTTTATCTGCCTTTGCACGATAAATCGGCCCAAGGCTCCAGTCTTTCTTCTGAGGTTATCTCCGATGTTCAACTCCCAACTTCAGAAGTGCACTGGGAGACAGAAAGTAGTTTGGAGTTAGTTTGGAGTTTTTAAAACTTTGAATGCCACTCTGGTAAACATGACGGTTCAGCAGAAATATACTGGACGGTGTCTTTTTAACATACTTTATCATCCCATGTGGTTGCATCGCAGGTGGAATGTTACAATTAGAATTTGACTACGGAAAAAGAACTAGGACTGTAGCTATTGTTTCATCAATTTTTTTGCCTTGTTGAAGTAATAAGGTTAAAAGGGGCATTTTCCACCATTTCTATTGGTTAAATTGAAAACAAACCACTAAATGCACTAAAAATCAAATATATAAAAAAAATATACCTAAATTAACTTGAAATGTTTAAAAACGAAAATGTTGAATGAATTCAATTAAGAACTAAATAAAAATGCATTCACCTTAACATCTAGGTGATTGCAAATAGAAACCAGAATTAAAAAAACAATATGGTTGTGAACTTGGTCTTGGGCTGTAGGTTTCCCTTTGCTCTTTTCCAATCAGGAGGATGCATGCAACAGTCACAATGCCTACAGCTTTTGGAGGAAGTGGATGCTCAATTCCATTTCACGCTGTGGCTTCTGTTCTGAGTTTGGTTCAGATAAACACTTTGGCTTTGATTATAACTTGGATTTCTGATTTACCTGCCCTACAGCTAAGTTTTCCACTGGCATGAAGCAGACGCTCTCATGGGCTCTGTTGTGGAGAGTCCTGTGAATCTAGTTTGTTTGGCAGTGAGGTAATCATCTCCTCGATTGAGAGAAGTAAGAACTTAATTGTCACTGATTGCGGCATTGTGTAGCCAGCGATGGAGGATATTAGTTATGGAAATAATTATTCATAATTCAAAAGCGAAAGAAAAATCATTAGGACGCTAAACTAACATGGATACAAAATGAGACGAGTCAGAGCTATCACATTGAAAAAATATATATTTATTCGCAGAGAAAAGAAGGACGATTCCAGTTATAATACAAGACAATACACTATTGGATGCTTGTCACAAATTCAAATATTACTCATATTTTGTTTCAACATACTCAACTCAATAAATTAACCAATTAACATTGAAATCTGCTTTGCTACCACATGTTGAAGATTAGATGATGATCCAAGAGCATGAAAAGGATCTTTATAAGAGGCTTTATGTTTTGGTGCCCACGATTAGAGACTAATAGAAAAATGCAAAGTCATCCCTAAATCACAAACATCTGATGTCCTGGAAAAACAATGTACAGGTCTCAATTTGTTCAGTTATCATCTGGTACATTCCCATTGTGAAGAGAAACATGCTGGTTTGTAAGTCTCCATAGAGTAAAGATAATCTTTTCTTATTTCATGTAGGTTCGAAAGAATATTAAGCTAATTTGAAGTTTGTCTGGTTTGCAAGTCTGATTTGCATGTAAGAAGTAAAGTAAAGATGTAAAAGTCCATATGGGCTGCACATTGGAATGTGCATGACGTAATGGAATTATCTAGCCAACTAACTTAAGTGGCTCTAACGACTAAAAGCTGTTTCATCAAAATGCTCCGAGCAGATCTAGTTTCCGTTTGTTGAAGTGAAGTTAAAACACACAACAACCATGAGGCTCTTCTGGCTCCTGAGAGCAGTTTGTGTGTTATCTTGGAATTTGAAGTCACCCTATATACATTAAATCCACTCTACCCAATAAAACCTTTATATCAGGAGACACAACCAAAAGCATAACATTCTTTCAGTGTGGGGAGGCCATTAGTCCTGCTCAGCCCCCTTAAACCACACCCACGAAGGATAAAAGCAGCATGGGCTGCAACCCTCCTCCAACCATTCAATCCAGACACAGGCTGATGAAGTAGAACTTTTATCTACTTCAGGACAGACACAGAGAAAAATATGGAAGCAGGCAGGAGCCAATCAGTTGCTCCATCCTACCTGGGATGGTCCATCTTCAACACTTTGTGCTGTTGTCTGCCAATAGGGATTGCTGCAATCGTCTGCTCTTGCAGGGTAGGTGACTTTTTCCTAAATACCAAACTAAATTTTTTTCTGCTGTAGCTGCTTTACATTCTTAAAGATGCCTCAAAATCAGTAACAATGCAAAATTATTATTTATTTAAAAACGTTGATTACTGTTTTTTTTAAAGGCACAAAATGCAAATACTGCCGGAGAATCCGCCATAGCTCAGGATGCATCGAGGACAGCCAAGATCCTTAATGTCATCGGGCTTGTGTGTGGCATCATTTTGCTCATCATTATTATCGCCTTCAAAACCACTCAGAAGTAGTGAAGGGGCTTCGAAGACGTCGGATCTCAGCAAGACTTTCTTCTGCACATTGATTTCCCTTCCCCCCACATGTAGGACCCCTAAAAAGAATGATGTGTTGCGCCTGTTTTGAAGATTTCCTGGAAAGATCCATGCTGTTGTTTTGGTTTTGAAACATGCATGATTTGTGTAGGAGACAACTGTTTCCTTTTTTTTATATAATGGAATGAATATCTTTTGTTGTTTCTTTTTATATATATATATATGAAATAAACTGACAAACAACTTTTTTGTGATCTGTGATTATAGTTGACTGGCTACTATAAAACAGTGTTTTGCTTTTGTCTCACGTGTCCATTTACTTTAAATCATAGGAAATTACCTGATATAAGATGTAAATACACATGAAAAATCATAAAAATCCTGGGCTGAGAAACAAGGGTACATCAATGCTTAATTTCAAGCAGAAATCCCAAATAATTAAAAGTATAACAGCTAGGAAGTATAGAATTCCTCATAGTCATGTTATCATTTACCTTGAGCATCTACAATTTGATGTATCTAGCAAACAGTTTCAAAACGATCTGAAAGTAATTTGTGCTTGAGCTACGATTGACATCCTGTGGTAGTGGTAACACTTCTAAACCACACTGGGTTTTGTTAGTTGGGGTTCGTTACATGTTTTTTTTCAATCTGCTCTTTCTCCTCTGTCCCTCGGGCCTCTGAGCTCCTCTCTCTCAAAAGTCCCTCAAGATGCGAGAGTAGAGCCGTCTCCCTGTGCCTCCTCTGAAGTTAACAAGCAAAGCAAATACCACAATGAACAAAGAGGCCTCTATGCGAACGATAAGAAGACGTGGGGGTGTTATTTCATAGTTATTGAAAACATTTGGTTCTTACATCTTCAGAGAGCAGTCCTGGGTTTGGTTTGTGAAGCCCGTGAAGGAGGGAGGCAGCATGAAAGTTGGACAGAGTCCCATGGGACTCCCCTGAAGGGGCCTCTTGGTCTTGAGACCACGCACACAAATTGGCTTCCTGCACTGAGGGGCCCATACCCAACTTTCTGGCATTAAACAGCTCCCCCAGGCATGCCTGCAGAACCTGGGATGTAAAGTCAAACAGACCAACCACATTTGAATTAAAGTCAAGCCAAAGTAAACCCAATTAATAGTTCATATTTCGGCTTTATTTTTTAGTGGACACAAAAAACGAGTTCTTGTCTATACCTTGAAGAAAAGCCTCTGGAAAGCGGGACTGGAGTCGGAGCTCATGTCTTTAACTTTGACATGGGCCAGACAGTGGAGCAGCAGCAGGGAGAAGCCTCCAACTGACTGGAGCCGCTGGCGACGGACAAAGAGCATTTCTTCTGCTTCCTGTCAACATACCATTCACACGGTACCCTGAGTAAGACTTGCAAAACAGTGTGTAAAGTCTGATGGAATGTGAAATAGCAGAGGGGACCTCAGAGACAGGATTTATATCCATGACCTCATGCAGAAAAACATGAAGGTCGTTGGGGGGGGGCGGCAAAGAAGGAATCTTTTGTGTCCTGGAGAAGATGTAGAACAAAAGCTTTCATTGGTTGGATCTGTTCACTGAATAACCCCTTGTATTTCCCCTGAGGCTCCTTCGGGTAGTAAACAGCAAACGGACGTAGAAAGCTGAGGCGTTGCTGGAGCGGTGTCTCGTGTCCTGATTAAGTTGGTTCAGTTTTCATTTTCTGTATTTTTGACTATTTTAGTATTTGTGTGCATTATCTCCCTTGTCATCACTGTCACAGAACTTGTCATTTACAGTTATTCTTCTCATGACAGGTCAATAACAGCAGCAAATCAGCACATTCAAATACAACAACTACTTGCAGATAAAAGTCCTGCTCTTAAAATGTTAATGAAATAAAACTAACAGCTAAATCTGCACATATATTATTAAATGCAAAGGGAGTCATCGATGTTGTTACAACAATTAATAATACTACTCTTACATGCTGTTTACCTTGCTCTGTATCTTATAAGCTGATGGTGCAGTATAATAACCACTTATTTGTAAAGTCGTGTCTATAGCTGTCAGATACATTTAGTCAACTAGAAGTACATCCTTTCTCTCCAACTGTGAAGTAGCAGTAGCATCAACTGAATATAATACAATGTGATATAACATCCAATGTCAACAAATACACTGACAAGTCCTACTTCTTCTGGATCTATACCACAAACTGCACAGAGACCAGGCCAGGATCTGCAAACCTCTAATTTCTCATGCAAAATTCAGTTTCAGCAGAGAGCAGGGAATCCTTAAACCACACATTCACAGAGGTGATGGACATTTCACAGATGCTCTTGACGTTCTCTTCATGGAATTCAGTGGGAGTGGGATCGGACAGTCTGAAGTGAACAGCAGTGTTTTACAACTTTTACCGAGTTGTTTTTCTGTTAACTATCTGTGGACAGCCTGCTGACCGCCTGTGACACTGAGGACAGCCTTGACTTCTTTTTATTGTTCAACTCATTTACACTGGCACTGGACTATGTACCAGTATGTTGTTGATTATGATCATGGTAAATGAACTGTATTTATATCTGCCCGATCGACAAATTAAGGTGCTTTATAATACAGATCAGATCCACCCATTCACATTATTTTTCTTTGCACACCATTCGAACACTGCTGGCACAACCAGGCCATTTGGAGTTTTCATTTTCCTGCCCAGGGACACTTCTGCATACTGACTGAAGGAGCCGGGGATTAAGCATCTGGTTGGTAGACGACCCACTCTACCCCCTGAGCCACAGCTGCTCTTATGTTAACACACACATGACCAATTGGAACAACATGTTCAGAACTGACACTTTCTCAGACCGGAGCTGTAATTTGTACCTGATAAAAGAAGGAATTTCTGAAGGCATTGTTCAAGTAGTTGTTGTTCGGCAGACTGACAGTTATCTGAAGGGAAATAGCTGGAGTCTGTTGGAAAAGAAAAACAACAACCTGAGTAATTCTTGTCCAAGTATATGCTAAAGTAAACTAAACTCATCAAAAAATACTGAAATGCAACTTTGTCTATTCACTTTAACAATAAAGAATAATTAATAAATAAAAGTGTTTTTGACATTAAAATACATCAACAAGAAAATGCATCCAAGACTATGGGTAAAAGTATTTTTTAGATGAGTTTGAATAGATTATACGAGCCTAATGGATACAGTGTGTGTGTTAAAAGTGTTCCTGCCCTAATGAATTCAGCCTCAGAGGCTCACGTGAAATTTAGATTTAAAAGATAGCCGGGGGGCCAGGCCGATCAACGCTTCAAAATGAATCAATGAAAGCAATTTTGAAAGATAAATAGAAAAAAAACAAGTTGATAAATCAGAGTGAAACTTTGTCACCAACCAGTTGTAGACTGTGTAATGTTTGCATCAGGAAGAGTCCATGTTGATAGACCAGGAACTCTCTGGGGTTGAGGACTGACGGGTCCACAGGGATCAGCTCTCCCTCACATTCCCACTGAGCATCAAGGATATCGACGAAGCTGTTGCCTCCGTCTGCGCAAAACACAGAGAACAACTATTTCCAATAAGCCCTTAATACTGCCGTCTACTGTTATTGCTGCAAAAGCTTTTCACTTTTTAGCAAAAGTCCAAAAATAGGATGCTTGTATTATTCATGAAGAACCAAAGACCATTAAGTTGCTGTTTAACTGAGCTGTAGAAGGTAAGGTTGTCCAGATCAAGGTCATGGTAGCAATTGGGTAAAGGTCAGGGGCTCCCCGTGAATAACTGTACAAAACTACATGAAGTATCGATGAAGGAAATTCTAAGTAATACAAACTTTACTAAATCATGAAGCCAAACAAACTAGCATACGATCCAACATGTGAGGTTCAGGAAACATCTCAAGGTTCTGGAAAGTGAGGGACTGATCTAAATCTAAATAATACACAATCACTATGTTGTTATCTGACCTTTTTCACGAAATCAGACCATCACATAATGGGGCACTTATTCAGTATTCATGAATATACTTCAAAAATATTTAATTGAAGTTTTCTCCAGGTAGAGTTTGTACTGGAAATCTATCTCGAGTTTCTCAGACCGGTTGGTCCTTGAGTTTTAATTGTGAGCTCTTCAGAGGGTTACACACTCAGCAGCTACCACAAATAGTTCAAAAGGAAGGTTTTCACACATTGTGGTAGGAAGTAAGCAAACATCTGCCTTGTGGAGTTGCTGCTGCAGAAAGAAATAACCTTTAGGAAATGAACATTGAGGTTGCAACCGCAAAGTGCACAGAAAACTTGTCATCACAGTAGTAGAACAATGCTCAGTGGAGTTTCCCGTTACAGTCTGATTCTGTGAGAAAATATCTCTGAGGTGTGAATGATGCTTGAGAGTTTATGAACAGCTTCTTTTTTTTTGAAGTTTCCAACCTCTACTCCACCTGACTTACCGCTGAGCTCTCCTCTCAGAAGCCCCGCCCCTCCGGCCGAGCCCCTCAGCTGCAGCTCTACGACTTTCAGCAGCTGGAACAGAGGAGAGAGCTCCAGCAGCCTGGTCCACTCCTCCTCTGAGGCATGAAATGAACATGGATGGGTAAAGTTTACATGAATCACAACACGCAGTGCTCTCACGGTTGACCTATATGACATCACTGCGTTACCTGGGACTGTGGGGACAGAGATGTGTGTGGGCTGAGCAGACTCTTTCACAGGACGGTTCTCTGTTAGGAAATAGGCTGAAATGACTCATTATCGACGAGGGAAACGTTTGATGTTTTGTGATCTAATCTTTGTGAAACTGGAGACAGTAGACAGTCAGTTTGTTCCACGAGAGGATTTTTGAGAACTTGATGCCTTCTCCAATTTTAATCGTAGTTTGAGTTTTATTATGGGTTGAAACCTAATTTACAAATTCTTGCATTAGGTCCAATGACTGTAAAACTAACAAATGAAGTTGGTATGTCTCCTTTGTTTATTCTGTCCATAAGCTGAAGTTATAGAAACAGAGGATACCTGATCATCTCTGTTTCCAGTCTTCAGATTCCAGATTCATACACAAATAACACATAAGAGTGGTGTCTATTTTTATACTCAACACTCAGCAAAGAGAATATGAATATTTTCCTTGGAATAAGTTAGGGTATAATGTATATTCCTGGATGTACCCCTTTGTGTGGACACATTATGTTGATGGTCTGTAGAGCCATGGAAAGATTTGATAGAGACATGAACGATTAAAGATTTTAAAACCTAACCCAGTTGTGAATGTAGCTCTGTAACCTTTACATATACAATCTAAGTTTTGGCATATGCAACATGATTGTAAAAAATCCTTGTACTCCATCTCTTGGCTAGATAGAGACGATAGAGAAGCAGAATGTAGAGAAACAACAACATCCTGGATCTAAGACACATCTGGGGTTTTTTTTACTCAAAGACACACAAACAGTTGAATTTGTACAAACACGGTGTCAGATTCCATCCACTCAGCCCTAATCTTTGTGCATTTAAACCCCCGGCTGTCTTCCCAGTATATCTAGACATAGGAGCCTCAACACACACATGTTATCACAAGGGTTGAGCGGCTTTAGAAGTACATACCTTTCACCACAGGCACAGAGGCAGTCCAGACTCTGGAGGCTATCTCCAGCCCGTATGGCGGTTTAACTGATAAACCTGAAACATGCCAGAAAGCAAACTTAAAGAAGGAGCCTGGTGTTATCCTATGTTTGAGACCAAAACCAAGAACGTATTGATCCTACAAACAGTCCTTCCCCATTAAAAACACATAAATAAGCCTCAGTGACAGGACCCCTAACTACTATGGATATGGGCTCCTAGGTATTTTGAGTCAATACCCTTTACATTGTCCTGCTGCCATAAATACTCACTGAAGCACCAAAGGCTTATTCCTACGGCACAGCTTTTTGGTTAAGCTTTTTTAATGAATTGAACGATGTACAGCGCTTGCAACTAATTATTTTGATCTTTGGAAGAAACAGCAGTGCTTCATTTTTTTGTTATAAATATAAAAGAATAGTTTAAATCCACCGTTATCCTTTAACCACAAGATTGGATGTTAAATACCATGGGAAGATCCAAACATAACGACATATTGATCCCACGAACAGCCTAATTTGCAGGCAAATAGCAAGCGGCTCAGAAGTTTTCACTAAATATCCCAAAATATATATTGAAAGCACAAAAGTGTAATAATAGTGTTAGATGCAGGAATCCAGAGTCGAGATCACAGATTGTAAATCAAAACTCAGCACAGAGAGAAGCATGAAATTTGTATTGCTGAGAAATTGCATGCCATTTTTCATTTGTGCTTTAGAACAATACTCTATATCCAAATGTTTGCCATCTATCATGTACTACAGCATAATCGAAAAGATGATAGCCCTGTTACTGACTCTGTACCTGAGACGTGAGGATTGCAGGCGTTGGGGGAAAGGCTGGCCGACTGTTTTTCTTCCAGCAGCTGGTTCAGTCTCTCCAGCAGAGGCAGAGCCTTCTGCTGAAGCAAACCCATGACCTTAGTGGGCCTCTTCCTGGTGCACTGGACCAGACCATAGTCCTTGTACCAGAAGTTACCACACAGCACCGCCTAGACAGTTACCAAGAGAGAAGGAGCTCCAAATCACACAGAGATAATCAAAACAAACATTTTTACAGCCCTCTTAAATCTGTCTCTGACCGTTGAGCTTAGGTCTAAACAAACTCGATGTGATGAAGGTAAAGCCAAGACAAGCTCTGTCATGTCTTTATATATATATATATATATTTATAATTCAGTGTCATTTATTGAGCGGGTCTGTCCGCGCAGTGACCTGAGCGGTGTCGGCACGCAGCTGACAGAGGTGTCTGACAAAGTGCAGAGCGACGAGAGCGGCCTCCACCTCCGTCTGTCTGGAGCAGATCTGCTCCCATAGCTCCCTCTGACTCAGCTCTCTGTCCTGCAGGACACATGGACACAGAGGATGCAAGACGTTTTTACTCACATTCAGACAAAAAATTCACAATGTGCATCTCAGAGCTCCGAACGTAGATCTCTAAACTCGTGTCAAAGTTCAAGTACGAGACTTTCCAAAGACGATAGTATTGCATACTGTTACATACTATAGGGCTGTTTATGGGCGGGACATGCAAACTCGACGCAGGAAGATCTCGTCCGACCCTTGCTGTGATATAACAGAGCTAACCACTGTTCCACCGTGCCATCCTCATATCAGTCGCTATTGCTTATTGTTATGATCGATATCAAATTATAGAATTTTTCAAGTTTAAAGACAGATTGTTCCTCCTGAGTTGAATTGTGGTATTAATCATGTCTTTGTTGACAGAGAATGAAACAATACAGATCCAAGGTAGATCATTAAATCCAATTATGTGTTCTACCTCCTCACTGTGCTTGCACCATGCATATAAAATATATTGATACATATTTATTTTATGTTTTACTGCTGTTGATGGCAATATTGTTTTATCGCCCAGCCCTAGTAAAGCATCACACCAGATGTACATGTGTAAAACAGAGAATAAGCCACAGTCCCACACATAAACCACAAAGCCAATATTCTGACCACAGCATGCAGAGTTGTGGCGCAGTCTCCTCCCTGTGTCCACTTTTCCTGTTCTTGCTGCAGCTGCTCCACACACACATCCACCTTATCGAGCCCCGACACGAGCTCCGACTGCCAGACACTCTGCTGATCCCACTCCTCCTCATCACCTACGCACAGAGAGGGAGAGACGCACAAAGACATGCTGCCAACCCAAATAAAATACCCAACACTGACATTATGTTAATTACTGTGGAGCTGAAGGATCAGACAGGAGATGCTGGCACGAGAGTGCCTCTCTTTTGGAAAGCGATGAATGTAACCACAGCGCAGGTCATGACTGCAATTTCCCTTCATGCTCTTCACCCTGCCAAATTGGCAGCAGCAGTTTATACCCTGCGTGAGGATGTGTAGTACATGTGGAGGCAGCATGAGAACCAGGTGGGAGTGCTGAGCGGCTCTCCTCTGGGCCTCGGCCTGCGATGTCTCCTGCAGCTCCGCAGCTGCTTCCCTCAGTTGCCTCCCTGACCAGTGGAGCTGCTGCGAAGTACACATTCACAGTGAAGAAGGTGAAAAGTGGAGGCACAGCTTTGCATACTGACACACAGACAGACACAGACAATCAATGGAATGAACACTGCCATTGGAAATATACATGCACACACTCATAATTGGCGATACGGTAAATTATAACTTGGCAAACACCTAAAAAAACATTTCAACGTCCAGCTTTCTTGTCGTGCGCCCACAGGATATGAAAAGCTTTTCTACTCTCCTTTCCCACTCGCCTCCAGCATTCACATATCCCATTCATCAGCTCCACATGCTCAACACATGTTCTCAGAGGCCATGACTGTCCTCTGAGTAGAGACTATGTGAGACATTTTCAACCAAAACAGCAAACTCCACCTGCTGACCTGAGACGACTTAACTTCTGTGACTCTGACGAGATACTGGAGAAGAGCTGAGTCCAGATCAGACAGGAGATCTTCCTCACGCTGCCTCTGATGCTGCCAGTACGTGTTTCGCACACACACCTCCCTCTGCAGAGCCTCCACCTGGAAGCAACGAGAGGAAGATTCATCAAATCCCAGCGATAAGCTGCCATCTCTTTTTATCAAGTTCACAAATCTCCCTCCAGCACAAAATAACAGGAGGAGAGTTGAATCACTTTTATTCTCACTGGTCACATTAAAGATGACTTGTACCAGAGCATTAATGGAAGCATTTCTCTGAAGTACTGCCCCCACCTGCACACCATCAGTTTGATCTGCCACCGTCAACCAGTAGGAAGCTGTAACAGGCAGAATGTGCTTCCTGGACACATCCAGTCTGGCTCCAACCACTGGTGCCAACGTCCCTGTCACTGGGTCCACAGTCTGAGATCCATAACGAATCGCCACCAGGCCTATAAAGACCCAGATGAACTTCTCTCATTCCCTAGCATTCAAAGATCTTTAAAAGAGGATTTAAATTTTCAGCTGAACATTAATCTGTGCTATAGCCGGTTTTTGACAGTACCTTTCCCATCTGGGTCCTCCATGGTCCCTGCCAAGGGAACAGTAACCCCAGAGACCAAGTCGGTGTGACATCCCAGCACGGGCACACTGAGACCAGATCCCATGGGGTCAGGATACTCCATCCCAAGCAGGGCTGTCACACCCACATCAGAGCCTGACAGAAGCATCTCCCCTGGGGTCACAGGAAGAGGAATGAAGAAGCAGAAGCAAAGAATAATTCATAAGAAATGGTGCTCAAATATTTTTTCCACCATTAGTATTACTGAACTTTTCTTGGTTTTGTCCAGTAACTTTGACAG